>CM062094.1:9238474-9873951 GCA_031163375.1 Conogethes punctiferalis
TCTGTGGGTGGTTTTCGTTAACCGATAATTCACGTCATTAAAATCTCTATTAACGTTTCATATGGGCGTAAACATGACTTAAATTATGCCCTAATAACAGACTTTGAAACGACAATAACAGGTATTGACAAACGGTCCAAGATAGCTATACAAGAACGTATGTAACATAGATAGTGAAAGTGAGTGATTTACGCCGAAACGAAGGTATTTATTATTACATGTTTGTAGTGTAGCTTCCGTATTGAGCAGGCTACAGGAAGTTTTTGTGGGAATTGCATTATTGGATGTTTCCCCGTAGAGAGTATGTTTGTGCATTATTTGTATATTAGTGGATATAATTATAGCTCTTGTTAGAAAGCCTTTTACCGCACCACATTATAGATTTCTAGCTCGCCCAATGGTTAACTGGTAGAGAGGCATTAAGTCCGCCATTTATACTTTCTTTGTACAATAAAAATTAAATAAATAAATAAAATAAATAACTTGCCACCCTGGGCCACACAGCGCCATCTAGCCCCAAACTAAGCCCAAGCTTGTATTATGGGTACTAGACAACTGAAATAATCTTACTTAGTTACTTTTTTTGTAAATAAATTAATACATAGTTTACATCCAGACCAATACAAACAGACATGTTCATGCACACAAATGTTTGTACTATGCGGGGATCGACCCACGACCATTGGCTCAAAAGGCACCGATCCGCCTGCTAAGCGACTGACGAGCTGACTATACCTCACCCGTAAATGATAATTGTCTTTGGGGAGGCCTATGGTCCAGGTCCAGCTGTGGACGTTTGTAGGCTGATAATGATGATGGGAAAGAGCTGCTGTCAATACAGCAGCTATATACCTATCTACAATACAACTAACAACCCGCCTTCGCTTAACTTTGTGTAATTTGGGTTACATTATAGTAAGGATCCCTAATTTTTTTGAAAATTTAATATAAGTAGCGTTCTCCGGAGGTAGCGTAGCTTCCCAACAGTGAAAGAAAATTTCAAATCAGTCATATAGTTTCGGAGCCCAATGCAAACAAATAATCAAATCTTTCCTGTTTATAATTAGTGTAGAAATGTAGATTATAAGAAAAAAAACCTAAAAAAGTATAGGATTTATGTACACTAAACCATTTGATCACGTTGCAATTAAGGGTGAACAAGTGTGCCGGGTTCGGTAGCCCCAATATCTTTCGAAATTGCCCTCTCACGAGATATAGTGGGCTAAACCTCGTGAGTCTCAATCTCAAAAGATATGTTGGACACCCCGGATCGCCGCACCCCCGTTGTACTATAGTGACTCTCCTGCTCTTCAACATCTGTGTAGAATTTGTTCTGAACCTGTTGAGTTAGCGCTACATAGAAAGTCATACAAAAAACCTAATCATATGATGTAACGTACAAAGTTCAAAAGCATCTAACCCACTTCTACACATGAACATGTACGTCAAATGCTAGACAATAGATTTAATTAAGCTGAATCACGACACCAATGGTAATTTAAGTTCACTCAGAATATTAACTTGGTCATAACATTCATCAAGAAAAAAATCAACGGTTTTGCTACGAAAAAAGTGGATGTTATGCGGCTAAGATTAAATTTTATTATTTGTAGAGTTGGATTTTTTAATCGACCTGTCAAAAATGTATTTCCTTCATAAATCAAATGGCTGATTCAACACTTATTGCAATCTACTCATGGCTAAGATATTTTTAGAATATCTAATCAGTGAAATGTAAATGAAATGTCATTATTCTTTAGCTTTCAAATCGCCAATTTTATGGAAATGATAATCACATTGTAGGTACCTCCTACTATAAGTTATGACCGTCCTGCCAAGAATTTGTTAGAAACTGTATAATATTATACTAATACCTACCCGAATAATATTTGAACGAAAAATGTACTGAAAACTCTAATTACACACTTAAAGAATCCTATTTAAAATGTACCTACCCTATATTTTATGATTATAAATTTATGTACATGATGAATACTTATCTAGTACCTAATTACGATCTTTATTTATAAAAAAAGTATTGCGGTTATCCAAAACATTTATTCATGTATTGAATTTCTTGCTAAATGCAAGCTGTGCAAGAATTCGCTTTGCTTTGATTATTGAAAAATGTACTACGAAACGAAAAGGCCTTTGCATCTACTTACTACGTTTTGTAGTATTACGCAAATTTATTTTGTGTTATTTTAAATCCGACAAATTTTAGAACTGAATCATTATTAATAAAATAAATACTAATAGAAACACATTATGATTAAGATACCCGGTTCCGTTAGGTACCTTCCAAGGAAAAGTGTGTTATTCTAGTTATGACGCTATTTTTAAACGGTATGAAACTAATCAACCCAATTTTAGGCCTATGTAGCGCTATAGGAATAAATTTTAATATTTTGTGATGAGAGCACAGTGACCTTGTTCGGTGGTCAATCTGTAAGCGAGCAATATGCCGTTCGTGAGGTCGCTTATGCAGAATGGTGGATGGTGAGCGTTATCGGTACACTTGTTGCTAGGACTCCCGCACGGTCGCCCGTAGCGGAGGCGTATCTTTGACGGTCGCCGCGTTTGCGCGGGAAAACAGACAGCGCGCGTTCGAATGAAGAAGCTGTGACTTTTGTTTTTTTTTGTTGACAATTAGTGTTTAAGGAATAAAAGAGGTGTGCTAATGGATTCATTTATGCGGTGGCTGAGTTTGGGATAACGAAACGTGATTTAATTTAAGGTGAGTTTAGTTTTAAATTCTAAACAAAAATTACTTTTCAATAAATTGACCGAATTATAACAAAATGTTTAAGCGTGCGGAAACTCATCAATAATAATTACGATATAATCTATGCTATTATTGATTATGACTATTTATACCAAAACTCTACATAACTCTTAATAACACGTTGAACGCCCATGGGGTCACCAAAGACGGACCAACAATAACTTATTCTATTGTGTCAGTTTTCTCGGCAAGCAAAGTCTTAATTAATAATATTGACACGACGACAAATTCTAAGAATATTTTCTTTGCAAAGGCAAATTAATCAAATTATCGCTCTACCAAGTCGTACAATTATAAAATAGATTTATACTGATACCCTTCATTTGTAAACAAATTGTCCGAATCAATTTGAGTAGGCAAATAGATAATTACATACAACCAGGTGTCAAATTAATCGAATTGAAAGTTTATTGAGCAATATTGCAGTTACGGCAACACCGTGTCCCTTCCATAAAGTTGTCAATGCAAATAAATCTGCATAATTTGTTAGGACTGTTTAGTATACTTAGGTGCACGACAGAGTGAGCGCCAAGTCGTAATAAAGTTTGGTGAATAAAAATCAATGGGGGAGGCCTATGTCCAACAGTGCATAGGTTTGTGCTAAGTCCTATCGTTCTTAAAAATTTCTATCTATAGTTTTTAAAAATTTCGACAAAAGTAAAATTACCTAGTAATTATGATGCTTATGCAAAATTTATTTACACTAGTATTTTGAACATTGTAGCTTCAATTCGTGAAATCTTGTTCGAAACATCCGTATAATTAATAATCAAATAAATCAGTGCAGATTAATCATAAACATTAGTTATCAGAACTTATTACATTAATTACATTTAGTCATGAACTTGCGTACTACTATTTATTTCTAACATTCATCGGCTTTTTCAACTTTAATCAACTTTATTTCAAAATTTGTAAAATTTAGTATCGCTGTCATTTATGTGATTATTGATTAATATGTACTTGATTTTCTTATATAGAAAAGCATTTACAACGCGCCCCTGATATCAAATAATTGCTTGTCATCTATGACCTACTTTCTTATTAGTTGACTCATAAAAAAATTGTATAAAAATATTAGAGAGCGATAGACGATGCGATAAACCGGATAAAATGTTAAGATGCAACCGTGAAAATATTTATACAACGTCATATTCTATACATCAAATTTACTTGAATAGTACATATCGCGGCGATTCATCATTATCAACAGCCTTCAAACGTCCACAACTGGACATAATGCTTCCCCTAATAACAATTTGTCACTATTGGCAGGCAGGTTGGTGACTGCTAACGGTTTTAATTGTACCCAGGTAACCACTGCCATTTCCTGATATTTCCTTAGTCGTCTTCTACGTGACTCACGCGATGAGATGGGGTGGTCCTGTCCTAAATCAGAAAACTACACTTTAGTTGTTCACAATAACTTTTTAGTAGAATACTTTCCTAAGTGACCTATCGCGAATGAAATATGTAGACGTTATATAAATTTTCAATAAGAACTTGGCTGGCGGTAACCTCTTTACTTGTATTATGTGCATCTCGACTTGCCCCACGTGTTTGTAAGCAGATGCGTGGTGAGCAATAAACCTTCAAACCTGACGGCTGATCAGGCAAAGTTTATTGTTGGAAAGTCCTTAGAGACGACCTTTACTCATCCATTTGCTTTGCCTTTTCGAATTTAATTAGTATAGCAAACGAATTGGAATTTAATTAGCATTCTATAGTAATGCTACAAATCATATGTAATCTTGTCAAATATCTGCCGGTTTTCTGGTTTCTTTGGTATGTGTCAGCTTGAATAATTGCATTGTACAATTTTATATAGTGGCATAGAGGTAAAGGCATGACATAAAAGGATGCAACGCGCTCAAACCCCGCCACGTAGCAATGTGTTTTCAAACTTGAAATTCATTTTGATGTTTCCTGATCGTTACGACTTATCCTTTTTCAAACGTGGCCTAAAGCGAGTTCTTTTGTTTCGGTACGCAGCGGCTTAGCTATGCATCTGGCATTGCATAGTTTATGAGCGTCGGTAGCCGTTTAATTAAAGTTATAAAAAAATGCAAAATATCGTGAGGAAACTTGAAAAGAAATTCTAGGGTTTTGTGAAGTCGACTAGCTCTTGGCCAGAATTGTTAACTAGAAGCCTTATTGCTGTACATTAGGGTAATTTCAAAAATGTATATGTATAAGAGTTTTTTATGATGAAAGGTAGCTGCATAGAATTGAACTGATTTTACAGGCCATCTGATATTAATCTTATGTCACAAAAGTTATTCATACATACCACGCCGTATTTGTACACTTAGTTTAATGCTGTTACAAATGTTATGCAAACAATCTTTTAAAAATAACAACTGCACCAGTTTCTTGGCCGATGTATGTACAAAACTGCGTTCAGAACTGGTGGCAGTTTCACTTTTGATTCTACATCTTACGAAGATATCATCGTCATCAGCCTGTCGTAGTCATTGCTGGACATAGGCCTCTCCATTTGCCAGCCATCTTGTGCAAATCGTCGCTCAATCTGGCCTGTGGATGTCTACACTACGTTTGCCGATGCGCGGTATCCACTCAATAACTCGTTTACCCCAAACAGTTATCGGTTCTGCGGCTGATGTGGACGAAAACACGAGAACAATGCATTAGAAACTTCTTAACACTTAATAATTAGCGGGTTAAAATGTTTTACAGCCTACTAATACTGTATAAGAAGTACGCATAATGTAAAAAGGTTAAACGTTAGCGACAGTTATGAATTTTCCCAATGCCTAACCGATGCTACACCTAATTATATACTCGTGATGATCTCTCGGTAATTCTGTGTAATTAGCTGTACTCTTGAGAATGGGGAAGAGCGTTTTTGCACAATAACCTCGTATCTGATGGCAAAGAGTGACAGAGGGCTGTTTCGTAGCAATGAGATGTTTAACACCGTTAAGCAGCAGTGGACTACGAAAGACTGATGATGGTAATAATAAGAATTTATTTAATGATGATGAATCTTAGCATTTTACAAGTGGTCAAGTTTCTATGCACGTGGGAGTTATATGGTGTTACAAGTAAGTAGGTTACATTACCTACACCACCTCTCTCTTTCTGGCTTTGCTATTCCCTACACAAAGGTTGTCTGGAAGAGATCGCCTGTAGCGATAAGGCCACCAAAATTGTATACTTTGACTAGTGAAAATAATTTTTTTTGCTATGCAATAAAAATTTGGAGTGATAAAGAGTATCTATCTATATTGTGTATATTAGCACGTGAAAATTATTGCAATCTGCCAGATGTTGAGTAGACAATGAAGTCAACATCATTTCTGTCACGCTTAATTAGTGAAACGTAGAGCCATCATACTAAGACGGCCTTTTCTAATGCTGACCCTCGCCATGTTTAAAAGACCAGAGGTTATAAGAACAAGGAAACGCATGGCATGTGCTGAAAGAGAGACCACAGATTAATAGTTCAGTAGATGTACGATTTACCGTACTTCATCTATTATATTCTCTATCCAGGAATTACCACCAATGACTTTTGACATCCATAAGTAAGCCACAAGCTCCTACCCGCCCAAACACTTCAATTATACTTATCTACTTTATTAGTTTAAGTTATATGAAAGTTAGTGGCTTTGATTACCAGTTGTAAATTGATTTCCCATTTATTTGTGTTGTGATACCTGGGAATAAACCCTGCAATAAACGCCACAAATGACCTTTGATGCCTAGTGCCTTATTTATGGCGTTTTGAAGGGAAAATACACATTAAATCAAGACGTTAAACTTCTAGTGCATAACAAAACATTACTTACGTACCTATTGCCCTGGTCAATTAATTGGAGATCTTGTCTCTTGATCTTGCAGTCTGTTCGCCTGCATATTAAGACTGCATAAGAAGAAAATGAGGATCATTTTTTTTGTTGTACTATCTCCCTACTCAGTACCATAACTAGGGCAGTGCCAGCGGTGCTCAAGCACATGGGCGCAGACCCTAGAGGGGCGCGGAAATGACCAGACCACATTTTTCTCATAAGCTTTGAAAGCTCGCGCCGCGCGGGGCGTATAAAAGACTAGTTGGGGCACTGTTACCCTGACTATGGCTTAAAATTTGTGGAACATTAATAAGTAGGTGCAGTGAATATAGACCTACTACATAATCTACTTTTTCATAGAAAAAAAAATGTTAAATTAGCTAAACTCGTTTAACACGTTTCAAGTGTTTACCTACGTTTTGGTAAAAAAGGCTTAAAAGTACCCACGGCTGGCAATGTTTTTGGTGAAACCTGATGTTACATATTATGTGAACTAGGTTTTTCATAGCTTAGGGGCTGGGATATACATAATTATTTTTTATTGCTTAATGCAATTTGGTATTCATTAGACTAACCAACCGTAGAAAATTTTAATATGAAGTCGAATGTGTATTACATTGATATAAACGAGTATTTAAATGAATTTCATCGCAAACCACGAACCGCAGAATTTGTTGTAAAATTTCTCCAAACAATGGTGCCATGTATACTATTGTATACATTTTATATGATAATGTTTAGCTTATCGCATTGAGTCATCGGGATACATCCCACGCTCATATCACGGCGGGTGTCTTATTTTAGCTACCGTTTCAATCAAATTAATAAAGAATTAATTTATCATAATCATAAGCCACTAACACCTAAGATACATGCGTAGGACGTTACGTATATTTGGAATCATCGAATTGATACGTCATAATATAATATTTATGTCATAAAAGATGCGACAGTTAACTTTTTACGTTTATCAAACTGCAGGAGTCTCTAGTGTCGGAATCAGTAAACCGGATTAATGACATTACGGCTCTTCGACTATAAAGTGCAATCAGTTAATTGCATTTTGTAAGTTTTATGTTTTGGTAAAATTGAAAGTCGTTGACCTTAGAAGGCCGTGAGAATTTTGATTTTTGTACTTATATTTTGGCTGTAGGTACAGGTATGCTTTCGACGACACGGATTTTAAAATTAATTTTAAGGAAATATTTGCAAACATTTTCAACTGTTCTCATGTGACCTAAGTCATAATTATGCGGTGTGGTTTTCTCGTGTTACTCTTTTATTTCGTGGAGACTTTGTCTCCCTCTGAGTCTTTTGCAGACTTTTTTTACGAAGAGTGGTCCTAGGAGCTGTTAAATATCATGCCAGTGTCACGATTCTATTATACTCGTAGCACTAGTCTTCGCCGTATTAAGGTTTGTCTGCGGATGATTCCATGTAATAAGTATATTTCATTTTATCATTTATTTCTACCCCAGGCTTGCAAACTCCCAGCCGTTGTGTTCATGGATAGCTAGTCTATTGTAATATGTCTTTTTAAAACGTGATTCAAAGAGAGCTTTTTCCACATAGCTGTGCCCCCGGCATTGCTGATGCCCACATACGGCTGTGTCTGTATTTAAAAAAAAAGGAATTTTCCTACTTTTTAATGCTTTGGTGATGTGAAAAACTCGGGAGCTTGGTATTTAGCGGTAGCTTTATGAAATTCCATTCATTCCTAAACAATTAGCTTTTCAATCTTTAGTTATTCTAAGCAATTGACTGGCGATTAAAGGATTAAATTGTTTTAACTATAAATATTACAAATAAAGTCGATACACCGCTGCGCTATGAATATTTTTTATTTTAAAAGGAACGGGAATGATAAAAAACTGAATAACACTGAGAAAACAATGTTCCAATAAATTCAAGTCTAGATTTTAGATCATCTCATAAATTTAGTAAAGTCAAAACCTTTAGAATTTAAAAGATATAATTTAATAATAAACAGCATTTAAATTCATACAATATAGTTTAAAATTTATTAAGATTGCTGCTGCCAAAATGTATACAAAATATTATTAAAATCTGCGTATTCATAATGTATGCAAATTATTAAGGCTACTTCGATATAGAATTCTGACGTTATCAGTAGGAATCAGGAAGTGTGTACCAAGAAAGCATAGAGCTAGTTAGGTTCCGTAGCTGTTATTTCTCGAAAGGCTCGATGTCTTATTTCTTAGTAACCCCTGCCTCCTGAACCAAGGGTCGTAGGTTCGATTCCCACCCGGGAAAAATAGGTTTTCGTGTGATGTACATTCTTTGTATTTAAGTAAATATTTTTAGTAATTTCGTTGTTTTGATACCCATAACACATGTGCCCAAGGTACTTACTTTAGGATCGGAGCAATGTATGTATGTGACTGTATGTGTGGGACATATTTCTTTAGTTAAAGTAATTCAATTTGGTAAGTTTCATCCTAGCTACGGTACCCAAAATATTTTTTGTTTATGAAGCGACATTATAACGCGGAAAAAGCTCTATAAAGTATGCCAGTCATGTTATTACGAGCGGGGTGAAATATTGATTTCGAATCGCAGAAAAAAACTGTGCTAAAATTTACATCAAAAATTAGCATCAACTTGTGACGAACATATCAATTTAAATTTACGGCGTATCTATATAAACAAGGTGTCTTCATAAATATAAACTTAATTTATTTTTATTTCTCTTCATTTAACTGTGGGGGGGTTTGTGGAAAGTGTGTGGCGATTTCATCCATCTGTTAAATGATGATTGGCATTAATTTTTAGTTAAGTGTCTATTTTGCTGATTGAGTGTCTTTTGTATTCTGCCTTCCGTTATTAATTTTTCTCATATTAATATGAATTAAAACTTGACAAATAAGTATGTGGCAAAGTTTATGTATTTATCGTTGTTAAATTTCTAAAGTGCATTGGACAATGACTTAGATTAGACATAGCTCTATTAATAATAATTATTTTTATTTGATTATAATCGAGATTATAATATGTATTTCAGTTTCCTTTCTCCTACCAAAATCTTTATACATCTAAGAGTATCTAATAGGCAGATACTTGTTAGATATTCTGCTAGCTGGATGGATGTTGTTTTCTACTACTACGTTATTGCCTTTACTCTGTTATGGACCTACTTCAAGGTACTTCCTTAAAATCATCATCATCATCAGCCCGCATTCGTCTTCTGCTGGAAATGACTTTGTATTTTTACCTTTATTTGTACCTGGCTAAACTAAACTACGGGACAAGATGGACAAGACGGGATAAGATGGATTGGTGATTACTCTAAATCCGGAAACCGCACGGACTTACACGTAAGAGAGGTAGGGTATAGCGAATCTTCGCTCGAATTGGGCTGCCCGCCCGGGAAAGATCTCCACCCTACAGAATACCGCAGCCAAATGACCTCCGAGTCGTGTTTCTGCCGGTGAGTAGGTTTACCGGAGCTCATGAGGGGTTGGGTTTGGGCCGGTATGGCGGTGACAACTGACAGCTAACTGACCAGTTACTTGCCCGTTGTCACAGCGACTTGGGCTTCTCTTTCGCTTTCCATCAGGCGTAAGGAATCCATTATGACGAGCTCCTATAAAAAAAGGACTCGAAATGTCATAGTAAAACCACTGGTAAAGTATAACACAGTTGTTTAAAGTAACTCTATTGGTATTTTCACCGTCCCGCATTCCGTATGAAAGCGTAAACGTAATAGCTTCACACACGACCGTACAAACAAAACGTTATTATGGGCACTTCTGTCGAACGTGTTTTTTTGGCTGTTGCATAAAGATGCAATCGCGAATCAGTGCACCGGACCAGTCTGGTGGGTGTTCGCTCTACATTGTATACGTCATGGTTACCGTTTTTATGTTGCACAACTACATATAAGTTACCGTTTCACATGTTCTACAATTAAATCTGGAAACGGCCTACTTTAACTAGTGTGACGAGGTTTATTGAAGCATGTAGTACTCGTATGAATAGGCCTGTTGCCGTAAAAAATGTAATTAGTCCGTCTTTTAGATTGTTCAAAAATAACACGTATTTTTTCATTTGTAAATTAGACCAAAAATTATAATGATAGCCCGTTAAAATTACCTACGCGTGACGTCAGAGAGTAGGAGTTTTTCCGCCACTGAGTGACGTCAAAGACCCCCACTCCTACATTTTGATGTCTTGTATCTTTGTTATTTTTTGTTTAAATGAAAAAAAGGAAAAATACGTGTCTAATATATTTTTATAATCTAAAATACGGACTAAATATAAAGTAATTATTTTGACCCTGGAAACATCCCTATTACTCTCTCGATAAAACTTTGACACCGCCGGCTAATCTTTAAGAAAACAATTAACCTAGAAAATTTAACTAGATCGAGTCATACTATCAGGCCTAGGACCATTGAGGACTAGCCTTGCCGATGCCCGGGAACATTTACCCCTATCTTATTAGCATAGCTTCTTCTCCACTGATAAAAAGTGAAAGACAAGCCTTATTTATATTTTTATTGGAGATCAAAACAATCTTATCTCGAGAAAGACTTGTTGAAGCAAATACTGCCATGCCGCCCGTAAGAGAGCTCTGGCTACAATTATAATTACTGGCTGATTCCGAATCGTGTCCGAAGACATTTCATGGGTGTTTTGTCGAGCATAGGGTCGCGGGTAAACCTTACCGCCGAAACCGAAATCTCTAGACTCAGCTGGGCACAGGATAGAAAGATGGGAAGGGTGAGATGGTGTAGATGGCTCGACATAATGGTTTCCCTGCACCTGATGGAAAGCTTAAGATAAGCCGCTGTGACAACGGGCAAGGAACTGGTCTGTTACCTGTCAGTTGCCACCGCCATGCCGGCCCAAACTCAACCCCCCACGAGCTCCGGATTTAACGATTCATTGTTGGTAAATAAATGTTTTTATAATGAATCTGATATTCTATTGATCACAGTGAGCATGTTTAGTGACTGTTGCTTTATTTATTTCTCCAATAAAAGACGACTGTTAGTCTCAGCCCGACCGTAAAGATTAAACTCCTGATTAGCACCTTGGTGGCTGTATAATGATAATTATGTTTGTTAATTATCTTTTATATTTTAACGAACCAATGAAAACCTATTTTCTAACTGGCTGAAGATGTGTTTATTTTGAATAACGTTTAATGTTCGTATGTTTTAAAGATTTCTATCTTATTTTTAATAATATGGTAATGCTAATAGTTTTAATTTTTATAACTTCGAATAGATGCTTCAAGTTAAATACATGCTTTCGATTAACTTTAAATGTCTATAGAAATTTACTGAAATTATAATACCACATCTTTAATTAATGTTAACTAAAATGTCGTGTATCATCATATGATGTAAAATACAATATTGAAATGTATATTTGAAAAATAAGTAGAATTGCGCCATATAGTGTAGGTATACTCATTAGCATTTGTAAGTCTAGGACTTGATTCTGACGATTCTTGTAAGAACTATTGAGTTATTTATCGCTTTTTTTTAAATTAATAGATTTATCAATACGGTTGAAAGTTCCTACCTTAAGATAACACTGCAATTGACTGTAATTAATAACAGCAGAATCGATGGTCAGGCGTTTTCCAAAATAGTCTTTGCTCCATTGTTTTGATATTCAAAACAATCTACTCATTCCGTTGATTGCACCGTTTTGTTATGTTCCCGATCAGCTGTTCGCATTTTTGGTGTATGACCAACAATATTTATAGAATTGCGTCATTCAGAAAGTTCAATTTTACAAGGAGCTCGTAAATGTTGTGATTAAGAGGTAACATAAAAATAATCATAAACTTTCTTCATGAAGGGTTACTTATTTTTAATGGGCACCCTGTATTACTTATTGCTTTTTTTTGATAGCCCTAGCTTAGCACTTTCATGTTGAACTCAACCTCTGAAAGCACCTTAATATTTAATTACCTACTTATTTTTAATAACTTAACCAGCAAGTTTGGATTTCTTGTGTGTATTGAAAGCACATGGTATAAATAATATTACTGGTCTGTTATATATGTTTATATTATGTATAACATTTGCGTGACTTTTTTCTTAATAGTAATGTACGTTGTGCAAGGTTATGTCAGAGAAAATTATAGTGTGTGTACCTACTGTTAGACGCTTCCGTGCAAGTCGTAATGGTTTATTAATGATGAAGCAAAATTTGTTTGTGTTGATAAATTTCTTATAACGTATGTAACCGTAATCCAAATTTGTCAGCTTCCCTTATCGGTTTATTGAGGTTGCGCAATTGATTCATGTAAAAGGCAAGTTTTGGCGAGTTTAGATATTTAAAGCGAAAGCTAACTGGGATACCCATAGAACATATACATAGCTTTGGCTTAGTTTGGGACTAGATGGCGATGTGTGACCCAGCGTGACATGACTTCGGTTATTTAATATTATTATGTATAACTAAAAACATAGCTACGTTACGCTACGCTCATTGGTAACTGAGTGTGCTTTATAGTTTAAACAAAATTTTCAAGATATAGGTAATATCAATAGTGATATTACTTGGCCAACAATTAAACAACTAAGCTGTATAATTTGTAAAGAGCTAGGGTTATATACCTTTTTTTCAAGTCTCGTCTTGGCAACATTTTTAAGGTTTTTGGTTATAATATGGATACAAATTGAGATGATGATTGCTTCCGACCGATTTCGGCCATGGCGACCACTTCGACTCCTAATTAAGTCTGCGCTGATGCGCACGAAGATGACTTATATAGCCAATCCTCGCATCAAACTGTCGTGCACAATGTGGGCACGTTAGTCTGCCGTTCACAAGGTGATAAGTAATGGCTACGGACGTACGGGCTTTGAGCTCGTCGCGTTTAGCATCGAGGTCAACTGTACGCTGTTCCTCGAAGACGCGTACTTGCCGCTGCACATGCCCGCGCCATTCAGACCGTTGTGCTGCCAAACTCTCCCAGTGAGAGGGCTCGATGTTGCATCTTTTCATGTGACGCTTCTGAACATCTTTATATCGGAGGAGTTGCCCGCCGCGCTTACGCTTGCCTTCCTCAAGTTCAGAATAAAAGATGCGCTTCGCCACTCTCTCCTCCGCCATACGAGATACGTGACCGCACCACCGAAGCTGCCGACGCATCAAATAGGCCTCAATGCCACCAACATTGGCTCGCCGCAGAACTTCGGTATTCCGCACGCGATCAGACCACTTAATGTTCATAATCTTACGTAGACATTTCAAGTGGAAGCGGTCTAATGTGCGTATCTGGTGGCGATACAAGCACCACGTCTCGGAGGAGTATAAAAGGTTTGGCAGCACAATGGCCATGTAAACTGAAATTTTTGTGGGCAGCTTTATGTCGTGTGAGCAGAAAACCTTGGAACACAGCTTGCCAAATGCTGCAGCTGCAGCACCGACTCTGCTGTTAATCTCGCTGTCAAGGTCACACTTAGATGTCACTGTGCTCCCCAGGTATCGAAATTTATTTACCTGCTTCAAAACGTCCTCACCAATCTTTATGATCAGTGTCTCGTGACCGTGCGTGTCTACAGACATCACTTCCGTCTTCTTGACACTGATCTTCAGCCCGAACTTGCAGCAAGCATGGTGAAAAGTGGACATAAGTTGTTGCAGGGCATCTGGGGATTCTGCCAAGAAGCACAAGTCGTCAGCATACATGATATCTGTGATTATCATATGTGACACTTTAGTGCGCGCCCTAAGTCTAGACAGGTTAAAAAGACCACCATCTGTGCGAAAGCGGATGTGCACTCCTTCGGAGACTGATTGCAAGACTTCCCTGACTACAACTGCAAAGTATAAAGCAAACAGTGTGGGTGCTATTACACACCCCTGCTTCACCCCACAGGTAACGGGAAAGAAATCTGACTGTTCGCCGTCTACGGTAACGCAGCACTGCATGCCGTCATGTAGGAGTCTAAGTAGCCTCACATATTTCTCGGTGCACCCCAACTTTTTGAGCACTACCCATAGGGCTTCTCGAGGCACGCTGTCGAAGGCCTTTTCCAGATCAACGAAACAGAGATACAGCTTGCGACCCTGTTCTCTGCTTTTCTCTTGCAGTTGACGGAGGGAAAATACAGCATCGCAGGTGCCCCTGTTAGGTCGGAAGCCAAATTGGGTTTCTGGCAGTATTTTTTCCGATAAAAGAATCAGGCGGTTTAACAGAATTCGGGCAAAAACCTTTCCAGGCGCTGAAAGTAGGGAAATACCACGGTAAGAGTTGCAATCGGAACGGTCCCCCTTGTTCTTATAGAGAACACTTATGCAAGACTCTTTAAATTCATTGGGTACTCGCTCCTCATCCCACATACGAACAAAAAGTTCCCAAACCCGTGTGTGCAACTTCTCACCGCCGTATTTTAACAGCTCTGCTGGTATAAGGTCAATGCCGACCGCCTTCTTATTATGCTGCTGCCTGATGGCAGTAACAACCTCATCAAGTGACAAAGGCTCGTCCAGCTCATTTGCTAAGGGGAATTGAGCAAATAAACTAATATGTTGCAGATCAGCTGTTCGATCTACATTGAGCAGTGTATCTAAATGCTCAACCCAGCGTTTCATAACGTCCTCCTTGCCAGTAAGAAGTTGCCTACCGTCTAATGACTTTAAAGGCACCCTCACTCGGTAGGACGTACCGATCAGCCTACGCAACTCTGCATAAAATTCCCCGAGCCGGTTAGTGTCTGCAAGCCATTGCATGCGACAAGCCTTGTCATGCCACCACCTGTCTTTAAGATGTCGAGACAGCTTACGCAATTCCCTGTCACTCTCTTTGACTATCGCATCGCTTCCACCTTTTCGTGTGTATTGTTGCAAGAGAACTCGATGATT
This sequence comes from Conogethes punctiferalis, assembly GCA_031163375.1. Taxonomy (NCBI): domain Eukaryota; kingdom Metazoa; phylum Arthropoda; class Insecta; order Lepidoptera; family Crambidae; genus Conogethes; species Conogethes punctiferalis. Next base: position 9,253,925 of record CM062094.1, read on the forward strand.
ATCAAGCGCGGTCCTGAGAACCGTATCATTCTCATCAAACCAGTCTTCAGTGCGTCGGTTCTGTGAACCCAAGGCAGCTGAAGCGGTTTCTTTAAGGTGAGCTGATAGCGTCCCCCAGTCAGCACTGATATTGTCGGTCTCATTGATAAGCAACAACTTATCAGCCAGAGTTTCAGCGAATTTCTCCCTAACCACGCGGTCGTTTAGTTTATCCAAGTTCAGGCGTGCAGACCTTTGCACATTGGATCTGCGTGGTCGATGGAGGCGCAGTCGCAGTTTTGTGACCACTAACCGGTGGTCAGTCCAACAATGAGCACCACGCATAACACGGGTGACTTGGACTTGGCAGATGTCTCTTTGCCGTACGACAGCATAATCAATCAGATGCCAGTGTTTAGATCGTGGGTGCATCCACGTTGTCTTGTGCTTGGCGGGAAGTCTGAACATAGTGTTCGTTATCGCAAGTTGATACTGAGCACAAAGACTAAGCAGCAAATGACCATTGCTGTTCATATTGCCGACTCCGTGGCGACCCAGAACTCCAGGCCAAGCCTCATAGTCCCGACCAACCCTAGCATTGAAGTCACCTAGCAATAGAACCTGCTCTTTGGCGTTTATACTTTCAATACATCGTACTAAGTCGTCATAAAATTGGCCCTTGACGTCATCAGCTTTATCTAGGGTTGGGGCATAGACACTGATGACATTAAGGAAGTTGTCTTTATCCAGATGAAGGCGCAATGTGGTAACACGATCCGAGATGTGCACAGGATACTCATCAAGTCGCTTAACTAATTGATTTTTGACCGCAAACCCCACACCAGAACGTCTAGGTTCGGAGGAGGCGGTACCTTTCCAAAAGAATGTGTAACCACCCCCATCTTCCACGAGTTCTCCTTCATCGGCGAGATGTGTTTCGCTGAGTGCAGCCACATCTATGTTATAGCGATGAAGTTCGCGAGCTACTATCGCGGTTTTACGTTCTGGGCAGGAGTTGCCATGACGATCAATAAGCGTTCTAACATTCCATGAGCCAAATGTCAAGACCGGTGATCGATATTTGTCGCTTGTTTTATGATTCCTTCGACCGCGATTAAAATGATGCGATGGCAGCCGCGGCTGCTACCACCTCTCAAATTGGGACGAGCATTTGTTTAGGGCACCTTTTCTAGCCCCCTCCTCGGCTGAGCAAGGAAAGCAGTGCCCCCCTAAATAGGGCTGCTCTGTCATCCTGGGTGCTGCCGAATCCGTACTGTCATCCCAAATTTGCAGTACAGAAACGACCACGGTATGTAATCACACCCCCAAGACCGCCCGTGTGCAGGAGTCGGACAAAGTCCGGCTACATCAGGCTGAACCTCTTTACCTCATCCCATCGCCACGGGACTTGAGCGTTTCTCGGAGTCCGAATACGGAAGCGGTCAAGTGCGCAGGATATATTAGGGTGCGCAAGCGTTTGCGCAAACGCAAGCGCACACTCTCGTCCTCTCTCCCCTTGGTACAGTGGAACGGAAAACCGCTACGACTGAAGAGAAGGTTGGATGATGTGTCTGGCCGATGGCAGCTATACGCCCTCTGCCATCGCCCTAGGCCATTCACCTTGCCTTGCTGAATCGCCGTGTCCACCAAGCCCTTTTGCATATCTGCATTGGGTTGCTTTCCTCGCCGAATCAGACTTAAAGTGTACGCAGGAGGGAACTGCACAATGGGATATGGGAAAGGGAACGTGGTATTTGGCTTGGAAAAGAGGGGGGTTGTGGGATACTACGGCAGCGGATAAGGAAATAGAGTGCTGACGCAGTAGCTAGGGTGCTCCGGGGTCGCGTACCCGTATATTCCTAGGATTTGGAATATCCCTGAAGTGAAACAAACAAATTGAGATACAGTACAGGTTACATGACCTAGTTCACACGCAGTTGTTTACTAAACTTAAAATTCTCGTCCGATCCTTATGACCGTTAGTGCATTTCATTTGCAACGTAATTTGCGTTGTTAATCAATGTTTTATTATTATAATATGTTGTTAACATAGGTATTAACAACATTACAATGTTATTAAAATCGGTATTTATTTATTATATACTTATGCTATTGACATTGGTATGTATCAGACTCGTAATCATCCTCAGTTATTTCTTGTAGCGGGAACCAAATAACGCGACTTCAGTCGAGCACCCGAACCGGTCATACGTAGGATCGCCAAGCGTTTGTGATATTTCAATACATTTCCCAAAAATGTCACGTCAATTGTCAAGCTTTGCTAGCCAAGTGGCTAGCAAAGCTTGAAAAAAGTTACTGAATACTCTCCGTGAGACTCGAGCTTATCCTAAGTTAGGGTCGGCTCAGGTCACTAGTAGAGATATACCCCTATGTTGATGAGGGGCCATTCACAAATTTCGTGACTTGTCGAACCCCCTCCTTGTGTCACAGCTAGTCCCTTTCGTGGGACTCCTTTCTTCCTTGTATATCCTCCTTTGTTCCTTCATGGACCAACACCACGCCTCGTAATTTATGGATGGTTCCTGATGTCTGAACACAAACCTGATCCATTTTTAAATAAAATAAGAACTGATTTATTGTTTTACCTCCTACCTACTATTTATCAATGTTTACGACCAAACGTCATAGAACTGACGTCAAAAGTAGACGCCATGACACTTGGCGCGTTTTAGCTCCAACTAAAAAAAAATTTAATTAAAATTGCATTTTCTCATCGAAAAAAAAATCTTTTTTGAAGAAATAATGTAAATTTTAGCTAAATTAGATGCTTATGCTTATTGTGGAACAGTTTTTAAAAATCAGTCAGCAACTCTATTGTCTCTAATGTCTCATAATGAAAATATTTTAAAATACACTTATTGGACAAGTTAATTTTGAATTTCAAGAAATATTATTCAACTTTGTATAGTCTTATTCTATGTTATATATAAGCTCATTGCTTTTATATTTTGATAATACTCTTATAAAAATAGAATCTTTGTCTTAGTCTGATGTACTGTAAAGTCTCATTCAAGCCCGTTCAGTACTTTTCGCGTAAAGAAGTAACAAACATCTAAATAAACTTTCGTAGGTTCGCGGGTAGGCTACACATCAAGTTACCCTTACATGTCAAAACCCAAAAAGACATAGATGGGCAATGAGTTGGATACTTCATGGCTACCCTATCTTTAGCTGAGATGAAAATCCTTCACGTTCGATAAATAGATTATGGAGAGACTTGATTATGGAGATGTCCCGTAGTTGCGGAACATTACGTCAGAGCAAATGATAAGTCGAAAGCTGTTTGTTTCCACTAAGAACAGGCATGATCGGCTATCTGAACTAGGCGAAAGATGTAGGCGTTTGATAATTTCAGCATTTTTTCACTGGTTCTCTGGGCGATTATTATCTATTTGTAGGCACAGAATCTGGAATTTTGTTCTAGTATGTTTAGCGGTTAAACAGCTTAGTAGGAAATGATGTTCACCCAATTCTGCAAGTCCAAGAGATCTTTTGAGATCATCATCCTAGCTACATAATATGTACCTTGACTTTAACTAAGATTAAATGTAGGTACGTAACTACTACATACTTGTTCAATTGAAACCTTACCCCTTCTTTCTTTTAATTATCCTGTACCCAAAGGTTGTCTGGAAGAGATGGTTTATAGTGATAAAACTGAATAAATGTGGATACATTTATTTTTATACAAAAAGATGTAGAAAGATATTGAAGCTAGCTTTAAGTTAACTTTTTTTGTGCAATAAAAAAATCAAGTTAGGCATAGATAGATAGATATTCAAAATGTTCTTTTAAAAGTTATGTTATTTAGTAGCTTATATTTTGCTAAGCACAATTATGTGTATACTCAACCATAGTAGGTTACGAGTACGTATAATATGTCGACTTAGAAATACTTAGACACAACATGAGCGTTTAAAAGCGACCCGACTCCGAGCGATTGTCCAACTTTTCATTTCTTAACTCTGCTGTCTGTCGCGCGCGCATCAAAACGCCAATGTGTTCTGTCAATAACTGCAAATATAATCTTTAATTATGGTACAATAAGGTTTTCATTTAAGAAAATTAAAGTGGTCTTTATTACATTTTTAATTTGTTAAACGCACACATTTAGCACTTAAATGATCGGATACTTTCGCCACTCGGACGGTTTATAGTTAGATGCTAGATACTTCTAAATCGACGATTTAAACTGTAATACAAAGAATCCATAATATTTCAAGTAAAATGTTATGGATTCTTTATATTTTAAAATTCGAAGTCCCTAATTTAAAAATCAGTCGCAAAATTGTGTGTTCAGGTCCAAAATTCTACGATGCCCAGTGAAACTGGTACACAACCGATATTCTTTCGTAACATCGCATAAAAATTCTAAATGGATCAGTGCAAATCCGCAAAACCAACTGACCTTATCGCAGTGAAAGGATTCCTCGTGTTATCTTAATGAACTGTAACACCCAAGGATGGTCCTTTCCAACCGAAAGTGGCCACATTAATGTCGATAACCTGTTTAGGTAACAACTGTGTTTTCAGTGCACAGGGTTACATAGCGTTAATTATACAATATACACTGGAGGGGTAAATCGTTAATACTTCAAGTAACAGCATTCCAGACATTATTGTGAACCTATTCTTTCGCGGCAGAGTCCGAACTTATGCTTCCGAGCGTAGATTCTATCCAGTTTGGCTTGAAACGCATACTGAGCCGTGGTGAGAGAACCGCCTAATAGAAAACACAAACAGATTCACTTAGCTCGCCGACTCATCATGTAACAAATGCGACACATAAGGGAACGTATTATAAAATTTTCTACTTTATTACGTCAATTTCGTATCACAATGGCAACAGATAGGTACATACGTGGAACGATCCATGAATGTTATCGGCCATCTGATTCCCGCCTTGCAGGTGTGAGCTAGAGCGTCGACTTAGAAGCGTGACAAATTGGTGTTAGACACTATAGAGCTTAGCTTGTTTGCTAAAACATTATTGTCATGAAGATCAGCGTCGTTATAAATCATGTAGCTACCTGTAAAATACAAATGTTAGTAGTAGAGACCAGACCTGGGCCCCTACCAGCAAAATCGAAAACGACCGTTCGTTGAACGGATCGCGTACTTTTGCACACACAAACTAAGATTCGTCAAAGTCGATTTTCATTAATTTAATTCATATATTCGAACACGGGAGGGACAAATGGGAGGGAATTATGGTGGTACAGGACCTTGTGTCGCAAGACAATGATTCTTCCCGGTTTGGGCACTTTTCTTCCATTTTTAACCGACTTCGAAAAAAGGAGGAGGTTCTCAATTCGTATGTATGTATAATATTTTTTTTTTTTTTTATGTATGTTCACCGATATTTCCGTCAATTATGGATGGATTTCAAAATTTTTTCGACAGTTCGACAGAGGACACTTCCGAGTTGGTCCCATTATCACCAAGTCAGGATCTGATGATGGGATCCTGGAGTAATTGAGGGCAACAACCGAAAATTGTATGCTTATATGGTGTTTTTGTTACGTAATCATATTTTACTCAGGTATATGCTTCCGGGCGTCAACATCTGGTGCTGATGATGAAGCCACAGAACTCCTTAACGGTTAGGAGTTAGGGGACAGTACTGACATTGGTCGATATTAAACTAGGTAGTAGTATGTACTTATGCAGAGCTAATAGGGCAGGTGATTTGATAAGTGATATGCTTGATTCTAGATCGCAAAGTTTTCACTTGACTTAAAGCAAAATTTTTTATTCCTAAGTAAAACTCTTAAGGACCTTAATTAGCCTTTATTCAAGGTCACAGCACATTAACGCAACTAAAAATAGAGAAATAAAATTATTTTTTTAAAAAAAATTAAACCGACTTCAAAAAAAAACACAAACGACCAAAACTAAAGAGCGATAAATAACGTAAGTTATTCTATCCTTAATACATAATTATTTAAATATTACAATTATCACTTATTTTTGAAGTCGGTGCCAGCCAAACAAATAAATGTATATTGTCGTGTGGATTTGCCGGCCGCGCGCGTCATACAACAACAGTCTACGTTAGGTACCGAGAGGCTGGCACCGACTTCAAAAATAAGTGATAATTGTAATATTTCAATAATTATGTATTAAGGATAGAATAACTTACGTTATTTATCGGTTTTTAGTTTTGGTCGTTTGTGTTTTTTTTTGAAGTCGGTTTAATTTTTTTTTTTAAATATTTTTATTCCTATTATAGCATCTTGAAATATTAATAGTACCTTTATAATTTATGAAAAAATAAGTAGGAGCATTAAGTTCCCTTTGAATGTATAGGAGAAATAAACGAAAGCGGATCGAGACTTATGTAAATGTTGAGAGAGGATTAATTGGAGGATCTAAATAGAGTTTTCATAATGGTAGTAAAACCTAAAATGGTTAATTATGTCACGACCGTAATTGCCCTTTGCATAAAGTTTAACGCGAAAGGTCTCAAGTGCAGTTAGATTAATTTAAGAAACGATATTTTTATATGTTCCCGAGTTTTGTAGTATGTATGTATATGTTAAGAAATGGAAACAGGTATCTTCGATGATATCAGTTTCATTCACTTGAAAAATTACTTTACATTAAATAGATAAGTATCTTTTATATTACTTTAAGACGTAAGTACATTAACCATTAAATGTAAAATGTTTTGAGTATTTACGAATTACCGAAATTTTATATTTATGATATCAATTAAAACCCCATGAAGCCTCTAAAATACGAATTGGCGATATTGGTCACGATTTGAATATTAATTAACTGCTAACAAACTGAATTTAGTAAGTTAAATTTCTATTTTAGTTTATAGAAGCATCGGCTAGAGTTGTAAAAGTAAAGTGAGTTGGTTTCACACTTTGATAAGACCGACTATGGCACGACACATCTTTGTGACCATAAATTAGGACAAAACTTTTTTTAAAAAAGATTTGATAAAAAAAACATAAATTTGACTAAGGCATCTTCAAAACCCACAACGCATCAAATGGTTGAATACGACCGCTCTACATTATCAGCCAAATTTAATACTTACGTTTGCTGGGCCACTTTTTTTACCACAGAATTAAAAAATATAGTCTGTAGGCGATTAAAAGGCATGTCGGAATTTCGACATTATTTTCATGTCTCTGAAAACGTAAAAATACATATAGTTAAACTTTTGAGAGACCTATACAATTCACATAGTAAAATATTATTTAATTACCTACAATTCATACAGTTTTTTTATTGTTTTATTAAGATTCTATAAAAAAAATAATATCCGTGTTTCAGTTTTCTTTTAGGACAAACGAGCCCATAGTTTTCGTATAAAAAAAAAGTTGTATCATGTCAGTTTTTCCACGAAATAGAAGCGAGCAAGCTTCTATTTCATGCTTTCTAGGAAAACGAACGTAAAATAAAGCAATAAGGTGTATGCAACTTAGACTTTGTCTTTATTTAGGTACATAATTTAATAAAGGAGTAACCTTTCCCTTTTCATTCATTGGAAAGTTCCGTAAGTAATTTATCATATTGTTATTAATTACTTTATAATTGTAGTGCGCAGACCTCATACCTACATTACATTTACGTCCAACCTTCTTTGAACGCTACCAAAACTACATACGTCATCCACTAGTCAACAATATCGCAGCTTCAGACACCTACATCCCTCATTACGACAAGCAAGTCATGTTTGTATGTGTTACAATAACGGTCGAACATTGATTGTAGTGGCGGTGAACTCTGCCCCCTATCAGAATTAAAAAGAAACTTTTAAATTAGGTACCTAATAATGGTCTAAAGGCGTTGATCAACTCTCACGACACGGCTCCCGAGCGGTTTCACATGCGTGTAAGTCGTATTAATTTTATGCTTCTAACTTTTATTTGGTACAGTCATGTTGGAATAAAATAACGGTCCGAATTTTTTTGATGGTTAAGTATGTTGGACATTATTAAAAACAACAAAGACGTATACCTACTACCACTGTATGACTATCTTAATATAAAAATACATATAAATGTTCACTTCGAGTGACGCTAAGAGCAACCACAATCTAGCAGGTCACTGGTTTCTATATATGTACAAAAATGATTACCAAATAGGAATAAACCTATATATTTTGACGCTAAATAAGTAGGTAGAAGATACGTACGATATTACAAACAACCTAAAGCCGTTGATTGGCAGATGTATTTTGTCAGCAGGGGCGTACGAGTATTATTACCCGTAACGGTCCTGATTTTGTAGGAACACATTAGGACACACTATATTATTCTAATATTACAACCGTACAAGGTCATGTTTATTTTATACTACGTACAAATGTTCAATTAGCTTATATCTTGTCGAGAAAAAAATATATGTTAAACGCTAAGGTTTTATGTGTCCCACTGTACTCAATTTGAACTAACTATACTTGTTAATAAGTTGAATATCAATCTGACTAATAAATCGCCGAAATATGTGTGAACTCTAGCCATCCACGGTTATTTTAGGTGAATTCAATTAACGGTATGAATGCATTATGCATTTCGGCCTATCTATCCTCAATAAAATTCAGCGCTCGCCTGGCGCCCCTTGCACCCCCTGGTAGAGACGGCTCTGTCCTGCCTCTTTCTGTTGCCCAACTTTTCAATAAATACTTAGAGACTTAAAGCACGTTGGCCTCATTATGTATCTTAAATGGAATGTTTTACACGTGCCAATGTCTTTTACTCTTTCATTTTATTAATCAAAGCTGTAAAATTTTAATTAATGACGTGTTTGCTATCCTTTTTGATCTCTCTATTCAAAAACTTCAAGAACATATTTTATCCTTTAAATGACAGGCCAGTACAGTCTATCATGTAAATAACTACATTTGGATTTTTATATCTCTAGTCAAACGACACCGATGCCATTATAACTTGTCGTCTTTCCTACTGTTACCGATTACCGTATTTTAAAACAGACTTTGTATCTTTATGATTAAAACGTATTTTGCTTTGACTTAAAAAAGGCTTCCAATAAATTATGCTATAGAAATAAAGTAAACTGTCAAATATTTAATAGATATTAACATTTTTTTAACTTCATTTTGTGTTAAATGGCGTTTATACAGCTATTTGGTTTGCTGTTTTGCTATTTAAATGTTTTATTTTTAATAGTGTAGATTAGTAATAGATTAAAACGCCACATTCCATGTCCCTTAGCCTTTTGAAGGTATGCGATTACCCTAGCAATGTCCTCCGGTTTTTAACAAACTTGAAAAAAAAACACAAAAGAAGGATTGTTGGATGTTCTCATTTTAGTTGAATGTTGTTTTTTATGAAGTTTGCTACCTCCGAAGAACCTCCTTGTGAAGAGAGAAAAGAACGTATTCTCTTTTGTTTTTATAAAAACTTCATCATCAGCCTATCACAGTCTACTGCTGGACATAAGCTTATCCAGTTGTTCGCCGCTTTAGGCAAACACCTGGAGCCCTAACCCATAATCGCGAAGCCTGAGCAGGCCGGGTTGGCGATCGCAGAGGAGCTCCTCGCTCCGCAGACGCTGTTGAAATAAAAAGTTGTAGCAGATATGCTTTGTTGAAACCAAAACCAAAGGGTTTCTAGAATAGGTCGAAAATAGTGACAAAATTACGTACCTATGTACTTTAGTTACTTAATATTTGCTCCCGTAAACCTTGTGTAGGTATCTATAATAAAAGTATTTATAGCCTATTTATTTTATTTGTGACTCAATAGCTCGATAAATAGAGAAAAATTCTTACACTTAAGCTATCTAGAAATATCTAGGACTTTAAATCACGATACCTAAGTAATTTAGGACATAGGTACATATCACCGTAAACCAATTTTCTTTCTTTCTTTCATATTCGCACTAATTTTACATATACGACCACTTACTACTTAAACTCATTTATCCAAAATTTTGAGTTACATCTTTAGTTTTATTATTAAGAGTAGGTACGAATATTATGAATTCTACATATTTGAATTAGAAATAAATGGATTTGATTTAAAAAGTGGTACGATAAGATTTAGCAAGCATTCATTATGGATATAAAACACTGGTCTAGCTATAAACATTGGGTCGGCCGGATGATAAACGGATAAAAGCTATCGGAAGCTCGGCATTCTAATTCATCAATAGCCACAGAACAAGTCGGACACAGTAACTTAACATTTCAAAGCTAGCATTTTAATCGGTGGCAGTCATTTTTTAACCAACTTCGAAAAAGGAGGAGGTTCTCAATTCGTCTGTATGAATATATTTGACGATTTATAAGTGCTCGTCTCAAGTTTATATGAAAAGAGTCAAGATATTTTTGATTTTCAAAGATTTTAATGGAAAGCGAGTATATTAAATTCATTGCTTTTATGTTAAATCTAGGTCCAATAGCGCCCATACCTTTTAATTAATTGTATCAAGTTGTATCAATAAACGGACTATAATCTTGTACATGTTTAACGTGACGTAAATTCTAATATAAATAACTTTTAATACACGTCATTTTAATTTATTACTTGCCCAGATTGTTGGCCTGCGGTACTATTTAGCATAATAAATGACACAAATTTGGAAACTAGCAAGAGAAAGTGACACAGGAGGCTGGCCTAGCGATCGACCTGATCAACTGTGAATAGTTGATCAAAACATTAACATGGGGTCGTATTTCTAATGATGTGATTTGAATAGCTATACATTTAAAATGTATTACTGACATACATTGAAGAGTTTTTGGTGATTTATGCGAAATAAAAAAAATGGACGGATGTGTGATATTTTATACACGAATCATACAACTTGGGCCAAAATGTTGCCGATACAATTTCTTAATTAGCATTAATTTATTTAGCACTTCTTCCTTGGATGTTGATTAATTAATTTGATAGTCATCTTTTTTATTACTGAATTATTAATTATATTGAAATACGATCCTTAAAATATTACCTAGTTGCTATCAAATATCTTTCTTTTATGAGATACTATCTGGCGACAAGAGACAAACAGCTAATAAAAGGAACGACTATTCGAAAAATGTGTGTACATTTTACCTACAAGTTACTGCTTCATCCGATCTACACTGTGGTATTCCCGTTTGAGGTGGCACTACCGAAAATATATTCCGGTGTCAGTTTATATGAACACATTTATAAACAATGCTCATTGGTAGCGGCACCTCTGACCTGCCCAATGGCAGCCAATAAAATAAGACAAATCGTCAGTTTTGTGTTAATATGCGCGTGGGCAGCCGATCGTTATTGTTATACGCGTATTATGTTGTGTTATGACACTCAATGTTGCATTTACGACTGTGTTGATAGCATAATTGATTGGTTTTGTGGCATATGGTGTTTTATAACTCGAATTTTGTATAATTTTTGTGTATTATATTGTTCTTTTATAGTTTTATTGGCGTCTGAACTGTTTTTCTAAATTTACGAAGTGATAGTTAGTTATAGCTTCTAGCACTAAATATGCGGTTTTTCTAATTGGTATCTTTTAGGTAGAAAATATCAATTTTAATGGACGGAGCAGATGCCCGATTAAAACTTTTATCTCTATTTTGTTAAATAACAAAAATACTAATTTCTCACAACTGTTGTCCGGACCAAGGCAAATCAATCAACGCGATTGATTCATCATTAGTCTATTACTGCGTCCTCTTTTGGACATAGGCTCCAGTTGTTCACTTTGGGCATAACGTTTTGTTTAAAAAATCAACCAGTAATAAACTTACATTGAAACTTTTGCAAAAAAAACTTGATAAGAATAAGTAACTGGCCACTTTTGCATATTATTTTTTCTCTTTTTTGATTTTCTTTTGTTTTGTATATTCTCTATTCGTCTTCTTTTCGCGTTACTAAATTTTTATACGCATAGGTATTTGTAAACTGTTTGGAAGAATTATTACAAAAAGTAAGTGTAAGTAGTGTGTGTTGCTGCTATTTGTATGTAAGCTAACTGTAGCTTATTTATGTAGCTTCCATGTTTACTGTATGACCTTAAATCTGTTTGATATACTGGCCACGTTAAACAGGTATGTAAACTCCATATCATGCTGACCATTAGTTGGTTGGTATGACCCGAAACCGTTTAGCAGATCTTCTTTTAAATTTACAAAATAACCTCGTATATTGAGTGGGTAACTGGTTTTAAGCTTATTTCTGATACACCATGAATAATTAATGATGTCATTTATGGTTTCGAAAGCCTCCAAAAATATTCTTCATATTTTCACTGATCGTTATTAATTAATGAATATCTAATCAATATCAATGTTACAATGTGTTCTGTAATTTAAATATTTTAAGTAAACTCTCATGTTTCTGGGTTCCGTGTCAGCTTTTAAACGGTTAAGAGAACCATAACATCTATCTTCTATACAAATAAATATATCTTTATTTATTATATATTTATATCTATCTAGATAGATATTCTATAGTGTACACCAAACAGTTTACTTAAAACTAGATACAAAGACAATTCGAGGTACAATATAGGCGGCCTTATCGCTTTGAGCGATCTCGTCCAGACAAACTTTGGGTAGACGATGAGTAGAAAGATGGGGGAAGGTGTAAGGGGATAGATTTACGAAATGTAAGTACTTAAGCTCCTAACTTTCAAACGACTGCACCAAATTGGATGATTCTTGATTTTATGTATTCGTTATTGTTGTGTAATGAAAAGGTTGTAATACACAACCTTATTTTTTTAATTATACATTAGTAAAATGTCAAGTTTTTTTGTTAAAAACATGACAATAGGTAAAAACCGTGTGGCTATTCTCGGGATTTGGCTTGGAATTAACCAGGCAGTTATTATTTTTATACGGAACGTTGAATTAAGCTATCGTGATACGCGTAAGTGACCTCATAACTCATCTGTCTTCCTAAATATTAACATCCGTAAAACCGTATAATAAGTGTGTAATTTATTGCATCTTATTAACTGACATATTATTAATACCAAATTTTATTTCATCGTGTTATTAGTTTCACCTTTAAGGTTCGAGTTTTGTAGAGCCGTAATCTGTTTTTTTATGAACGAATATCTAAACTGTCGTTTCGTGTAAGGGCGTAGGCGTACTAATTAATTATTTGTAGTATGTATGTAATTAAGTATTGCTGTTGTATCAGCGGCAAGTGTTGCCTCTATGGCAGTGGCATTAGTGAGAATCTCTCGATCCCAAGACGTGTAGTCGTAGGGCTAATGCCGCAGCCACAGCGGCAACACATTTCAACCATTTATGCATGCCGTGGCAGCCTCTAATTAAGGCGTCACTTTAGCACTAATAATGGAACTATTGTTAATACCATGTTACTGAGTGATTGTTTTGTTGGCTGTCGTTAAATAAATAAATAAAAAATAAAATTTAATTAACCGTAGCTATTAAAATGAGCTAACGCGATGCATACCTATACCTACCTACCTTTAATCTTGCTTAACTAGTGACTCATGAAATTGTACCTAATTTCACGATTATGACATATACGAAGTATTATTTCGCTTTTATCCCGGCTCTAGGTACTTATACGACGAACGATTTCCTGTAAATAGTGAAGACATGGAACAAACACAAATGTTCATTGCATGATTGTTTGTCCTGGGTGGGAATCGAACCCTCGACTCTTGGTTCATAATGCAGAGCCATCGGCATCGGGTCGGTCAAGTTAAGAGAGTCAATGAGAGCGTAAAAGTGTAATAACTGTAAAATCGCCTATCTTACATTTTACGTGTGTAAAAAATTATTACTACAAATGGTTATAAATCACCCACATTCATTGTATTTAGGCCTCAAACAACATCCGCTATAAGACAAACGCAGTGTCAATGCCACCTCTCACGAAGTGGGTAAATCGCTTTGCGAACCAGTCAATGGCGAATAAGCTTCAAGATCACCTCCAACGGTCCCCGATTAATTTTAGTCAAACTTAAACGCAACATCAGTCAAAACAAACACCGTCATCTATTCCAGATAATGAACCCACCGGGATTGACTCGCGAGATGGATGGGGCGGCGGTGATTAACGTCTACTGGGGAAGAGCATGCAAATGACGAGAGTAGTACGTAGTTCCGGCATGCATCGAGAGATGGCGTGGTTCGTGATTTTGTTGGCGGTTGGGGCGGCAAGCGCTTCCTCCAGCGGCTCAGAGATGGCGCTAGCGAATGTGACTCGGTTCGCGTCCGGGGATCTTTTCTCGCTTGTTGGTGAGTGTTCTAAACTTTTTCAAATATAAATTGTTAATAGTACTTTTTTTTTTCAAAAGAAATTAATACAAATAGATGCATCTGATTTCTCTTATCGTCTTGTTCTTTTAATTCTGAATCTGAATGAATATTAAATTAAATGAATATTTACCTACGTAACTAGTAAGTATTTATGTACGCGTTGATGTCTTTTCTAGTATAGGTCATGTCCTGCTACGAAAACAAGCAATAACTTGATTTAGTTAATGCATAAGCTTACCTAAATTAATTGCTCGGATTCTGTGCCATGTAATTGTTATTACTCTAGCCATATTTAGGTATATTTTATTTATTTAGCATACCTACCTTTATTGCAGTTACGTAATTAAATGTTCATTGTTCGAATAACTTCTTCATGCAACAAGTTAGAAAATACATCGTGCGATCATCGTCTTGGAAGAGGCCTATGTCCAGCGATGGATTGCCGGAGGCTTCTATGATGATCCTTATGTGGTGTCTGACCCAGGTACCGACTGCGGGCCCACGCGCTGCATGGAGCTGTCCCACGGCACTGCGCTGGCGGCCCTCGGCGGCGGCGACGGCTGCGTCTGCCAGTGTCGCCGGGACACGCCCGCCTTTCGCGAAGACCAGCGGCTCTGCGTCAACCATATTGATGGTGAGTTGAATTCAAATACATAGTTTTTTTTTATTTTTTTATAGTGGCTCGACATAATGGCTTCCCTACCCTGACAACGGGCAAGTAACTGTTTAGTTACCTGTCAGTTGCCACCGCCATGTCGGCTCAACCCCAACTCCCCACGAGCTCCGGAAACCCTACTCACCGACAGGAACATGACGCGGAGGTCATTTGGCTGCGGTATTCTATAGGGTGGAGGTCCTTCCCCGGATGGGCAGCTCAATTCGAGCGAAGATTCGCCATGCCCTACCTCTCTTAAATAGTGTTCGCGCCATAGACAGCTCCAGCCAATGATCTGCCGCCGACGACGTCGCACCCAATCAGAGCGCAGCTGTCATTGTGACAGCGCGTCAACTACGGAAAAGGGCTACAAGCACGCTACCGGCAAGATGCCGTCTATATTATGAGCACTAAAAACCCCCTAAAATAATCGACGTAGGACTACTTGCTATCAGCACCAAACAAGCTGCTTTTGTTATCAAATACGCCAATAATGTAACCCGAAATACCCGAACGAAGCAAGGGAGGGTCGCTCGAGGGAAGGTCGGTCGTATACCCCCACCAGACGGTTGCCAGAGCCTCGTTTGTTGTTCAGCAGGATGCACGACGAGTAGGTGAGGGTGGCCTGGAGCGAAAAGATGTTAGGTCGCTCCCTCACATCCCCACTAAGATTGCAGTTTTAAAATTACCGTTATACATTGAGTTACTCTCAACTTATAGGTACACTCGACATTTGATATTTTATTTCATCAAATGCACTATTATGCATTCAACACTAGATGTCGCATTAAACCCAAGGTCCAAAGATCAGGATTAAAATTGATGCTAGTATTCTAATGTGATAGTTGCGAATCGAATGCAAATGATTAATTCATTCGCATTCGTCTGCTATTACGATTTGTAATGATTGCAAGGGTAAATGTCAGTAGCGTCTAAATGGGCACAGATTAACACCTAATCTTTGGAGAATAATTTTCAAATTAGAGACGACACTTTCATTTAATCACAATATCTAAATGCCAAGAAGTCTTGATAGATTGTCATATTTTTTACAATCTTCTTATTAAGGGGCAGCGCAGACGGCACACTTTTTGTGCGATAGAGTCTGCGTCTGAGACATTTAAAAAGAGCATCTAGGTCTACCGACAGAATATTCGAAGATCTGCGTCGTGTGCGTTGAGTCTGTGAAATATCCACGATAGATTTTTGCGCGTCGTGTGCGTTACTGCATATAATTGTAAAAAACTGCGTCTGTCATCTGTGCTGCGCCTAAGTGAAAAAAAGTGTAAAATGTCAGACAACATTATACCTACTTAATGATATGGTAGGTATAGGTAATAATAAGGTTAAACTTTGGGTAGAGGATAGTTAAAAAGAAGGAGTGAAAGAGGGGGTATGAATTTTTTTGCAAATCGATCGAATCTTCAATTAAACGGGATAAAGCATCATTATTTATTATAGCCGTAAGTTTGAATCAGCTAAAATTATAGTTTTGCGCTTTGATACTAAGCGAATAAGCTAACTGTCTACGATTTTTAACAATTATAATCTTTTTCAGAATGTCTGATGGCAACTTTTGGACGCAGAGCAACGAAGCCACAAATACCTTTCGTCTTTCTACCACTCAAAGGCCAGATTATTTACCCTTCCAAGGAAATCATCTTCACCGGTAAGTGTAAAAAAAAACAAAAGAGAACTTCCGATACCGGGAATCGAACCCGAGCCTCCTGGGTGAGAGCCAGGTATCCTAGCCACTAGACCATATCGGATATGAGAGAAGGGGTGAAATTGTCTCTCAATACACAGCAACGGGAGTGCATAATATTTAATTCCTAAGAAACTCACTAGATGGCGTGTTGGGCACGAACTTATTTTTATCAAGTTCCATTTTACTCACGATCTATTTATAAAATAATACCACCTATATTTCAATTAAACAAGTAGATTACTAGTATCTATTTAGCCTGGCCTTTAGAGCAGTTTTTTAATTCTGATACGAATAGAAACCAAATACGGGCATATTGTTAGCTATTGTGATGACGTTTTAAACAATCTCAGGATTACTAATAAAATTTTAGCGAAAGAGGTAAAATTAATTAGGAAAAAATCGCTGTTTTTTTAATTCAAAATGAGTTTACGCTTGACTGCGATTCGCCTATCGTAAGCGATATCGTAGTCTACGATGGAACGCGCAATGTTTATAGTAATAAGCTGCCAAATTTTAAATTTTGTTCTTATTGTATCAAATTGTAACAAAATTATGAGTTACCATTAGATTTACGTTTGTAGGAATTTTAAATACTTAGTAATTTCATTGAAACACAATAAACTTACCTTGATAAGGAATTGTTTGTGTCTGGTTCATACCTGTGTATACCTGGACTGATTCATGCATTTAATAATGACTGAACTCTTTCAGATGTCGTAGACGCGATATGCGCAGTGACAAGCGCCCAGTACCTCTCGCCGTCTGGATGGGTGACCCTAAGAGACCTCGTAGACAACGACGTACCGTTCAGCCTCTATAGAGATGAGGGCAGCACATTCTTGCAGGTAGGCGTTGGTTATAGTTGATGATAAGACTATTTTAGTAATGGAATTTCATCATCAGCCTATTGAAATCGACTGCTGGACTCAGGCCTCTCCAGTTGTTCGCAATTTTGGTGAAACATCTACGGCCTTCGACGCTTAATCGCTACGCTGCAGCTCACAGCTGGTGGGTTGGTGATCGCAGGGCGTAACTCTTAACTCCGGTAACGCTGCTGCACATCATCGGAATGTGGTATTTCAACGTATTGATAGGTAACGGAATGTATGAGATACCAACTGGCCGGAGCACAGCTATATTCTCTTCTTAAAGGTGAAAGAAGAGAGTATAGCCGAGCATAAAACGATTTGAACTATAATTATAATATACAAGTGTGATGTAATTGTGTCTAATAATGTTGAGAAAGATAGGTACTCAACAATACTGTTAGGCAAAATAAATCAGTCAAAGTTAAGTCGATGATAACTTATTGGAAAATTATTGCCTTTGACACGTACCTATTGGCTTATATCATCTCTATTTTACGTAACAGTATTTTTACGATAAACATATAGAAAACAATATTATATATGTAATAGTATGTATTTCGATTACCTATGCAATAATATTTTTTTATAGCTTTAATGGCTAAATTGGTAAATAAAATAGGTTTAATTTCGAATCACGTGTTCAAGATGACACATATTCAGCTTGCACCTCCGTAAACATTAATTTAACTCTTATTTTACTCTTGTTAGGGTTGGCAACTCGACACTGACGGACACGAAACGTTACATACTACTTATTTCAACCATTTTTTTATACTCATAGGTTCGCACCTAACCTTAACTGATGTTCGCTTAACATTGTGGTCTACGATGGAGCGCGCTCACCCATCAAACGGTTCACTCTCGCCTTAAAAACCCGTAGATTATATCTCTCGGGGAACATGGAATCCGGTAAAGAGATCCACGAAGCGAATTTATGTACTATGCGGGTCTTAGGTGCTTGAAACATAAAACAGTGCCGTTGCCGTGCTGTGATGGTAGACAGGGATTTTATTAATAATACTTATTGATGACCTCAGTAGTGCATAATGTAAAGCTTAAAGCGGGAGATAAGTATAAAGATTTTAGATTTGTCTTCAGTCCGTGCTATTTTATGCAACTTTTTTATAATAAATTTGATCGTTCATACCAGCTGGGAGTGTTAAATATGCTTCCAGTTGTATTCATAATTTAGTACCTATATACTCGTACAACGAAAAATCTAAATTTGTAATCATTATTTGACTCATTAATTAAGAGTTAGGTAACTCTTCTGAAGAACTTCTTTCGAATCAAGCGAATCTCCCAAAGCAGACCTTTTGTTCCTGAAACATCCCTGATTGCCACCCAAGAAGATTTTATAGCATGTTTGGCTCAAAACCGCCGCCAAACATCACGGTGATAATTTCACATCTTTATTGACCGTTACAGACAAAATTATTAATTTACCTAATAGGTAATTAAAATTCCGAATATCATAAATGCCGCATACAGAAGCAAAATGAGGTCAGTACTAAAATATGAGTACATAATTATATCAACCTATACCTACTGTAAAACAGTGACAGTGGTATATCTCAAACACACGAACATTATTTGAAACATCATTTCGCCCGCTTAAGTTTGTTTTTTGATAATAATTTTACAGGAATCCAAAATTTTTACGTTTTGAAATCCTAACAACGAATATCCGTTTAAATGTATCACTTAAAACCTAAACGATGTAGTCGTTAACAATCGAAAACGATCGTTCGATGGACGGATCGTGTATTTTTGTACCATAAATCCCTCCCCTCCTAGGTACTTAGGGAGTACCTACCTACGAAATTAACTAATGAAGATCGACTTCGACGCAAAATCACGCGGTTTGTCCAAACTGCATGCAACACTTTCGGCAGCATTTTAGGTTCAGAGTGTTCAGACAGTTCTTCTTCTTCGTCCTAGCGTGTGTTTCCCAGGTAGTGCCAGGCTCCTGCTTTACTGCTCAACGTCCTTCACTAAGCCAAATCTTGCGCATCTTCCGCTATAAGATTGTTCTTTCCATATCCGCTTTACGACATCCAACTGGCGCTTCTTAGGCCCGTCGCTTTTTCTAGGATGTATTATTATTATCCTACTAATAATATAAATGCGAAAGTTTGTTTGGATGGATGAATATTTGTTCCTCTTTCACACATTAATTACTGAACGGATTTTTATATTACGTTGAATTAACACACAGGCTATGTTTTATACGAATATTCACGCGGGTGGAGCCGCGGGCAGTAGCTAGTAAATCATAGTTAATTTGAGCAATGGATTGAAACTTTGAAAATGTCGCAACGGCTTAAAAATTCAGTAAACATATTCCGCATTTGTCAAAGCGACAGAAGTCATAATCGCCGGTTGAGCTCGTAAAGTCTTATCGCGAACCGTGAAATGCAACTGGTTTTCGAGATCATTTCGCGTATAATAATGTCTCTTGTACTTGCTTTAAGTCGCAAGGTCACTCGACGGACATACGGCATGTTCGTGTGCACCTTGAGTGATGATGCCAATTGAAATGGTCTGGAGAGTGTGCTAAATTAATTTAAAAACCGCTTTTATAAAAATATTAAAATGTATTGTTTGTCAGTCAACCCCCATGACCTGTTAAATTACATTTGTTAATACCTATAAATAGCTATATGGCTATTTATAGGCAAATTTTAATATAGACTAATTACAACGTCCATAAGGACGTTCCCACTAGAATCGTAAAGTTTCCTAATAGAATAACCTATTGTGTCCATCTCTCAAGAGAAGAAATTTTTATGGGTGGCCAAAATCACATAACCTAATTTCCTAAACAATAATTGGAAATCCCATTAAAATTCTTATGAAAATACACTGAGTATATACCATTTGTTACCTCTCTATAACCCGTGTAGGTAGCCGTAGTTCAGTAAATTCATTCACTCGATATTAAAATATAGGTACCTAATTTATCTTGCGCCATTATTATAAAAGATTCGTGTGTGGTACCCTAACAAGTCTACTAATCCTGTATCCGGTACATGTAGTCTTTGTGACCTGTCAGACCATCCTGATATTATCACCCGCTCTGAGAAATTATTCTAGTACGCGGAATCGACGGAGACATCTCGCTTCAAAAACTAAACCGAGAGAGTTATATTCCAGACTAAACTAGACATTATAAAGTTTATCTACGTTTACCTACGAGTATATGTGGTCTAAATGTCACAGATTTACGTTTCATTTGATAATCGATGCTTTTTCATAGCAAGCAATTCAAGAGCAAGGTGTACCTAACTGGTAATTAAAATGTAGTTTCAGAACATTCCGTTAAATTTGTCGACCTAGTCGCTCAGTTTACTTGGCTTGTACAATAAATATATGTACGTACATACCTATAAAAAAACCTATAAGTCAATTATATGATGTAGTAAAAATATTTCTCCACTCTGTATACGATACAATTTCTAAGATCTTTAAATCCCAATAAATCAATAGACTACATTCCCGTTACGAGGATAGATTAAATAAAAACCTTATTTAAATGTTGGTACAGTGCCAATAAAATATTCTCATAAGTACTAGTTCCATAAAACATAACGCAAATAAGCTTGAATATAAATATCAACTTTTTTACTAAGGAATATAATAAACGTATCAACTTAACACATTTTAATATTAAATATATGTAGTTGAATACAGTTTTTTGTTATCTATTAGCCGCTTTAATGCTGTAATAAAATATATTTCAGTAATTTCTTAATTTAAATTTTATGCTTAATAACGCGTTATGCTAATCACACTAACGAAACATGACGCTTCAATAACACCCGTAAAAAGAGTAGTTTACTTTGCTACTGCAATGTAAATTGCCGTTACTCCAGGCTTTTTAAGCAAATTGTATATTAACACTCTTGCGTCTAAAAAATTATAAAAAGACATTCCCTGCTTGATTTAAGAGACGTTACAGAGTGAGTTCGCACGCATTGCGGTTTCTACAACGACCAACATATCGTTACCCTACCAAAGTTCATAAGCACTGTCATCGCGTACGCCCAAAATTAACATGTATATTGAGATAATCCAGTTTTCAGCCCCAGTATTTATCGCCCTCGCCATAAAAATTTGATTGCTGATAAAAGAACCTGCAAACCTTTTTAAATATTGACGGAACGGGCCTTTGAATGAAACGTTTCTGCTATTCCGTCAATAATGATTTTTAAATTAAAGGAAAGATTCCTATAAAATCGTATTTTATTATAAATTGGACTGCCAACGGAATCGGTATGGCGATGTTATCTCTCACGGATTGCAAGGTGCCTTTGGGCGGGCTTGACGAGGAGTCAGTTTGTCAATCGGTTGGAGGTTTTCTCGACATTTTTCAAAGACGGACTGCCCTGATGAAGCGTGGCGATAGAGACGAAGGCGTCAAAGGAACGATGTGTTTAATCTGTGCGAATTTGCCGCACTTAGATTCGGCTCCGCTGATAAATGGAGACAAATGTGCCGGTGAGTTTAAGCCGGTACAGGCTCTTCACGAGATTATTGTGGTAACAAATGTCGAAAAAATGGAATATGTAAGTTTAAACTCTATTAGGCACCAATTAAAGATGATTTTTGTTTACGCAACGTTCACGAGTCAGTGATATATGAGACGAAAGAAAAGCTTAAATATTCAGCAACATATTTTGGCGACAAATTGTGGAATTGCTAACTGTTGATTTAAATCTTCTTAAAGCAATGGTTTACGGCATCGGCACGAGGTTGATTCTTATTAATTGTAACTTTTTTATAGAATTTTGGCCGGGATTCCGCCAATATTCACTGTTACGTACCTACTAAGTGAGTAGTTACAATCACAAATGGGTTTTACGAAAAATAATGCACGTTTTGTACCTTATTAGTAAACTTATCGAATTTTGTAATGACTGCGTGAAGTTTGTTAGCAAATATTTAAACAATAGAATAATGGAGTCATTAACGGACATTATCAGAATATTGTGTCGTTATTTTTCAGCCTTAATTTAATAGAATCTATTAATTTAAAATTAGTTCTGCTTGAGCTACAACTAACAGTACTTTGTCTGCTTTAACATCTGAGTTTGTGACCTTGTCATCCACAGATCCTAATAAATTATTATTTCCCTACCGAGGAGTTAGAGCCTATCACGGCATCCAAGTGCGGGGAATTCGACTGTATACTAACTTAGAATTTCTTCACAGGTGTGCTGCAGATCATTAGTGTGTTGTTTAAGCATGAATTAATATACCTACAAATGAATTTCCAATTGATACTTTTCCTGCCTCCTGCATGAAAGCTGTGACTTCTATGCAGCAAGCAGGCGTACAGTGGTTCAAGCTTATGGGCTTGAACCTTAGGCTACCCGCTCTTCTATCTGACTTGTGACCTTCTATTTTACCATGGGATATAAGGGAGCGACCTATCATCATTTCGCTCCAAGACCTGCCTGTGGTGCATCCTGTCAAACAAACGAGGCACTGGCAACCGACTGGTAGCGATATAACCATCACAACTGAAGGCGTAGCTGAATTCCACAGACCGATAACGGGCAGCAGCGTCACCGGAGCGGAAAACTACGCCCTGCGATCGCCAACCCGCCTGCCCAGCGTGGCATTTATAAGTAGGTATATCCTCCAGATGTTTGCCCTAAGTGACTAACAACTGGAGAGGCCTATGTCCAGCAGTGGACTGCAATAGGCTGATGATGATGATGGTTTAACCATGAATCTCTTGTTCAACAGTGGCGAGGGTCGGCGAGTCTCCACGCCCGTCTGGAGGGCCGACTGGTGGCTGCCCACGTGCTGTGCTCGGCGCCAGAGCAGTCTCGGTTGGCAGCCTCGTGCGCAGCTTTTAGAGTAGCTGGGGCTACTCATAATGCTCTTCTAGGTAAACTATGTAACCTTCATGAATTTTGCCTGTATGTATAGTCTTTAACGATAAATCATTATATAAATAAAATTACGTTACATTAATAATATTTTAGGTCTAGGTCACAAATCAGATTGTTTAATTCATTTAACTTGCATTTATATGCATCCAATAAATCTTTATAGTTAAGATAATGTAAACTAATATAATGTAAATATTATCGTAACTCAATTGTCGTTGGTACCGTCAACAATAAACGATGATGCTTAGCTTAATTTCAAAACTCGTCTTACTACAGCCTATCCCTTACTACGGTCTAAGATAGAATGCTTCATCTAATATTGGTGCTGATTGTACACATCAGACCACACATACGTAACATTTCCCGAAACAAATTTCAACTAAGTGTCCAATGCATAGGGTCCATTGTCCATCCAGATGTTTTGACAGCCTTTAGTAACTGAATTAACATCAAGTACATACCTATTGCATTGCAATTTTGTCTGTCTCCAGATGTCAAATCTATACCATTCCATGCTGGCGAGGTGGTGACCGCAGAGCCTGCTTCTCAAAGCCATGGCCTCAGCGTCCTTGAAGCCCTGGCTATTGGAGTCTGTGTACTGATGCTCATCTTCATATACGCGGCCGGAATCATTTTCTACGTACATTATAAGCAGAAACAGAAGAGAAAAGAGAAAGACCCAGAGCTCAATTTGTCGAACACGATTTCTACAGAAAACGGGTCTACTCTTGATTCGAGGATTGATATGGATAACGTGGTACGTAGTAGTGCAAGGAATGTTCCTAATTCTATTTTATTTTAATTCTAAAAGAATAAATGTATTCTGATTTCATATTTTTTAAATTCTGTAATTTCATTTGTACTTGACAACTAAGAAGGCGTTTTTTGCAGCAGATGAAAACAAACCCCTTACTGAGTATGGGCAGCTTAGCAAACGACTTTCTACACGACGTTGGTCTGTTGTCTGATGTCAGTGAACATACTGAAGATACAATGGATTCTTCTCCAAATAATACACAAAAGGTAATAATTCAGTAATATTCAATAAAGATCTTAATGTACAAAAGTAAAATTAGTTTTGTTTATAATGGTTTCACGTTAGTTCCAGAAAACAAACTCCAATGTTGTTTCTGCTATGGTTCACACGCGTCGCAAGAAGCCTGTGCGTTCTACAATAAGAGCAACATCAACTCCAGAGAGGATAAATGAGCGTTTGCAGAGAAGATCTGCATCGCCGGATACATTGGAGAGAGCTCCTCATTCGGATTTATCCATCATAGACTGCAGTGTGGAAAATAACAGCGTTGCTAGGCAACCTGTACAGTCTTCAAACGGGGAACCAGTGCTAAGGAAAAAGCTATATTTTAACCCAGTCTTCTTTGAGACTGAACATCTAAAGGTACGCTTAGATATATATAATTATGTTCCATCATAATATTTTAATCCATCCTTTGACGGTAGTTAATCTTAATTAAATAATTTTATTTGCAGAATCCGCCACCGGCTGCTATAGAATTCCTTATCAAAATACGAGAAATAATGTCCGTGGCGAAAGAAAAGATGACATCGAAGAGATTCATACCAATTCTTTCGGACATTCCTGAAGAAGAACTATACCATACCATAGACTTGGGTTGGGACATCCCTTGTGCCAGACGAGGGAGAAGATTTAGTGCTATCAGTTTGAAGCATGAGAATAGCAGAAGAGCAATGCACTGTGGAGGCTGCCCCGGTTGTGATAGTAGCGTAAATTCACAGAAGAGTACAGCGCTTGCAAGATCTAATTCCTGCAAGACATGTGTTAGTGACGACTACAAGCAACGTATTGTTAGGAAATGGCTAGATGAAGTTCCGCTCCCTGCGCCAACCGTTAAACCTGTGAAGTCTGTTGCTAAAGTCAGCGGTACACCAAGAGTTATAGAACCAAAAGTCTATTCACGGCATACGGAACAGGTTCATCATAACTTAAATTTATCGAATACTCCAGACGTAAGGTTAGAAGCTCAAAATGATGTGACAGAAAGAGATCTTACAAAGAGTCCGGAGCCATTGCCAGATGATCTTATTACTGTAGAAAAGATTGCAGAAACTACACAAGCAATTGTGGTACCCGAGAAAAGAAGTCCATCAAATCATAAATCGCGGCGAGTAAGGAGAAAGTTGCCGCCACCACCTCCACCGCCAGTTAATGCTCCAGATTTATCTAAAGGAGAGGAAGAAGAGGAGCCAATACCACTAGAAGTTAAAATAAAAATGGAAGCTGTTATTCGAGAACTCAACAAATGTAGAAGGGTAGAACCGAAAGAGTTAGAAGATCTGAAAATGGAATCGATAACACCTATAGCCCCTAAAATTGTTATACCTGTTCTTGCTGCTGATTCCCAATATTATAGTGATGACAACATATTATCGGATAACAAAAAGAAAGAATTTTATATTCATCGTGATAGTGTGTGTGATTTTGACAGTTTAGAACGAAATGTTATCAGAAGGAGACGATTTTCATTGGCATGTGAACCAGAATTAGCTAATAAAGAAGAATACCGATTCCCAAATAATATGCAAGATGCCCGTGATAGATTATCAAGTAGCTGGCGTGATATAAAGAAAGCAGTTGACGAATTCCAATCTTTACCTCCCCCTATCAATTTACAGTTTCAAAATAAAAGTGAAATATTTATCAACGCTACTACGGAGCCTTACTATGACAATGTGTTCAAACCAGGTCCCTTAACAATAAAAGTGAGTGGATCACCGGTAGAGAATAGACGCAATCAAAATGAAGAGTTTGATCCAGATACACTGGATAGAAAACCAAAGCGAGAACCTAAAAAACGAGTTGAGAAAATCCTTCTAAAATCAGGTGGAAGCTTTAAATTTAAAGCTCCAGAAAATGAAAACCAGGAAGACAAAACCCCACTAGAAGCTGCGTTCACTAGAAAAATAGGCAGTTTAAGACAGATATATGAAGCAAAAACAAAAGCTCAAGAAGATGAAACACAGTTTTATGGCAGACGTGGCAGTATCCCATTTATGAATCATGAAGTATCTGGGTATACGAGAGGCTTGAAAACCCCTGACCTGATTCGTCAAATCGAAGGACAGAAAGATAAGCCACCAATTCCGCCAAAGCAAAGACAAGTGAGCGATGCATCGACAAAATTTCACAGTCCCGTTAGAGATAGTCCACCGGATCGACGACGTACATCTGAGGAAAGAGATCGATTTCCATCGAACTCTAACTTAAACGCCCGTCGATCTGGACGTCGTTCAGCAAGAACTAGGTCCCGGAGAACCGATCTGAGAAAACTGTACAAAACAGAAGATTCTGGCTATATGAGTACGGATTCAAATGAATCGAAACGCAGGGCAAAATATTTACTACAGTTGAGGCCTAAAACAATTTTACTAGAGCCAGTTCCACAAGTGAAGGTTATGAACAAACCCCAATCTCAAGTGTTACAAATAGAATCAGATACTGATGATTTAGAATCATTGTGTGATGGGAGAAGTGAGTCTGGAGGCGAGAGTGTCGAGACAGATTCCGTATTTTTCGGAAATTTTGACGATTCGAAAGAGTTGTTTGCTGAATTAGGTTTGAGTAGTTTTGAGTTACAGAGGAAAGGGTTGACTCAAGAGCAAATTGATTCAGGGTTTATGGGTGAGACAAATATTATTTTGAGTGGGGATAGTGACTCTGAGCACAAAAGTGTAATATCCATAATCGCTGGTCGTGACGGCAGGGCGTCCGCAGCTTCCATTGCCAAAATAGAGGATCCGCCATATGTTCATTCTGTAGAATGTTAATTAAGCCATAGACAATAGTATAACATTATTATCAATCTGTACATAGGTGTAAAATACAGCAAAAATTATATTTTAGTAGCGTTGATATTTGCTACTGAGCTTCTTGAATATCTACGAGAAAGAAACCTGTAGGTACAACCAACTACAAAATTCAATACCTGTATTGCGAGTTTTGTATGGTAAGGCGTATTAAAAGTTAAAAAGTATCCATCTATTTTACAAATTGACTGTATTCTTTTATTACGTACCTACATTTAATATTTCTTCATTATTTTTGAAAATGTATTACTACATAGTTATACATTTTTGTATAGTTAACTTCAAATTGTCGTAGTTTTATTCAAAAATTACGTTATAGTTGAAGAAGAATAAACTAAATCGATTATTAGGTACAAAAATGAAATTAATCTTCGGAATACGTATACGTATCTTTAGTAACATTGAACCCACCATTAAAAGATGTATGTTTATTAAATTGTACCTTTTTCGTAGACTGCGATTGATCGCAGTAATATGGTAAGCAAACTGAAACCAAACTGATACCAAAACCTATTCATTATATCTTGAGTAGGTAGGTATATTATTTGGCAAACTATCTTAACGACTTTAAATCAATTAGATAAATAAACTGGTTTACTCATTCTTTCTGTATTCAAAATTATATTTATTTAATTTAGCTCTAAGTAACCTCGAGTTTAGACTACAAACGTTTATTTTATATGTATTTTGTATTCAAAGTATAAAGGAAAGTCTTGTATTGTGTGCTATTAATTATTATAATAATTGTTCTTGGTAGTGTAAATGGGAATGTTAGAAAATAATGTAAATAATAGTTATTCCGTAAGAGGTTGTAAATTTTTACCGGCCGGTTGTGCAATTCAGTTGTTATGTATAGTTATTATTTGAAATAAAAAGATCAGAGATATTTGGTATTTGGTTCGGTTTAGAGGCTCAAATATTAAATTAAAAATTATCTAAGATAAACATGAAATTTATAATGTCATTGTGTTTAAAGTATTACGTACGTAATTGTACTTTTAAGAATAATATTTTCAGACTTTGTAAAAAAGTTGTGTAGAAAATATTTTTGTACCAATAAAAGCATGTTATAATATAACTGTAGTTTAATTCACTTTGTTCTTCTATGGTATAGTAGAATTTTGTTTAACAGATATTGTTACTTCAGAAAAATGTGTTCACTAACAAATATCGTCAAAATAGTAATGTGGCCCATGAGGGGATCGAACCCGCGACCTTCGCGTTATTAGCACGACGCTCTAACCAACTGAGCTAATGGGCCGATGGTCTGCTGTGTTAAAATTGATAATACTTACCTGCGTAGCTTTTCAAGAAAGTCTTACCGAAAGCAAGTTTTGACTCAGGGGCCTCAAAGTCTCCGGAGGTTGTTTTAGTGAGTTTCCGTGTCACATTATCGTGCCGCCCTCCCGCCTTGAGGGCAATGTAAATTCCACTTATATAAACGCAATTTTTCCCGGTAGAAAAAAAGGTAGGTAGGTACTTACTTGACCTACGAAGACGTCATACAATTACCTACTTACATACCTAATCCAATAATACAAGTGAACACCCATGATGTTCAAATTAGTTTTGGATATCATTTAATTTTTTGTAGCCTGTCAAAAATCCACGATCAAAATTGCCAGTCACTACCTACCAAATTCAAACTGAGCATCCACTCAGTACATTTCATACAAATAAGTAACAGTATTATATTGACTGGTCTATTGGCTAATTTGGAAGTGACCCTGCCTTGTGGCATGACGGTGCCTAATGCATTCCCCTCTAGAGGGGTTGCTATGGCAACTTGGGCCCATTCTTCGCTTTCCACCAATAAAAAAATTGTAAGTACCTACTTAAATTTTAAAACTATGCCTGTTTTAAAAGGTAAACGTTCGATCATACATTAGTGAATTATTACCTAGTATTTAAAAGATTGAAATTAAAAATCTTATAGGTAACTCACAGGTAACTTAATGATTATTAAAATAATAACAGTTTTTAATATGGAGTGATCCATATAAAATCAAGAGCGTGAGAACAAAGCCTCAATTACAACATGAGGATGGTAGCGACACAGTAAAATGAAGCAGTAGTAGGTAAGTTAAAACTTACCTATTGAATAATTTCAATAAGTCCAGACTAGACCTAATGGTCTATCTAGATGAATAGTTTATTATTATGTAGATCAAGTGAAACAATAATCATCATCATCAGCCTATTATACTCGTAGTGCACTGCTGGACATAGGCCCCTCCAGCTGTTCGCCACTTTGGGTAAACACTTGAAGACTTTACCCATAATCGCCGAGCTGAGCAGGCGGGTTGGAGATCGCAGGGCGTAGCTCCTCTCTCCGGAGATCGACCACGGGCAGGTGAGCAAAGCCATCCTCACGAAAAGATGATAATGTAGGCTCTTTTACATTCCTAAGTAGACAAATAGTAGGTAAGATATTTTAGATTGCATACCTACTAAACAGCCTCATCAGCCTGAAAACGTGTGCTGCCCAAATGTCAATTGCCACTTAGGAGGCCTTAGTTACCCTGCTTGGCTGTGGGTGGTAATCGCAATAGGTTTT
Organism: Conogethes punctiferalis; assembly: GCA_031163375.1. Lineage (NCBI taxonomy): Eukaryota > Metazoa > Arthropoda > Insecta > Lepidoptera > Crambidae > Conogethes > Conogethes punctiferalis. The sequence continues at coordinate 9,283,684 of CM062094.1, forward strand.
ATTTGTACCCAGGCTGCTGCATTTTCTGTTGTTCTTTTACCACTGTGCTATGTCATAAGAAAGTTGAGTGCCCATAAGACGTATAAGTAAAAGGGTCAAATCATACATACAGTGGAAATCTGCAACTACGATTCGCTAGTCTTCGTATCGTACAAGTATAAGATTCGGAACTTTTGAACGCAGTTACTTTACTGCTATGCCATTCACGAATAGCCCCTAGTGTAGTAACGATGCTGTTAAACATACAAGATGGCAGCGATCGATTCGTTTTTTCCACCGTACGCAAGTAACGCCCATAATAATAATATGATCACCTCGTCAAAACATCGCGAATAGCGGGCACCCCGATGAGTCCGCAGCTTGTCAAAATTTATACTCGAAGTGCTACAAATGAATAGACATGAATGCTAAAAATCTCAAGCACCAGTCTCCGACACTGAAATTTGGAGAAGAATCATGGAGCCAGTAAGGACAGAGGTTGGCATATGGAGAAGGCGGACAAACATGGAGTTGCAGGATTTGGTGGCGGAGTCAAGCATTCTTGGAGAAATCAAGCCGCACAGACTCCGCTGGCTCGGCTACCATGAGAGAATGGGCAAGAATCGTGCGGTGAAACGAGTATATCTGGGTCGTCCGACCGGCCGACGGCCTGTTGGCCGGCCCAGGTACCGCTGAGGAGACGAAGTGGCGAAAGACCCTAGGCGACCTCCGTATCGACGATTGGCATAAGGTGGCCCGGGACAAGCCGAAGTGGAGATCCTTAGGGTTGGAGGCCAAGACTCATTTTGGGTCCCCGCGCCATGTTAGTAGTAGTAGTCTCCGACACGTAAGGTATGTTCAATGAGTACTAAACTATTGCGACCTCATCATCATCATCATTGCATTCCATGCACCACGGCCAGGTGAGGTTGGCTTGGAGTGAAAAGATGTTAGGCCGCTCCCTTACATCCTTGTTACATATCTGTTTGTATTGGTACCTCTAAGGTATGTGAGCATCTAAGTAAGTTTATCAGATGTCCAGTACCCATTGTATAAGCTCCGGCTGAGTTTGGGACTAGATGGCGATGTGTGGCTCACTTCTCCACCAGTTAGCAATTATTGCTCTTCACATTACGCTTTCTGCCTGTATCAAGTGCCTTTCTTCTCATATATACAAAGCGCTAGTTGTATTGCTAGACTTTTAAGACTACGAGTATACACCTGATAATACGGCATGTCTTCGCGATTCGTAAGTCTCCATCATACAAGTAAGTAAGTAACAAGTTTATCACTGTAACCCGTAAGAAGTGTGATCCATGGAGAAATATACAGCATGTCTTACTAAAATGGTTTTTATTTTCTTTAAGTGTTAATACTTTCTTTTTCTTATATCGAACTCCTAATAAAATAAAAATCTTAATGTGAAAAGGCGGTAGTTTATATGACTATATTATATATATACATAAATATACAAATAAAGTGTATAAATATAAATATGAGTTCAGAGTTAGGCCGTTATTTTATAAAGAGCGATATATTTTATATTTAGAATAGGTACCTACCGTTAGTGATAACATAATCTAATCTCAGCACCGAATAAAGCACTATAATAAATTCAATAAAAAGGATTAAGTATCTCTTATACCATTACTGATAGACGATAGACATCGATATTTTTATTATATTTAATACTCTTGAAAGATAAACTAAAATAACTACTGTAGACGATCTCAAATTTATAAATGTTTGATAACGCTTAAACTTACATGTACGCGAAAAAAATGTATTCAAATGTATATAAGTCGAATAATGCAACCATTATCATCTATCATTTGTATGTCGTCTGTTACTATAAAGTCAATATAGTAACAGACGACTAAAAGAAACAGAAATTAGCGTGGTTTAAACTTCTTACATAATACCTACAAAATTCTTAAGTGTACATGAACAAAGATATTTTTTATTCTACACTATTATATTCTATTCTAACGTTGGCGCTCTAGCACGGTGCCCTCGTAATTAAAAAGAGATAGCCTGACGTCCAAAGCCTAGGATACTTTTGAACACCCTGTATGTACCTGTGAAAAACGGCAGTGAGCTGATGAAATTTCAATGTGCTCTAGAATGTAGAGATTAAAGCGGCCCGCCTGCTATGCCATGATAAGTGTGAGAAAGTCCACACGGTCACCCATCACACCGAAACGCGCACGAGATCATTTCTAAGTTTTCTATTAGTAGTAATTTTGACTAAGGCATTGTCGCCCTAGGTTTAGGGTAGCTCGAGTACCTACTTCGGGTCATATTACTCGTAAGTATTTTTGAGTTTTTGATGATTAGTATTCTTACTTTTGCACTTATGAATTGTAATTTGTGCGTATTCTGTATCATAAAAGTAAGGTTAATGTGTATATGTACATATACCTGCATTATTCATGCAAAAAATAGTAGAGATCTTTTTATATAAAAACCATAGTATTGTATTATACCAGTAAAGTCAAAATAAAGGTGTATATTACCTATCTAAAACAATGTATAATAAAATAATTATGAAATATGACAAAAAATAATATGATAAGAATTTAATTTTTATTTCAAACTACAACAACATATTTAAATTGTTTCGCCGGTCAAAATACACATAATAATCCATTATGGATTAAAAGGAAAACTGTACGTAAAAAAAAAAAAAAGAATTAATTTCATATTAGAAATCATATCTCGATCTAAGTCGGTGTCACAGTCAGCCATCGTCATTATCAGCGTGTAATGTCTAAATAATTACAAAGTAGCCATTGATCAATTCGGGATCTATGCTCGCATCAAAATTATAGCCTCATTTGTTATTGCTACCCATCACAACTATACTTATACGCCCAATCTATACTTATAACCACAGTAGGAGTCATTTTAATAAATAACGTTGTTAAAGCACACGGCAACATAACGTTACAATAATGTAATGTTACAATTAAATATAAGGTTATATTTAGCCCTTAGGAAATAAATTGTAATAGGCATAACCCGGTTTGATTCAGTCAATAATATAATAATTGCGTATCTACATTATAAATTACACATCTATTGACTTTTTGTAATTATGCAGATTCAATGGATGTTAGTAAAAGGAATGCTGTATGTATTGAAACGTATATTCAACCCTCCGGCTATACATAAGTCTATAAATTGTATGTTATAGATAATTTAATTAAGAAAAAGCCTTACAAGAATTTGTGATTGTTGTTTTTTAGATCATAACTCTTTAGATAACATACTACTCGTATCAAAACTGCTTGTAATGAGGTCATTAGGTAGGTACCTAGAATAAGTTCTTTCGTGCAATGTTTCTGGCGGAAATAAAGAATTTTTATTATTTATTATTATTTCCACTTTTTCTTTTAAGTCTCAGCTCAGGGCAGAGAGAGATTTATTATTATTATTATTTTTATTAATTATCTATGAGTCGATAAGCTTTATACAAAAATCAATGCAGACCGATTTAGTATGTTTTGGCACGTAGGTGAAATGAGTTACTGAGAAAAAGAAAAATGTCAAAATGTCGACGTCAAATGTGATATGTTTTTTCGGAAGTTAGTTCTAATTTCGGTCACATGCTAAAACAATCATTTTAATAACCTAACACATATCATGCTGAGCGAAACAGCGCCATCTAGTCTCAAACTAAGCCGAAGCTTGTGCTATGGGTACCTACTAGAAGATAAAGAATAAATCCAATTATACATAGCATTAACTCAGATCTGTTCATGCACAAAAATGTTTGCACTATGCGGGGATTGAACCCCCGACCAAAGTGTCTGAGGTATCGGTCACTAACACTGAAGCAAATTGTCAAAATCCTTGTCGGTCTATACTTTACGGACTTCTGTCAGTGTGTCGGAAAGTGTCAGTTGGTTAATCTCGTCAGAATAAGAACACCGAACGGAATACGGTAACCGTTAGTGTAGTGTGTGAAAGTTTCTGGAAAATTTTGGAGAATATTCGGATGGAAGAAGATTTCGTTGCGCGGGCGCAGCCGCTGCATCGCTGCACTGCTCATAAACTCTGCAATGCCAGAGGCACAGCTTAGCCGCTACCTACCGTGAGGAAAGAGTTCTCTTTAGACCACGTTTGAAGAAGGAAAACATAAAACGTTTGTCTTAAAACTACTTAGATATAATTGACACTCACATATTTTTGTTCAATATAAGGCGGTCTTATCGCTATAAACGGGATCAGGTGGTGCCATTCATTTGTATGATGAATAAATACAGTAGGTAATGGACTAGTGAGAATATAAGCAGCTCAAGTTTGATGGACGTTGGGGTAGAAAATTCTTATTTGTCATTCGCTATTTCTACCGCACAAGCTACCGTGGTGGGCCGAAAGCTAGGTATTATTTTAACGTTACATAGTGGTCCTTACCGCCCGCGCTTACTACGGGACTCTCAAAAGACCTTTACTCAACCAAGCAGAGATCGTCAATTCAATCCGTGCAAATGTCACGAATGTTGATGAAAAACTAACGGTACCTAGTACCCCAAAATGGTGTTACTTGGAGTTCAGAAACATCTTTGGTGAATTATAATCTAACACTGCCTTAAATGAGGCAAAGTTAAAAGGTGAACTTTCGTCGTAGTCCGACCGGATGTATGCCCATACACTCAACAAAGTAATTTCATGGTTATAGCTTCAAGCACCGAAGCCAATTTGCTAATGAATAAAGGAGAGAATTGGTACTAAGTTTATTTTGGACCTTTTTTTTTGTTTCACCAGGGAGAAATGCAGTTTACGCATACCCGCTGCCCGGGGGAGCAGACGGGTTATGTGGGACTCGCTCCGCGTCGGCAGAGAATACCCACCACACAGCCTATGAGTTATACTAAGTACGGTACCTAACTATTTAAAATCTTTTTTATTTATTTTTTAAATAATATGTTTAATAGTTCACAGACTATCATTATAATACACAAAAAGTCTATTGTTTCGCGTACAGATACAGTTACAGTACAGTACATAGTTTACAGATATTAATAAAAATGCATCTTGGCCCATGAGGGGATCGAACCCGCGACCTTCGCGTTATTAGCACGACGCTCTAACCAACTGAGCTAATGGGCCGATATGGGAGCGTTACGAATTGAGAACTTTCTTTTTATTATCTCATACACCAAAAACAACAAAGATTAAATTAATCAAGTCAAGTACCATAAATATTGATACTTGATAACCCATACTACATAGAAAAATATTATAATTTTGGACTCGTTTCGAAATGTGGAGTGGTTTTGACATTGTTTCTGTCTCGTCCCATTGGCCCTGGGTTCGATTCCCACCCATGACAAACGTTAACGTGATGCACATTTGTATTTGTTCTGCTGACTGTAAGTTTTGCTTTCTTAAAAAATGTTAGCTCGATACTAATATTGTATAGGTAACATCATTTATTAAGTATAGGTAACATCATCATCAGCCATAGGCCTCTCCAGTTGTTCGCCACCTAGGGCAAGCTTCTGGAGGATATTATACCCATAATGGCCACATATAGGTAACAGTTAATACATTCATTCACACGTTTCAAACAGTACAAAGATATTTTTGTAAGAAATCTTTGAGAGTTGGCCACTACACAGGCCCGCCGTAAGCGGGCGTGCAAGGCGTGCAATGCACGCGGGCGGCTCATTCAGGGGGGCGGCAAATCAGACAATCATCGACTAAAATTCAGACATTGTCACCTCACAATACTAAAAAGATTATTCTTATAAAAATAATATGATGAACGGCGCCCAAATATTTCTTTTATATCGTAGCATAACATAGCGCCATCTATTGAAATTCATGAGAACAAAGTTAATCTGTATCGTGCTCTATGTGAAATCCCACAGATAGCAGGGGAAATCCCCTTAAAACTATATTCTCATTTCTTTGTTTTTATTTATTTAACACAAATGCGAAAGTGATGTGAGTGAACAACAAACTTCAATTATTTTGTTATAGCCCTAATGTGAGATCCGGAAACGGTCCAGGTTACTTAAAATTAATAATATTCTGTATATTTTTGTAGTTTTTCACTGTACAGCATTTTTTTTCACATTCTTATAAAAATGTGAAAAAAAAATCTAACTAGATAGGGGCGGCACGATAGGAATTGCACACCGGCGTTCAAACCGCTAGCGGCGGGCCTGCCACTACATTCCTCAGGTTCTACATAACTTTCTGTTTATTATTCAGATTTTACAGTCTTTATTTATACTGTAACCCATTGCGCGACATCCGTTCCAAAGATGGTGCATGTGCAAACCCGTGTATCAAACACTCAAAATGTTACTCAACAATTAAAATAAGTATCAATAATATTTGTCTACACAAATTTAATTTTCATCGCTCCTGACATCGGCCCATTAGCTCAGTTGGTTAGAGCGTCGTGCTAATAACGCGAAGGTCGCGGGTTCGATCCCCTCATGGGCCAAAATGCATTTTTGGGAAACGCCGTTAATAAGAAATAGATAACTTGCAAGAAAATCCCACAAGAAAATAGGGATAGAGATTTAAAAAAAAAGGTACATAATTATCCTCGTAATTAAAACGTTATTTTTAACCGAGCTAATACTCATAAAACCAGTTGAAAATAATGTTTTACCTTCAATACCTTTCTTAAAAAAATATTTGCATAAAATAACCATACAGGTATTTAAAAATACTGTCTTTGCAACAAAGTGGTTTCGGTTGAAACGATTCGGTAGCGCATGTAAATATATTTTTATAGCTAGGGTAGCAAATGAGCAATGGGCTCTGATGACAATCGGTAACTTTAAGTTCATAGAATCAGTAACCACATGGCATTGCCGACTCTATGAGGTATGGTATAGCACAGCCAAGCCGCTGCCTACCAAGAGGAAAGAACTCTTTAGGCTACGTTTGAAGAAGAACAGTCGTAGTAATCGGGAAACACCGTGGCTGGGAGCTCAGTTCGATAGATTGCATATACGTACGTACGCAAAAACATACACGACGTTGGGAACGAAATAATGAAAGCTATAAAAATAAGATCCACAGTTTCGAAATTGGCCAATAATAAAATTACTCTTTACATAATCATATTTTTTTCAAAAATAAAGCGCTACTTTACGGCTTTTCTAGTGAAATATATAATCACTCTTGTACGTACAGTCAACGACATCGACTTATGATCGACATACATACATATAAAGCGTATAATAGGTTTCGTTCATGAGGTAAGTCTAGTAAAGCTATCGATAGACAACCACAACCTTTAGTACGTACGTAAGTCGTAATAAATACATTATTATTTTGTGCTATATAGCAATTTAGCAACCGTCTTCGCAGAGTATGCGCTGTAAGAAAGTTTATTGAATACACTAGCTGTGCCAGCGGCGTCGCACGCGTGGATATCGGGTTTCAAAACTAACGGACTCCCATAAAATGATGCCCAAATCTTAAGTTAGACCTCTAGCAATACATTGGTGAAAACCACATTCAATTCCATGCAGTACTTTTTGCGTGATGCTCAATCAAACATTCAGATAAAAAATTCTCCCGTTTTCCCAACACTTCCCTTCACTGCTCTGCTCCTATTGATTGTAGCGTGATGAAACGTATCATATAACCTGCACAGGAGTATGATGAATAATTGTACCAAGTTTCGTTAAAACCCGTTGAGTAGGTAATTTTTGTTTCTATAACGAACATACAGACAGACAGAAAGACAGACGGACAGACAGACAGTCAGATAAAAATTTTACTGATTGCATTTTTGGCATCAGTATCGATCACTAATCACCCCCTGATACTTTTTTTGTAAATATATTTTTGAAGCTGAAACGCCTGTGCAAAACTATCTACCTATACCTACTTCACTTAAAAATAAATACTTATAACTACTTTAATTAATAAAAGTACCTACGCTTAATAATTTTTAATTTCAACGAATATTTTACAATATAACAACAAAAGAAATTCAAATAAACTATTTAAAAACTAAAAGTCGCGCTGGCACGGTTTCTCAATATCAATTATTGTCTGTCAATAAGGTCGATCGCTCTGAACGCATCAACAGCCAAATATTGAATGAAGCTAGCTCTCGGACCTCCCGCCTTTTTATACCCTACCGCCGCCGCGACCCGTGTCGAGCGCGGCAACCGTTACACAAAAATAATCCTTATAGCATGATTCAGTATTCACGTGCGACGGCGCGATGGCTTATTTCATGTATAAGTTTGGTGTTTCTATACCGATTTCTATGATTCTTTTTTTATTGAATAGGTAATAATGATAACTTTTTTAAATTAGGGATGAATGAGAGTATTATAAACGTAAGAGTAAACAAATATAATCAGAATGCTCCGAACTGCTAAGCTATCAGGAGTTACACGTGTTATTGTGAGTCAACCATAAAAGATAGACATATGCTGTTGCGGGATATTTTTTAGTCAATTTTATGTAAAATATTTCTGTCATACATAATTTCTATGTAACTTTAACCATTAAGGCTGCACACGCGACGGAAGCTTAAAAAATGGAGTAACTTCTCCCGTTTTCCCAACATTTCCCTTCACTACTCTGCTCCTATTGATAGTAGCGTGATGAAAAGTACCCTATAACCTGCCCAGGAGTATGAAGAATAATTGTACCAAGTTTCGTTAAAATCCGTCCAGTAGTTTTTGTTTCTATAAGGAACATACAGACAGACAGACAGACAGACAGACAGACAGACAGACAGACAAAAATTTTACTGATTGCATTTTTGGCATCAGTATCGATCACTAATCACCCCCTGATAGTTATTTTGAAAATATATTTCATGTACAGAATTGACCTCTCTACAGATTTATTATAAGTATAGATTATTGGATTTTTAGTATGGATCTCCCAACTTCTTTTATCTATCTTTTTTGAAAATTTAATACAGCTGTGAAAAAAAAAATCAAATCGGTCTAGTAGTTTCGGAGCCTACACAATGCGAACAAACAATCAAACAAGAAAACAATGAAATCTTTCGTCTTTATAATATTAGTGTAGGAAGAAATAAGGCAAATTAAAAGGCAGCCATCGACTTTTGTGCTCGACTGTACCTACTTACTAGGACTTAATGCATAATCATCCTCGGTAGGTTAGGGAACTTTATGGTATTTACGGTAGCAACGTAAAGCTTGTAAGGCGGGCCACTCACGACTTACCTTACACTTAAGGTCGAGACGAGACAATACGTGGGTTTAATGGGGCGGGGACGGCAGCAGATCGTTTGCTTATAAATTATTTGGACGGCCTTGGTTGGGCAATGGTTAGAGGTGACGATTCGATGGATCCGGGTGTGGGTCTAATTGACTTTACTTATTCGTCTCAGGTCTAAATGTTGTAGGAGAAGCCCCCAGTCATAATCTGGCACTCATTATCATCATCAGCATGCAATGTCCACTGCTGGACATACATACAAACAATGTACGAGGAAACATTGTTTCTGTGTCACTTCATTGTTCTGTCTGTCAAGGCCCGATTGTATTTTTAACATAAGAAGTGGATATTCTAAACACAAAAGAGAGTATTGTAATAGTTCAAATGTGTATCTTTGGGTAGAGGATAGTTAAAAGGAAGGAGTTTTCTAGGTATTTCTTGCATTTGACGAGCAAAAGCATATATAAAGGTATCATAGCAAAAATTATCCTACCTGAAATTCAGAATGAATTGGGCAAAGTGATATTTTCAACATGATATACATCGGCCCATTAGCTCAGTTGGTTAGAGCGTCGTGCTAATAACGCGAAGGTCGCGGGTTCGATCCCCTCATGGGCCACGGATTTTTTTTAATAAATGTTTTTAATGATAATATTAAAATTCAAATGTTGTAATAATTCCTTAAAAGGTATTGAGGCTAATGTACGAGGAAACATTGTTTCTGTGTCACTTCATTGTTCTGTCTGTCAAGGCCCGATTGTATTTTTAACATAAGAAGTGGATATTATAAACACAAAAAAGAGTATTGTAATAGTTAAAATGTGTATCTTTGGGCAGAGGATAGTTAAAAAGAAGGTGTGATGTGAGCTATTAACTGATGTTTAAGTGATTGTTCAAGGAATTTTACTTAACGCTTAACACATTGAACACCACGTTTCTGGTAGAGAATATCTATTTACTTACATTTTACATTAAGTCTGCATTTGTACAGTGCTATATAGAGCATATGGGATGTAAGGGAGCGGCCTATCATCATTTCGCTCCAAGCCAACATCACCTGCCCGTGGTGCATCCTGCCGAATGACAAACGAGGCGCTGGCCATCGTACTGGTGTCGGTATAACCATCACAATTGACGGCGTAGCTAAATACCACAGACCGATGACGGGCAGCAGCGTCACCGGAGCGAGAAGCTACGCCCTGCGATCGCCAACCCGCCTGCCCAGCGTGGCGATTATGGGTATATCCTCCAGATGTTTGCCCTGTGGCGAACAACTGGAGAGGCCTATGTCCAGCAGTGGACTGTGATAGGCTGATGATGATGATATAGAGCAAAGAAGATTAAATAAATAAATAAAGTCTTAAATATCCGTTCGTCTATCGCCCAGACCTTATATTTACGCCCATAGCCCGCCTTATGTCCTTAGCAACAAAATAGTGTTTTATGAGTGCATAGTTCGCCGGCCGTAACACTGGATTACTATTGGCATAATTTCCTGTTAAACCACTTCTGTTTGTAAAGGACCATTAAAATTCAATGTACAAGCCTTAACGATCTTACGGTTAGTTTATTATGTCTAAACACCACGTTGATGGGTTGTTTAGTCCTTCTTAACCCTTGAAAAGGTTATGCGATGAGACTGATAGATGTGGTCATCAAAGTTAATACAGTTCTACCTGGCATAAGTATGTACGCTCAGAGTTATTAATTGGTATTCGCCGTGATTATTGCGTTCCACGGAGCAATAAGAGATGTTGTAACTAATATTTCCTATGAAACAATGCGTTCATTCACAGTAAACGAGGGGTACCTACTATTCAGACACTCCGTTCTTAATAACTTACAACTACTAGTTTCGTCTTTATACCTAGACTGGCTATGTGGTAGTGTAAAAAGATAAAAATTTGCACGAAATAAAACCAAATCCATTACACTTAAGGCCAATATATTATGTATACTAAAAATAAAACAATAAAATAGATCGGCCATGCTTACCATTGAACGACTCTCCAAAGAATCCATACTAATATTATAAATGGAAAAGTGTCTCTGTCTTTCTTTCACGCCAAAACGGAGTGACGAATTGACGTGATTTTTTAAGAGGAGATAGTTGAAGGGATGGAGAGTAACATAGGCTTTTTACCCCTTTCTAACCCCCCACTTCCTTAAAATGGGGGGAAGTTTGTATGGAGCATTCACCCTAAATTTAACGTGAGCGAAGCCGCGGGCAAAAGCTAGTCTGAATAGAATTCTAATATTAAATTATAATTCTAATTATTAATCTGAAAATAATTGTTGTGATTGTTTTTTTATATGACAAAATGTGTGTTGACAGTTGACAATAGGACATAGTACGCCATTGCGCTAAATTCCCCAACCGTAACGACGTTGACTCTATAAAGGTACAGTCGTAAACAGCTCTACCAAGAATTCCCTAAAACAAATGCACCGATTTCTTCGAAATGTCGCAATTTGTAGTAACTCGTGTTTCGCGTAGAAAGCTGTAAAAATGTAAAGCCGTTTTACGAGAGTCCACTCTACGTGACCACACATTTTGTTGAGTTTGAACGTCAGTTTTCGCGAAACAGTGTAAACTTGGGTAAGTACGCTAAAATAGTGGCTAGATAAATATATTGTGTGTAAATACTGGATCGCTTTTGTCTATAAGTAGAGATTTTTAGGTAAGTACAAGTGGTATAAAAAGTGTGGTTTTTACCAAATAGATGCGATTTGAGTTCAATGATAAAATCGTGAAGAGCGATGACATCTGCGGAGCTTAATGTATTTTCATTTTTAATTTTTTTAAATTATGACGGTATTGTCTCGGCTTCGGAAAAAACAGCCTAACTTCGTTTAAAATAGTTTTGTGATACTAATGTCTTTGAACCTTTATAATGAATTTGAACAAAATCCATCGTTATACTAGTGGTTGTACCTAGGTAGGTAGGTACCTACGTGTCCTTCGCATTGGTTTGTACTCAGAGTTAATATTGTAATGTCAGTCTCCGGTAGGTATGTAGCAACCAAAGCTATTTGAAAATATCGAAAGGTATTTCCAATATTGTCCACAGGAATAACCCCGGATTAAAAATTACCAGTCGTCCCCCGCTTATGTTCAACAGTAAACGTTTGCAGGCTGATTTTGTAATGATGATGAATACTTAGTACATTTTTTTTATAAATAGGTAAATGGCTAAGGCTTTTTGTCAACTGGCCTGAAGTAAAGCGACGATTTTTGCTGCCGATTTTGGTAATCTCTCTGCTTTGCTTTCGATATGGATTTCCTTAATATCATCGTAAATTTATGTATTTCTTAAATCAGAGATAAATTTTACAAGAAAAAAATTAAGTCGGCATTAATCTGAATGTTTTTCAAATAGGTATCTTCAGGTAGATACTAAGCACACTAAATTATGTCGCTGTTGTATCGCCACGCCAATAACATTTACCATTTGATAAACTTATCCAATGCCAATATGCAATAAACATTGCGTCAGCTGTCTCCCATTTGTGACGCAAAGAGAACATCTATTTTTATAACCGGGAATACGAAAGGGAACGCGGTACCCTATTTCAGCATTTCGGTCACGAGGTAGCGTGGCCGAGCGGTCTAAGGCGCTGGTTTAAGGCACCAGTCTCTTCGGAGGCGTGGGTTCGAATCCCACCGCTGCCATGATATTTTAGACTTTTGGTTAATAATTATTGTTGTGACGTATTATGTTTTCTTAAAGGCTTAGGGACTTCGTCTAATGGATACTTAAAAATGGAGCCCAAGTCCCTCTGACAGCAAATCTCAGTTTCTAGTTATGGGAAGGGGAATCACATGTGCCGAAAACTGATACACTTTCGCGGTAGGTAAGTAGAAGTTGTCTTTGTACTATCTTTTTATGTGGATTTTATAGCAAAATACATATACATATTATATAGGATTTAAATCTAAAAACAGAAATGTTTTAATGTAACTTAAAATTAAAATGTAATGAAAAGAAGAGAGATTTGCATTTGATAATAGTGGATTTCCTTTAAATATTTAATTACTTTAATATTTCCCAACTTCCACACTCTGGGCTGCTACTGATTGGGTATCTTCTTGCCAAAGAATTCGATTACCTTATCTAGTATGTAAAGAGGTGTTTCAAGTACCTACATATTACATTTATTACAATTTAAATATGAAACATCACTTACGGTTGCTTTGTAAACACGTTCAAATTAATAAGACCCGCCTTTCATAGGAGTTCTATTCATTAAACAAACTTTTGATGAAAATTACCCCCTCAAGGCATAATTACTAGTACGTGCCAACAATCTTCACTCTTATCAATAACCAATAAATCTATTTTGAAGGGCTATACCGCCTATAACATTACTTTTCTATTATTCATAATTTAGTAAGCGGCCATTTTAACAGACGCCATTCAAAGCGAATGAGTTGTCATTTGTGGACGGCATCATTATAGCGTTAATCAAATACTATTTGTTTCTAATCACTTGAAGATTGCCATATTTCGTGGCTCCAATGGCAAACCTTAATTTTATATTGAAGAGGTGTTGAGGCTGACAAATAGAAAAGAAATATGACGGACTGGGACTTTGAATTACGACTTCAAAGAAAAGGGTACACTTTAAAAAAGAACGGTAAAGTTTTCTCCGTTTTTAATGAGGTAACAGATTTTATAATATTTCTAAGATGACCTAGTATGCAGGTACCCATTTAATTTCCTAATTAAACATGTCACTGTTTTAAAAAACTCGTAAAAAACAATATTGTATTTACATAATATACAACGTATATTTTAATATTATATTATTTACTGTTTCATTTGGCATGATGTAAGATAAACAAATTACGGATGACACACGTGTGTCTTATCAAACAAAAACGTTTTGTTACAAAAAAGGGACTTTTTTACTCTCTTACCTACTGTTTAACGCAATAAAGAAAATAAACATCATAAATTTAAAATGGTTTATGTTAAAACCTTTTAATTAACGTCAATATTTTGAGACATAACTGCCTCAAAATATTGAGAGAATCATGAAGAGGTGATGTTGACGATGAAAATTATTTTAAAAGTTATCATAGGATAACGTTTTGAAATAATTTTAAGTTATTTACACTTACAGTCAAAATTTACTCTACCATCGGTTCGGAACCCAGTATATAAACGATATGCCTAAACTTAAAATACAACAAAAGTAGGTACCAAAATCAAGTACCTACTCTCATATGGATTACGAAACCCCAATAACTCACGAGTCTATCAATAGACAATTTGATGGACATCAATCTCAATCAAATCGTAGAGTCAGTCTTTTTAATTTGAATAAAGATTACTGATTGAAGAAATTTACTTGACAATACAGATTTTCACAGAGGGATTACCTGTAAGTGCCGTGAATTTTTTTTAGATTAAATGTGACCGGGTATTAACTTTGGTCAATCAATAATACCTACTGGCCCGGTGTGGCTCAATTGCTAGGCCCTGTCTTTTGGACCAAGGCTATTGTTTGTACCGTGATGGGTGTTTGTATTTAAGTAAAGTAGATTTCTTAAAGTTTAAGCAATAACTGACGTGGAAAACATAAAATTTATACATAAATATATATTTGTCATAGTTCATTAAAAGAACAACTATTGTTTCTGAAAAGGGGTTGTCGACGCGGACGAAGTCGCTGGCACAGCTAGTAAACTCGTATAGATTTCACACCAAACACAACAATTTTAAATTATTAATAAGCAAATTTGTAAAAATAATAATTATTAAATCTATTCCCTGTTAACAGAGATTAATCTCTAGTTGAACTTTTATAGACAAAGTCGTAATATAGTGGACGGGATCGTAAAAATTGCAATGTGCGGAGACAATCCGATGCACAGTGCATTGCATACCCCCGTGCGATACGCCGCGTGCCGACGCAGGCACCTGTGCTTTCCACTCACTCACTCGTCTCCCCGGCCCGGGCGAGTCGACTCGCTCGGCGACACGTGCCCGCGAAATCTAATCGAGATCTGAGCGAACCCGACTGTCGAACTAAATATCGCGCGTTCTATTTTGGCGTTATTCAAATGTTTCAATCTGTATCCCGAAAAAAAAAAAACTTTATTTATGAAATGAAAGTGTTCCAATGACTACTTGTTTTTTTCACTTGCAATAATAGTGGACAGTATTTTGATTTAGCTTCGGTTGTAAACACGGCGATGTTCAATTGTTGCGGAGCTTGAGGTTCGCACGGTTTTCCCGCCAACGAGTTGTTTGGTAAGATCTATTTAGAAATTATTGTTGTTCGTGAACTTTATTGCATTTTTTTATAATGTGGATGATATTATCACTCTTTGAGCTGAGACCCTGATAGCTTTTATGTAACTTATTGGTTTAAAAACATATAACAGTTAGTCTAGAGAAGATTCTTCACAAAAATATACGTAAATTTTAATTGTAGTATTCCAGACACATTGCATTAATAAAAAAACGGCCGTTAATAAATTAAAAAAATCTATTATTAAGGACTTTAAATTAACGATGTGATATGATAACATTCAATATTTATATAATAATTTATATTATAATTTTAAAGTCACAGTTTTTGCGAATAATAAATAATATTTTCTTTACATAGAGGGCCATTTTAATTTGATCTTGAGATGGTGCCATCTTAAAATATTAAGTTATTTTATTTTTATTTATTTAAGCTTTATTTTACAAAATCGAACTTATTGCTAGGGGCATCACTACTAGTTAACCAGATACATAACTTTTAACTTTTTAAGAAATGTTTGCTTGTCAAAAAGTATAAATAGAAAAAGCAGTTCACTGTAATGGAACGCGATCACGTTTAAAAGTTTAAAATAAAAATGTCTGCTTGTCAAAATCAAACGTCTTTTCAACCCGGTAACGAGACGTTAATGTCTGCTTGTTAATGAGATGCATACTTAGACCATAATTAAGTTATCAATGCGTATAACATGATTGTGCTACGGGCTGCTACGCGCATAATGCCGCGTAGTAGTATCGTTACGGATCTGCGCTTGCGCATATGAAATTGACTTATTCTAATATGACAGCTTCAATATATAGGTGCATATGCAAATAGTTTTTTTATATTAACAATGTACAAGTCTTTAACGGGAAGACCATGACAGCCATAGTGGCATACTGTGACTATAGTTACCACTCGCAAGCACAATTATTATTAGGTTTCATGTACCATGGTATTAAGAGTAATCTGACTAGTATTAGATACCTTATTGCTTTTGAAATGAAAATACTTAAAACTTATATGCTAATAGGTACATTCTCTTGAATACCGTGATGAAAGAAATGTGTGACTGTGATGTATAATATGTCATAATGAAATGAAGATATCAAGAAATTCGCGATATCCCTAGGGATATCACGAAATAATGATCTCTTCCAGATATACTTCAAGTAGAAGATAGAAATTTTAATGAGGAGATGGATAGAGTCAAAATTGTTACCTACTAATAATCTTTACATTATCTTTTTATCCTACTTGATTAAACTTTACATAAATAATTGTTATTTTGATTATGGAACTAAAAAAGGTGTACACAACCCTATCCAATGTTGCCGGATGCCTTACTTACTAATAAGCAGTCATCTCGGCTCGCACGGAGCATGGCGCCGATGAAGGTACATCATAATTGATATTATTGACTCCCGCGGCATTTCAGTAGCTAAATAATATGGTTCCCATGATTTATAACCTGTTAGAAATGGTTTACGATCCCTGAGTAGTGTTTAAATTAAGAATATGTGTGTTTATAACACAGGACATGCGATTAAATGATCTGTATTGTTGTTTCACTTGATCTAGCTGTACTTATTAATTTATTCGCTATACGGATACAATTTAATAAGCCATTATGTTGAACAAGTACTTACCACATTTAAAAAAAACATAATTGAATCCGTTGTACATTAAATCCTAATCGCCTTCGAACACACTTCATCTCCATTGTGATAGTTAGTAGTAATCGGTAGTTTGAGTAACTTTCGAATTTATATTACCGTTATTAAAAAAAAATATCAGACAACATCACACACATTTGCTCTCTGCATGATCCAAAGGTTAACTGGTAGAGAATGCTCCTAGCATTAAGTTCGCCTTTTGTATCATTTTGTGCAATAAAGTTTTAAATAAATAAATAAATACATTGATCTAATCCCTAAGTAAGTAGCTTAAAAGCACTTGCGTTATGGGTATCAGAACAATGAAGGTACCACAAATATTACTTATACTCAAATACAAATATAAACACCCCGTCACGGGACAGACACTAGTGTTCATCACACGAATGTTTGTCCCGGGTGGGAATGGTTCAGATGGCAGGGGTCACTACCGATTGAGCCATCAAGCCAGTCAAATATATTATTGTCGCATAACCATTATTACACTATTAGAATTGCTACACATAACAAACCTGTTGTAAACATATTTCAAGAATCCTTGGGAGTTCCAAGGAGAAAATATGAAAAATTGTTATCGTAGCTAACACCTTAATTCACACTAAGACATAGTTCCTAACATAGCTCCTTATATTCTGCAAATACTTCCCAAGTCCCCTTTCCACTAATTGTTACTGATAACGGATCTTTAAAGGTTGAATTTTATATTCGTTATCCATAAAATTTGAAACAAACTCGTTCGCCAAAGTTGATGAAAGTATGGCAAGTTGAGCGGTTTGGTGACTTGAACGTTTAAAGTCTATTGCAGCGCGTTTACTGTAATTAGGTATAGTCAGTATGTTTAATTCTACGGAGTTAGTTATGTTACTAATGTCAAGAATTAAAGCACCTGATTGTATGTGTTATCTTATCCCGTGGGGGTCGTAGAAGACGACTAAGGAAAACAGGAAATGGGCAGCGGGCACCCGCGATACCCTGGGTTAAATAAAACCTAATGCGGTAACCAACCCATCTGCCAAGTGTGGTGACTAAGTCAAATCGCCCAAATGACAATTTGTCATCAGGGAGGGTCTTTTTCCAGCTGTGGACGTTTGCAGGCTGACGTCGATTGTATGTGTATTCTACTTTTGATTTATACGCATCATAGATTCAGTAGACCCTAATCTAGAAGAATATCTGAAGGTTGTCTGAGAAATACCTCTTACCAGCAATATGGTCGCCTAAATTTTGAAAGGTGTATTGCCTTCTGCTGTCAATATTTCTATTTGTGCAATAAAACAGTACCTACAAGAGAGGTAGGGCAAAACGATTCTTCGCTCGAATTGAGCCGCCCGTCCGGGGAAGGACCTTTACTCTATAGAATACCGCATCCAAATAACCTCCGGGTTGTGTTTCTGCCGGTGAGTAGGTTTTCCGGAGCTCGTTGGGGGCTAGGGTTGGGCCGGCATGGCGGTGGCCACTGACAAGTAACTGACCAGCTACTTGCCCTTTGTCACAGCGACTTGGGCTTCTCTTTCGCTTTCCATCAGGCGTAGGGAAGCCATTATGTCGAGCTACTATAAAAAAAACCATATAATATTTATACCGTAGGATTGCATTACAATGCATTGTACTGTGTTTTAGCTAGATTTTAATTAATTTTACATAATTATATACCTACATTTATATATATATATATATATATATATATATATATATATATATATATATATATATATATATATATATATATATATATATATATTATTTGTATCAGCATAGTAATAGTTATTATGTACGTGTAATTACGTAAGCTATGAATCAACATATAACTTTTTTTATTCTTTATTAGTTCTTTTATTTTTTTTTGTTTTGGGTCTTCCTATAAGTCTCATCATAATTATGTACCTATTAGTTTGTAGCACACTACCTTCTTACTGTTTCTGCTTAGCCCAATGGTTGACTGGTAGAGAATGCCTACGCGGCATTAAGTCCGCCTTTTGTACAAATTGTTATGTGCAATAAAGATTAAATAAATAAATTAAATAATGCGTACAATAAATAAACACTGCATGTTTTAATTGCAAATATAAATCAAGCATAGGGTAATATTATGATAATTATTATAATTGAATTTATAAATATTTACATTCTATGCATAATAATATAATCATACTCTTAGTTTTACCTTACGCTTAATTAATAAATTACTTATGAAGGGACACATTACGAAATAAGACATCATTATGACACAAGTGAGAGCTACCATTCTAGTGAGTACAAAAACGACATAATTATTACTTATGTAAGTATCATTGAACTTAACATAGCGTTCGTTTTTTACAAATTACATGTTATGTCACATAATTAGATATCACAATATTTACATTAAAGACACTTTTTTTACAAACAGTATTTTTAATAAAAGCACATCGAAATATTGTATCTTGCCTTCTATATTATATTGTGTCTTTTTACCATATCCTCTCTGTATCTCTATATCCTAGAGTCTTACCCATTCAGCAAGTCTGACCTCATAAGCACAGACGTTTTCTCTCACACATTTATTCTTAAAATTTTGTACAGAAGATTCCTCTTCATAAATAAAATCATTCAATCGTAGTAGAAATAACCTCCCTCGTTTAAGTTCAATAAAAATGTTAACTAAATTAATATTTCTTAATTAATATTTCTTATTTAAAATGCCCTTGTATGCTAAGGGGCTCCAGCATAGTTTTAAACTACCTTGCACATTGCTAAGACAGCACCCACTGCAAATGCTTAATTATCTCAGGTATGCTTCCAATAGACTGACTTGAGCTGCCACATGCGCCAAAACATGCGGTTAAATAATAATCAAAAAGGCAAGTTTTCCGCAAAAAGCCACTTATCAGTTCAATATGTAAGACTAGATCTAGTCTTGAGAGCATTTCCGATATTGTTCCGGTGTGGGAACAGCGGCGAAGCAAAAAGAGCTCTCGATAATTAACTAAAGAAAATTAACAACGAGGCATGCCAACCGCATTGTGTAGCAAAGATAGTTTCGCTTTTATCGCTTGGGGATAAAGTCGAAAGTCGTGTTCACGCTTGATTGTGCATGCTCTCCTCTACACAATCTCGATATTTTCTCTTTTGTTGTTGCGATTGGGCTGCACTGCTATCATGTACAGATATAATTATACTTGCGTAGTTAGTCCCTATGTGTACAAATGACGCGTATTGTTATAACGATATAACGCTTGCTTGTTGACTTCAATACCAGTGTAAGTAGTTGGAGATTGGATATGAACATTGAAATTGTAACCACGAAGAGAATTATCTGTGAAGATAACTTAATAATAGATAAAAAAACAGTATACTTATTATCGTATTTTACCTTATGACACATCCCTAATATTGCGACTTTCCGCAATGTCTGAAAATCTTGGTGTTTTACGAAATACTTACTTATAATTATGTGCCAATGGATTGATATGTGAAAACATATTTATTACATTCAACGTCAAAGTTTAAATTATTACAATCAGAAGCGAAAGTAAAGCATAGTGTAAAAATAGTAAAGTTTATTTCTTTACTGTAAACCGTAACTATTTTATTCAGTAATATTTTACTATGTTTTATTTCTACATGACAACACATAGTGAAGTAAGTACCATCACCAAAAGCCAGTATACAAAAACTCGAAAGCACCCATCACATTTTGTGTTGCTCTACCACAAATAAACATGTATATGTGTAGATCATCATCATCAGCCTATATCAGTCCACTGCTGGAGATAGGCCTCTCCTTGTGAGATCGACGTTCTGAAGTGAAATATGTAGATAGATACATTTAAATGAGTATTCTCTATGCCCTCTCTCACAAACCGATGGGACAAATCAATAAGAACAATATCATACGGAACTAATGAACAGAAAACAATCGTATGGGACTTATTCTCATGTGGTTGGTCCCCTCCACGGTCCATCGCATAGAGCCAACGAATGCACCCAAGCATATATTAATTGCGACTGCCGAAGCATTAATTAACATTTTACGTAATTCATTAAGTTTTTGCAGTGATTACTATCGGGCAAGAGCACTTCCACGCATCTATTATATTACGCAAAGGTTTTTTATCTTTAGTCTAGTCGTCAATTAGCGATTAGAGTTTATCACAACGGAACGCATCTATAAATAACATATTATTGTAAGTCTATTGTTCTTAAATTTTTATCTAAATAATGAGGTGTTCGTCAAATTAATATTTAATTAAGACAAAGTAATTAAATGGTTATTATAAAAAAGATAAAATCACCAAAGTTCTTTGCAAGAATTTTTAATCGAATTACCGGTACAATAGGTATTAATATTAGGTACATTTTGTTCAAAAAAACATTAGCTGTGAGAATTATTTATGTTCAATAATCAATATTATTAGTAAAATAAAAGTTATTTCCTTAAAAATGCTTTATTATCGTTTTGTACGACTTAATGTGTTTACTGAAGACTTATACCTAGTCCTAATAGTTAGGCAATCATTTTTTTTAGAAATATAATTATATCTAGACATATCAAGTAATTTACAAAACAAAATGTTGCCTGAAAATTACATTGGATAATATAGCTTAAAAATAATTTCATTGAATTAAGAGATGTAGAGAGTGTACGCAAAAATAAATGTTATAAAAAGTGTCCATTTAATCAAATTTGCGTTAAATATCTACAATACACAAAAGAATAATACTTAGAGACATAAATAAAACAAATAAGACCTATTTACAACCATACCGATCACTGAGAGATAAAAGTGTTTTCAAAAATTTAAATTTAAATTATAAACTTAATGAGACGTGTCCGTCATATTAACAGATTTTTTTAATGCTGTCAAAACTCAATTTAAAATAAAAGTTGAATATTATCTTGGTGTGTTTGTTACTCATAATATTAAAGAGTTATTAGCGAATTATACTTACATGTACATCACGATGATAGGGTGTCTGTTTTGATCGATGAGATCGTACCTGGTAGCGATTTGAG
Organism: Conogethes punctiferalis; assembly: GCA_031163375.1. Taxonomy (NCBI): domain Eukaryota; kingdom Metazoa; phylum Arthropoda; class Insecta; order Lepidoptera; family Crambidae; genus Conogethes; species Conogethes punctiferalis. Next base: position 9,305,779 of record CM062094.1, read on the forward strand.
ATAGTAGATAACCCCTTTGAGGCTTTGCCGTTGAATAATTAATATTTCTTAGGTTAATTTAGTAGCTCTTTTGCTGTACCTTGAATTCTTCTTGGTACTTCAATGGCTCTCTCAAACACAAGGCCAAATATGTGCTTAATATTAATAGTTTACAATTATAACCGACAATGCAAATTATTTCATACAACGCCACTAAAATAAAATATTAGAAAATATTCCGAACTATAACTAAAGAAAATATTCCGAACATTTACGCAAATTGAGTTTTTATGATAATTTAGACCACAATTTATTCTTCCAAATGTTAGTTTTTAGCTGAGCTGAACGGTGGCGGAAAATAAAACAAATATCTTGTACCGCGTACTTTATAGGTACTATACAGACAAAAAAACATTACTTTGAATCAGACTTGGAATAAATCTCTTTTTTTTTCTATATATAGAGTTCTATCGCTCCGAAGCCAGTCTCCACTAGGTACACTTACAAATAGGTAGACACTTCTTTTGTTATAAACAACAAGTAAAACCTAGATTCATCCCGGTCATAAGTTCTCATACATGATAAGCACGATCCTTATCACTTAAGTAAGGACAGATAACTTTATGCTGATTGTGGTCCCGCCCTCTATAGGCCGGACCAATGTTGCGAAGCTAACGGTGCTCAGAGGTGTTGCGATCCCCACCTGACCACTACGCTGGGTACTCGGAAGTTGCTTTCTTTGTGACGTCAGTTCTTATAACTTTGCAGAATAATAATAGCCCAAGACATGCCACGCTGGGCCCCACCCACACATCTCCATTTAGCCTCAAACTTAGCCGAAGCTTGTACTATGGGTATACTAGATAACTGATGAACTTACTTAGAAACTTTTTTTTTGTAATAAATATATATTATACATAGAAAACACCCAGATTAATACAAACAGACATGTTAATGACCACAAATGTTTGTACTATGCGGGAATCGAACCCAAGACCCATGGCGTAAAAGGCAGAGGTCACTACCAACTAAGCCGTCCGAGTCAGAGTGAGCCTTCACCTGGTGGTAAGCAAAAGAAAAACCAAAGTCTTTAAGACGTGGAAGTGACAAGTAAAAGCAATACAATTCTTTGATTCATCATCAGCCTATCATCGACATAGGCCTTTCCAGTTGTTCGCCACTTTGGTCAAAAGAAGCTCTGGCAACCGACTGGTGGCAGTATAACCATCACGATTGAAGTTGTAACTAAATACCACAAGCCCATGACGGGCGGCAGCGTCACCGAAACGAGGAGCTACGCACTGCGATCGCCGACCCGCCTATCCAGCATAGCGATTATGGGTGAAGCCTCCAGGTGTTTGAAAAAAGTGGCGAACAGCTGCAGAGGCTTGCATCCAGCAGAAGACTGCGAATTCTATGATTACGTCGTAGTCTGCAATAGAAAAGCGCTCTTTAAACAGAACATAACGCTGTTAGTATGATGCTCGATCGTTTTCCACTCTTTGGAGTACTCTTGACAAATTGTATGAGATGTATCTTTTCAAGAGTACTAGAGATCTCTCTATTATGCTTATACTTTTTCTATTTGTATCTTGCTCTTATCTTAGTTTTTACTTACGCATCATATCTGAAGATAAGTATACATATAACGTAGCGCATAATCAAATGAAGGTTTATGTGGCACATTATGTGTGTAATATGTCACCGTAACATTGGAAATACCGTCAGCTCATCATCTATCTCACCAGATTGTAAACCATCTTCCGACAGTTTATAATCTCGCAAAATAGATTTTAATCTGACAGTATTTACAATTTTAGGGTGACATTATAATGGCCTATGTCCAGCAGTGATCTGATACGGGCTGATGATGATGACGATTATAAATAAGCATTGAAAAATTCTCATAAATCGTATATGCATTACATTTCAATATCTCTTAATAATTGTTAAAGCACAGCGGGGGCTTGGCATACATTTCAATTATAAATCATACAAACACTATGCCAAGCCTGCGTGTCGAATCATGTTTGATGAATAAGAACGTGTTAAAATTTAATAACATCCATATAGTAACATTGTTTTATCCGATGAAGCACCTCAGATTGATTACAATAAATCAATATTCCACACGCATATATAAAAAGTCATTTGTACTAGATTTTGAAAAGCTCATTAGAAAATTAGGCACGGTCAGTTATTTAAACAAGAAGAGAAAAATTGTTTCACATTAGGCATTAAACATGTGCCATATATACTCATTTGAATAAAAACCACACGTAGAGTACAGTAAGCGTCAAGTATGTACTAACTACAATTTGGGCTTTAAGCCGTCCTTAAGACAGTCAACATAAGCACTAAAATTGTACCGACTAAATATGTGTTTGTGAAAATGAGCTTTCGTTTCGTAAAAACCCATTGCCTTCGTCCAGCTCATTTCAATATGGACAATCGATTCGTATGATTCGTATAAATGGTTCATCGTTAGCGGAAACATAATAGTCAATGAATTGACGACAGTAACTACATAATTACGATAGTCTCTTTGGTTTAGTGGTTGCAAACGCTGATTAAATACCAAGAGGTCCCGAGTTTGCTGAAAAACTTGTTACTGAAATTTCCTTCAAGTTCTTTTGTAGCAGTGATATACGATCGCAAATTGGATATTTATCATTGTTTATGTGGTTTTTGTAAAGAAAACCTAAGCCTAAAGTGAAATATAAACTTTACTACTTACTCAATATGGAGACAAAAAGTACACGAAAGGTGAACTTAAGTTTCATAATGTTCGTTTCATTGTTATTAGGTATGTTGTACATTCATAGCGTGAAGAAAAACATACTGAACAAACCTGAACACCTGTGAAGAATTTCTAAGATTGTGTGTGAACAACCCGCACTTTTCCGGCGTACTTAGTTGATAAAAGCTTTAGCCTAAGCCCCAATGTCAGTGGGAATGCCCTCCCATGATGATGATAAGTCAATCAATCAGGGTGAGAGTCTTAAGATGATGGAAAGGTCGTCTTGGCTATCATAGTCATTTGTCAAAAAAAAGTCTTCAGCAACCGCCAGATCAACGTACATAAACCCTTTACGTCCATGGTGATACAATAATTACGGCGCACGCGCCGTTACCCCGCTGTGGTCAATTCGGTAACGGTGCAGACTAACGGATGTAAATTTATTGTAACACGCGATTCTGAGCACTTCAGATGTGGATCAAGTATTGAGTATGTTTTACTGTTGCGACCATGTTGACGGGAACTTACCGGTTGGAAGTACTTGGATTGATGGCAGTGATAAGTGGAGGACTGTAATCTGCATGCGGTTGGTGTTTGGGGTATGGTTTTGTCGATGCTGTTGTTGGCTGTACCCTGTTGCGTTCGACTGTGGTATATACCACAGTCACTATCACCAATGCTCTCAATAAAAATAAAATAATTTTAAATAAATAAATAAATAAATAACCCAAGACATGCCACGCTGGGCCACACAGCGCCACCTAGCCCCAAACTAAGCCGAAGCTTGTACTATGGGTACTAGACAACTGATAAACTTACTTATATACTTTTTTTTTGTAAATAAATACATATTATACATAGAAAACACCCAGACCAATACAAACAGACATGTTCATGCACACAAATGTTTGTACTGTGCGGGGATCGAACCCACAACCCTTGGCTCAGTAGGCAGAGGGCACTACCAAATGAGCCACCGAGCCTGTCATTTATTTCTGCAAATAGATTTAAGTACAAGTAAATTCTTTTGCACGTCAAACTTTTTAATATACCACCAAGCTCATATGAAGCTTGAAGGATTGGTGATAGTCAGTTGAGACACTATCATCTAAGCTATGAAAGCTACCTATGATAAGTTTTACACTAGCGACCCGACCTCGCTTCGGGTTTTTAAGGCTGTGTTCCCAGTAGGAAAACTGATTGTTGCTGACTGAGTTAGTGGCGTATCGGTTTAGTATACCATACTTGAAATAGAGCATTAACAGTTTTGATCGTTCCTTCGCGTTAAAAAAAGTTCGTCAATTCTTATCTTTCCGCGTCGTTAAAATGTGGAATTTGTTACCAGTAGGTACATGTGTTTCCTTGTTCCTTCGATATTGGATCCTTTAAACGGGGCGTGAAGATGCATCTTATAGGCTGGCATGGTGTGGCAACGGTAAGGTTTGTTGCCTACCCGTTGTCGCAGCGACTTGGGCTTCTCTTTCGCTTCCCATCGGGCGTAGAGAGGCCAGCTTTCGTAGCACTTTTCTCCTCTTTTATTCAGGGTAACGAGACAGTATTTGAATTTCTATTATGTTGTTACTTAGGCATTATAATACATAACTTCAGACATAACTATTTATTCAAATATAGTCCCACTGGGCTCGTAAAATTTGCTAAGGTAAGCATTGCTTCGTCAGCTTAAATTGAGCGTGTTAAGTTGCAACTTTAATGTAGAGGCACGTCTTCAACACTGATTCTAAGGATTAGGCTTAGTCAAACATAGGTACTTAACTTGAGTTTGATTCCTGCATTGAGTGTTTGTTTTGGGCTTGGATGGCAAATGTTAGTTTAATTTATAGATTAAAATAACGGTTTCATCATCATCACATCATCAGCCTACAAGCGTCCACAGCTTGACATAGGCCTCCCTCAATGACTTTTTGTATTGGCCTGGGTGTTTTCTATGTATAACATGTATTCATTCACAAAAAAAAGTATCTAAGTAAGTTTATCGGTTGTCTAGTACAAGCTTCGGCTTAGTTTGGGTTGGGGCTAGATGGCGATGTGTGGCCTAGTGTGGCATGTCTTGGTTATTATTATTATAATGACAATTGTCATTTACCTTAGTTAGCACATTTGGCAAGCGGGTTAACGACCGCGGTAGGTTTTATTTGTACCCAGGCAAACCCTGCTGCCCGTTTATTGATATTCCCTTAGTGATCTTCTACGACACCAACGGGATGAGATGGGTCGGTCCTAATCTAAAGCTGGAAACCACACGTCCAAAAAACGGTTTTTTACATTTGGTCATAAATTTACTTTTATAAAAATCCCTTCGTGTTCCGCAAAAATTTTACTGATACAGAAATTCTCAAGTGTATGTATAATAATATAATTAATATTAACGGGCCCTGCTTGAAGTAACCGCATAAAGATTTGGTTGTTAACTAAGGTCCACATTATTGGCCTAATTATTTCCCTTTTCGCTTCCCATTGCCGTGTTTACTAATATTATCTCTCCGAAGCATACTGACGGTATAAAGCCGAGTATTATCCCGACTAAGAACAAGATAAAACATTAAATTTTAATATCAAGAGTTGCACTTTAAGTTAATGCTACCCGAAGTGCAAGGCAATTAATTGGGATTTAAATAATTATGTCTCAATTAATTCCTAATGAAGGCCGGTAAGGTACTTCAGTCCAGTTTTAAATTAGTAATTTCAGTTCACAGGCTCTTTTGTGGGATGATTTCTGTGCCGATTACCAAAAAGTTTTTTTTTGTAAATATTTATAATTTCAAGTTGCCTTTGGTAATTTAAAGGTACCTATAGATATATATACTTAAAATTTCCATATAAGTACTTACTTAGTAATTAAATTTCCAAATCCAATGTTTTATATCATACCTACCTATACTAATTAAATGAAATTCAAAACTTAGAAGAAAATACGACGAATGTTTGATGGAGGATGGATGATAGATGACAGAGTGAGGAACGGAATTTCTTCAATTAAAGGTTGATAGCCAAAATCTTAATGCAGAATGTTAACGGATTGATAACATTTTATAACCATTGTAATTAAGTAACCAGGAGAGAATTTGTAGCAACATCTAACACCATACGACCACTTTTGACTATATCACTTAGGTTCATAGCTGTAACCTCATACATAGAAATTACATACAATAGTTGTTGCATACACCTATAGATATGTACCTATATGTATAACATACGCGCTGTGACCATCGTCACTCTGTCCTAAAACATACCACAAAGTTTAATAGAATTCTTGCAAAACGGGCGGAAACCCATCCCTTTTTGAGCGCACTCATTTACATCAGTTGCTTAAGAGAGTTGCTTAAGTTGCAAATCTTGGAAGTGATTTACAAAAGGCCATACGAATAACAACTCACATATTAGCTGGTGGTAAACACGTTAACTCCAACTTTTGGGCTTACTTAGTAATTACTTATTTGAGTCCGAATTACAAAGGATGATTATGTTAGAAATGACGTAAACTTTTTACTAGTTAACTCAATTGCTAGTTAACCTATTACTAAACTTAAAATGTAAATAATGTTGAAGTCGAATACAGAGTTCATATAAAAAGACAAAGTAATGTCAATATAACATATAGATTCTCATTACTTAATGTTTGAGATTTTTTAAAAGAAAATACAGATCATTCAAAATTCATCTTAAAACTTGGCGTAATTAAAATAAAATCGCAAACGACATAATACTCAGTTACAAGTTATATGAAGCAGACCAAAATATTCTTTGAAAAAAAAACAGAAAACACTGTTTTCTAATTTAGTATCGTCGTGCCAAAGTAAAAACTACTTACATAACAAATTACCCGTGTGAATGTAAAGTAGTAGCACAAAAATTTTAAAGGACCAAGTAAACCCACATCGGTATGCGTACCGTAAATAAATTAGGCTATTTGCAAATTGACGATGCCGTAAATCGGGTGATGATCGACCCGGCTGATGTCATGCGCATAATCGGGATTTTTTGCAATAAAACGGTAGTCGGTATTAGTAGGACAAGATACTAAGCGACGGTACGTTGGGTTATGAATTACTTGAAATGTTTACCGATGACAAATCATAAAGTAATTAGTTGCTGATACAATATACCGATACTAACGAGTGGCAGGTACTTAGAACCAAAACTGTTGATTCCGTCCAGAATATTAAATATTGAAACTAATGATATCTGCAAGTTTTAGAAATACAACCGCTAAAAAACTTTTTTGCAAAAGTTTGTCTAGGGGTCTCATCATTATGAAGTAATATTACGTATCAATAAATAATATACCTATCTACATATAAGTAGTTAAGACTATTTAGTTACAAAACGCTGTCAAAAGCAAAAGCTCCCGGTTGGAATACGTTGTCAGATTAATTTCTGTTAAAAAAAAACAGTAGGTACCTATACCTACATAGTATCTAAATAATTATTCATTCATAAGTTAAAAACCGACCACCACATTATAATTTTACGGCCTACCATAGTTTCACGTTTTATGTACGCCGTATCCACAAAATTATTTCTGTTCTATATTCAAATTTGACATTTACAACATCATAATGTGTAGCATTCTTCACCGATCTATTGACCAAGGCATACTTATGCCAACAATTAATCTCTCGTTTGTATGCGCGATGCGCGCGCGCCTGTCGTGACGTCTGGGGCAACTTTTACCCACTTTTAGTGATTTTAGCTGTTGTTTAGCTTTTACAAGTAGAGCGTGAGTGGTTTGGCATTTTAGTGTCTGAGGTACGTTGGTCTTGATGCTTCTGGAATTGGATTAAATTCTATAGAGCTACTGAGATAAACCACATCACTTTGCAAGCTCTACCTATAATTTAAAATATCGATATAATATTGAAAAAGACAAATTATATGTAAAATGAAAGCATTTTTTTCTCTTTAAGTAAACACTGTAGTCTTATTTAAAAGATAGGAGGATTGACTAGCAATAAAGACAATGGAAAGGACATAGATACCTACTTAGTTTTGTTAACAATATTTATCTATTTTTCGGTAACTTCAAAACTAGCACATTGGTCAATCTATTCAACGTTTACTTCACACAAGCGTTTTACTAGATTACATGATTTGCTCCAAAAGTTCAAATTTTTTTAGTTCATCTAACACACTTTTCCATACACATCTCATATCAAAGAAAAGAAATTTTAGAATATGTATGTAATTCTATCGTATTGAATATGTGTAAAGTCGGTGCGGGTCGGTAGTTTATTCATATAAGTATAAGCTTCTCGCCTGCATAAATAGGTAACTACTTTTACTAAATAACCTTATAACTTGTGGAAGCGCTAATAAGCCAATTACCCATGTAATTTATATTAATATCTACATCTACTTACCTACCAGAAGCTGCACTGGTTCATCAAACTATAAATATATATATATGTTGCGTGACGCGTTCGTTTGAGTATTCTCGTTTAAAGCGCGAATAATCTGATAATCGACTATTTAGAAAATAAGGGTTTCAAAATTTATGTCGTCCAAGTCTGGTATTCATATGGAAGAGCCTTACTTTGGGACCAGAAGCTTGGCATGAATAGTGTGAATGTGACACACATTTGCAACAATTAATGTTTGTAATCCATTTTGAACCTATGTTTTGATAAATTGTATGTATATGAAACATTATTGTACTAAATGGTACTTGAGTTATGATGTCCAAAATTAATAAGCTCTTCTTTATATTATGAGCATACCTACCATAATATATCATAATCCATGGTGAACTCGTGAACGTGTTAACATGCCAATTACGTAGTCTGCATTAGCCGGTTCCCACAGCGGCGTGGCGTGGCTAAACTGGGGTTCAAACCGCAGACCGAAGGGCGACGTGTACTAATGGGAGCTTATTTCGTTTCTAATAACGCGGTCCTTGAGGTGAATCTACTTTCGCATCATGCCTTTAATAAGCAGGTGAGCCTTTTCCGTTCATCTATGTCATGGATTTGGATCTAAATAAATGTTCAAGCTTGCGAAACGTCTTCAAATCGTTTTATGAGAATAAAAAAGGTATCTAAGTATAGGTACGATGGTAAACAAGGCGGCCTAGCCATCATCAATTCAAGTCAATTCAGTCGTTGGCACTTAAATGTACCTTTTTTATTTTTAAGTTTTATAATGTGTCTATTACTAATATTTATTAAGCATTGCAGACAAACGTTTTGCCAATGTCCTTAATTTTAAACTTTCATAGTATAGTATAGTATAGATATTCTTTATTGCGCACCATACAATTGACTTAAATCTAGGTATAACAGACACTTGTTGCACAATTTAGGCGGCCTTATCGCTATAAGCGATCTCTTCCAGACAACCTTAGGGTAGAGGATAGTTGAAATATAAAGGGGGGTGAGGTGTAACATTTTGTAAAAAGATAAATAAATTTAAAAAAAAAATTGCGGAAGAGCGGAAGACTCGCACCCCCAGGAAAATTAAGCAACACAGTTGCTGTTAAGGTCACTACGGACGCTGTTTTGAGGAGGAGGGCGACTGATTGCGGGTCAGCTTCGCGGTCAGCAGCATAGTTAGTGGCACAGCATAGTAGCCTTCCTGATGGAAAGCTAAAGAGAAGTCAAAGTCGCTGCGGCAACGAACAAGCAACCAAATCATTCACATTTCAATTGCGACCGCAGCGGCCTTTAGATAGCTCTATCTATAAGCCGCCGGAAAGTAAAATCTGCTCCATAATGTAGGGTGATCGACCGGCAGCAAGAAGACGTACCTCATGGCTCAGGAATCTCCGGACATAGTTCAATCTAAGTAAGAGATCCTTGTTCCGTGCCGCTGTGGCAAAAATCAGAATGGCCGTAATGATAGGCGACCTCCGGTAGGACATGGCACCTCAAGAAGAAGAAGATACGCTGCACTGCAAATATTTTGTTCCCGCTCAATAGTGGTTTAACGAGTTAATAATAAAGCAGAATAACAATTTAGACCTACGATAATAATGACTGTATTGCGAATCTTTACCCACTTAGTCACGCACCCAGCCCCCTAACTACACATATACTGAAACAAAAACGTTAAAAAGTACCAAATTACCTACTCATAAAGCTCGATAAATCACCAGTCTATAAAGAATATCATTTATAAATCGGTCCGTTTCCTTTCTTAAACCAGGAAGACATGGCAGCTCAGGGCAGTTATTACCACGCTCCGGCGCCGCTCAGCCTACCATATCGCACCCGTCGTAACACACCAGGGCTGACACCTAACCGGCTAATTAATATATAAATAACATAAAGACATGCCACGCTGGGACACACAGCGCCATCTAGCCGAAGCTCATCTTCAAACAGCCGAAGCTTGTTCTATGGGTACTAGACAACTGATAAACTTACTTAGATACTTTATAGGTTTAGATTTAAAGAACTTTATTCTCACAAAGAACGTGTGATTTCTTTGTGAGAATAAAGTTCTTTAAACCTAGACCTTTATAGTAGACTAAACAAGACAAAACAAACATAAATCACAAAATAATAAGTATTTTAAACCTAATACACGAAAGTAAATCTGTATAATTAAACTAGGTTTCGCCGCACGCTCTTTGCGCATGCGTGCCCAAGCTAAGTCTGCGACGTTGGACGCTCCGGGCTTCGCCCTACGCGGAGCTCGGCCTGCGGCCTTGCGAAATTACTAATTAGATTTTTAACATATTTGTGTTTGTCAAAATTATGCGTGATATTACCGCATTTAGAATAGAACCATCCAATCTCATCTATATCAAGAAATATCAAGAAACAGGTACCAGCGTTTACCTGCTCACATAATTGCCACCATCTAAAACAGATAATTGCCAATACTCATTCACTTTACTAACTACACTACTCTACTAATCTCAGAAATTGACTAGTTTTCAATAGTATAATACCTAGTTACGGTTAAAGACACAAAATCAGTAACAAACAGTTTATAAACATCTGCAGCAGTAAAACAATGGACAACCCTAGCCACGTCATATTCATCATAGCCATATAAAATCGTATAAAAATCACCTCTAACCACCTTGTAATAAAATCTAAAAGCTTAATAAAAAAGCGCGCTCATAATTATGATTGCTTTAAGTGAATGAACTATGTACGTGCATACATTATTTGTTTAGTAACCTTAAGTAAATTTATTCTGAGTAATTGCCAATAGAACGACTTTTTAGATCAGCAACGGTTTTTTTTCACTGACATCTAAATTTAGAAAGAGGGGAAGCCAGGTTTTTATGGTAGTTGACTGGTAAACTAAATTTTGTGCGTAAACAATGCACACTTCTATGCATTTTTTTAAGTGCAAGAGGCGACAGACGAGAAAATGTATCAGAGAAAATGTATACATATTACAGACATATTTTTGTCCACATAAACCTTCCTCTCGAATCCCTCTATCTATTAAAAAAACCATCAAAATCCGTTTTAAATATATTTAAGCATACATAGGAACAGACAGAAAACAGAAGCGACTTTATTTTATACTATGTAATAATAGCGACCTACCCTTGTTGGGTATTTAGAAATCTCTACATTTGTCAGTGTTTTGTCAGAGATTCAATAATCCATAATATCTAATGATGTTTACTGTACTACAAGTATAGTATAGTACTTACTAACCGTAAATGCCACGCGTACAGTAGGCGTTCTCTCGCCCCGCCTACCAGAAATACTTCCGCACTATATCGGACCACCCATTGGCTATTGAACAGTATGATCTCAATGTTGATGACGCATTTTTATCTGCGAAACTGTGAACTATTGATGATTTGCGTAGGTAGAAACAATGACCTCTTTTTAATAAACGATTTTGAATTAAAATTTGAGGTTACCGGCTGGCGGTTGGGTTTCTCTAGGTTATCGCGAAATTAAGGAAAATATAGTCAGGAAAAATATCAAGTCAGTTACCTCTAAAAGAGTTCCTGGACCACCTACCTGTCAAAATACACACCAAAATGCGATAACATAGCAAAAATTTGTTTCCCTTTTAGGCGCCCCTTACGACAGGCAGATACTTCGATGGTATTCTTCCCTATATCGCAGGACGCAAAGTCTTATCGCCCTAGTTTAAGGTAGAGTCACTCGGTGTATGTATATTAAGGTGCGGATCCATTTGCTACTGTTTTGTACCATTTGCTATCTTTGTGGCACGATACCTACACATTTATTTCTGCTTAGCCCAAAGTTGACTTGTAGAGCACATCTGTGCGGCATTTAGTCCACTTTTTATGAAATGTTTTGTACTATGCAATAAAGATAAAAGAAATATAATATGTTTATTTTAGCAACCTTTGTGCAACAAACATAGATAAATATGAATACAGAATAATAAATAAAAGTTATACAATTTTTAATTACAGGTCGTAAAATTTCCCGTCGGCTCTGCGATGGAGCTATAAGGTAAGAAGAATATTATAATACCTAAACACTATTGTATCTTTGGTTTTACCGTAACTAAATATTTGTTAGTATTTCTAAGTAGGAACCTTGTTTCTAAGTTGTAACTTGTTTTGGAAATTAAATAATGAATTTCCCAATAATAATATCCGTAGAGTAGTTTTAGTGTGATGGAGTAACAATTCATCAAAATAACTTATTTAATGCCGAAAATGTTATAATTCCACAACTGAAGTCATTATTTCCCGTATCTCATAGGAATTTTCGAATCTGTACTTTAACTTAATCAACAAGTCGAGATTTCAAGTGCAAATAAGGCAAAGAAATCCACTTTAGTGGATGTAAAGTGTAGCGGTATGTGAATACCAGTGGATACTTTTTCAGCTTTCCAACGAGCTTAACTCTGAAGAAAGATCATTAAGCTGTCCAAGAAGCTTTAGGGTAAAGCATTGAAACGAAAGCAAGCTTTCGCATTTATTGTCTTTTAACGTAACAACTGCAGATAAATAGATACTTCTTCTGAAGATCTCATTCTTTTTTAGAAGTTTATTTAGATTTTTTTTGATGACGACCAGTTTGGATACAACATTTGTGTTTGTTCTGTGTCTAGGTATGTGTTTATATTTGTATTTAAGTAGGTTTATATTTGTGGTACCTCCGTTGTTCTATTACCCATAACACAAGTGCTTAAGCTACTTACTTTGGGATCGGAGCAATGTATGTGATGTTGTCTGATATTCATAAAAAAAATTATAACCAAATATGACCAATGAACATGATATCCATTGCAAGAAAAATTGCCATTAAATTAAAGAGTAACTGACGAGTTTTTTCCCGGTTCTTTTTGATAGAAACTCCATTCCAAATCCGGTGGTAGAGTAAACTTTATATATTCGACGATCTTTAAAATGCTTGCCTCAAGAATGAAGATCATTTTAATTTCTTTTTTACTTCAATTGTACAGAAGTTTATTTTATACACAAATTGGTTACTGTCCATTGCATCATTAACTTGTGCATCTCTTCCGCTTTTCATTGGGTCAGCAAAAGCCATTTTAACCAATTCTTATACACTCTAAGTATTTAATGCCCAATTAAAAATCCCCGACACAACTTTCAATAATACGAGTTACGTACGAGACATTACCGATGTCGCATTGAACAGTACACATCCTCACAGATTGGAAAACCGAGAGCTTAGCTTTAAAAGCAAACGGCTCGACGTGGGCAAATATTTGCTCGATCTGTAGAAAGGAAGCACCATCATCGTATGACGTGCGCATTCGTATTTTAGTTTTTGTACAAAAAACGTTGAGTGTGTAAGTAGGTACGCGTTTAAACGATCTTATTTGTAGGTCATGTTTGTCACATCGACTAATTATACGTCTTTATAGAGTTACTAGCTGCGCCCGCGGCTTCGCCCGCGTTGATCCCCATTTTAAGGAAGTGGGGGGTTAGAAAGGGGCAAAAAGTAGCCTATGTTACTCTCCATCCCTTCAACTATTTATACGACTACATTTAGGAAATCACGTCATTTCGTCGCTCCGTTTCGTCGTTAAAGAAAGACAAACATACAGACAGACAGACACACTTTCCCATTTATAATATGTATTATTAATAAAATTAATAAATATTATAAGTATAAGTATTAAGTAAGTATGGATAAAAAGGGATTTAAAGATTAATTAACGGGTTGTTATACTCGTATATACGCTGCGTGTCTTAAAGATTTCTAATCAAAAGCTTCGGCTTTTCGGTAAATTCAGGTGGCAGCAACTTACAAAGCTAAATTCACTCTAAGTAAGGTAGGCTATATTTATTGCTAGAAAAGATCAAGGATCCTTTATAAAACGCCAATAAAATGTTTATATGGACAGACAGACTGACATAGTAATCCATCAACGCACAGCCCAAACGACTGGACGGATCGGGCTGAAATTTGTCATGCAGATTCATGTTATGACGTAGGCATCCGCTAAGAAGGATTTTGATCAATTCTACCCTCAAAGGGATAAAATAGGGGATGAAACTCTATTACACGCGGACAAAGTCGCGGGCACAGATAGTCTGAAATATCCGAAGTGAAGCGAGGCCGGATCGCTAGTAAAAGATATAACTTAAGTAACTGTAACTGTAACTTAAGTTTTTATTTTGAACAATAAAGTTTATTATTATTATTATATGCTTAGCAATAGTTCGACTCAGCTAAAGAAAGAGATTGATTTATAAGAAATATTTCGCAAAATATCAGGGCTTACACAAGCCCTAACGTGTCATCTCGTGTTAGTTTGGTCAGTTAAGCTCCAAAGCACTTCAGTTCTATTGAGAGCTCAATAGCAGATACACCGTGCGGCACTCACTACCTATTAGCGATGCGTGAATGGGATTCAATGTAATAATAACCGCCTGGACAACGCATCTATCTTAAGGATATGATAGCTTAGTGTTGTTGACTTGAGAGCTGTGGAGAGTCAACAGAATCTGGAAGTGGCTTAAGTATAAAACTTTTTCGGCGTACACTCAGGCTGTTGAATGAACTCCCCGCCGAGGTTCTCTCCCGAGACTACAGTATGGGGTCCTTCGAAAAGGTTGTAAAGAGGTTTTTAAAGGGTCGGTAACGCACGTGTGATACCCTTGGTGTTGCAGGTGTCCATAGGCTGCGGTAACAGCTTAACATCAGGCGTGCCGTAAGCTTGTTTGCCATCCTAGTGGTATATAAAAAAGTAGGATTTTACGAATTTATTAAATCCTGATAACATTCTCCAGTTGTAATTTAGTGCACTTTTTATATAGTATCACAACATAGTGGTTTACCATCACCCGATGGCGTAAATGAGAGGCCGAAGTCGCGTAAATAATGGGCGTTTATTTGTATTTATTCTCTACTTGCATTTCTATTATCGGATTTTTCACTTACTCATTTCACAATATGTAGAATTACATAGGTCTGGAATCATCAAATATATTAAAATTGTTATTGTTGAAAACTTAAGTTAATGTTCAGCTAACTTTTTTACACAACTTAAATCACTTCCAGTGTAACTTTAATAAATCTATTACAGCGACTGAACTAGTTGAGATAATCCCGCCAGAGTGTCGCCTAAGGATGAGACAACAATTATGAAGGCACACCCACTTTGAGATCAGATTATTATGCACACTTTGTAATAAATAAGTGATATTATTGATACGATGTTTATACTATTACGACGAATTGAATTATGACTCAATACGATATGAAAAGTCTAAAACATAGAATATAAGAATCAGTTGATTTCTTACTAGCAAAATTGCTGCTTGCATCTACTCTCATCATTGCGCTTTTTAAACTTTTATTTAAAGGTGCACAGCATCATGGCTTCCCGCGTCCTGAGGTAAAAGCAAAAGAGAGGCGCCTGCGCAACGCATAAGTAACCAAATCAATCACTTGTAGTACCTACTCTTCAAGCTTCGGCATAATTTGGGACTAGATGGTGTTGTGTGGCCCAACGTGGCATGTCTTAGGTTATTTATTTATCGTGAATGGTTGTCCTGAACAGTGGGGATTGAAACTACGAATTTTGGTTTAAAAGGTAGGGTCAGACCAGGACATCTATGCACCCCGGAGTGGAAGGCGCGGGGGCGCGATCCACTCTGGGGCGTAACAGTGACCCACTACGGGTGCAGCCACACCGTTGCACGAGGTCCGCTCGGGGAGCACTCTATTGCTCCCCGGAGACGAGGGTAGGGGTATTTGCCCTCCCCGAACCAGAAGTGCCGGCCGTTTGTCATCTGCAGCTGGCCAGGTCAGGCAGGGATGTCGCCGTATGCTTCGGCGCCACCCGTGTTCCTGCAACTTGCTGCCCACTGGCGACACAGGCAAGTTTAGTGGCTATGTCCTCTCATTTTGGGAGGTATGAGTCCGAGTCACCGCGCCAACTCCCCTCGGAGGCGGCAAAAAGGTGCCTAGTGCATGCACATTCCTTAAATAAGGCTAGATTATATGCACAATCTAGATCATCCAACCGATCCGCGAACCAATCGATACCTGACAGCCCTAAGCGTTGATCGATCGTGAGATCTATTACGATAGACACGACAGGTATGCCATACTCGATCGGTTAACAAACACGCGATAATGCGACAAAGACTCGCTTACATAGGAATCTGTGGTATTTGTCATATAAAGCGGTGCAATCTAGTAGTATGGACAATATAGAAGTCACAGAATGATTTGCATATAGGTGAGTTTATCATGCGTGCAATAAAAGCTATCGTGATTAGAGATTTCAGTCACATCTTTTTATAGTAGTAGCACAGTTAGTCTCATATAATAGAAAGCGAAAGAGAGTCCAAATCGCTGCCTCATCGCCAAAGTAACCAAATTAAGCACTTGTTGTCAGATGCTAACGCTAAAATTACTGGGTCCTCGAATTATTTTGGCTATAAAACGACTGATCCTGAAACGTTCCCATTTCGACCAATATATGGTAGTCGCTAGTTTGGTGGGTAAGCCCTACCACCGGCTGAGAAGCTGAAATCCATGATAGAGCCAATTAAAAAAAGCCGACATCTCAAGAATCCCATTGATCGACTCTTACTACACCACGGGAAGAAAGGTGATTCACCTTATTTTCCATCATTGCACGGAATTATGCCCCCCAACCATAGCCCGAAAAATCGTTTTGGTGGTGGCAACTGACAAAATTATTGATTTGGTTACTTGTTCATTGTCGCAACGACTTGAGACTCTATTTCACTTTCCATCAGGAGGCAAACACTATACTGTTTTATAAAAAAAAGTACAGCCTAGAGCGGTCAGAATTCTAAATCAAGCCCTATACTTGCGTACATACCTATATAATATAGCGCGGAATGCGCATCTAATACATAGTATCAATAACAAATCAAAGTTGTTTCACTGTGATTACTTCCATTAAGATGCAACAAAACCGCGGATGTGCCCAACTCAATTATAACCCCTGCTCCTATTTAGCATAATGACCATAATCGCATGATTGAATCTCGAGGCGCCATCATGCGAGCGATATAATTACGTGGACATATTATGCGCATGAGGAATGATGGGTCAATAGCTCTCGCCTCGTATGAATGATTGGGAGTAATGGTATAGTGGCACTGTCTGTTTGTTTTATTTTTTGCTAGATAAATCTTCATACGAGCTCTGTTTCTGATTTAAGGAAACTAGCTAAGGATGTAGGTACCCCGCAGATAATAGGATGGAAATGTGCACAATAGACATGTATGTGTGTGGCAATACATGTGCTTATGTTATTCGTTGGAACGAACGGCCTGAGAAAGATCAGACATACGAGTAAGAGCTATCTTATCCTTAAAGTTCTTTCCAATGTCTGGGGGTACTTCAAGTCAAAAAGAGCTTTTTTACCTTTTAAAACTATGTCATTATAATGTAGTAATCTGTTTAAATACGTCATGTTATTACATGAATATTATTAAGTTCTGGATTCGAGAAGTCTAATAATAAAACAAGACATGCCACGTTGAGCCACACATCGCCATCTAGCCCCAAACTAAGACGAATCTTGTACTATGGGTACTGACAACTGATAAACTTACTTAGATATCTCGATTTTAAATAAATACATAGTAAACACCCAGACCAATACAGCCAGACAAGTTCATGCACACAAATGTATGTATGTATTATGCAGTGATCAAACCCACGACCCTTGATTCAGGAGGCAGGGGTCACTTCCAAATGAGCCATCAAGCCAGTCAAAGATCGGTCAAAGTAGCGAACTAATGGAGAAGCCTATGTCCAGCAGTGGACTTCGAAGGGATGACGATGATAAGTTTTATTTTTGTTTCGTAATCCATTTAAATTTAAACACCGCCATCCGGCGTGGCCCGCAAATCAGAGCCTCGCGCGGCCTGCCCCGGCTAATAAGTGTTGTTACTCGTAATGCATTTCTGCAACTGCAGTAGCGCGGAGCATGCAGTTTGATCTAATTGACTGGCTGACACGCAACATCAATGGGAGCGTGGAACCGGCAAGGGCTTACGAGTTGATAATTAGACCATAATTAGTTCTCTTATCGGTTTTTTTCATAGTAGCTCGATATAATGGCTTGCGCCTGCGCCTGATGAAGAGCGAAAGCGCTGTGACAACGGGCAAGTAACTGGTCATCTACCTGTCAGTTGTCACAGCCATGCCGGCCCAACCCTAACCCGCCACGGGCTCCGGAAATCCTACTCACCGACAGAAACACGACCCGGAGGTCATTTGGCTGCGGTATTCTATAGGGTGGAAGTCCTTCCCCGGACAGGTGGCTCAATTCGAGCCAAGATTCGCTATGCCCTATCTCTCTTATGAGGCGTGAATGTTATCTTATAAATGTAAGTTCAGACGTCATCTTATACTGTCTAAAAACTGCACGATTTTTCGTAATTAATGATTTATGAAATGGCAATTTAGATGATAATGATAAAATATTAAAGTTGATTTGTATTTGAAAAACATTGCGAACACACATTAACATTATTACACACATTAATAAAAAAATATGAATCGCTTGTTGCAGCTAAAATCTTTTCAACACTAACACTTTCCAAATAATTGACTTCAGAGTAGGTACTCAATAGTAAGAAATGAAAAACTACAGAAATAAAGCTAATGAAAAATTGTAGGTAAGAACTTCATTAAAACTTACCAAAAAAGTAGTGAGGTAATATGAACATAGCTTTGTCGGCATCGATCAATAGCATAATAATCTCATTAAATTTGTAAAAGGGTTGTCATTAAGTACACCATTATTACCATCTATAAATTAACTGGTCAAAGGTTATCTGGTGGTGGGTTATCTTGGGGTGCATTGTTAGGGAACCTCCACGTGTGGCTGTCTGCTGCCAGTCCTTGCGAATCCTCTTGGATCCAAAAGGAACGGCAGTAGACGGTCCTGGTGTACCCCGGGCAACGGCGAGTAGCAATATCCACTTAAGGATTTTGCTACTCGACGGCTGATTCCCAAACGATGAGGGAGAGGGTGCTCTTGCGTTTTCTCGCCTTGGTGTTGCCGCGTGTTTGGCGGCGCAGTATGGCAGGCAGTGAACTACGGCATTACAGGCGTTGTGGGGAACGCTTGTGAGTTGTTTATTGTCGGTGAGTTTTACGCTCGTGGGATGGCGGTGTAGCACCGCGGCGCGGCGGATCTGTTGGCTATGAGTATCGTGGTCGACGGACAGACTTTGGTCACCGCCGGGCAGCCTGTTACCCCTGTCGAATTTCCCGATAGGGGCCAGGGGGCTTGCCTTAACCGGCCGGCCCAAGAGGAGACAACCTCAATAAAAAACCCCAATCCCACCGCTGTGGATGCCCGTGGCAGGTGGGGCCCCCTATTTGGGGGTCGTAGGCAGGGGATGTCTGCGGAGCGGCTCAGCCCACGGGGACCGCCCGCCCCTCGTGGCTGTATAAGGGTTACCCGGGCATCGGGTTCTCTGCCCGGGTGGACCACATTGTTTCACCCATGCTCGTGGGATTCTTATGGATTCTTCAAATTTAAATATCGTTTCGCAAAATAGTGTTGTCGTGAGGGAGGTTGATGAGGAGGGTGTTTTGACACCGGTGTTAGATGTAGCGTCAGATGCGCAGGCTACAAGTCGCTGTTCATCAGTGGGCAGGATGAATGAAGGTTTTTTCACCAAACCTAAGGACACAGATGTGTTGGACAACGAGTCCGACACCTTAACAAATATGTCTGATGAAAGTTTTGCATCAACTCGCTCCGCTTATCTTAAGCGGAAGCGACTCGATGCTAAGGATGGGTCGTCGTCTGAGACTTCGACTTCCAGGAAAAAGAAGTCTCAAAAGACAAAGAAACGTAGCAGGCCTGCAACGACAGTTGATTATGTTGGCCTAGCTCAGGCGCAACGTGAGCTCAACGCTGCAAAAAAGCAGCAGATAGAGCTGGAGCTCGAGAAACAGGTCGCCGAGGACGAAAAAAGGGCTCGAGAGACCAGATCCAAGTTGGGCTACGGAGTTCCCCTCCATGAAAATCTGGGGGGGATACCAACGGAAGATCTCTCAAATAAGCTAAATAATGACCTTAATGAGATTCGCAATATGGTTGCTATATCAAAAAACCTAAAGACAACCATCAGAAAGGGTATCAATGACAGGACAGATCACGCCATCTCCGTTATGAAGGAGATCGCAACAAGAAATGTGTCGGAGGAAACGGTCCGCCTCTTAGCGACTGTTAAAAGGCTGGAACAAGAAATGGCTGAGATGAAGGAATCTTTAAAAAATAGGCCTCGTTGTGATCACTGTTATGCCCAAGACAGCAACATGGAAGTTTGTTTGGTAGGTCCAGCACCCAGCCCGGGACCAACTGCGCCCATTACCAGAGAGGTCCTGCAGGAGGAACTCCGAGCATTTATGCTGCAGGAGAGGGAGTTTACGCGGACATTAGTTGACAGCTTAAAGAGGCAGCTGCCGCCAGAACCGAGAGTACGTCCACCGCTGGCGGCGGACCGTAAGAGGAATGAGGCAGTCCTAGTTTCAACTCAGCTCGAAGAACCTTTCAAGGTCCCGGAATCTCTGAAGAAACAAAGAGCACAGAAAGCAAACAAAGCATCTAGGGTGGTCCCAGCGGCCCCAGTAGCCGCCACCTCAAGGGTTGCTCGTCCTGACCCATCTGTTGCTCCAAAGCCCACTGAGATAACCGAAGATCCCCTTCTTCCGTCGACCACACAGGCCAATGCCGGATGGTCTACCGTGGTGGGGAAAGGGAAGAAAAGAAAAGAGAAGGCCCCTCTTACGTCAAAACCTCACGCTGTCACTGGCCCACAGAAGACAGCTGACAGAAACAAGAGCCAAATAAAGAAGAAGGGCAAGGCTAAGAAGCTCGCCCCCCCTAAAACTGCGGCAGTAGTGGTAACATTAACCCCTGAGGCCGAGGTTAGGGGCGAAACATACGAGTCAGTGTTGCGCAAAGCACGTACACAATTTGACGTGGCTCAGCTGGGTATAAGTGGGTTGCGCTGTCGGGTAACGCTGACGGGTGCCCGGAAATTTGAGATTCCCGGTCCCCAATGCGCTGAACAGGCGGACAAGCTGGCGGCTAAACTGCAGCAGACAGTTGCCGATGTGGCTAAAATTACCAGACCACAAAAAAGTGCCGACCTGATGGTCCTTGATCTTGACGATTCGGTCGAAAAGTATGAGGTGCTGGAAAAAATAGCTGCCATAGGGGAGTGCAACCCAGACACAATCAGGTCTGGCGAAATTCGTCCTGGCCGTGGCGGTGTGGGCTCCTTACGGGTGTCATGCCCCATTATTGCAGCAAAGAAGGTGCTGGAAGCAGGAAAGATCCTTGTCGGATTCTCCTCAGCTACAGTTAAAGCTCTGGAGGCACGGCCCTTGAGATGCTTTAAATGCTACGGTCTTGGTCACACTCGCACGCTCTGCCCATCTACTGCAGACAGGACAGCTGCTTGCTATAGATGTGGCGAAACAGGACATAAGGCAGCTACATGTTCTGCCAAACTGCACTGTGCAGTCTGTGCCGAGGGCAGCAAGCGCGCTGATCATATGATGGGGGGTAAGAGTTGCTTTCCCCCGGTGAAGAAGGGAAAGCGGCCCGTAAAAACTTCATCGGATAGCGTAGTCTCAGCGGCTCCTGCAGAGACGTATGACGATGTGATGTCCGGATGATGGAAAGAGTCGGTTATCACAACTTTCTGCAGGCCAACATCAATCATTGCCGCGCGGCTCAGGACATGTTATCTCAAGCCATGGCCGAGTGGCAGATAGATTTAGCGGTGGTTTCAGAACCCTATTTTGTGGCTAATCAATGGGTGGGCGATAGGGAAGGTCTTGTGTCGTTGGTTAGGAGACCCTCATCTGTCTCTCCACCTCTATCTGTAGCAAACAGGGGACCTGGCTTCGTTGTGGCGGAATGGGGGGAAATCGTAGTGGTTGGAGTATATTTCTCCCCAAACCGCCCGCTCAGTGAATTTGAACAATTTTTGGATCAGATCTCTGTAGCTATCTCTGGCTTTACCAGTCGCCAACTCCTGATATCCGGAGATTTTAACGCTAAGTCGACGGCTTGGGGCAACCCGGCTAGCAGCTGCAATAGGCGTGGTCAGGTGTTGGAGACATGGGCGATTTCAGCAGGTATCCTGCTTCTTAACCGCGGGACGACCTACACATGCGTGCGGCAGCAGGGGGGATCAGTGGTGGACGTTACGTTTGCCACCCCTGCATTGGCTGCACGCGTGAAAAACTGGAGAGTGGATCGGGGGGAGACTTTGTCCGATCACCGGTACATTCGGTGGGAGGTCTCCATCCAAAATAATGTTGGATTTGATGTCACTCAACATTCTGCGAGAGATACCTTTCCAAGGTGGGCGCTTTCCAAGTTGGACCGGGGAATAGCGAAGGAGGTTGCGTTTGTCCAAGATTGGCTCTCACCTCTTTCTTCCGGTCAGGATGTAGACTCGACAGCCTCTGCTTTGCGTGATTCTTTGACTGAGGTATGCAATGCCAGCATGCCTCGGTCCGGGCGTCCCACTCCTCGCAAAGCAGTATACTGGTGGTCCCAAGAGATCGCAGACCTTCGCGCTACCTGCATTGGCGCACGTCGCGCTTATCAGAGGAGTCGCCGTCGTGTCAGTAGAGACGCTGACAATGAGGCCCGCTTATATTCCTCTTATGTAGAGGCTAAGTGGATCCTCAAGGTGGCGATTGGCGAGGCTAAGGACCGTGGCCGGGCCGAAATGCTTGAGGGTTTAAATAACGATCCGTGGGGGAGACCGTACAGGGCAGCGCGTAACCAACTCCGCCCTATTGGTCCCCCACTGACCGAAACCCTCGAGCCGAGTTTTCTAAGGGAGGTGGTTGGGACTCTCTTCCCAGCCTGCGATCCACTTTTCTCCCCTCCCACAATGTGTCCTCCTATCATGACAGATCCAGAAGACGAAATTCCGGCTGTCTCGTCCGAAGAATTTGCTACGGCGTCGGCACGACTAAGGACCAAAAAGACGGCACCTGGCCCCGACGGAGTACCGGCCAAAGTAGTGGCGATTTCCTGCTCCCAAATGGAGGGTAGATTTCGGGATCTCTTCGACCGTTGTTTTGCGGTCGGGAGATTCCCAACCATCTGGAAAGCGGGACAACTGTGCTTGCTACGCAAGGAGGGTCGTCCCACCGATTCTCCATCAGCTTACCGGCCTATTGTTCTTCTGGACGAGGTCGGTAAGCTGTTCGAGAGAGTGATTGCAGCTCGGCTCAACGAACATCTGCGTGAAGTAGGACCAGATTTGTCCGATCGCCAATTCGGTTTCAGGTCGGGGCGCTCCACCATCGATGCCTTGGCACGGCTTCAAACACTAGTTCGGGAATCGGAGGAGCGTGGCGAGGGAGTGTTGGCTATATCGTTCGATATAGCCAATGCCTTCAATAGCATCCCTCACACTACCATCCTAGAGGCACTTCGTTCCTTCGGTGTCCCGCTTTATTTGCAGAATCTCTTGGCGAGCTATTTGACGGAGCGATCTATAGTTTATATAAATCGCAACGGCGTCCTTTGCCGCCATAATGCCGAGTCCGGTGTCCCACAGGGATCGGTCTTAGGACCGCTCTTGTGGAACATCGGCTTCGATTGGATGCTGCGCGGTGCTCTTCTCCCGGGCACGGATGTCATCTGTTATGCTGATGACACACTTCTCACGGCCCGGGGGAGGAGCTTTAATGAGGCTGCTTGTCGGGCAGGTGCAGCGGGATCACTCGTTGTTCGGCGCATCGGCCTATTAGGGCTACAGGTGGCTCTTGACAAAACTGAGGCCGTTTTCTTTCACGGGCCTCGGTTACGTCGTCCTCGGGACGCACACATAGTTGTGAATGGCGTCTCCATAGAAGTCAAGAAACAGCTGAAATATTTAGGTCTCATTCTGGATGCGCGGTGGCAGTTTGGTCCGCATTTCAGCGGGCTGTCATCGCGCCTCCTCAAGGCGGCCAACGCATTTACTTGGCTCCTTCCAAATTTGGGTGGTCCGAAGTCCCATTGCCGGCGTCTGTATGCCGGCATACTTAAAAGTATAGCTCTCTACGGGGCGCCAATCTGGGCTGGTGCTGCCGGTCGCCGTGACAACGCAGCATGTCTTCGGCGACCCCAAAGGGCAATTGCCCAAAGGGTCGCACGTGTCTATCGCACGGTCAGCATGGACGTGTCATGTGCTTTGGCCAGCACTCCACCCTGGACACTTGAAGCCCGGGTACTGGCCAAAGTATATCAATGGTTGGCCGCGGAGAGGGAACAAGGGGAGCGCCCTGCACCCGTTGAAATAGAAGCAATTCGAAAGGAGGCCCAGGAAGATCTAGTCCGTCAGTGGACTGTGGGCCTATCCTCTGCAACTTTCGGGCGATGGACACTTGACGCCTTGGTCCCAGTTTTTGATCAGTGGCTCGAGCGTCAACACGGCTTTATGTCCTTCCGCCTGGCACAGGTCCTGTCCGGCCATGGGTGCTTCGGCAAATACCTACACCGCATAGGGCGAGAGGACTCACCAATCTGCCGAGACTGTGGGGCAGATGAAGACACGGCGGACCACGTGATACAGCACTGTCCAGCGTGGAGCGAACAGCGCGCCGAACTGGCACGCGTCATAGACACGGATTTATCGCTCCAGAACATCATCGGGGCGATGGTTCGGAGTCGAGAAGCTTGGGCAGCCGCCGCCTGCTTTTGTGAGACAGTTATCTCCCAGAAGGAGGCGGCGGAGAGGGTACGAGAAAATGACCCTTCCGCCCCAGCACTTCGTAGACGCAGAGGCGGCCGTACGTTGCGGCAATTCCGCAGCTTGATGCTGCCTGACGGGGTTCAGCGGGTGGTCGGTGCGGGGGCGCCTCCACCCGCCTTGCACGGACCCCCGTCATCGTCGGATGGGAGTGAGCTTGTTCTCCGGGCCACTCCCACCGTTCCCCCCTAGGGGGGAGCTGTGGTGCCTGCCGTTTAGGGTAGGCCGCGCCTGTGGGTCATGGCAGCTCTAGTTTTAAGGTCCCGTGACACCACCCTGTGGGCGCTTGAAGGAGAACCGGGTTTTTTTAGTGAGTATTTCCTGCCTTGCTAACATCTTTAGGCAGGATGCCGTCCTCCCTTTCTCGGGACGGCGTGAGTCTCACATACCCTGGCGTTCCCCCGAACACCGGGGATGCGTAAACGCATTTTTCCCGGATAAAAAAAAAAAAAAAAAAAAAAGGTTATCTGTAGGTTTTACATCGACCCATCTTCAGCGACAAAGTTGCTTTCTAATAGACCCTTCCATAACCTTACTAATTTATGGAGTCATAATAATTACAGTAAGGACACTACGATACTATCGTGTCATTAGGCCACTTACTAACGCTGGCGGTAAGCCTTGGTCCATGAATGTCTTTATTGTAGTATCTAATGTTCGTGTCATCATCAGCCCACATCAATCCACTGCTGGACATAGGCCTGTCCCAATGCTCGCCACTTTGTGTGGTTTCCGGATTTAGAATAGGACCACCGTAGAAGATGCCTAAGGGAATATCCGGAAACTCGGTACAAATAAACTTACTGCTCTCACCAACCCGCTTCGCAAGTTTATTCCAGCAGTGGACGTTTGCAGACCGAAGATCTACCTGAATGAGAAGGCTCCATATACATCTAAGCCCCAAATGGAGCGCTTGGTGGCACGATCAGACGCAGGATGGTCAACAAACAAGTCCGCGAGTTCGACAACGCTACTGCTCAAAGCTGGCCTTGATAATAAACGCGTAGTTGAATGCTCGTTCACCTGCTGCCATGACTTACTGACATCAGAATGGTACTTGTGTTCTCAATGCACGAGTTTAGCAATGAACATGACTATAGTTCATTCGCGTTAAGAAAAAAGTGACTGACAGGTCACTGACAGGCCACTAGCCAATCAAAACGCTAGAATTATAATTTCTAGCGTTTTGATTGGCTAGTGGCCTGTCAACGCGAATGAACTATACATCGAGTCACAGTGGTCACCATGGTCGAAATTGGTCGGTGTTCATTATTGCTATAGATCTCTTGGTTCTTAGGAGGTACTTTCCACCACTACACCGTCTACGCCTTTTCTCAGTCCAATTGAATTGACATGTGAATGGAATTTTAAATGTGAAATTACGTATCGAAATCTTGTCGGTTCTTCTCGATAGAAGCTTCCGAATCGAACGGAACGCAAATTGCATAAGGAAAATTAAACGAATACCTACCAGCCTTTAAATATTAATGTCATTAGACATAGTATAGTACCTAATTATACGTACTTTAGTACTGCAAAATTATCAACCATTTGCAACGATACTGTTCGTAAGCTTGAAGCAATCAATTGTATGAGCGAGAATTCCTGTATTCTCAGGAGTAGCTCGTTGGTAACAATAAAGAGAAATGTCGATGTTTCCCACAAATTATTATTTATGTGCGAATGAACTAAGGTTAGGTCTAACTTTGCCATTCATTCATTATGACAAATAGCAATTCAACCATTATAGTATGAAAATACCTTTACGTATTACATTGTTTCTATGTCTACCCATTCATAACTCCATGCTCCATGCGCCTGTGGCGAGTTATGGTTGCCTATAGCAAGGGAGCGTCACCGGTAGTCCATTTTATTGTTAATTTAGGTAATTTATAGTAGAATTAGAAAGACTAACCCTAGAAATAAGTCAAGTTTTTTACTAACACATATGGATGCAAATCTGAAATAAATTTTTTTATTATTATTATTATTATTATAACATTTAGGTGTCTGAAATGTCTATATAGCTAACTTTTATTGATACTAGCTGTGTCCGCGGCTTCGCCCGCGTTCATCTAGGCGTGTCACAGAAGTGTTTCTTCATCCCTTTTTTCCCGATAAAAGGTAGTCCTTTCTCAAGATTGTCTGAGCCAAATTTCATCAAAATCGGTAGAGAGGTTTAAGCTGAAAAGCGTAACAGACAGAAAGAGTTACTTTCGCATTTATAATATTAGTACGGATAGGCTTGCACAGTTTATCGGGAAAGCCCATTTCGAAAACGTAAAATTTATTCCTAATCATTAAACCATGCCTTAAGTTGCATTATTTGTAACATCTTTTGTTAAGAAACCAATTACATAAACGCAATAATAAAACGATGGTAGGTACCTAATTTAAACTATGCCGATATGAACAAATGAATAAATAAATAACCCTTGAATACTTTTTTAAAAATAAATACATATTATACATAGTAAACACCCAGTCCAATACAAACAGACATGTTCATGAACACAAATGTTGGTACTGTGCGGGAATTGAACCCACGACTCTTGGCTCAGAAGTCACTACCAAATTAGCCATCGAGCCAGTCATATAAAAGGAGCAATACTTAAAAAATAACCAAGCCCTGCGCAGTAGAATATTCGATGGGCTAGCTCTATGCAAAATATAGTTAGTTAATATACCTAGTATAGTTCTAGCAAATATTACAACTGATTGAAACCTTGCAACTTGATTAAATTCGCTTGACAATTTCCAACTGGTTAGCAATTTTATTGTAATTACTGATTAGTTCCGCCAAATTCAAGTAGCTCCATGTGCGAAAGACCTAAGAGTTGCGGTGAGTCCAACGAGCTACGACCAGCGTTACGCAAGTGGCCGACCGCAAATAGGGCCGATTGCCATCCGCTGATCGACGACACACGCGCTTCGGTGTTTTTGCCACCCCTCAAAGTGGGTTACTCTCAACGGTTCGATAAAAATACTAAGTTACGAAGGAATAAAAACGATTATCATCAGAGTTCTTGACTTATACATCGAGTTCCAGAGGGAGCCTCTAGGTCTTCATTATCATCCTAGTACTTTTATTTATTTTATTTAGCCAGTTCTAGCCAAACCGAAGAAAACATATCAGGTCATTCAGGTCATCACGCCATCACTTCTTCGGTGACCGTCTGTAGGCCGATACTGAGTTACAATTCTGATCCATCTCATTGCCTACAGTCTACACACGTGGCCCGCCCATACCCATTTAAGCTTAGGAGATTTTTCTCCTACATCTGCGACAAACGTTTGGGAGCGAATGGCGTTAGATTTTGTTATAAGTAGGTATATGTTAAAAGTAACGTTATATTTTTAAAGATTTAAGCGCACATAGAGATATAGGGACCGAAAAAGCGACTTTGTTTTATACTAACTAATGTAGTGATATAACGTTGTGTTTAGTTAACAGTTTCAAAGACCCAATCATTGGTCAACAACGCTCTCCCGCGCTCATTACGTCCCGACGCGGAATGCCCCATCTGTTCCGGCAATCGTACGCGCACACGCAGGCAATCGGCGCGTGCGGCGCGCGTTTTTGCCCGTCGCCCTCGATGGCCGATAATTGTGGGCGATAACATGACGCGGCTCGTCATAGTTACGGCCAGGCCACGGAGATGAGCGGCTGGCGACGCGAATTGCGAATTTTATTTCCATTGCTCACCGCGCCTACAAGGAAAAATTACTTGGCTACGCCCGGCGAGTGATGGAAATAAAATTCGCAATTCACGTCGCCGGTCACTCGTCTCCGCAGCCTGGCCGTTACAATGGTAAAGTGGTAACGATGTTAGCGATTTGTAACACTAGGTGTATCTTGTTATGGCAATAGAAATAGACAATAACATCTTTATTCCTGCAGACTTAAAACAAGCATGTATGAATCGTCAACTAAAGTATACAAAAGTAAATAAAAATGATTTTACCTCCGTGTTCGGAAGGTGGATTCTATCGATTAGAAAAAATGTAATACATAGTCACATTTGCTATATCATGAAATACTGGAATTCATCCCTGGCACATTATGCCAGGGATTCCATTGTTCCCTCCTTGTGATACCTATTATGGAATGAGATCCTTTAAACGTGACTTGAAAAAGCATCTAATGGGCTGACATAAATTTGATTTGATTTGAAAAAATGAGACAGGTATTACTTGTCCATTACTGTAACGACACGACTTCTCTTTTGACTACCTATAAATAAATCAGGCTAGGTGATGCCATGTTGCGATGATATAAAAAAACCGGCAAGTGCGAGTCGGACTCGCGCACCGAGGGTTCCGTACAAACCTGCAAGGTTTACAAAGTTCGTTCATTACGACAATCGAGTCATTTTTTTTCACGGGTTAAAGGCAATTAGATCTAAGTATTTGATATGCATTTCAACTTGATAGCTCTACGCGTTCATGAGGAAAAAAGTAATAAGTTTATATTTATTAAAAAATATATATTTTGTAATGTAACTAAAAATTTAAGGTTTTCGGAATTTTTCCTTTATGTGTGCTATAAAACGTTGCTTCATGCCAAATTTCATGATTCTAGGTCGACTGGAAGCACCCTTTAGGTTTTGATTCCCTTGCGAGTACTTGCGAGTTTCAAAATGTGATCCTATAAGGGTTCCGTTTTTTCCTTTTGAGGTACGGAACCCTAAAAAGAAGGGCCTTATGAGTCTTTTTTCCTTTCTATAAATGCAGTATAGTTTATTTCACTTACTTATGACACTTTCGAAACCATGTAACAAAAGAGGATTTATGAGCAAATCATCGGCCCAATTACAAGATACCTGACACTACTGGACAATTGGATTACTGCCTCAAGACATTCCAAATAGCAAATGAGATTTATGATCTTTACAAAATAATATTTGGCGCCCATTCAGCGTTCATAAAAACAGATATAATGCAGAGTCACTTAGTAACTTCGATATAATGATAGGACGTTATGCATAATAAATAAAATGACTGTTTAATCAATATAATAATCTTACGAATCAGTGTAAGTTACATTAAGAAGTAAGATGTTATTTTTTGCTGATTACAAGTTGGGATTTTTTTATCTTCATTTTATAATTTTAGTTTTATTTGGAATTGTTTTTTTTATATTTAAGTGTGTATCGTTTGACCCCAACTTGACCCTGATGTTAAGAGACGTTACAATCTAAGGTGGAGCGCGCTCACCCAACGAAAACCGATTCATTCTTTCCTTGAAAATCTTTGGTTTTTCTTGACTTAAGTCTAAAGATGGTTGGCTATGTTTTCTTATATATTAGCATAGCATAGATGCTTTATGGAAAGCTAAAGAGATAATATTATAAGAGTTAATAAAAGTAACCAAATAATCAATCACTTGTCCGTTACCACCGCCATGCTGGTCTGTAACATACCTCTAACTTTATTCAGGCTGATCCCAAAACACGATAGTCACTTCAGGGGTGCTTTTCCTAGTATACAGTGGTCGCCAGCCGTGCGGGTAAACGGCCACTGCCTGAGAAGCTGAAATCTCAGGCAGTGGCCGTTTGCCCGACGACTCTAACGACCATGGGATTGGTGATTTGTATTCTTTTCCATCGCCGCACGGAAAACGTAGTTCCGCGATCAGTCTTTGTACAGCCAGATTTTACCAGTCATTAATTTGTCCGTTACTACAGCGACTTGGTCCCCTCTTTCGCTTTCTATCTGGCCACGGGAAGTCTCAATGCCGAGTTACTAATAAAACAAAAGAGATCTTAACTATTTGATCCTCTGAACTTAGGCACTCACCAGAACTGTCACACTACCTACATAAGATATCGAACAAAAACTTAGGTTTATCTCAAATCTCAGTTCTCACCTTTCCGATAGCATCTGTTTCCATTATAACCTACATTTTAGTACACAATAGGTGCCCCAACTCGTTAGTCGATGGTTTTTACCTCAGGTCACGGCGGCCTCGGAGTGATAGAGGGCAGAGGTCACAACTTACTCTTCTGATACTATGTTATAATTGTTGCCCGAATAATAAAATCATGGTAATGGATCTTTGATTGCCACTTGATTAACAAGAATGATAAATCAAACCCATTGCAAGCTGTTAAGCGGAAGACGCTTTCTAAGCTAATTATAGACCCTCGTGGATAGTGTGAAATATGCATTTTTGATCAATGATTGGTCATGTAACTTCTGGTCAATGACCATCACATAACTTTGTATTTGGATGGTCAGTAGTAATTATTTCAATTCAAGTTAATTCAATTTCGATGATAAAATGTCAGTCATAAGTCCCATTCGATATATTTTTATGATTTTAACATTGCAAAGTAGTAAATGACTAGTCATAACATTAATTATAGCAACTTTAAAATGCTTTCTAGCACTTCTAAAGAGCTGCTAGTCATTTTATTACCTTATGCGCTTTCATAATTTGAAAAAAAAAATATGCAAGACCAAAACAGCCCAATATTTTAAGTAATTTACTTTGCTTTTAAAATTGTATTTATTTATTCGCTGCATTTTAAATGATACATATTTATTTGTATTTCTTTATTAGGACAACCAACAAGATAAACTCGTGGACAAGCAAACAGAACAGAAACAATGTTAGCAATATCTTTCTTTATAGTAATTGATGGACGTGTTTGTGTACCTACAGATTTCACTACAAGCCAAATAATGTAAACACCTACAGTAAAGTTTTTGTTACCATAAAGATCTTTTCATAATATTTGCCTACAAACTTTTTACCAACGGCATTTTATAGGTCTCAACGCGCGATTATAACTGTGCCAAAACGTGCAAATCACGACAACACAAACAACTTCCTCTTAACAGCACTTACTTGTACCTATTTATTTATAATCCTAGTTTTTGCCACCTTTTCGATTGAAGTCTCATAATTGAAGTGAATTCTTGGGCCCGTTCATTGATTAATGGCATTTTCTTGTAACACGCCAAGGAAAATTACTATTTGATGCTGTCGATGTGATGGTGCTACACGTTAAGTGCCCGCTCGGATGTTTGATGCAAACCTATAATATGTGCAAAATGACATTTATAAACTTGTTGCCGGTTCTTATGCACTTACATTACGGCTTCGTGGTACTTGACTAATAATAAATAGTTTTTTAAACGTGAGCTAGTGTGCTCGATAATGTTATTAAATGCAATTTTATAGAAATCGATTCCGTTTGATGTTTGGATTTTGTGGTTTTGACAACGACTTTTGCGGTTTGTAGAGTGAAAAAAAGTTTCATTATACCAATTGCATCGATGACTTAAGCACTGCCGATATGTCAAATTTATCGATTGTTAAGATAATTTATATTCTTATTTAGCCTATGCGTTAATCTAAGTATATAATAATGATGTAAACTTTTATTCAACAATCCGTTCAGTAGTTTTCTGGTGAAGGAGTAACAACCATCCATCCAACCAAATTTTCGCATTTATGATTTTAGTAAGATAAGAAGCAATTGACATGAAAAGTAATGATTTTTAGTGAGGGAGCATAACATAAATACTTTATTTTTTAGATATTTATCGATATTGAGCTATCTTTTCAGGATCACCTGAATACCTATCCTACCTATCAAGGTAAATACTAAAGCCTGAATTGTATAACTAAAAATTAAGACAATAAAATGTTTATTCGCTTCATAAAACTGACCAAACTTATATAAAATTCTATGAAACTTTATGACATCAGACATTACCATAGTAAAACCAAATAACACACGTCACAAACTCCCACGCGTATACGAGTACAGTTGTCAAATTGAGTATAATAAGACGATTCTCGAATACCTATCCTCTAATACTCGAGTAAATCGAGTAAATCTTCTCTGCGCAGGCATGCGACAGACGGGAATCGCTTCAAATTGCCCGCATGCGTCCGCGCATGCCACATGACGGCCATTACACTGATTGCGGCAATGGAACAAAATTGTCACTCAAAGCTTTCTCTGCTGCAAAAATGCGATTGGACGCGAGTAATCGACGTTGTGGTATGGCCAGCGGAGATCGATTTGAAGATAATGTCCGCGGATTGGTGCGAAATAATAGATAGATAGAAAGATATTCTTTATTGCATACCGCACAGTTGACTTAAAACAAGGTACCTAATCTTATAACATAGACATTTTATTGTACAATTTAGGCGGTCTTACCGTTATATGCTTTAAAAGGATTCTATCATACGTACGAGGATAGTATACGTGCTATGCCAAATTATTCTTTCCTCTACCCTACAAGAACGCCACAAAAGCAAAAATCTTTTTCTTGGAGGTAATAATGTATTTTTATTAATTGACGAATTGCTGTTTTGTTTCAGGTACGTTTAAAAGACTTCAATCAATCATATCCAACACTTCTTCTTAATGAGTACTCATTTAAGTACTGCATTATTTAAGCCTGAAAATTTTAACCTATCTCAAAAAACCATATTAACATTTTAAGACTGCAGCGCGCTCTATCGTAAACTATAACGCTTAAAATGAGACGAGTTATGGTCAAGCGCTATCCTATTACTCATATAAAAAACAATAGAACTTTAGCAAAAATAAAGGATTTTGAAGATCGGATCTGGTAATGAAATCGTACACAAAACCATACCATTTAACCGTAAAATAACGAAACCTTCTTTATAACCTGCAAGACATTCGGTTGGCAACCCTAACTACCATCAGAACAGAGAAAAATCATCTTGATTCGTTACGTCAACCTTGACATTGAATCCATATTGTCTGTCTGCTAATCCGCGAATGAAGTCGCCGGTTATGAACCGACGACCTCCGTGCGAGGTGTCAGAGCGCACCACTGGCCATTATCATCGAAGACCGAAGTGATTGATTGAACCGACTCTGATATGCGCTTATGCACTAATACAATTGATGTATTTATCATTCAATATGTATGAAATTTGTTGTACATAAATATTGTACAACAAACGCTGTCATGGTATTTGTCTGTATGATCCGAGAGTTTTCACGAATTTGTGTAATAGGTATAAAAAATGTTCCGTAGATGGTCAAATTAGGACTAGTCAAAAACTCAGATAGATGACCAATTACGAGTAGATCCGAATTCAAATCTATAATCAGATCTAATGGGTCTACCTAGCACAGGACGTGTTAAATTATGTTAGGCTGAATTTTTTCAACCAGTTCTACTTTATCCAATGATTAAAAAATCAGCCCTAACCTCTTGTGCACTTAGATAATGTTCTTAGAAATAGCCAAAATCGGTCAGGAAAGCAATGTTACTCTTAATAATGTCTCAATAATCTAATACCTTAAAGATACTCGATCTTATAATTAATCGGAAGATTATATTACTAAAAAATTCTTAATTCCTAAGAGCTTGAGACTTTATGTAGGTTTATTAAATACTTTATCGGACTTCCTCGTTGCGTGTCTTAGTTTGCCAACCCCCTGCCAAGACTACGATCAAAGATCAAACAACCAGACGTGCCAATCAAACGGTAGTTAGCCTATTCTTTCCTCAACACAGGTCGTAATGACTTGAAAGCTCATCAAATCGGCACAACCGAACGAACTTGAAAAGGCGGCATAACTGTTTTTCTTACTTATTAATTTGCGATCGTAACTGTAAAAGGAAAGGGACAATTCGCAAAAATTATTGGACAGCTCATTAATATTTGAGGGTATATTGTTCGCGAAAT
This sequence comes from Conogethes punctiferalis, assembly GCA_031163375.1. NCBI lineage: Eukaryota > Metazoa > Arthropoda > Insecta > Lepidoptera > Crambidae > Conogethes > Conogethes punctiferalis. The sequence goes on from CM062094.1 coordinate 9,340,366, forward strand.
ATAAAACGCATACTATAATGTTGCATTACAAATCACTATTGTAGTTTGATCAATAATCAATATGTCGCCTAGAGCTACGGAGATTGCTTTTGAAACATAATACTGTGACGAAAAAAGCTGTGCATTGAGCCATATTCATAATACAGGTGCTGTTTGAAGCTGACCGCATATATCTTACTAATGGCGTCTGAAAGGAAATGACCAATCAACTGGTAATCTAAATAATTTAAATGAATAAATCTAATTTAGCATCTTAATATTCTATTTTCTGGGATAATTTTAGTAAAGACATGATATACAAACATTTTGTAGTAGGTGTTACGGACTGGCCGCATGGCGGCCAACCTTCTTCGAGGTTATACTTTTTTATTTTTTCGTTTATCTTCTGTTCTATGAAAATTCTTCCTGTGTGCTTTCCAATCTCTCGTGCGTGGTGCGTGTTATTTTTATTTCCTGTTAGTTTTTACTTTTATATTATATTTAATTTTCTTTGAGCCTCCCTTTTCCTTTTCCCTCCGTTCTCAACAGTAGGTGAACTTAAAGTAGGTATTAACAATTGATTTATTTTGTCCTCATAAACAGTAGGTAGTATATTAAGGGTTTATGTGTCAAATTTCCCTAAAATATGTAGAAGAATGATAATATTGTAGAATGAATTCCATGCAACGGATTCTTAGTTTAAATTGTTTGGGGAATTTCATAGCGTCTGTAAAAGGGGGGAACATAGATGTGTAGCTCTCAGTACTTATTATTTAAATATGTATAACAAAGTATGCCGGTTATACAGATTATAAACTCATATTCACAACCTCGTCTCAAAAATTTTGTAAACGGTCACCACAGATACCGATCGTCACACATACCTACTATAAAAAAAGCCTTATTCTAAGCCGCATAGCGTCCAATTGTGCTCTTTATCTTTTGTAAGAATCGTCAATTCGACATTTCTATAGATGTCTTCTTCGTGTCCGAACACGTTCCTAACAATATTTGACAATAATTGTTAGCCGTTTGAAGGCGGACAATAAGTTTGATAAAGACCTAACCTGTATTGTTGGCTACATATCTGCGGGGTTAAGGTTCAGGGATAGTCATTGATACCAATGGCTTTCTCCGAAAAGTTTTTGTGCGAACATTAAATAGACTTTCGTGGACTTCTAATTGCTGCTTTTGCGGTACACATCATAATACCATTCACGATGGTTGTAAAAAAGCAATCAATAACAGTATTCTAGTCAATATTATGACTGCATCGTGTGTGTTTGATGTTAAATTAACACCTATTGTCTGTATAAAATGAAGTGGTACGTTCGAACCGATGTCTTTTTTCTCATATTTTACTGTATTTCGGAAACAAACGGCTTTCATTATGGTTTATCCATTTTTTGTGCACACGCCATTCGTGTCACGTAAAAATACCTGATATCAAACCGTCTACACAATTAAACATTTTAAATAATGACACACTTTAGAATCTTGTCACAATAATAAATGACATGTCAACATTGTAACTTCATGTTAGAGAATAGTTAAAAGGTTCGATGTGGTAAAGTTCTAAAGTGTGTAAACATAAGGTAAGTGTCCCTATCACGGAGGTAGTCAAAATCGGTTCCTATTACGGTGGTATTTCTATTTTCGAGTTTTATTCCTATTTTATTCAGTATAAGTGCACCAAAATGTATACTATTTATTCCAAATCTATTCCTTCATCAGTTGACCGAATTTTGCAAGTATAGCACATATACAACACAACAAAATCAATCAATTAGTGTAACGACATCGATGTGAGAGAGGTTTTCATACAAACGCGCAACATCAAATGAAAGTACACCAACATTTATAAACTAAGTTTTTCGTATTAATAACCCGTTCAAGTTCGTTTGTGTGTTATTTATTGCGTTTTCCTACTATTACAGCAGCTATTTAAATAGCTTAATTCATATTTTAAACTCATTTTTACCCAAAAAAATAAGAAACAAAATACCACCGTAAAAGGATACAAATTTTATAGGTTGATCCTAATACGGTGGTATACCTCCGAATTAGGAAATATACTGAACATGTTTAATTGTTTATAACTTTTAATTTATTAACTTATTGAATTAGTTCTAAGTTTTATTGAAATAATCATTATTCTCTTAAATTAAGGACCATATTCTGCGGTATGCTATCTTTCTTAGAAATCTAGTTAAATATGAAAATTGTTGAGCATAAAATGTTGGTTTCTTAGAAACGGTAAAATAAAAAGCTGTATTTTAATTGATCACAAATCGTTCATTGTGTTTAACTGTTGACTAAAATTTAACACACTGAACCAAAAAACTGTTATCGTGTGATTATACATTTACACTCTTTTGTTTATCGAAATTTTGATGGGTCAGAATTAGGAACATTATAACACGAGTAGTGTTCCTATTACGGTGGTAGTTATTTTCAGGTAACTCCGTATTAGGTTATATGGGTTCCTATTATGGCGCTATTCATAAAATATAAAATTACAAGTTTTAGGGTTCAGTAAATAAATAAAAAGTTTTCTATAATGTTTTATGGATTCTTATTTAGTAAAACTAGAAAAAATATTATTACTTTTGACCTTTGAACCGGGGTATAAAACCTATTTTCCAAAAATGTAATATTTATACTTACTACGAGTAGTTTATTGTATATAGTAATAATAATTCGTTTCAACGAGATCTTTTTTAATACGTCACTGTTAGAATTTAGAGGGTGCTAGGTTCTGGAGAATAAGGAAAATTCAAGTGATTCATACATCCCTGCTATATTTGTAAATTTTATTATTAAAAGAGAATCAATGTTATCAAATCAATGAATGAAAACCTTACAATTTACTTTCATCACCATCATCAGCCTATTGCAGTCCACTCCTGGACATAGGCCTCTCCAGTTGTTCGCCATCTAAAGCAAACTTCTGGAGGACATACCCATAATCGCCACGCTGGGCAGGCGGGTTGGCGATCGCAGGGCGTAGCTTCTTGCTCCGGTGACGCTGCTGCCCGTCATCGGCCTGTGGTTTTTAGCTACGCCTTCTATCGTGATGGTTTAACCGCCACCAGTCGGTTTGCCAGAGCCTCGTTTGTTGTTCGACAGGATGCACCACGGGCAGATGAGGATGGCTTGGAACGATAAGGTGATAGGTCGCTCCCTTACATCCCTTACATACAATTTACTTTACTAACACATATTTTATACTATTTAATGTACGTAACATTATTTGTTTCTGACCCTCCGAATTAGGAACCGTTTACCGCCGTAATAGGCACTGACCGAAATTATACCTCCGAATTAGGAACAATCGACTCGGCTATTTAAATATTTTTTTTTAAAAAAAAATAACATCAAAAGAAACACAAAATCAATAGAAATACAAAATATAATAACCACTTTTGACGATGAAGTGGTTTTGCACATTTAGAAATACTTACAAATGCTTATTTTTGTCTCCTAGTTTCGAATGTTGCGAAATACCTCCGTAATAGGAGCGTTTACCTTATTTCGTTTTACGTACGTAATTTGTGACAAAAGTTATTCGTGTCCACCAACCGCATAAGCTCCTTAAACTTACGACCGTAGGAGACCCATAATACCGATGTTTGACTAAGTGATTAGGCCTAACCAACTGAAGAAAGGAACATAAATCTTAATGATTTGATAAATGATGAGTGTGAAGCTTAAATATATTTACTTATTAAATCAGTTGATGGTCTGCTGAGCCGATTATTGACGCGTGAGGGTTTCGCTTCAGCAGAGCAAAGAGCACCTTCTGTACATGTAATTAATTAGTTAACATATAAACTCGCTGAACAAGTTTAATTTTGGTATAATCCTTTGACCGCCGGGAAATGAGACAACATAGGAAATCTATTGTTATTGTCGTACATAAGCGTCACTTGTGCTCAAAGTGTTATTAATTTGGCTTTATATAGTAGGTAGTACTTTTAAAGTATAGTAGGCACTATTAACCATTAATGGGTTTGCGCCAATTGTGAACAAGCCAATTTGCCTGATATTAAGTGATATTTGTGTTGAAGCCTACGAAGTTGCGCGCTTATTCAGAAAATAGCAATTCACTCTCGTCTTGAACACCGAAAGATCGTAGGTATATCTCAGGAAACACATATTAGGTACAAGGCAAGGAGTTCCATACTTTGGCCGTTAAAACGTAGACGCGAACAACGTCTGTGCGAAATGTCTTTTTGCCATAACCCTACTTGTTACAAACCGATAGACTTGCAACTTTTTTTTTAAGAGGGGTATGCATTAGGCACCTTCATGCCGTCTCCGGGGGGAGGCGGCATGGTGTGTGGGACTCACACCTCCCAAAAAGGGAGGGCATACCCACTAAACCCCCCTGTGTCGCCAGTGGGCAGCAAGTTTCAGGGACACGGGTAGCGCCGAAGCATACGGCCACATCCCTGCCTGCCCTGGCCAGCCGCAGATGATAAGCGGCCGGCACTCCTGGTCCGGGGAGGGCAAATACCCCTGCCCCCGGATCCGGGGAGCAATAGAGTGCTCCCCGGGCGGACCTCGTGTAACGGTGTGGCTGCACCCACCACACCGTTACGCCCCTATGAGTGGATCGCGCCCCCGCACTCACCACTCGGGGCACGATAGACTTGCAACTTACGTTAACCCGACTTCAAAGTAAATAACATAATAGGTACCCTAAGTTTTCGTTACGGAAATAAGTACCACACCACACTGATTAAAACAACTAATAACGTAACGTACTAAATATATCATGACAAATCATTGATTGATGCCTCGACTGTCTCTCAGATATATGAAAAAAAACATGACTATGTATGTACATAGTCATGTTTTTTTTCATATATCTGAGAGACAGTGTATGTACATGCATGTTAAACAGTGTAACCTTTGTTAATTAATGCAGTATTGTATGCACCGACGCACCGTTGGTGCACAAATTGCATAATTGTGTACTATCTGTCATTGATGATCAATGCTTCTTAGCAAAAACTTCAAAAGTGCGTGAAGTAGACATATCGTAAAGGTTCTGTATATACTTAAGATATACATAATACATACATCTATATCATGTACATGTCGTAAACATACGAGCAGGGAAAGGGCGAACAGGATCTGAGGCCCTACTACAGAAAACGAAAACGATCGTTCGTTGAACGGATCGCGTATTTTTAACCGACTTCGAAAAAAGGAGGAGGTTCTCAATTCGTCTGTATGTATAATATTTTTTTTTTATGTTTGTTCACCGATATTTCCTTCAATTATGGATGGATTTCAAAAATTTTTCAACAGTTCGACAGAGGACACTTCCGAGGTGGTCCCATTATCACCAAGTCAGGATCTGATGATGGGATCCTGGAGAAATTGAGGGCAACAACCGAAAATTGTATGCCCATATGGTGTTTTTGTTACGTAATCATATTTTACTCAAGTATATGCTTCCGGGCGTCAACATCTGGTGCTGATGATGAAGCCACAGAACTCCTTAACGGTTAGGAGTTAGGGGACAGTACTGACATTGGTCGATATTAAACTAGGTAGTAGTATGTACTTATGCAGGGCTAATAGGGAAGGTGATTTGGTAAGTGATATACTTGATTCTAGATCGCAAAGTCTTCACTTGACTTTAAACAAAATTTTTCATTCCTAAGTAAAACTCTTAAGGACATTAATTAGCCTTTATTCAAGGTCACAGCACATTAACGCAACTAAAAATAGAGAAATAAAATTATTTTTTTAAAAAAAATTAAACCGACTTCAAAAAAAAACACAACCGACTAAAACTAAAAAGCGATAAATAACGTAAGTAACTCTATCCTTAATACATAATTATTTAAATATTAGAATTATCACTTATTTTTGAAGTCGGTGCCAGCCAAACAAATAAATGTATATTGTCGTGCGGATTTGCCGGCCGCGCGCGTCATACAACAACAGTCTACGTTAGGTACCGAGAGGCTGGCACCGACTTCAAAAATAAGTGATAATTCTAATATTTAAATAATTATGTATTAAGGATAGAATTACTTACGTTATTTATCGCTTTTTAGTTTTAGTCGGTTGTGTTTTTTTTTGAAGTCGGTTTAATTTTTTTTAAAAAAATAATTGCCCCATAAATCCTCTCTCATTTGTCCCTCCCGTGTTCTAATATATCAATTAAATTGTTGAAAATCAACGTTGACGAATTTTAGTTCGTATATTCGACGCCCCTGTTATTATGGTTATAACGCCAGCAGTCGGTTACCAGAGCCTCGTCTGATATTTATCAGGATGCACCACCAGTTATTATGGTACTGGTTACAAAGTATCTGATTTTTATAGATAGCATTTATAATATTTTGGTTAGCTGAAATCATTAAATTTTTTAACTGATTTCTGCAGTTACCTACATAATTTCTTGATTCAGAGTTAGCCGTCTAAGTTAACAGTTCTCCGATTCTCGGATGTTGATATACAAAAAGATATTTAATTGCTCGCTCTTCCGTCAAATCCAAACAATATTTTCCGTAGCTTTTTCTAAGTAAGTATTAAGTAAAAATGTAAACATTATGAAACTTTATGGTAGAAAGTTGTAATTAATTCGGAGAAGCGTCTAAAATTCCAATCATGACATTATAAGTTAATTTTAAGGAAAGTCATTGCTTTGTAGAACTACCCAAACACCCAAAGGTCTGCTTTCTTTACCTGCCCTTTTTTGTTACCCGGGGAAAAATGCCTTGACGCATTCCCGCCACCACCCAATCGGGGGAGTGATGCGCTATCTGCCCTATGCTTTCTGGATCTGGAAGGAATGGTCTAAAACTATATAGATGTGAAATCCAATGATTAAGAAGTATGTATAGACTAGGTTTCATTGCACCAAACATTAAATGAAACAAAAACTAACCAACAAACAACAAAACATCTTGTGACTTCTGTACAACATTAATATTTCTTCTTAAAAATAAAGACCGTAATATACCCAGTGTACTTAAACTCACACGGAACCTTACAACTACTTATTCAGTTGAACCTCACGACCGGTTTCTTCAATAAAACAAATACTACATGTTACGGGCCATTGTTCCTTGAACAGACAACCGCTAGGTGTTAATAAATATCTACTTAACTAGTTAACTGTGCAAACAGATTTTGACAAGCTAAACATTCATGTAATCTCAACAAATTGTGGAAGATAATCTATCTTTCATAACATGCAATAAAATATTACCATATGCAACAAAGTTAAGCATTCTGTCATGTTTGGAGGATAGCTACTTTGATAACTTCCGTCTTAATACAACCGAAGCTAGATGTCGCTTTAGTTGCATTAATATTGGCTCATATTTTAGAGTTAGATAAGTGGAAAGTTATAAAAAAAATGCTGACGGAATACCTAAGGTGACAAATACTACATATGTATTAAGAACTATTTTTATACAATTTTTTTCGCCTGATGGAATGCAAAAGAGAAGCCCAAGTCGCTGTGACAACGGGCAAGTAACTGGTCAGTCACCTGTCAGTTGCCACCGCCAAGCCGGCCCAACCCCAACCCCCCACGAGCTCCGGAAACCCTACTCACCGGCAGGAACACGACCCTGAGGTCATTTGGCTTGCGGTATTCTATAGGGTGGAGGTCCTTCCCCGGACGGGCAGCTCAATTCGAGCGAAGATTCGCTATGCCCTACCTCTCTTAAGATATCTCTCTTTTTCTCATTTTAAAAGTGCAAAAGAGTGAAACGGTGGTACGAGCCTAGCCTTAGATAACATTTTCCAATTGATGGATAAATTTTAACTGACTGATAAAATAACGGGCGTGCATCGGACGTCGAGTGACTTGTAGCGTGGACAACCTGCTCGGTACTCGATAGCAGTAGATTTTATGTGTACCCAAGTAAACCATGCTGCCCGTTTCCTGATAATCCCGTAGTTGTCTTCTACGACACCCACGGGATAAGATGGGGTGGTCCTATTCTGAATCCGGAAACCACAGGGCCAACAGTCTTGATTGCCGTAACCAATCAAATAATGTTTTTCTTATAACACAAGCAACAAGATAGCAAAGTTGTGTTCTCTACCAGCCAATAAATAAAGGACTTACCGACCAAATAGAGCCTGAATATCATTAAGGTATGTAGCTCAGATTCATTAGAGCTGATTGATGGTTCGCCGGCGCACGTGGGCAACTCCGTTCCCGGTTTAGACACGCGTATCGGATATCACACCTCGTTAAGATAATCTACTAACTAATTTATTGGATACAAATCGAGTCGGCAGTTTTCAATCTATAATGGGATTGTTGTGAATGGAGCGATCCATTTGTGTAGTTTTGTGAGTGATTGTGTTGAACGATTTGTGGGCTTTAGACAAGCTAAAATAAATTGTATTAAAAAACGAAAAGAAATCTGGAGTTTTAAATACGGAACATGGAGTTTAATACACTTTGGGAATTTTTAAAAAAGTAGGTTACTCTTTACTGATCTAGAAAGTCTATTGTATTGTATCTACATATAATTGTAATTATTTTGGCCATTTTTTTACGTCGTTTATTTACCTATACCTCACAATGAGTCACTAATTTATATGATGCACATGAAACGAAAGTAAAAAAAAATACTTACATTTAGAACGCGTATTAGATCTGAACAAAGTCAGTCGCGGCACTCTTGTCAGGTAAACCCTAGCATTAATGGCTAGTTTAAGGCTCGACTTCTTCCTACGCTGCGGTGCTTCATAAAGCTAGTGTAATGAGCGTAGGAATGGACTACAGCGTTGCAGTGCGGTGTTTCGCATAACTAATTTTTATTGCTACGCTCGACTGACGTCATCGTAGGACGAGATCAAACCTTAGGCTGCGGTTCCACTGAGCTATATACCTTGAAATCCTATATCCATAGCTTGAAATATACAATCACTTAGATTTCATGCCGTATGTTTGACGTCGTCTCCGCTCTGTTTCGCTCCGCCTCAGTGGAACTACAGCCTAAATCGTACATGCATTTATCGCACACATTTTAGACCGATCTATCCTTGATACACGTCAGTCTAACGTTTTCTTTAATTACTTTAGAAATCCGTTTGAATTAAAACATCAACAATACGTCAGCCTTTTCCACGTCTATTTCAGCATTTCTCCCGTTCTGTAATTAAGCCCCTAATGAGTATATTTCACGGCCCACTTCGCGGACACGGCGTTTAGATGTTAGCCTGAGATTTGCACTAAGTATATTTGCCGATGCGATAAACAGTATTATGTAATTAATTCGATGCGAGTGCGGCATTTGCATGTCTCATTCTCGTTAAATGAAGTTCGTTGTTGATAGACTTTTAGCTTAGAAGCCCTACCGAAAGAATATATGAGGTTGTTTTTATTAATAGCGTGGGATTGTAAAATTTGTAAATTTCCAAGTTTGATCGACGCGTTATTCGTAATTATAAATATTAGTAGGAGTAGGTTAAGATGGGTTTTGGGAACCCATCCTATCCTACTCCTACTAATTACTACAGTACTTCCAACAGTAATGCGATAATTTACTCGTACTGAAACAATAACTCTTTGAGATCTTCTAGATCATAATTACATTTTAAGAGTAGCCCGGTCGGTGGCCCTTTGGTAGAGACTTGCTTTCTTCTGGAAGCGAGAAGCCCAGGACCGAGCAAAGGGACGAGCAGTTGGATTACCTATGTCCAGCAATGGACTACACGGCTGACGACAAATGTTATTCAGTGAATATGTTCCAAACACCTAATAAAATTTCATTTAATTTCATAATTGATTTAGAACCTAATTGATGTCTCTCATACTACTTAGAATCTCTCTGTTGCAGTTAAAGAGTTTCAATCTTCAATAATTACATGGAGTCATCATAAGAATCTATCTGGTTGAAAATGATTATCAATTTTCAAGCGTCTAAAAATAACTTGGTATTTTTTTCCAGTACCTTGTCAAATTTTACGGTTCCTATTGATAATGCCGTAAAAACATACAATGACTATTCTATATTAAGCACTAAAACCTACACACTTGACCCCTACAAAGCCGTGAAGCGTTGAAGAGAAGGTCAAGATAACGCCTCATAATAGCCTTAAAGATGTGACTACTGACAGCTAAATTTTACACCCAAGACGTTAATGAGGCCAGAATTAGACTTAATCACAGTACCGGCGCGTGCGCAAGCGTCGAAATAGTTAAACCGTCAAATGATCGTTGAGTAACAAAAATGTATAGCAGTAAAAAATTACGACTGTGTGTTTGTTATTTACGTCTTCATATTAAATGCCATAAAAGTTTTAGATGATTTTTTACGTTAAATAGCACGTTAAATGACTGCGTCTTGCCTGATGTTAAGCAGACGACGAAGTATAATAAATAATTACGACGAAGTATATTATTATATAAGATTTACTGTACTTTATAAAGTACTAAAAACTATAGGTATACACTTATTAATAAGTATAGATAAGATAAGAGAAAATATCATCAAGTTCACACTCCATGAGACCGAAATAAAATTGCAAATATGAAACGTTATGCACTCTACATTTGATTTTTTGACAACTCAAAATCACTGCATTATTTAGATTTGTCGTGCAGGTGTACAAAATAGCCTGGATCTTTTTTACACAAGTACCTACTAAACGAAGTACCTACATAGTAGCATCTTTTAAGTATTACTTAATCGATATTTTGTAACTCCGAGTAGTTATTTCACCCATTCCGGCACATGGACATGGTAAGCAAATATTGCCATAAACAAAACCATAGACTATACCTATACTACTACTATACAATACAGTAGTGTAAATTGATGCTGCGCTTAAATTATAACAAATCATGGCCAGTAATAATTTGTTCCCTATTAGGGACACGGTTTAATAAAATTACATATTAGTACCAAAACTTATCGATCCGCTTTGTAATTTCCAAATAATCGATTTGATAGCTGAATCCGAAATAAACATTACCGACAGTGATGTTTCAATTGCTTTCGGTGTAGGCACACAGCGGTTAAATTATGATAATGACGGTTGAATAGTTCGTTATGGAAATTGAGCTTATTTGAGCGTAAAGTTAGGGCTTTACACACGGGCCAAAGTTGAAAGTGTTAAAAAGTCACTAATACGAGTATTAAACATGTGAGAAATGCTTATGGGTTGTTACTCATGAAATACATCGAGTATACTACATATTATATCCAACCAGTATGCTAGTTTACTTTTTTAGATTTGATCATTCGATATATAGAATCTTTAGTAGGTATACATAATACACAGTTCTTAAAAAGATATGAGATTGTATTCTCTAAATAAATATATAGCCGCCTAAATTGTACAACAGTTGTATACTTTGTATAGTTCTAAAGTATTTTTTTTTTTGGTGTGCAACTATCTATCTATTTAAAGTCAAAACTACAAATATGGATTCAACTAAAAACGTTTCAAAGAAAGAAGCATTTCACTGGATAGGTTTTAAAGGAAATACAAATAAATATAGTTTATACTTAAATTAGCTTTTTGCACTTCGGAAAGAGTTAATACTCGTATTTGGAAAAGTAATTTACGGTTTGTTTATTTATAAAATACTAGAATATTAATTTATTGGTAACACTCAAATGCTTGGGATGATTTTTATCTCGTCAATATAATTTACTCATGAACACCTTCTACTTAAAAATGCAAATATAAGCCATCAATTAATTATAAATTCAATAAATGCCATTTGAAGATTAGATCTAGTTACATATTTAAAAATTAAATATAAGATTTCCTTGACGCTAATAGAGCGTGTTTTATGTGTTACTTCAACTAATATTGAGAAAAGACACTTTAACAACTAAAATAGAGATCTAAGGTGTCACAACACAACAAGTTATTTTGGTATTTTTACTCTGATTAACGTTTTTATGTCTTGATTAGCTATGTGTTACTATTCGTATCAATTTAAAAATTGTATATTTTTATTAGAATCTAATGTTGACTTATGCAGATGAAATTAATTTGCGTGGGCTTTTTGACTTAGGATTTTGGATATCTGCGTCTCACTTAAATTTGCTAGATGAGAGAATATATAATATATATCTAGTGATGAATATATAATTCAATAGGTATACATGATACTTTAAACTTAACAGAAATACATGCTAGTAAGTCACTCAATAGTAATCATACATTTTGAAATTCGTATGGAATATTAAAATATTCCAGCCTACCTAGCTAATTAATAACCATTTTGATTACCTAATTTACGAGGTCGCTATTAATTCATTAAACTCATTTCAAGTGATTTGCTAAAGTTCACATTATTATTCATCAGTGTCATTCTATTTTCAAGGTTTGAATGCTGTAAGTAGATTAAGATTTACAGATTTGTGAAATGCATCTATGCGTAATGTACGTCGTATCTAGATTACATTTTAAGAAGGATATTCTGTCAAAAGCAATGGCATGTCAACATTAACATGCCGCGAAAAAAATTATATACACATACTGGCTTTGAAGAGCCTTTTGGATAGTTCATCAACAGGGTGTAATACCCACAATAGTGAATGTAATTATGATGGTTCTCGGTCAGTGTGTGACTTGTCACTCTCAGTTTGTAATGACCGAACGCCTCCATCCAGTGCAACTACAAACAACGGTTCCTTGCCCACCCACCAAAATGTAAATAAAATTGTTATGTTTAGTGATGAATTTGGTAAAAATATGGGCCTCTTATTAAGTACCTACATGGGACAGCCGGTTTTGAATCACTGTTTCCCAAACCTACCGCTGAGATTAATTATAAAACAAATAAGTATGTACAATTTTGATCAAAACACCACACTTATAATTATGACATCCAATAGAGAAAATATAAATAGAACAGAATTTATGAGATGTTTTGAATTTTTAAATTCATTGAAGGTTCAAAATATTGTTATGTTTACACTGCCCTTCAGTGAGTGTTTGCCACAGACAGAAAATGAAAATAGATATAAAATTAATTTATTAATGAATAAATTGACATGTAATAATTATAAATTCCATGTAATTGACTGTAACTCTATGACATTTAACATATCGAAAAAATTGTATTTGACAAAAGATAATATATTTTATTTATCTAATACATATAAAAGACAAATAGCAATATCGCTATCATATTTTATTAAGTGTTCAGCCAAGAACTTGGCTACTCAACTTGCTTTTATTGAGCAGAAAAATGACATTGAGAACTTGAAAATTACTTCATGTAATTTAAATTATACCACAAGACAATAGAGGATAACTCTAGCAATGTAATTAGGTCAACAAAGGGAAAGTCCGACCAGTTAAATATTATTCATCAAAATATACAAGGCTTTCCTGGCAAAGAACTTGAATTAGAATTATATTTAAATGAAAAAAATATACATGTTGTATGTATGACCGAACATTGGTTAAGACAATTTGAGTTGTTAATTAGTATTGATTATTACAAGGTCATTAGTTCGTTCACTAGGAGTGCTGCGATTAGGGGTGGGTCACTGATATTAGTTGAAAATAGTCTAAAGTCAAAAGACCGTAAAGATGTATCATCACTCTCCATTGAGCGAACCATTGAGCTATCCTGTGCAGAGCTTGAGCAGTACATCATTGTCTGTGTGTATAGGCCCCCTTCTGGTGATTTCAATTTATTTGAATCTACTATGGAGGAGGGCTTAAATAAAGTATGTAAAGGTTATAAAAAAGTAGTTGTATGTGGGGACTTTAATATAAATATTTTAGATAATTCACAGACTTCAGTCAGGTTCCTAAATTTATTTAAATCTTATGATCTTTTTCAGCTCTTTGATGAACCTACTCGAATAACACCCACATCAGCTACTTGTCTTGATAATATTTTTTGTAACTCCAAACCAATCAATAAATCAATAATAAACTTTATAAATTCGGACCACAGTGGCCAAATGGCAGTATTTGAGCGCCATCGTGACCGTAAGTCAGTTAACTTCGTATATCGACCTATCACTGTAAATCGCATTGAGAGATATAAAAAAGACATAGATTATAAAATCTCTCAAATATCTTACACTGAGAATAATAGGGATATTGATCAAATGTATGCAAAGCTATTTGACACAATTAAAAATGAATTTAATACAGTGTTTACTAAGAAAGAGGTTAAGGTAGACAACACTAAAACAAAATTTAGTGATTGGGCTACTCCAGGAATTTATAACAGTAGAAGAAAGTTATTCGAACTCTATGAACTTAAAGCCACTTCAAAAGATGAGAATATTATAGAACATGTTAGAAAATATTCGAAACTTTTTAAGAAAGTTTGTATAATGGCGAAGGCAAATTATCTTAAAGAAAAAATTAAAAATTCAAAGGATAAAGTTAAAGCCACCTGGAAAATAATCAATAAAGAGACTTGTAAAACTCGATCACATAATCACAAGATCTCTCTTAAAATAGGTGACAATTGTCTTAGTTCTGACGCAGAGGTAGCCGCAGCATTTGAAACTTATTTTTCCAATATACCTTTAATAACAACAAGTAAAATAAATTCTTGTCCGCTTGCAGCTGAATCTCTTCTCAAAGCAAATGTGGATGAATGTTTCAACAATTTTAAATTTAGCCATATTGATTATATAACGATTTTAGAAACTTTTAACGAACTTAACTTAAAAAAGACAGAGGATTTGTGGGGAATTTCAGTAGTGGTATTAAGAACCATTATACCCACCATTGCCTCACATTTAGCAATCATATTTAATGAGTGTGTAGATATAGGTCAGTTTCCAAATTTGATGAAATACAGTAAGATTGTTCCTTTATTTAAGTCTGGTGAAAGAAGTGACCCATCCAATTTTAGACCTATTTCTGTTTTACCAGCGCTTAGTAAGATCTTTGAAAAAATAATTTTTAACCAATTAGTATTTCACTTTAAGGAAAATGAGTTATTGCATAAAAAGCAATTTGGTTTTACAAAAGGTAAGTCCACTACTGATGCAGGAGTGGCGCTGATGAAACATATATTTGGTGCTTGGGAAAATAAGCAGGATGCAGTAGGTGTTTTCTGTGATTTATCTAAGGCATTCGATTGCGTTAATCATGAAATCTTACTTCTGAAGTTGCGGCATTATGGCGTCTCGAATGTTGCTTTAAGTTTGTTAGAGTCCTATCTAACTGACAGAATTCAAAAAGTTGTTATTAACGGAATTGATTCTTCTGGCGCCTTACTACGTATGGGAGTGCCCCAGGGCTCTATATTGGGACCATTGCTGTTTTTAATATATATAAATGACCTTCCTTATTTTGCTGAAGGCTTATGTGAGACGGTATTGTTTGCGGATGACACTTCTCTAATTTTTAAAACTGACAGACATAAGCAAGTATCTGACGAAGTAAATAATGCTCTCTCGCAGGTATTGCATTGGTTTAACACAAATAATTTACTTTTAAATTCTAATAAAACAAAATGTATTAAATTCACGATGCCTAATGTGAGGCAAGTAAATACTGATATAATTATGAATGGTGAACACATTGAGCTTGTTGAGTCTACGACCTTTTTAGGGATTACTGTGGATTCCAAGTTACAGTGGGCTCCTCATATAGAAGCCCTGGCAGGAAGACTCAGTTCAGCTGCATATGCAGTTAAAAAAATTAGGCAACTCACTGATATTGAAACGGCGAGACTTGTTTATTTTAGTTACTTCCATAGTGTTATGTCATATGGTTTGCTCCTATGGGGATCAGCTTCTGACATACAAACTATTTTTGTATTACAGAAGAGGGCGATCCGTTCTATATATGGACTTAAATCTCGCGAATCACTTAGAGAATTATTTAAAGAAATTAACATCCTAACTGTGGCATCACAGTACATATTTGACTGCATTATGGTTGTACGTAAGAATATACATTTATATAGTAAAAACTCAGATCTTCATCAGTTCAACACTAGAATTAAGAGCAAACTTGCTGTTTCCAATCTCAGGCTTCGTAAAACTGGTAACTCATTCATAGGACAAAGTGTAAAAATGTTTAACAAAATACCGCAAAATATTGTTGATCTACCTAAACATAGATTTAAATCTCGCATTAAGTCCATTTTAATGTCAAAAGGTTATTATAAAGTACAAGATTATATGGATGACAATATTACATGGACATGATAGTCTGCTCGCTTGCGCTTTTTAAAACGATATTATTGTATTGTATTATATATTTAAAAAAAGGCTAACTGTTGAGTTTGTTGCGGCACTTCTTCTCAGCAGGCTACACGTCGAAGTGCTGGTAGGAAAAAAGTTTGACGTGCAAAAGTATTACTAGTGAATCTATTTGCTGAAATAAACTATTTTATTTTATTTTTTATTTATTTTATAGGTTCAATAAAACAAATTCGCCACTTTGATCCATCACGGGCTTCTCGCTAATTTTGGGAAAGGCCTATGTCCAACAGTGGACTGATAAAGTCTGATACTGATGATGACGATGATTGGAAGTGATTATCGACTTTTCTGTTGGTAGTGATCTTCCTTCTTTGTCCTAGCCACTTCCCATTATTTGGTCGTCTCTCCTCGTTCTCCGGCGCCAGGATTGGCAGAACGAGGAGAGATCCATGACAGAGCATCCGCTCTGTCATGGATTGTCGAGACATTTGTTTGTGTGTTGTTAAATAATTATTACCTATTTTAGTTTTGCAAGTTCTACAACACATATTATTCATCAAGTTTTGTATACGTATACAGTAAATGCTAAAGAAAATATCCTACCTACTTAACAATCAATACCAAACATTTAAATCAAACTTTGATTAAGACATCAATTTTAATTTTTTTTCCATCTTTATTCCGTTACACTGGGTGCCTTATTGAGACTGGTTTGCCCAATGAATTGGAAATAGAATAGGCACTCAAGTGGATTTCAATTCACACCATAGATAATCATGCTACTTAATCCAGCATGGCCATACTAGGAAGAATAATTTGTTTTGTCAAGACTAATAATGTCAGACGAATCAATTATATCTAACCCTAGAGCTGTTGAGCCTTCTTGAACGCGGAAGTGATGGCTAAACACCCGAAAGATTATAATTCCGGATCGAGGTAAAAAGAAACCTAAATCACACTGCTGGACCAATGACTGATTAATTCCTCGTTTATGGAGAACCGTCACATCGCGAGGCTCATAACCCACGAATGTGTTGTTTCGGCAACAGTTCCTGAGAGACCGCCGTTACGGAAAACGTAATGGCGACACGTAACAAAATTCAAGAGCGGAACAGATCCGCCAATTATGCATACGCCACGGATTACCTATGGGGAGATTGAAATAGATTCCTTGATATCGAAATATTGGACACGTGCGGACCACCGGACTGCGTCTGAGTTCTGTTAGATATTAATAGAATGCGACTGTGTAAGAGATCGGAATAGGATATCTTAACTATTTTTTAATATTATAAAGCTGAAGAGTTTGTTTGTTTGTTTGAACGCGCTAATCTCAGGAACTACTGGTCCGAATTGAAAAATTCTTTCAATATTTTCTCAAAATTTTGTGTTGAATAGACCATTTATCGAGGAAGGCTTTAGGCTATATAACATCACGCTGCAACTATTAGGAGCGAAGAAATAATGGAAAATGTAAAAAAAAACGGGGACAAAATAACTATTCCACGCGGACGAAGTCGCGAGCACAGCTAGTCGTAAAGATATAAGTTAAAACCTTTTTATAGGAATATTAGGACCGTTTGATTCGGATTCATTTAACATGACATTGTTCAAATTTTATATATTTTTTTATTTTATAGACAATCACGCGGTCAGCGCCGCAGACTGTATATATGTAGTTATGTATATGTATAATAATATTAGTATAGTTCCGATAAGTCTAAGTAGTGTAATAATATCTAAAAGCGCTAGTGTTAATTCTACATTGTGCACCAATTACGGATAGGTATTACTCGTATAAATACGAAATACTTAAGACATGATAAATATCTAAAATGTCGGCTTTTAACAATGAACAATTGATAGCCAGACATTATTGTATCTATACGAGTAGACTAGCTTACAAAGTTTAAATTAAAAAAGAATATACTTATTAATTAATGCTCTCTTCTTAATTCAAATAGTTAACATTCGGACGTGTGCCATACTCAATACCTGCTAAGCTAACAGTTATATTTCACCCGTCAAATCTTCCTAACAATACGTATCAAGGAATAATGACCATCAATGTAATTGACTAACCTGCATATAACTTTATAACTAAGCTAGTACCAACTGAATGGGTATTTATAATAGTAGCACGCGTTGAAACTCATTTACACGCTATTATTACGTATAGACACGCGAAGAATGTATTCGTCAAAATAGCAGCAACATCCTGAATGTATCACTAGAAACGGTAATGAAATGTTGAGCTTAAAGCTCTTCATTTGGTGAGAAAATCGAATTAAACCTATATTGTGATATCTAATCGTACGATCTGTCAATATATAGGAGATAGAAACTCTTTATTGCACAAAAACACAGACATTACAGGAAAACACTTTACAAACAAAGTACAATTTAGGCAGTCTTATCGCTTGGAGCGATCTCTTCAGCCTTCAGGTAGAGCAAACCAGATTCAACAGAGATGGGTAACCTAGTGCAAAACTATCTAAATATATAAATAAATAATCATACAATTAGTGGGAATTTATATACTCGAAATTACATACTTAATTTCTTCTGCTTAGCCCAAAGATTGACTGGTAGAGAATGCCTACGCGGCTCAAGGTTTTTTTATTACGCAATACAAACTAAGTAAACCTAAGTATAAAAATATTTAAGGAAACCTAAAATACCTACTAATTTAAATTATTTCAGTTCGTTTGTAACAACCCCTGCTACCCTCCTCTTTTCCAGGTCCATTTATGTCAATAACAAGTGAAATTTACAAAGTCTTCTTTGAAAAAGTTACGATACAGCTCGGAAAGAGTTTTTTGTATTGCTATCGTGGATTCCTTTATGACTAACCTTCCCGCAAGCAGTTTTGAAGTTGTCATCGAGTAGGTACGAAGCAATTCCTTTAATTATGGCTTTGGTTAAACACAGGCTAATCCCGAAATGCGACCAAAGTCACTACATTTACTTTTTAAAATCAAATTTAAAACGCACCCTGATGAAATGTTCTCAGCGGGTTACGAATACAAATAGCCCCATATGAAGATACCTTGTATTAGCAGGCATTAGAATTTCAAAGGTAGCGATTTACTATTTCGTCCAGTAATGTCCTATTGACTCTGTAATCGGTCGTTTAGGCCCTCAGCGGGAGAACTTGACCGGTTTTATTAGGGTTGTCCGAATCTTTTATGACCCAATCGTATGAGACTTGGACGGAATAATCATTTAGGTCAGTAACAATTGACTATTTGAGATGATATTGAATTTCAATTGTCACTACTAGGCTGGCCTAGATCATGGTGAGCCTAGTTACTTGTTACAAGTCCCTTGCCCCAGCGACTGACGCCTCTCTTTCGCTTTTCATCAGATAACAAGAAGCCACTATATTATGCTACGATTTTATATTTTATATTATATATTAATTTGTATAATATTAATTTGTATAATATTAATTTGTATAATATAACAGGTCGTGTAGATAGTTTTGGACTTGTCTTTAATGCCGCAAACTAGCGGGCGCGAATTTGTAGCTTCTTTTTCACATAGTAAATTGTGCCGCAGTCGCCACCAAGCCCGTTACCACAGTAGTTCCCAAAGCCGCTAGCTTTAAGAAAAACGCAAGGGTGCCTCGTTTCGCCTAAGGAAACCAAGAAGGAAACATAATATCGTGGTTCGTTGGCAAAAATGCGTGTAGGTACTAAAATGCGTCCCTATTTCACCGTTTGCTGCTGTTTGCTTTTTCGGTGGCTCACTTCGAGTATCCGACGTTAATTTTAAAAAATTAAGGACCTCGCGTTGGGAGCCGCGTAAAGCGCCGCGTCAAGTGACATTTAAAGAATGTGAAACACAAACGCTTCATCTTGAACGTACCAATACGTCGCCATATATTAAGAGTTTATCTCCATAAATGAAGCACCAACCCTACAAAGTTCACTCCAAAACAATAAATACTGTGTGCTATACGCAAACCGCTCTGAGTTACGGTGCAAGATAAAAATCGGACACGCGCGGATCTGCAGCGCTCGCGACCGGTAACCGGGACCTAACCGGTAGCGCGCTTACTTTTATACGCTCATCTCATCTTAACAACCAGCGATAACAAAATTGCGAACACGTTTATGATAACAAATATTTTTGAGTAGATTCTTTTGAAAGGCATTTTTGTCAAAACATTAAAAATTACGAGAAAAGACTGTTTTAAAATCCAAATACATAGAAAAGCCCTTTCAATCAACACGTTTCTTCAAATATTTACTGTATTGTTTATTTACATTACCTAATATAGGATATGTATTTTATATCTTATTTACCTAATTAAATAAAATGCTTTAGTTGCATTAATATTTATTCATATTTGCATTGCGCTTGAGTGGTCCAGTATGAAAACTATCATTTACAAACATATGATGAGGTAGATTAGATACTGTACTTGTCTTTGCTTGGATGTTCTATTAATAGGTATATGTATTTGGCGCAGGCCTTGGCTTTACAGCCACAGAGACCAATATTTCAATAAAGAGAGTATTATCAATACTTATTTATTTATATTTTATTCCGGCTTCGAAAGGCCTAATTTACCTAATGATAGAGCCTACGATGGACCATGCTCCCAAGATAGTTCCAAACCTTAGCCGTTTACAGTACGAATATAAAGGCAAAGCGCTTGGTGTGTTTTTGAAACCTGAATAAATCGGTCCCCTCGTATCTCTTTTTTTTATAACAAGACATACCACGCTGGGTCTCACTACGGCGTCTAGTCTCAAACTAAGCTGAAGCTTATACTATGGTTGTACTAGACAACCTAAAACTTACTTAGAATTTTTTTTGTAATTAAATACCTATTGTTGAGTGAGACATGTTCATAAACACAAATGTTTGTTTGTTTGTACTGTGCGGGAATCGAACCCTTGGCTTAGAAAGCAGAGGACACTACCAGATGAGCCATCGAGCCAGTCAATCTGCTAGTCCTATTGTAAAAATCTTAAAGTATACCTATTTATGTATTCAAAAAACATGTTTTCAAATATACCTATTTGTATAATTGCCTACATATAGTCTAAACCACAATATTACCGTAACATGAAATTTCACAAAATACAATACACTCTACCTAAACACAGAAAGTAGTTACACTAGTACCTACTTACATAGCCGCTATCACTTGATAGTAAAACTCTAAACCGGCATACCGTGTTACAAAAACTACTAAAATGTTTACGGGGAAACAGAGTCCTGGGGTCAGCAGGTTCCACTTAACGATTGTCATTGTCCGGTACATTTGACGAAAATACTGCTTTTTATATTAAATGTAATGTAATAATGTAAAATAAGAGATCGAGCAAGTGTAACACTCGAAAGAATTTTAATAAGCGGTTCCAAAGTTCTTTAACTTTTAAACCTTTAAATGTATTGCACGCTCCAGGGCTTGACACACCGCTAATCGTTATAAATATGTTATGCTCAATGATGACAACCCTGATTTGACATCGGCTTATTAGTGTTCATTAACGTTTGGTGTCTGTAGTATTAATCCGTGTGGTTTCGGGATTTAGAATAGGACCACCCCATCTCATCCCAACGGTTGTAAGTGAGCGGGATATCACCATTTCGCTCCACGCATACCCCCCAATGACAAATGTCATTGGGAGAGGCCTATGTCTGGACTTGGGGGTAATCTCTGTAGTCTGGACATACGACATACAACGTCCACTTATGGCAGTGGACATTTGCAGGCTGATGATGGTGATATTATTAACAAGTTAACAGTCTTTCCGAACAGCTACGACTTGGGAACCTTCAAAAAAAGGGCGTATTCATATTTAAAAGGCCGGCAGCGATCCTAAACTCGATTAGAGTTGTAAGTGTCCATGGGCGGTGTCGACTGCTTACCATCAGGCATCACACTTGCTCGTCTACCGCCTCTCGCATAAAAAAGATTGTTAACTACTATGGGGATTCGGTGAGACTGCCTAGCATATAATATTTCTGTTAGGTATATCTGGTTTTACAACAGTTAAAGGACTTGAAACATTATATAGAGATCGCGAGAAATAATTTATGTACAAAAATATACCGGTTAAAGTAACCACAAATACGACAAAACACATAAATTAAAATTTAATGAACTGGCTACAAATGTAAATTGAAAAACAAATACGTTATCTGCACTAAATTTTGTAACGATATTATAAAATTACCTTTATTGATGCCGAAAAGCCATTTATTTCGGTTAATAAAATATGTCTCAGTCTTAATAAAACTTCGAACGTAGACTATCGGAATAAAATAAAAATTATTTGCCCTGCCGGAATTTTATGCCATCAAATTGGACCATTAAATAATGTTTATTTTGTCATCATTTTTCCTGTTCTCGAAAGTAATCATTAGGTATTTGAATAAAGACTTGTAAATAAAGTATGATTTCAAAATAAATTAAGCACAATATCTATCTACTGAAAGCTGTTGTAATTTTAATTAGGATATAATTATAACGGTAACTAAATTTATAGATGCAGATTATTTCAGTCTTATAATGGAATTAGCCCTATATGTAGGTATATCTATAATCCTAAGATAAGGATTAATTTATGTAACGTACGCGTATATAACAACTCTGTTAAGTTTTAAAACGTTTTAAAACAAATACAAAATGCCCCTTTTTAATTAAACCCAACTCCCATTGACATCATTTGTAAATTCACTTTCATTGAATTTTAATCGAATGAATGTACTTATAGACTGTAATTACATCATAAGGGCTTCTCATAATATTTGTGTTATACAACAATAATACTCATAAAAATCCCGCAGCGAAAGTAATTTTTAATTAAAAACCGTAAGGACTTTTATCTACTATCAAAAGTTTTGTTTCTTTAGTAACACTCAAAGATATTGCTAAAATAATATTTTGGGTAATGATTTTTTTATATGAAAAAGTAAGATTATTTTAAAACCCTGAAATTACGTTGTATTGAAATGCATTATATCGCAGCTGTAACAAGGATGCTTTAATAACTTTCACAATAATATTGTACTCAAGTCTCAAGTGTTCGTTATCGAAACTTCAATTCAATTGAATACAGTAAGGCAACGGATACCTGAAGAAATGAAGACATCAAACTTTATTGGGCCAAATAACACAAACCGTCTAAGTGAATATCGTTTTTCTGTAACGCAAATATATCAACAGAAGTACTAAATGTCGTTCTGTAATTTGTCGCACGTACTAAAGAAGTCGTAATAATTGAGGTGCCTGGGAGTTTACATCTTTGATGCGAGTAGGTTGTCCATGAAAGTCAATACTTAGATAAATAAATAATAAATAAATAATCCAAGACATGCCACGCTGGGCCACACAGCGCCACCTAGCCCCAAACTAAGCCGAAGCTTGTACTATGGGTACTAGACAACTGATAAACTTACTTATATACTTTTTTTTTTTTGTAAATAAATACATATTATACATAGAAAACACCCAGACCAATACAAACAGACATGTTCATGCACACAAATGTTTGTACTGTGCGGGGATCGAACCCACAACCCTTGGCTCAGAAGGCAGAGGGCACTACCAACTGAGCCACCGAGCTTGTCAAGATAAATGTTTTAACTTTCTATTAAGAATAAAGTGTCCTATAGAGGGGGCGATTCCATGGGTCGACCAATGTATAATCATTTAATGACACCATTATAATACCATTATAATCGATGTCTTCAAATTTAGATAAACATTTTTGATCACGATAGGTATTCTTTGCACACCGTACAATAAACTTAATATTAAATATTGAACATAAGCCATTATAACTACGATTTAGGTATGTCTAAACTACTTAAGGATTCGCCGTTCGACTGAAACTATGGATCATATAAATCAAACGTGCATTATATGGTAGGGGAGACCAGGTACAAAAGAAACGGCGGGTATCGAAAGTAACAAATTTAATGCTCTCTAGATTTATTAGCCCTGAGTCCTGACACCCGAAGGCGGCAAAGCGACTTTTCGCACATTGGATAAATTTAGAGAGCATTTGTTACTTTCGACCCGCGTTACTTTTGTACCCGGTCTCCTCTAGCTGATATTTGACAGAAAAAAAGAACACTAGAAAGGCACATACAGTTCAAGCAACATACATGCACTAATACTAAGTTCCCAAACTCCAATAATTCACTATTAGTGGCGCGATTTCTTTTCTTTTACGATCGTTCGGAAGCATAAAAACACGCAACGGTTATAAAACATATCCCGCAATATCCCATCCCATATTCTTCCTACATTCGCAGCAAATGCATTCGTCGCCCGCTTTTATGGTCGAAGAACATTTATATCAATTTTATGCCCATTTTATTGGTGCTGGCGAGTGTTTACCTGCTCTGTAGCGCTACTGAGCTGAACACCGAAAAACAATAACGGGTAAAGATTTCTATAAACATGGTAATTTTTTAAAGTAAATTTTCACCGTTTCTTGACGGTTTCGTAAAAGATTGGCAAATATTAGCGATGGGTCGCAAAGTGTGGGGGGACTTGGGGGAGCCCTTTGCCCAGCAGTGGGATGCGGTTGGCTAAATGAAAAAAGGCGCAGCTCCCAAGAACTCTCACAGATCGCTTTGCTTCTACATTCATAGTTCTTTGACAGTGTTTATATTTGGTGTTCTATCCTTTGTGAAGAGAAATAAATGATTTTATTATTATTAGTGTTAATGTTCCCCGTTAAATAATTATTATCTTTTCAAATTGCTGCTTAGAGTGCCTTCACTTTCCGCTTTGTAGGAGACTCGCCTAATGAACAATTTCTCCAGAAGTTTTCCGTAGACTGGAATGAGGCCTGTGGGTCTACAGAAGCTTTAAAAACACATTAGATACCTACCTCTGAAATTATCAGTGTTTCTCTACTTTGTTTTGTACTAGGATTTAGTGAAAAGTTAACACGTTTTCCCGTATTAAAATAGAGTGACTATATACCTAAACGTCCGCTTCAATTATGTCCAAAGTAGCCTAGTTACATTCTACCTAAGTAAGGAAAACGAGAAGCGAGACAAATAAAGAAACCAAACACTTTATGCGGCCCTACAACAAAAGGCCTAATAACGAGTAGTGTGTGGGAAAATAGAATAAAAAGCCTTGTACTCGGCAGTAGGCAGTTTAATTTCGATTGATATTTCAACAATAAGTATTACAGTGTTAAACCGACACGTTACGAGTTGTGTCAGGCTGCGAGTCACGTGTGTATGCGAAGTCGCCATGGGAACCTGCAGACTGTTCTCGGCGTAGGTACACTTGAGTGCAAAGGTAACGGTGTCATTTGTGTTCTTTTTAGTGTAGTGACACAGCTTAGTAATATACACCGTCGCTTTGACGGCATCGCCTTACTCCGTGACATTATTTAGAATTTAGGATACGGAAAAAAATGTACAATTTTTTTGGGAAATATACGTTTGTTTAACGTGCAAAAATCACAATTGTCAAATACGACTAATTACAATTTTTTATTATATACATCTAATTTAACCTTAACTTAAAGTCTGGTACAAGGCCGTGACAGTTGATCATTATTTAATATTATTTCTTACTGAAAACCATGGAGGTACTTTTGTATTCAGACTGTTAAAAGTAAAGATTGAAAAATCAAACAAACAAATGTTTATACATAAGACCATAATTATTAGAAGTGAAAATTTGATGACAAGATCATGCTGATCATTATATTTTCACTTCTAAGTGCATATTTACTAATACATTAAAATGTATAGAGGCTAATACCCACAGGATTTATGAATACTAATGTGTTCATAAATCTCATAAATTTTGACATGATATTCTACTCGTAATAACCTAAATTAGCTGTGCACATACACAGTTAATTCGCGAATTTAAAATAAATAACATGAAAGCTTGAATACAAAGTTGCTCATATTAACATTATCTACCTAGCTTATACAACAAATTGCTTGTTATAAAGTTTTACGAGTCGATCAATAGTAATGGAGGATTTGAGAACCATGCCATAGTCGTTCGTTCAACTATCTCGTATAGAAACGCCAATTTTGCAAGGCATTCTATATACGTTAGATAGACCTCCCTTTTAACTCTCTATAACGAAAATAGAAGAACGAGTGTGAGGTAGTACGGGTCTCTAAACAAGGGCCTTAGTCGGTTGACTAAGGCTTGAGACATTTGGTGGGGACATATAAATATAAACTGTTGTTGAATGAAAATAGAAATAAGTGATTAACTTTTTGGAAGCTGTACCTACGCGTGGTAATACCTAATTTCGGATGGATGGAGAGACTATATCCTAGTAAATAAATTGCTAAACAATTCTAACCAATACTTTTGTACCCAAGTGTATAAACGTAACAATAGCAATTACAAAGGCCTTACAACTATGTTAATAGAGTTCACATTGGCACGACAATAACAACAGTCAATCAGGGAACCGATCGGTGCGGCCTATACGTCACGATGAGGCGGCTTTCACACGGTGGTTTATTGTGGAGGAAATAATAACACCGTGTAAACTGATGAGACATTTGGAAGATTGGTTTCTAATTAACTTCATCCGTGCAGTGGCAGTTTAAGAATACAAATCATCGCCTCATCTCTTCCCGGGTGGCGTAAGAGTCTATGAGAGAAAACGCTAAGAAACCTCTCGAGATTCAACTTCTCAACCGGTGATACTCTACCGTAAACGTGGCCACTTACAGTATGGCGGGTCCACATGTAGAAAGTTGCTCAGCGATCTCGGCGTTTCACGACATGGTCTTCAAGGCGTCTCATGACATGACCGAACCATCGTAGGCGGCTTTCAGTGAGTTTTTCTGCTATGGATGCTACTTTGTAACTTCCTCTGAAGTGCTCGTTTCGCACTTTATCGAGTCGACCTACTGTACAGTGTGTGTACTACAACAATCAATCATACGCCGACATCTAATTTGCGCCGCTTAACACACAGTCACTGCACGTTAATTAGGGATTAGCTGCAATTAAATATTAACTTTTTGTTAATAGCCATTGAATTGATGGGAACCCAGTAAAAGCGTAGATAGCGGAGATATGAGCTGTTTGAATAGTATTGATGGATGATGGAATGATTAATCTTTTTATCAATTATTAGGTACTTACATGTTGTACTTTTTTACGTGTTTTTAGGGTTCCGTTTTTATACTTTGGGACCCAAAGCGTAGGTACCGAGCCTACGTTACGCTATTACTAAGATTCCGCTGTCTATCTGTCCGTCTGTTCGTCTATCCTGTGTCGATAGTCAGTTGTTTGAAAGTGATTTCTTGTTGCTTTTTGTCCGATATTAAAATACCTTTTTAAGGAAGGGCTTTTTAATGACTATGATGATGACTGTCATCTCACCGGTCTTTGGGGAGAGCATGGTTCTCAACCCTCGACCTTCAGCGTCTGAAACGGAGAGATTATCCCAGCTGGGGCAGTCTGGGTTTTTAATCCTCATGTTGTAGTATAACGTTGAATTATGATCGATTGTAACGCCATCTATTGAAAAGAAAATTCAGTATCATTCGATAATGACATTTTAATCCCAACCGGGCATCTGTGTTGTATAAAAGATTAGAGAAAAAAAGACTGGTGGGAAAAAAATTGTCTATACAAAATTTATTAACTGTATCATTTACAATAGCTTAAGCTAGTAATGAACAACGTGTAATAACATATTGGCTACTTTAATGATGATATTTTTTATCTAAAGCTTTTTTTACTATGCGTGTGTCTTTTTGAGACCTCGGTGGCGCTATGGTTAGAAGCGTTAAGTCTAAACGCGCAGAGTTCGATCTCTACTCGTGTAAATTAAAAAATGTTCTTGTCTAAATTGTCTCTGATATGGGTGTTCTGAGAGAACCCCCCAGTTATCATCAGGTACTACCAGTATTTAGTGACGGTGCTGGCCCATCCATCATCCTTTATTTGAACCTACTCAATCCCACTTCAGCTTGTCAATTTTATACCCTACATGGGCAATTTCAACACCCGATTTAGAAAATAAGTACCTACCTACAAACAGTAGTTACTTATACTTGTAATATGTTGCAATCAACGCAGAATCTTGTTTCAAGTAGCATGACGTACCTAAATTAGTACTATGGCTAAATGTGATGTGTGTAAGGAACCCCGCTGAGTTGTATATTGATTTCTTATTGATAAAGACATAAAGGGCCCTACAGATTCCATTCTGCGAACCACTTTACTTACAACACTTCACACCGCAAATACAAGTCTTAAGCTAATGTAACAATATTTTGATGACTTGGAATGATATGTTGAGACGTATCAAAATTACCTATCAGTTTCATTTAAAAATCAGTCTTTTCTTGCAATAGTTGGCATAAAGGTAGACAGACTTTGCGTCCTCCGGTATGAGGCTTAAGAATGTTACCAAGGTATTCCTGCGTGTACAAGCGACAATGGCTTTTAGGGTTGTTACTTCCATGTG
Source organism: Conogethes punctiferalis (assembly GCA_031163375.1). Taxonomy (NCBI): domain Eukaryota; kingdom Metazoa; phylum Arthropoda; class Insecta; order Lepidoptera; family Crambidae; genus Conogethes; species Conogethes punctiferalis. The sequence goes on from CM062094.1 coordinate 9,368,948, forward strand.
AGGCAACGGTTTATCGCGCCTAGTACCTACTAATAATATGTTTTCTAATTTGAAATTCATGTTACATTTATTCGACGCTCTTACGATGAAGGAAAACATTCTGAGGAAACCTTAAGTTAACAAATTTGAAGGTTGTATGAAGTTAACCTACTCGCATTTGGCCAGCGCTGTTGACAAAGATCTTAGCCCTTTTTTCCGAAGAGGAATACATGTCGTGCCGTCTCCGGAGGGAGTATCTGCCAAGTTCAGGCTTCAAGCAATTGGGGTATAAATCTATTGAACCGCCTGAAACATCCGTGACTCCTGAGGACCTGGGTCGACCGGTAAGTCTCCACTCCTCCAATATGGGGTCAATGACCTGAGTTATTCAGAATACTAAGGCCTTCGCCATAGTACAAGGTAGGCTCGAGCTTCTCAGTGGGGCCAACCATTGTCTGTCGATAATTCCACTGGCTCTCCGACATTTATCATAAAAGGTGTCGTTATTCAATTTAGAAATATTAAAACGTTAGATAATTATGAAATGATACGACCATGAAATATACGATGCACTCAACAAAGGTTATGATTTTCGTAAAAGGATATTTCTAATTACTTACATCATTGTTGTCTACACGTTTAACGATCTATAGTCCTATAACTGCCTCGATTTTAGGAAATTTGGAATAGACACGGCTTTAGAAAATGTGTTAACTATAAATAACATGTTACATGGAAAATTTAATTATGTCTTGACTAGCTTTTATAGACTTCCCTTGTTTAAGATCTTTCAGTAGTTTATACATAGCTTGCATAATGCTATTTCGCTCGTTTACGTTAATTAGCTGTCTCGTTGATCTTGTGCAGTGTTTTCCAAATATTGTTATGCCATGAAATTATACCAGCCAACACTGGCTCTTTCGGGACCCATTACCTACTAATATTAAATTCATGCTTGTTTCATTAAGTTAGGTAATACAGAAGTAAAAATGTACAATGTGCAGGTTATAGTGACCCTTCCCAAAAGTGGGAATTCGGGAAGGTGATCCGGCGTCTAGGAAGTGTACACTACGAGGTAACTACAGAAGGGGGGAAAATCTTGCGGCATAAATAGTCTAAAAATAGTCAATAAATAGTGCCAAGTACCTACGAGTATCTAGGTATTATTTCCGTTTTGACCCCCTGTTTATTTTTCGTAGCACTTATGCCTAATTCAAAAAGGGGTCCAAATCACTGTAGAAATATGTGCGCGTTTACGTTCTAAACTCTAAAAGTACGGGGAGATATTTTAAAAAGCACTAACTTATCTTATCAACCTCCGCTTGTCACAAAATTCATCGAAAAAGGTAATAGTTAATCAATTTTACACTCCTACCGAGAATATCTTAATTACTAGGCTATGAATCCTATTTTGAACTGAGTACCTATATAAAGACTGTTTACCCGCTTGGTATCCACTTTTGGATATGTTTTGTTTCGTTAAAGTTCCAGGAATAAAATCTTATCTATATTGGAAAAATATCAATCCAATTTCAGGTATTTAGCTTAATGGCTTTAATTCATGTGAGTTTAGCGTTTCAGGTGAGGAATTCGGTATTTTTAAATTCGTTATAGATTTGCGCTTGGCCATAATTAACCTGATGTCCGGTGATATTGAAGTCTACCCATTTAGGTAAGAGCAATTCAAGATTATGGTAGAAGACTTTTCTGAATTCAAAATTTAATTGGTGGTTGGCCATTTTGATAAAACAAACGTCTGTAACTGTTTTATTTCATTTCGAAAAGTCTCTTTTTAACTCAGTTTTTGTGACACACCTTTACATTAATAAAAAGCGAAGTGTTTTCAATTCGACGGGCAGTCAAGCACTTTCGAGTGTTTTTCATAATATCTTACAAGATATTGATGTGTGCCGCTGTCACTTCTATCAAACGCTGTGTTCATAAGGCCACTCGAGGACCGATGACTGGTCACGGGTAAGCGAAGACTCGTCTTACACCGACCGTTCATAGCTAATGGTGCGTGGTAACTTGCTTGTACAAACACTGATTTGGGGATCGACAACTCTCATTGATTTTTAATATCTTTAGAACACCCGTCGTTATAAATATCAGACAAGACCGCATACATTGACCTGAATTCAAGGTAAGTAGCTTGAGCACTTGTGTTTAGGAAATTAGAATCATCGAAGATACTTCTTTTTATTAAAATGAAGAGGCAAGAGAATGAAAACTATACAAACTGTGTTCGGTTAAGAAAAGCAAATATATAATAATCAATACTTCAATACATACTACCACAATAATAATACTACAATATTAACAACCAGACTTTTATTTATTTTCAAACAAACCTTAAATCTATCCTTACAAGTTAACTCCTTAAACGAACACAAATGTTCATCACGTGAAGGGTTGTCCCTGGTGGGAATAGTAAACATGACGAGGCCTTGGGGGGTAAAGCTAAACAAAATATAGGTTTAATTGCAGTCAAGCGCAAACCCATCTCGAATAAAAAAATAATGAAAGTAATGAATGAACAGACCCAATTCTTCAGTTAATAACTATTAACAAGCTTGACTGCAATTCACCTGATAGTAGGTAAGCGATATTACAGTCTACGATAGGGTGTGCTCACTAAGCAAAAACCGGTTCACACTCAACAGGGAAAAAGGAATCCAGAAAGAGTTCCATAGTTTGGGCATTCCCAGCATGAAGTAGAGGCGAAACGCGTCATAAAAGCTATCCACAAGTTGACGAACCCTGCTCGGATTGCCCGTCCAATATTTGATAGACAGGAGATTCCAGCTGCTTACCGAAGCGAATATACATGCGTATTGTGTATGTAGAGTGCTGTATTGTGTATTGAGTGCTGAGAAAACATTTAACTAAAGCGCGCGTGCCACCGATTAGGATGATTATGCGGTTGCGTTCTACCGTGTCATCATATGAGCAAACATCGGAATATGAGTAGAATCTGACCAATATGTAGACTTACAACATAGTAAATGTCGTCTCAATTTGCACTTACTTTAGATAGAGGTGTAGTGATCTAAGATCCATCAAATCATACCCTGGACCAAAATTTGATCGGAAACCCATATGCATTATATTTATTGACATATAAAATAAGATTCATCCAATAAACATCTCGGTGAAGGTCGTTGTATAGCGGAATCTTCTACTATAGCTAAATACGACAAACCAATCAAATGATAGGCAGCAGCGCCACCAGAGCGAGAAGCTACGCCCTGCGATCGTTGTACTAAACTCCAAATTCATCATGAGCCTATCGTAGTCCACTGCTGGATATTTGCCTCTCCAGGTGCTTTTTTTTCACTTTGGTCAAACACCTGGGGGTTATCCCATAATCGACACGCTAGGCAGGCGGGTTAGCGATCGCAGGGCGTAGCTTCTGGCTCCGATGGACGCTGCTGCCTGTCATCAGCCTGTAGTAATCAGCTGCGCCTTCAATGATGGTTATATCGCTACAAGTCGGTTGCCAGAGCCTCTTTCGTTATTCACAGGGCCGTCTTTAAACTATTTGAGACCCTGGGCACATTAGGATCATGGGGCCCCTATGACCTAAATATCGATTATCATTTGGTAATCTGGCAGGAACTAGGGGGCCCCATTCGATCGAGGGGCCCTGGGCACGTGCCCACAATGCCCAGTGGGGAAGAGGGGCCTGGTTACTCAGCAGGATATACCACGGACAGGTGAGGGTGGCTTGGAGGGAAAAGATGATAGATACATCCCAATCAAAAATATCTCTAAATTAAAATATAAGTATGTACCTACCTACCTACTACTTTTGCTAATTTCTTAGAACCCAGCTAATTACTAAGTTCTTCAGTTACAAATGCAAATATAGGTAAGGCGGCACGTGGATTGCAATGAAATTGAAATACCTTATTAAATATTGACTTTTATGAGCACGACCGGTGATATCGACACCGATCTTTCTTAGAATCGCATTCACCAGATAATTATGCAGATATATTTATTAGAGGGTCATTGAACAGGATGGCTGTTTTTTTTTAAATTTCAGTAGTATAGAATAGTATGTAACAGTTATTCATTCATATAGACTTGAATTTATGATTATACCTATATATTTGTTTTGGGGGAGGCCTATGTCCAGCAGAGGGTGTTTGCTGGCAGGATTATGATGATTTTTACGGAATCAGTCTATGTTGAGCCAGAACTGTATTACAGACTAGCATGGCGGTAGTACCTGACAACTGATTGATCTGGTGACTTGTTACTTGTATAGAGTCTACTGCGGTTAAACTCGCATGCCAAGCGTAGTGACTAAGTCAAATGCCCCCAAAATGACAATAGTCATCAAAATGACAATAGTCATTGGGGGAAGATCTCGGGTCTAGCAGTGGACGTTTGCTGGTTGATGATGATGATGATCTACGGCTTAATCAATTTAGAAGTTTTATACATTGTTGTGTATTGTGGAGAGCCGTGGTAGCCTAGTGGTAAGATCGTCGCTTCACACACGTGAGGTCGTCGGTTCGAATCCGCGCGGGGCACGCACCTCTGGATTTGCAAAAATCTATGTGCGGAATTATACCACTAGCTTAACGGTGAAGGAAAACATCGTGAGGAAACCTGCACATCCAGTTTAATTGGGATGATGACAAAAAAATAATTTAATGTCCATCAGATAGATTAATGAAAAATATTGGACACGTATTTTTTATTTTGCCTCTTGTTCAAAAACTTACGAAGATACATTGATTTTAAATGTCACATGACGTCACGTTAGAGTACAAAATATACTCTAACGTGACGTAGTTAGCCCCCACTCCGTAACTTTAATGCGCTATATCTAAGTATTTTCTTGTTATTTCGACAAAACAAAAAATACGGGTCTTTTATTTTTTTATTATCTAAGAGACGGACTAATTATTTTCTTCATTTTCATACCTTGTCATCATCCGTATTCTGAATGTGTAACCATGATCCAAATTTGTCTGGTTCCCCTTTCTGAGGGTTACGAACATCAGATGGCAGTCGCTTCAATGTAATAACCAGACTCGCTAAATCTAGGATCATGGTCTAAGCGGACCCTGGGCCTAGAGGCACAAACCGGGACAATGCTAAGAGGATGATGATACATTGTTGTGTATTATAAGAACCTTTAATTAATTAAGTATCAAAATAAACAAACCCACCCACTACCTAACTTTCTAAAGTCTAACACAAATGGCTTTTACATGTTCAGAGGGCCTAGGCTACTGAAGTTAGGGTCAAGGGGGTCTAATATTTGCGTATCTTTGTGCAGACGTCTCAGATGCCTCGAAGACCTTCGAGTGCCTTATTAACTATGCTATACCAACGCGAGACGTGCTTAGGGCCGTCAAGTACACACAAAACTATTGCTTAAGTTTGCTTGTACTCTGTAGTGAAGGTACCTAATCGTGTATGACAAAGGAAAGCTAAAGCAATAGGATACTCAAGTAAGTAGTAGGTACTTTTTTTTTCATTTTTTTTATAGTAGGTCGACATAATGGCTTCCCTTCGCCTGATGGAAAGCGAAAGAGAAGCCGTAGTCGCTGTGACAACTGGCAAGTAACTGGTTCGTTACCTGTCAGTTGCCACTGCCATGCCGGCCCAACCCTAAACCCCCCACGAGCTCCGGTAGCCCTACTCACCGACAGAAACACGAACCGGAGGTCATTTGGCTGCGGTATTCTATAGGGTGGAGGTCCTTTCCCGGACGGGCAGCTCAATTCGAGCGAAGATTCGCTATGCCCTACATCTCTTGTACTATGCAATATGTAGGTATACGTATTATATCAATGCAATATCTCCCTCAAGAATGAAAGCAATGTTACTAGAAAAATTGTACTAGAAAATGTGGACCATTTGATGTTAATGAGTATTCTTCTTCTACGCGCTTCGTTGGCAAATCGAGATCAAACACGCTGTGCCCAGTGCTCCGCCACCCCGACCGCACCTCCAGTCACGGACATTAGCTCGGTGAGCGAGCAGGTCTCTCCACTCGTGGGACAGCAGACCAGGTGAGACATACTCTGGAGAGGGTCCACAACGCAAGGTCCGACCCATCAGAGTACCCCCACCTAAACAGTGTTAATCGTAGCACAGTACAGTGACCTCCACTCGCCTGATGCAAAGAATAGTTGCGGCAATGAATACGTCACCAGGCCAATTACTTATCAGGTGCCACCCCGTGCTGGATCGTGTAAAAGCCCTGAGTCTTAAGGATACTGTGTCATCATCATCATCCTAGCCTTTTTCCCGATTGTCTCAGGGTCGGCTTCCCAAACTGAGAGATTTGGCGAGGGCTAAGCTTTTACACAGAGCGACTGCCATCAGACCTCCGCAACACTTAGGGTAAGCTATACCCATTCCCAGTTGGGCGTCAGAGTTATCATAATCTCTGATATGATGTGACGACTGCTATCTGAGTTGGTAAAGATAGCACCCGGGACCAACAATACTGTGTGCATTAACATTTAATCTGTCCAATATATTTTACAGTCATTTCATAAAACTTTACATTGCTGTAAAAGTTATTATCGGTGAACCACAAAGTAACTGGTTTTGTAAATATTGACTTATTGTTGTATCAACATTAATATTAGCTTAAACACGTTGTTCGGTAACTGACACAGTCATTTGTTTCTTGCTGTCCAATAGCCATTTTTTTAATATTCTTAAAGTAGGTACTAATTTAAGGCTTTGTTCGCAAACTGGGTCAAAGTCGTAGATAATCTAGCCACCTAGTTAGACAATAATTAATAAGGTGTCATTACACATAGAGAAACTATATTAATGCATCCGGTCTAGTAAACTCTACCTTTGTACGGCACCGATAGATAATAAATAATGATCGAACAGTGGCTTACAGTGCTAGTGTTCAACATAAAGGACGATTTACAAGAGGCGGCCTTACTTGAATGTATTTGAAGGCTAGCTTTACCCTTACAATGACAACTCATATGTCCTTACCAAGGGTATCGATCTTACCCTGCTAGCGATAAGATTCTTTTTCGTTGGGTATGCCTTTACGTATAGGTACATTATGGCTCTGGGTACAGGACACGTGGGTTATGTGGGGCTCACTCCATCTAGGGGAGAATACCTACTAAGCCTGACGGTGGTCTACTTTCGCTCTGTCTTAGGGGGTTCGAGATGGCCGGAGAGACTACGCAATCCCCCACAGCGATGCAGTGGCAATGGACATCTGATAGTAAACTATAACCGCTGCCAAAGAAATTAGCAATGACTAGGGGACAGCCATGCCGCTGCCTACGAGATAAATAAGTAATTATAGCTTATAGGCCGCTCGAAACATTGTAATTTACCTTCCTTAAATATATATGTGTACAGTGTAATTTAACTATAATAAAAACCTAATTCAAGCCAATTATACATGGTTTAAGTCAACTGTAGGTAAGGTGAGCAATGATGAATATCTATCTATCTGAACTGTCGTACCATCTAAAACAACCTCCCCATTGATTATATCGTCACATTCTGTTGTCTGGGTGGCCAATCTGCCTCGCAAGACAAAGTAACGTTACATACCTCAAGATCATTAATAGCGCGAGCTAATAACTGATGTGTCGGCTCATTAATCGGTTCTCATCTTAAATCTAAACCTAATTGAGTTCTCCTAGAACCATCTATTATGTGGACCTGTAATGGGAGATAAGGGAACGACATATCACCTTTTCGCTCCAGGCCACCCTCACCTGCCCGTGGTGCATGTTGCCGAATACCAAACGAAGCGCTGGCAACTGACTGGCGGTATAGCCATCCACCACAATTAAAGGTGTAGCTAAATGCCACAGGCCGATGGCAGTAGTGTCATTGGAGCGAGGAGCAGCGCAGTATTTAGTAAGTCTGAATGTAGTGCCATGATCTAATCTACCCGGTTTACTGGTTAATTTGTAGACGAAAGATGGGAAAAGCTCCACTGTGATAACCAGACTTGTAGTAATGAATTAGGTTATAATGTAGCATGTGCAAGATAACCTCTCTCTAGACATTACGGAAGTAGTGAAGCGTCGACTGATTTAAAACATTAAGACTGACTGAAATGAGTACCTAATATGTATTAATTTCTTACTATCAATTATAGATCTCGGATTTGGCAAAAAATTATTACGCAGTGCCCCTAAATATCTATATATATGTTGATCTGATCTATGTCCAGCATTTATTCATTTACATAGTAGATAAACTTTATTGCAGTCATAATGAGATCTACATAACTACGTAATATTCAATCAGTGGATGCTTGTACAGAGTTGGTAAGTATAGGTTCGATTCTCTAATTCATAGCAATCCATCAAGCAAATTCTGCAGAAACTCGGCCGTAGCAGACCCCCATCGACTGGTTTGCTAATGTTTTCTGGTTACTAATTATCTTCCTTGGTTCCATTAGTTATTCCCACATCATACTAAATGCCTAAGCCAGGCTAACGGAGTGTCCTACATAAGCAGCAGGCGCAATGCAATGTAACGCTTGAAACGAGACAGTAACAAAGATATATTTACAATATTGTATTGTTAAAAAAAATATGTTGTTCATGTTTATGTAATAATTTTAAAAAAAGTTGCAAGTAGACTTGTTGATAATTGATTTTTGAGATTGACAAAAAAGATTTGCTAAGGGCCGTTCTGCCATGAAACAAAACGCAATAGATTTTTTTTGTTTGTTACAGCATAGAAAATTTAGTTACATATTAGACAATAACTGTACCTATACCTAGTTCTATGTAAATTGTTTGGTGTGCAATAAAGAATATATCTATCTATCTATCTAACGCCACAATAAGTCCCGCTGTCAATAGTTCGGTTCGGCACGAAAGATCATTGTATCCGCCTGAAAGTGATCTATAGGGGTCACCCAGATTAGGTACATTAAGTTCTGATTGATACGCATAAAATTAGATTGACAGCATCGCATAGCATTGTATCACATCGCACCATTTAGCTATTATCGCTAACGTAGGACACTCAGTAATGAATCTGGAAATTGTAGGTCGTAACGAACTGGCCTAGTAAAGAAGTTGACAAATTGGAAATAATCTAACGCGATAATAACAGACAGCGGAGAAGTAATTAAATAATTCTGATGCTCGATCAGCCAGGATTTGACAAGATGCGTTATTGCATAACCTACCATGTCTACTGGAATATATAATTATGCTCCTTGCACATGACTTTGTACCATATGTATTTCCATAGGCTTTGATTCCGTTGCGAGGTTCGATAATTGCGTATATGATATAAATTTACCTACCTCCACGCGTTCCTCAGAAAACATCTTGACAGATGGACAACAAAATAATCCCATGGGGGAACCGTGTTTTACATTTGAGGTATGGTGCCGTCATCATCATCATCATCATCACCATATTGCAGTCCACTGCTGGATATAGGCATCTCCAGTTGTCCACCACTGGTGAGGCCGTAAAATAGGCCAAATGTGATTTTTATAGTCATTGGCATCCTGAATACTTTTTTTATAATAGCACGATATAATGGCTTTCCTACACCTGATGAAAAGCGAAAGAAAAGCGCAAGTTGCTGTGACAACTGGCAGGTAACTGCATGGTCAATCACCTGACAGTTGCCATCGCCATGCCGGCGGAACCCTAAACCCCGGCTGCCGACTTACCCCACGAGCTCCGGCGACACAACAGAAACACGACCCGGAGGTCGCTGCGGCATTCTATACGGTGGAGGTCCTTCCCCCGTCCGGCTTAATCCGAGCGAACATTCGTTAAGACCTACCTCTCTTAAGAGCGGTTTTACAATTAGTTTCAGCAAATACACGTATCATCGCACTAATGGTTGTTGCGTACTCTGAATGCTCCGGTATCTGATGTATTGATATTAGTCCAGAATGTGTACTCGTAGATACATACGTACTGTGCCGTGGGCGGCGACACTGTACCGGCAGGACTGGTTAATTGTCGATACTATTTAGCCCTCAAAGCTGGTTCGGTTTAGGGTTGCTATATTACAATATAATAATAATAATAATAAATAACCCAAGACATGCCACGCTGGGCCACACAGCGCCATTTAGCCCCAAACTAAGCCGAAGCTATGTACTATGGGTACTAGATAACTGATAAACTTACTTAGATACATTTTTTTTTGTAAATAAATACATATTATACATAGAAAACACCCAGACCAAGACAAACATACATGTTCATGCACACAAATGTTTGTAAGGTGTAATCGAACCCACGACCCTTGGCTCAGAAGGCAGAGGTCACTACCAATTGAGTCACCGAGCCAGTCATATAGCTTATATGTAGAAGATTCCATAAACTAATACTTGTTGTTCTGCTTTTTCAAGTACCTCTCCAATTACTGAAGGTTGGCAGTGTTCTCCGCAAAGCTGACTTGTCCTGCGCGAGTCTTTGTCTTCTCCTGCTGATGCCTTTCGGTGCCGTGCAGAGACGCGCCAAGACGTCCACGAGAATAGTTGACTATTCCGAGCTCGCGAACGGTATTGAGCCGCTAAATCTGAGAAGCGATTTCTCCTAATTATGCCTGTTGTAAATTGGAGTGTTCCAAGGAGTTGTTTGAGATGATGCCTATGGCAACGTTCTACCACCGCCTGGTTGCCGTTGACAGAGGGTTCAGCCACATACCCTAGAGCCTAAGTTGTCGCGTACGGCCCGTTTCAAAAGAACCTTCTTGCCACGCACACTCAGGCGTCCCTGCCGAGGCTCTCCGCCGATACAACAGATCCATCAGTCCTTTCAGTAAGTGTGGACAATTCGTGTGTGATACCCCTGGTGTTGCAGGCGTCCATAGTCTGCGGTAACCGCTTACCATCAGGCGGACCGTAGGCTTATTTGCCACCTTAGTGGTATAACAAAAATTTATTCTAATTTACACAACCCAAAATAAACAAAAACATAATGAATGAAGTATCGACGTGCCTGTTAGCCCTGACGTTTGCTGTCAAGCCGTAATGACAGACGTAGGTGCGCGCGCGCCGGTTCCGCGCCCCGGGCCCTAACAGTGGTTGCGCGGTTGCTTTCTGGTTCACTTACGGTTTCCTCTTCGTTTCTGTAAATGCGGTGCTCTCGGCAAATTGGTCAGGTATTAGGACGAGCCATTCATTACCTGCTACTGTCTATCGGTAAAGTTGTATATTGAGAATATTTAACAAAATTATAGTCCTTTCCTAAATTGCATAGTGGTAAACAAGCACCTACAGGTACATACAAATACTTATTTCTAGATGAAGTTCATTTTAGTTTTTACATGTCATTATAGAAACGTAAACTAAGTAAATTTTTTTATAGTAGCACAGTAGGTATAATTTGTCCGAAAGAAATCACTTAAAGCGATAGCCTAAATTATACAACAAATATCAAATAGTAATGAAGACTGACTTAGTTAGACAATTGTATTGTGTGTAGGTAATGAAGAATATCTATCTATCTATGATAGTGGCCTCCCGACGACTGATACTATCTATGATCGTGGCAACGGACAAGTAACCGAGCAATATAAAAATTACCGAGTGACGATAGTTGCAATTCCCGTAAAATAAGAGAGGTAGGGCATAGCGAATCTTCGCTCGTATTGAGCTGCCCGTCCGGGGAAGGACCTCCACCCTATAGAATACCGCAGCCAAATGACCTCCAGGTCGTGTTTCTGCTGGTGAGTAGGGTCTCCGGAGCTTGTGGGTTAGGGTTGGGCCGGCATGGCAGTGGCAACTGACAGGTAACTAACCAGTTACTTGCCAGTTGTCACAGCGACTTGGGCTTCTCCTTGGCTTTCTATCAGGCGTAGGGAAGCCATTACGACGAGCTAATATAAAAAAAACTTACCGGCCATCTTGAGCAAATCGTCATTCCACCTGGCCTGAGGGCGCCCTAAACTGCATTTAGTTTAGGTTAGGTATATTAAAATAATATCCTAAGAACCTTCCCTAAGTGTCTACCTTACCGTGCTTTACTGTACCTTCGTTTATAAAATTAATAACAATGACCAAACGGTAGTAGTATATCAATTATTATCTCAACATATCTCGTGCGCTTGCGCATCCGGGGCGTGGACGCCTTCGGGCTGCCCCAGTTTGAAAAACAACAGTGAAGTTGAACATTTAGAGTAGCAATCTCAATCCACACAGAAGCACTTTACTATGAAACGTTGCTTTTTATTATTGTCATAATGGTGCTAGCAACGGCTTAACTTGCTTTTTCACTCTGCTAAGTAATTTTTTACCACTATTGGTTTGAACTCGAAATATTTCAAATGGTAATTTTATTTCATTGTGATAAAGTTCAGTTGCCCTTGATACACCTCCTGGGAATTGAATTGCACTGATGCGATCTCGAAATGGTTAACTTGCCTTATTTATAATAGTAGCTAGTATATCTACCTAGTATTTATGTAATATACCAATGAAAAACACTCCAACCGTCTGGTTTCAAACTAATGTATCACATCTATGTAGAGGTCTGGAAGATCGTTTTCAGTAGACTACTGCCATTATGCGTCGCCCTCGATTAACATTTCATTGGATTATTTTTCATGGGCGTTTAAGTAAAGATCCTTTATCTTTTCTAGCTTATAGACTTAGGATGAATGTATCTTTAGAATGGTGATGTGAAAGAATGTTTGAAATCGGCAGAGTAGTTTCTGAGTCCATTCATTACATACACACTCACAGAAATTCAAATCTTTCCTCTTTTCTTTATAATATCAGTGTAGGTTATGGAACGTTTTTGTTACTTAATAATATTACGTAGGCTATAGGTATCTCGTCATTTCATTTTTAATAGACTTTCTTACAAAACTTTAGTAGCGAGCCAAGCGAGCAAACCGTAATTTCAAGAAACCGTTACACGTTCTATGCAACTTAGGTAAATCTGAAACAATGCTTTTCTATTATAATAGTGGTTCCTTGTTATTAATTCTTTGCCTTCAGTAGTGTTGTAACATGTCCTACCTGTTTATTTGGGACATAGATTTGCTGAGTATGTCAAAATTTTTAACCGACTTAAAAAGGGTGGTTTGTATATTTATAAATTACACTTTACAATTACATCGTAATTTAGAGTATTCGAAACCACTAAGATTTATGCTAATTTCTATCAACATGTTCAACATCATATTATGATCATGAGTAATTTTCGTGATACCTTTAGATGGTAAATACAGTCTTGGTAATTGTCAGACCGAATGCGTACAGTAGGTAGGTACTAACCCACACTACTGACAAGGCTCCATTTAACGTAACGTCCGAATTCCGATTTATATCTGTACCTACCTATATCTTCTCATTTCCCATGTCTCTTAGGGCCGGCGCTTCCGGTCCGTCATTCAGGGTGTGTCTGCGTCAGATCCTGATGTAATCCCATCGCGCCCACGGGCCTCATCCAGGTCAATTGTAGTTTGTAACCTACAGTGGTTTCGTTTCTCTTGCATTGCCAATGCCGCTCTTGTCATGCGATCTTCTGACTGACACGTAGGTACTCGTATATATTTAATATCCGTCCCATAAATGTGTCCCATCTATTCTACCGCATCACCTACGCACTCCGGTGTATTGCAAGCCCAAGTAAGTTCGCCCTCAAAGTACGTTACTTAGGCCACAAATCACCACTTCTAGCGTAAAGCACTGCACTCGATGCCCAATGACAAGCAGTAAAACTTAAATGAAACTTGTGTGGCCTTTGTATGAACCAAAATACCCAGTTTCTTGGTAACAATGGTTCGTTTCGTTGCGAGAGATAAAGATCAATAAGTTACAAAGGAAACGCTAAGATTTTCTGTCGTTAACTATAAAGTGGAAATCGATTTGAGCTAATGTGTTTTAGGACGCGTAGTTCTTAAACTTGCTTGCTTAAAATACAGGGTTAGTGTTATGTCAATTTTGTAACAATAATACTCAATTCGCAATGAAATTCTATTCTAAAGGATATTTGACTTTTTAATACATTTTAATTCGATATTTATTACTCACAGTAACAGGACGTTAGTCATACAAGTACCTACCCATCAAGTACCTAGTACATAGATAAAAGTTATGAAATGTCAGTGCCTAATGTTTGACGCATAGGTATATTTGTGTTTTGTGTCAAATGCTTGATATTTGTGATGTTTTTTTATAAATAAAATTAAGGTAAAATGTAAATCCGGATAACGACGATGAGCTGCTACATCTTTTAATTTATGTCGTCAAATAGGTACCTACCTAATTAACATTTGAGTTTTTATTATATTTTTATAAATAAATAATGTCATTATCATTATACTCGGTTACCGATCAACAATACTAAGTAAGTCAAGTAAACAAAGCATTAATATTACACATTCAGATTCCCATCAGAAACCATTACTTAATGGTTAAACAAAACTTCAGGCGCTATTGATTCTAAGGCCATGTAGAGAAAGCAGTCAGCAGCTAATTGAAAGTCATCCGTACACTGGCTCACACGGAGCCACCCTGTATCGAAAGCGATAAATCGCATGGAGATATGAGCAGCAATATTTCAAACTAGCGCTAATGTTGTTAGAACAGATATTCTCGGAAATGATTGACCGCGTGTCTGGGGGTCCGACCCACCACTGCGTCCGTTTTTCACTGTCCAATAGGGCTGGCAAATCAGTTTAACGAAGAATATGGAGTTAGACATGTTTTTGTTAAAGATGAAGAAACAGCTTGATTAAACACCGTATTAATGAAAATGCGTAAAACCACACATATCTCAACCTTATCTATTTAGAAAATATATGCCAAAATAAATGGTAAACTCTGAAGTTAATGCCAGCCAAAGCTTTTTTAATATAAAAGCTTACTAAGTCCTACATACCACAATTGAAAAAACAAGCCTCGCTGTAAGAAATATTACCTAATTTAAAATTGTGTTACCTATACGAATACATTTCAATTTATATGAATTTTCTTAAGTTATTACAAAACCTAATTATTATATGTTTTGGTTAGGTATAATTGGCCTCTGGCTTTTGATTAGTGGAATCGATTTTAGTCTTGATTCTGAACAAAGTCATTTTAAACTTTGCGCTAATTCTTTCATAGTACGTTTTATAGGCCTTCAGAAAGTGGATTCTACGGAGAAAAACCGGAAAAAACTCAAGGACCGAAACTATTATGACTGGCTCGGTGGCTCAATTGGTAGTGACTCCTGCCTTCTGAAACAAGGGTCGTGGGTTAGACCCCCACAGAGGACAATCATTCATCTGAAGAACATATTTTGTGCTTGTTCCGTGTCTGGGTGTTTATAATTTGTATTTAAGCACATATTTGTGGTACCTTCGTAGTTCTGATAACACAAGTGCTTAAGCTAGTAGCTTTTATAATAATTTAAGTATTTATTATAATGCGATCTAAATGTAGTCACCAACCCTACTTACCACTGCACCGTAAAACATTGTCACTTCAATAATATTTTAAACCGTTCTTGGTTAGTGGTGTTTGGACAACAGTTAGGCAAACAACACCTACCAAAAGGCTCTAGGCGCGGAAACAGAACTTATGATGAACAAACAAACGTCGCGTGCCCGAGCATCGGTACAAGTGTAGCGAGTTGCTTCAAGTGCTTTGCTTCTCTGATCTTTATATTTAGACCAATAATGTTCAAATTAGATTAACCTTTAATTCCGTTACGGAGAAAAGAGATTTGCACATTTGGTTTCGCTTAGATCTACGTGACTTTGAATTTGAGACAAGGTAATACGTGCAGAAACTAATTAGGTAGGTATAGCTCTTAGAAAGCGTCAGATAGAAAACAGACAGAAAGTCATTTAGGTTTATAAAGATGGTTCACTACACTACCATTTTTTATGCCGAGGAAAAGGCCTTTAGGCATCCGCGCTACCCGGGGGAGTAGCAGGGTATGTGGGACTCACACCGCACTCAAGAACGGGAGGATGGCACCCCGTCTCAAGATGAAATGGAGACAGGGAATACCCACTAAAAACCGGCCCTTCCGTCAAGCGCCTATGGGGGTAGTGATAATTTACAATTGACCTATCGTATGATTGGGTACTCCCTAATTTGTTAAGGTGGGTATACAATTATTAATATAGCATTAATATAATCAATCGATTAAATCCCTTTACGCTAAGACAAATTCAACAATTTTCTGTGGTACCTAGCGAGGTAGGTTTAAGAGAGGTAGGGCATAGCGAATCTTCGCTCGAATTGACCCGCCCGTCCGGGGAAGGACCTCCACCCTATAGAATCTCAAATGACCTCTGGGTCGTGTTTCTGCCGGTGAGTAGGGTTTCCGGAGCTCGGGGGGTTAGTGTTGGGCCGGCATGGCGGTGGCAACTGACATCCCTGACTTCATAATATGCATCATCATCAAACAGGATGCAGTCATTTTGATGTGCTAATATAAAATGTATTATATTGATTATACAATTTTGACGTGCTAATATAAAATAAAATATCTATATATGTATTTATATACATATAAGTTTCACATATTATGCCATAAATCAGTTAGCGCTAGGAAATCATGTGAACTACCAAGTGAAATCGAATCATTGAACAATGCTTATGAATTTTTGCATCTGAGTGCTGGCTTTCACTGCGCTCTTGTTGTATTTTTATCTCGTTTCGACTTGTTTTCACTCGGGACTTTCATTCAGATGTCATACAAATGTAATTTTAATATCGCCAATTAGGTAACAATTGAACTATTAGATGCGCTTCCAGTGAATTTCCTACAATCGTGTTTTTGTGGCGATGTCGAGGGCTAATTTGAAAAGTGCTACATAAAAAAGCTTGTCTGTTTAAACAATGTGTTGTAAATTAAGTAGGCGATTTGGATTCTTATCTGATGATCTTTTGAATGGTTTAAAAGATTCTATTAAAAAACAGGGTTCAATTATAATTTTATCATTGTTTTTTATTTTATCACATATTAACATCTTCTTCCTATTCAGGTTAAAATAAAGACCTCAAACACTTATCTAATTTATAGCCATTATGTACCTCGCAGTACAACGGTTTGATTTGATTCCTTCATAAGAAATTTGTTATTTATATCATTATATCGTCATTACGATGCCAGAATTTCATTTAGGGCTAAAGTAAATTATTTTACTACTCTGGTAGGTAGGTTTATGTCATCACAATTTCTACCCAAAAAGGTACGTAGGCACGGTGACTTATTGACCGATACCCACATCATAAGTTTATAACTAGGTAGGTACTTTAGTGCGGTTCGGAGCAATGTATGTGACGTTGTCTGATATTTATTTATTTATTATTTATTTTATTGTCGACAGGTGCCGTCAGAAATGCGCGTACGCGACGAGGGGAGCGGCGCAGGCGGCGCGGGGTAGCATGGCCGCCGCGCTGCTGCTGCTGTGGGCGACCGCCGCGGCCGGCGCGCGGCTGAACGACCTCGCGCGGCGCGACACCGGCGACGTGTTCAGCCTCACCGGTGAGCACGCGTGACGTCACACACTAGCTCGGCCGCCGCGCTGCTGCTGCTGTGGGTGACCGCCGCGGCCGGCGCGCGGCTGAACGACCTCGCGCGGCGCGACGCCGGCGACGTGTTCAGCCTCACCGGTGAGCACGCGTGACGTCACACACTAGCGCGGCCTCCGCGCTGCTGCTGCTGTGGGCGACCGCCGCGGCCGGCGCGCGGCTGAACGACCTCGCGCGGCGCGACACCGGCGACGTGTTCAGCCTCACCGGTGAGCACGCGTGACGTCACACACTAGCTCGGCCGCCGCGCTGCTGCTGCTGCGGGCGACCGCCGCGGCCGGCGCGCGGCTGAACGGCCTCGCGCGGCGCGACGCCGGCGACGTGTTCAGCCTCACCGGTGAGCACGCGTGACGTCACACATTAGCGTGGCCGCCGCGCTGCTGGAACAAGCGAGACGTCACACCATACTAGCGTGGCCGCCGCGCTGCTAGTACCCGCGTGACGTCACACCATACTTGCGTGGCCGCCGCGCTGCTAGTACCCGCGTGACGTCACACCAAACGACTACCAACTTCGCACGCCACAATACCGCGTTGCAGTGTTGCCGGCAGAGGCGTAGCTATAGGGCGGCAAACCGGCAAAATGCCACGACCCCCGACCCTAGAGGACCCTAGCTAAGTGGCCGTGAGCTCTGAAATGACTTATAAATTTTCATCTGGTCGGACCTCCTTCTGGCCACCTTCTGGTTGCCAGAATGTTACTTTTGACCTCTTCATATTACTTTCATGTACCACGGCCCAAAATATCCTTAATGATCTGAAGAAAAATATTAATACCTACTTAGAGAGCCGTTGTCGTTGGCGTCCTCTGGGGGAGGCCTACGTTCAGCAGTGGACAGCAATGGACTGATTGATCAGAGATCCGCCTGCGGCATGGTCTAACGCCACGTAACTCACTCAATAAAAGGTGGGAAAAAAGCTAGTAGCGCACATTAGAAGCTGTTTAAATAAGCTGAGGGATGGAAGGGAGCGGCCTATCATCTTTTCGCTCCAAGCCAACCTCACCTGCCCGTGGTGCATCCTGCCAAATAACAAACGAGGCGCTGGCAACCGACTGGTGGCGGTATAACCATCACAATTGAAGGCGTAGCTAAATACTAAAGACCGGCGACGGGCAGCAGCGTCACCGGAGCAAGAAGCTACGCCCTGCGATCGCCAACCCGCCTGCCCAGCGTGGCGATTATGGGTAAATCCTCCAGATGTTTGCTCTAAGTGGCGAACAACTGGAGAGGCCTATGTCCAGCAGTGGACTGTAATAGGCTGATGATGATGATGAAATAAGCTATGTTCTTCATTGCAGGACATGAATGTGGACCTTCCATATGTGCGGAGCACGGCGCCGGCGTTGGCGACGAGAGTGCGGCGGATGGGTGCGCGTGCGTCTGTCCGCAGCGGGCGCCGCTCTTCAGGGAGGACCGGGAGCTGTGCGTCGATGATCTGCCAGGTACGTAGATGTAGATTGTTATACCGACTTCAAAAAAAGAAGGAGGTTCTCAACCTCCTCGTGGCCACATCCTAGAATTTTCCCATTTCATGAAATGTTCACTGTCTATTGGCCATATCATAATGTGCCCAGGCCTGATCAATCAGACTGCTATTTCATGAAACGGTCAGTGTCAATCGATCATATCGTGGAATTATTTCATTGACTCCTGGTAGAGGCACTGTAAGCGCCAGTGTTGCCATATTAGCATATTATTTTATCTCTTAGCATTTCAAAAATTTGGGTGAAACAACTAGATTTTTATAAAATTCATGTAATTTTAAAAGCGGGGGGAAGGGGGGCAATTAAAAATACATTCTTAATCACAGATCTGACACAGTTGGTTAGGTTAGGTTAGACTTGTGACCCATTTTTACGATATGGTCAAACGTGGGTGACCAAATCGCTAAACGTTTATCGTAAACGATTTGGTTTGGTTACCATTAGTTGGCCACTTCATGAAAAAAATACACTCTTTTCTCTTTTCAATTCGTCGATTTGGCCAAGACATACATATATATGTAGGTACACATCTAATAAGCATTAAGAAAGCCAATATAGAAAAACTCAATATTTATTAGGATTAATCTTTTCAATTGATAAACCAAATATAGCGAATTTGCAAATTCGTCAATAAAAATTTATTTTAAAAACGTGGACTATTAGGTTTAGACTATATTTAGACAACTTTACGAACAAGATTTACTTAGCAACCGATCGCCATAGAGTTCGCAGGTAATTTATGGGTCTACATAACCATAAAAACTTGAAAACGGAGCAAAAACGTGTTAAAAATAGCCTGTAAAACTTAATTCGCGAACGGTAGACGGGAAAGTACTTAAGTAACAGTATTTAATAGTAGTTTTGCAACATCATCGCACAAGATACTTATCACGGTAACGTTCGCACTACCACAACGTTTTTACACTCCAAGATGAAAGTCCAACACACTTTTACTATTTACTATTCTGAAACTGTATTTGTACGAAAAATATGTAACTTTTTACATATTCTTTATGATAATTCGCGTAATTGCTTTTAAACTGTAGCATTTTGAATATGACTTAATCGCGAAAACGTTTAAGTAATATCTCTCACTATAAATCTTAAAAGAGCATGAAAGTGATGTAATTAACATGTGATGTATTTAGATAAAAAATTTATTAATGCAAATAAATCTTACATAATCATACTTAGACATATCATTAGTAATAACATAGGTTTTGGCCACGTTTTACGTAAAGATCCGAACTACCTACGTTGGGAACAAATGCTTAGCCATGCAACCTCCGCCGGGCCCCGGCAGACGGGGTAGACCTAAGAAGCGTTGGCTTGACGTCATCACCGAAGATATGCGCGCCAATGGACTCACCACCAGGGATGCCAACGACCGTCCAAAGTGGAGGAAACTTAGCAGGAAAGTGGACCCTGGGCTCCGAGGCACGGCCTCGATGCAACAGGGAATAACGACCAGATGATGATGAGTTACTTTTTTTAAAATAAGTATATCAATAGACAACGTATTCAATTTGGCTTCATTAGATATTTGGACGTGTTAGTTAAGTAATAGTTTTACTAACATTTAAATATGGTTGAATGAAGATGAAGCCCTCCTCCTCAAATCGTTCCAACAGTTCTAATTAACTCCTGCTAAGTTGGTAGTAATTCTTACATGAACAAACTGTGAATTTTTAATAATGTGCCACGTGTTTTACTCGTACCTATAGGTATTCTATTCTGTTACGCGCGAAAATTTGTTCTAAGGTTGAGATATTATCTTAATAGCCTGAAATCTAAGTCTGAAACTAAATACGGATGTAGGCCCGTAGGGACACGTAAACGATGATCGTAGGTAATGTAAATAAACAACAAACTCTTTTGATGGCAGGTAAATTCAAAATGATGGTCCGAATCCGAAAACTCCGTTCAAGTGCTTCTGTTTTGATTAGTCTGATTTCAATTTGAACTTACAAATTGAGCATCGACCTTGCAAATACCAATATCTATAAGAAAGAGCATTTATTGTCAGAATCTTAAAATGTTCGATTTCCCAAAGAAGTTTATGTTGCGAATTCCTTAATTCGACAATTAAAACGGTAACACAGTTATACTTACGCCAATTAATAAGGATAAATGGAATCGCTCGTGTAATTACATATTTTTGATATTTGAGCTCTATTTTACCGAAAAACCTTTTCTCGTTTTGATATTACGCAAACTCGTTGCGCAACTTTAGAAAGCATCTCAATTGGCGTTAATATCACTGAATTCGATTAAAACGTAAGTCTCGATGGGCAAAACGATGCGAATCGATACCGCAAATCTGCCGCGATAACAAATATCAAACACATTTGCATTCGTACAGGGTTGTGTAGAGAGAGCACGAAATTCGCTTAAACTACATTACATATTCGATTCATTTCAATTTGGATCAAAATTTGTTTGTTTAATAACAAAATTGAACCTCATTTCTTATGCGAGATTCTCGTAATGCGTTTTTTTTAAATCCTGATATTGTTTGTTTGACTTGGTTAGATACGATACGATACCTAATACTGCAATTAAGTAAGAATACACAGTCCATATGCCAAATTACAGCAACGTGCACAGGACAGTCCCGATTGGATCCTGATTTCCATATTGAAGGGTACCTATACCTACTTACGTTTATTAATCAAAATAGGTATTGAACTTACAGAAGTCCGTATTGTATATCTGGCTTTAGAAGATCAATAAATGTGATTCCCTAATGGAAGTCTCGGATAGTAATTTGAGGTACCTAAGCTTCAAGATTTCGATTTTGAGCTGAGCTTAAGGCGCAGTAAGTTTAGTTATTGACCTCTATGTTAATTGACGACGATATTTAATGATCATTACTGTCTCGTTTATAATTTTACCATCGTTTACTAGCATAGATAGGTACACCTTTAACTAAGATTCGCCAGTGAATTTTCGGACCGTAACGTATGCAAATGAATACTTTATTAGGTAATGCAATTAGAGATAGCAAATGACATTCATGAATAAAAAATGTCCATTGTATTTTTTTACAATTATTGTGTAATATAATAGAACGACTATTAATTATGTTTTAATTAAATGAGTATCTTCTTCTTATCGTGTCGATGGCAATAACAACCGGTCAGATTTTCCGAGACCAAAACTCTGCTACACGGACAGCATTACCATTAGCGAGTAATAGGTCTTTCCGTGAGCACCGATCCGGACAAGCTGGGCAGTCCAGAAGATGAGCCATGGTCTGTGGGGCCACACCGCACTCGCACCGATTCTCATTCTCATCTATATACCCCCACTTACATAAGGAGTCCTTACAGCGGCCAACCTGAACCCGAAGTCTGTTCAAAGATTTCCAGGTTGACCACGACAAGCTTTTCCCCGGAGGAAGCTCTTCAGCAGGAGTATATAGAGAGGAAGGAAATTGAGTGTTCCATTCAGTTATCCTGTTCCGCGATGGATCACCGGAATTGGCACTCGTACACCCGAGGAAACTACGCCGACTTTTGAGCCTCTGTGGAGCGATCGAGTAGTCATGCAATGGGTGGCGGGGGTCACGTTCTGCTTTAGCTCTCTCGACAGAGCTTGCCACATCCCTACGAACCCTTGGTGGCGCGATACCGGCTAAGGAGTACAATGAACTTACCGGAGTCGGTTTCAGACAACCCGTAATGATCCGGCAAGTTTCATTCAGTACCGTGTCCACCTTCCTTGCATGAGCAGAACGGCTCCACACGGGACAGGCGTATTCCCCAGCAGAGTAACAAAGTGCCAGCCCAGACGTCCTCAGAACATGAGGAGAAGCTCCCCAGTTTGTGGACGTTAGACGATGAAGAAGGTTGTTACGAGAAGCCACTTTTTTCTTGACATTGTCGCAGTTCGTTTTGAATGTCAGAGTTCTGTCCAAAGTGACTCCTAGATACTTCGGTTGGGGACTGTGGGCGACCGGGACTCCCTCCCAATTGATGTTAAGTGTCCGGTTGGCTTCTCTGCTGCGTAGGTGAAAGAGACAGGTCTGTGTTTTCGACGGGTTTGGTTTCAGGCTGTTTGCAGCATAGTAATCGCTTAGCTCTTCCAGCGCCGAGTTCAGGTGCTCTTCAACTCCATCAAAAGATTTTGATTGAGAGGCCAGCGCTAGGTCGTCAGCGTAAATGAAGCTGGTGGTATTTGGGGGGGAAGGCTGGTCATTGGTGTAGATGTTAAATAGTATAGGCGCAAGTACACTTCCCTGGGGAAGGCCATTTTTTTGGTCTCGCCATCTACTCCTGTCTGCTTGGAGGTGAACCTGAAAGCGGCGGTTGTGTAGTAGTTCACTAAGAACTTTAATAAAGTTCTGGTCTTCTGTCATTTCCTCCACTTTTCGGAGAAGTCTCCTGATGTTCACGGTGTCGTACGCCGCAGAAAGATCAACAAATACCACTCCAGTGATCTTTTTAGCCTCGAAACCATCCTCCATATGCTGAGTGAGTCTTAGAACCTGGCTACAGCAGGATTTTCCAGGTCTGAAGCCCGCCTGATCAGGTATTAATTTTGGATCCACTAGATGAGTAAGCCGCCCCAAGAGCAGACGCTCGAACAGTTTATGTGTGTGGCAAAGAAGGGAGATCGGTCTAAAGCTTTTCGGATCATTTACTGGCTTACCGGGTTTTAACAACGCGATCACTTTGGACTTCCTCCAGGCACGGGGAATTTTAGCTGTCTCCAAGCAGTGATTAAACAACAGATGCAACCAGGACACAGCTATTGGGCCAAAGTTTTGGATTTGCTCCACTGATATGTTATCAACCCCTGAGGCCTTACCGATCTTCAAAGCCTTTATGGTTTTAACTACATCTGACAACTCAAAAGGCTGACTAATCTTAGAGTTACTTGTGAAAGTAAAGTCATTGGTTTTGAGCTGCCTTAATCGTTTGGATGGTTTGCCATTAGTCAATAACTGATGAGCTATCTGGTTAGCTGTGACTAGGGAAGGGGGAGTTGCTTGTGGAGGTTCACTAGTAAGTTTCCTAATAGTGGACCATGCCTTTTATTAAATGAGTATAGTAATTTATGATAATGTTTAGGATGTAGCTGGGTAGCGTAACACATAACTAAACAAAATGGTTAATTTTCATTAAATTACTTACATACCTAGATGATTTGTATATCTAGGTACTTAGGTACTTCTTTTTAGTTAGCTTTCCATGCTATTCAATTTGATACTGACTAATGACTTTACAATTTATACAACTGCCACAGATAGATCAGAAATAAACAATATTTTTCTTACGAATGGTGTACATTATCTAACCATACGGTGACAATTCAATGGATCGCATTGTCCTATGAACTAATAGAATTAGAAGATCATATCTCCAGAGATATGATCTTCTAATTCTATTAGTTGACTGATATTAATTCACACGCGCAATCAGATATAGTAATGTGTGAAAATTATGCACACAAAGAATTTTTACCACAATATTTTTTATTCTATCGTGAGAGGATCGGAACTGCGAACATGTAAACTGACTTGAAATTTGCCTTTGATTTATATGTGTAAAGTTTATGGCTATGTGCGTTTATACCTAGGTACAGTCAGCTACGTAGGTACAGCCAGCATCAGATATACGTGAACATGTAAGCTCCTTGTTGTTTCTTAAAATTGTTTACCCACAATACTAAGACTGTACACACATATTTTAACATTATATGACCAGGTATACATACAAAAGGTATATGTGTACATGTGTAAGGTATATGATAGGTACCTACGCCTACAATAAATGTTTTATTTCTCAGTACAATGGTTACAAATGGCGGACTTAATGCCGTGTGGCATTCTCTACCAGTCAACCATTGGGCGAGCCAGAAAACTATAATATGGTGCGGTAAAAGACATTCTAACAACTGCTATACTTAATAAACACAAATACTATAATATATCTTGTACGGGCAAGCCATCGTACATTCGCGTTTTGCTGACACCGCGCCCCATATTGGGCCGCGCGTGATTACTGTTTACTTTATAATATTTTTATTTACTAGTACGTCACCGACTGTCATAGCAGTTACTAATCAAGGAAAGATTGCCATATTTTTTACGTGTACTTAACTATATACAATATACTATTTTACCCCGGCGATCTTTCTCTTTGGCGTAAGTACTCACCACTACAACCACTTTACTACTACTCATGTACGGAGCTTCGTGGTCTACTAAGCGGAGCCCCTACATATCTACTTAATTATAATGGAGTTTTTAAGCAAATATTGAAAGCGACCTCGATCCTTTTCGACAACTAATCGAATTATTATTTCCATGTACCTACCTAAATTTCATCATCATGTCGCTTTAACATAATTTTAAGCTTATTTTATACATCAATGTTTCCAGATTTGCCTTACAAAATGCGCTCGCAGTCTTAATTCCTTTACAAATGTGACTTCCGATAACTTATACACTGGGAACCGTTGATACCGAGTCGAATTTGACAAATATTTGTATTAAGCACTTTTGGTAATTTCAATGCGGCTTGTTTATGTTTATTGAAATCGAATGTTTACACCGTATTCTGATGTGTAAGAGGTATAATATACGGCAATATACCTATACGGCAAATTTGTGGACAGGAGTAATGCAGCGGAGTCGAGCGGCAGAAACGGTCTGATAATATTTGTACCTGATGAAGATTAATTGAAAGTTGTTCTAGAATTAAATAGTTAACTGTACCTACAGTATTAATTTTGATTAGGTACTGAATTGAAGCTGTACGGTCTATCACCGCACATTTGCATTCTAGGCATTTTGTTTGTTATTGCGCGCGGCTGACCCAATTATTTTTACGTGAAACGTGTAGTTATCAAATGAACGTTATTAAATGTAGCCACGCAAGACGGCTGTGTCAATAATCGTATTGTGGAATGTGAAATAAATTGTGTTTTCTCTCAACAAGGAGTTTTCTTAAAACATTAAGCAAAAGGTGTATGGTGTTCAAGATCCATACATCTTATGGTCCTTCGAGCCAGTTCAGTGTTTTTGTGAATCTCGGGTACAGAACGATCGGTTCGGTTGGCCTCCCAGAAGCGGGTCTCACCAACTGGATTGAGAAGGCGTCTACCTGTGCTGAGACTGCAAAGCACTGAGAGCCAGCAAGCAAGTGTTTTTCAAGCATAGCAAGTATCAAGTATATCAAGCAGTTTACATATATTATAGCAAGCATATCAAGTAAGTTGAGCATTTTATAACCTATCAAGTAAAGCAAGTAATCATAGCAAGTATATCAAGTATTCTATTACATATCAAGTAAAGCAAGTAATCATAGCAAGTATATCAAGTATTCTATTACATATCAAGTAAAGCAAGAATAGCAAGTAAAGCAAGGATAGCAAGTAAAACAAGTTTAGCAAGTAAGTCAAGCATTCAACATTATCAAGCAAGCATAGCAAGTAAATCAAGTATTCTACATTAGCAAGTAAGTCAAGCATTTTACATTAGCAAGCAAGTGCAGCAAGTATACCAAGTATTTTATTGTTATAAGTATATATCAAGCATTTCAAGCATTCCACATACGAATTTAGCAAGCAAGTATAGCAAGAACATTTTTTTTACAAGAAATAAACAAGCATAATTAACAAGTCAAGCATAATCTTCAACATGGAAGATCTTCTAGCAAATCAGCAACAAATAGTCGAGGCGATTGATCAGCTGTTTGTGAATTTTAAGAAAGACAGTCACGAAAGGAAGACTCCTGATTACATAAACCGGAAGTTATACACATTAGATAGCTATTGGCAAGAATTTCATAACAATCATCTCCAGTTGTGGGCATTTCCAAACAAGTCACACTCTTATTTTACAACCAGTACCTACGATCAAACGAAGAGCAAATATGAGAACATAAAAGCAACATTATCAGCATACGGTTCCAAGGCCGAGGGGCAAGGGTCGCGGCCTTCGACGCCTGTTCTCAAACCTGCAACGATATTAGCACCATCGTATCCAGGACCGTCAAAAGGTTCCGACACCCGAGGCACAGAGAGCAAAAATGATGAGCTATTAAAAAAGCAAGCAAGCAACTTTAGAGCATTTCAACGAACAGTCTCTAACATCAACCTGGATTCTGTAACAGACAAGTGGGAGTTAGAAGATTTACTGCGTACGTTACAGGCGCGATGGTCAGCAATAGACAGCCTACACTGGGAAATTGATAGCGAGATCCAGGGTAGCGATCAAGAGTACGAACGAGCATTTTCATCTTTCGAGCAAACGTATAATAACATGAAGAGGTCCATTAACAGCAAGCTATGGTCAGCCTCTCATAGAGAAAAGTCTACTCCTCAGATGGACATACCAGTTTTCGTTGGAAATTACCATCAATGGACATCATTCAAAGACTTATTCAACGAATCCATTCATACTAACCCAACGTTATCGAGCGCACACAAGATGCAGTTCTTAAAAAGCAAGGTAAAAGGAGAAGCAGAACGACTCTTGCAACACCTTCCAATCAGTTCTGAGAATTACAATATTTGCTGGGAAATACTTAATCACCGATACAACAACAAGAGACTTATTTTCACATCTTACATCAATAGTCTTTTAAGCATCCCAGCCATGCAGCATCAGCAACCATCAATTAATCAGATCAAGCGTCTCCATGACACCGCTCTAGAAACTCTCAACGCAGTGAAAAACTTAGGCGTGGACATCAGCACATGGGATCCGTTAATGGTACATCTCCTGTCACAGAAACTAGACAATGAGTCATTCAACGATTACAATGAATCATTAGAGAATCCCCGAGAGCTACCTACGCTCAATGATTTCTTATCATTTTTGGAAACAAAATTTACCACGATGGAATCTTCTCGTAGAAAGCAAGAACAAACTACGCAGAGATCGCCTGGGTATCAAGTTACACCTAAGCAAGTCCCAAGATATCAAGTATACTCTCAAAATGCATTAGCAGAACAGGATTCAGGACAATTTCGAATCAATTGCCCACTCTGTAACAACGCACATGGAATTTATTTTTGTCAGCAATTTCTGTCGATGACGCCACAGCAAAGGCGAAATACAGTATGGAAACTCGGCAGGTGCTCAAACTGTTTATTCATACATCAAGGAAAATGTAACTCTCTGAAACGGTGTCGAGAATGTCGTGGGCAGCACAACACGCTGTTGCATGAAGCTTTCGTTCGACCCACCAATATAAGTTATAACAGCAAGCCAAGATTCATCGACTATAACAATTCATCCAAGACATATCAGCCCAAGAGAAATCAGAATACCATGCACGTGTCGCAACAACGTGACACACCCGAAATACTCTTGGCTACCGCCATAGTTCAAGTTCAAGCTTCCAATGGGTCATATTACAAGTTCAGAGCCCTCCTCGATCAAGGCTCCCAGTGTTCGATCATCAGCCAGAGGGCTTCTCAAATGCTATCCCTGCCGATAAGTCATTGTAAAGGAGTCATAAATGGCATCGGATCAAAAGATAGCCATTGCAAAGGCATGGTCAACATAACTATCAAATCAAACAACAGTGAATTTACACTCAGTACGGATGCTTTCATCATGAATACTTTGATAAACAATTTACCAAGCTACACTTTTTCCAAACCATCATGGCCAATCCTGGATCATATACAGCTGGCGGATCCAGAATTTTATAAGAGCTCCCCGGTGGACATTTTACTAGGAGCAGAAGTATATTCCAACATCATCTTAGATGGCATCTGTAGAGAAAATAACAACGCACCGATAGCACAGCAAACCCGATTTGGTTGGATACTAAGTGGGAGTACTTCACAATCCACATTACATTGCAATGTAACACTAAACAATATGACAGATATTCAGAATTTTTGGGAGATAGAAGACATATCTCAAGAGTCAACCCTGTCATCCGAAGATCAAGCATGCATGGATTTTTACAAGTCATCGACTATTCGACGCGAAGACGGAAGTTATCAAGTCAAGCTTCCTCTCAAGTCAAATTTTGAGCAAGAATTAGGCAACTCTAAACAGAAAGCAGTGGCGCAATTTACTCAATTAGAACGCAAATTTATGAAACAAGAAACCGTCGCAGCAGATTACAAGTTGTTTATCGATGAATACCTAACAGCGGGCCACATGAAACTCGCTACCGGTAACATGACGCCGGAATATTACATGCCTCACCACTGCGTCATACGCGCCGAATCAAAAACACCAGCACTCAGGGTCGTCTTTAATGCATCGGCCAAGACCTCCTCAGGGTCCAGCCTTAATGATCTGATGCTTAAGGGCCCAAATCTTCAGCAAGACATCCAGAATTTAATAATAAAATGGCGTCAGTACAAGTTTGCATATACAGCAGATATCGAAAAGATGTTCCGTCAGATTTGGCTAAGTGATGAGCATCAGCAGTATCACAAAATTGTTTGGCGAGATAGACAGACAGAACCCCTACAAGATTATCAGTTGACTACTGTCACATTCGGCGTCAAGGCTGCTCCATTTTTGGCAATGATGACACTCAAGCAGCTCGCTGATGATGAAGAGCATAATTATACAGAGGGTCAAGTCACTTCTGTTTTAAGAGACAGTTTTTACATGGATGATTTAATCCACGGGAGCCATTCCATAGCATCAGCAAAGCAACTGAAAGAAGATCTGACTAAGTTATTGAGAAGCGGCGGCTTTAATCTTAGAAAATGGCAGTCCAACGTGCCAGACATAGTCGAAGAATCCAATCAAAATGGATCTTTCGATTTTAGAGCAATCGAATCTACAAAGGCTTTGGGATTGCGATGGAATCCGCAAGATGATACTTTCACCTTTCAGTCTAAGATAGAGGCACGTCATACAAGAACCACCAAGAGAACGCTATTGTCCGACATATCATCTATATTTGACCCCCTAGGATGGCTCTCACCCTTAACTACAAAGCTGAAACTAATTTTTCAATCAACATGGACAGCAAAGATAGATTGGAATGACATAGTACCAGAAGACATCGATTTGGAGTGGCAGAAAATTAGAGATGACATCCAAAACATAGATAAAATTAAGTTACCAAGATGGCTTAAAACAAATCAATATGATAACATTGAATTGCATGGTTTTTGCGACGCATCGCTAAAAGCCTACGCTTGCGTTATTTATTGCAAAATAACAAGCGGAGCTCAAAGTACAGTGGTTCTGGTCGCAGCGAAAACGAGGCTAGTTCCGGTCAGCAAAAATTTGAGTTTACCTCGTAAAGAGTTATGTGGGGCCGTATTATTGTCAAAATTATTTGAAAAAGTTAGACACTGTTTAGATAATTATAACATGAAGTTGTACGGCTGGACCGATTCTACGGCAGTCTTGGGATGGCTGAAGGGAGATCCAAACAAGTGGAAAACCTTCGTGGCCAACCGCGTCAAGCAAGTGACGGACGTACTTCCTGGGGGTGACTGGAGATACGTGAAGTCCCAGGATAACCCAGCTGACTGTGCAAGCAGGGGTCTCACAGCAACGCAATTATCAAGTCATTCTATCTGGTGGGAAGGTCCAAGTTGGCTACCTTCATACGACTCGGAAGCATTACCAAGCACACCAGAGATATTTAATACTACTGAAGAACTAAAACCTATGAAGCAAGTAAATATATCTACATTTCAAGAGCAAGATACAGACATGATGACAAAAATGATCAGCAAGTATAGTACATTTCGTAAACTGGTCCATGTCCTGGCATGGGTATGGCGATTCGCTACAATGTCACGTTCAAGGAAGCAACTTCCATCCTATTTAACTATTGAAGAGATAAGAGCATCCAAAATAAGAATTATCAAGCATGTTCAGCAAACAGAATTTTCGCAAGAGATACAAGATTTGAGATCAAATAACACCATCAATAACAAGAGCAAGTTACTGAATTTACAACCATATCTAGATGAAGAAGGAGTACTGAGAGTCGGTGGAAGATTGAGACACGCTAAGATCAGCACTGAGATGAAGCATCCTATAATAATTCCACACGCAAGTTGTCTTACAGAATTGTTAATAAATGAAGCTCATAATCTTACCTTTCATGGTGGATCTCGATTGACAGCAGCGTTCATTCGGCAGCAGTACTGGATTGTTGGTGGCAACAGGGCCATCAAAAAGCATACACGTCGTTGTGTGAGATGCAGACGGTTTGACACGAGCAAGAAGCATCAGCTGATGGGCGACTTACCTCAGGCTAGAAGCAACCCCTCGCGGCCATTTACTAACACAGGAGTCGATTTTACTGGTCACTTCATGATAAAGAGCAGCAAAGGGCGAGGGATCAAATGCACCAAAGGGTATGTGGCAGTGTTCGTGTGCATGGCCACCAAAGCCGTGCACTTAGAACTTGTCTCGGACCTCACTACATCAGCATTCTTAGCCGCCCTGAAGAGAATGGCTGCTAGACGAGGAAAGCCAGCTCACATTTACAGTGACAACGGCACGAACTTTGTCGGAGCAAGTAATATATTACAGCAAGAATATGAAATACTTCAAGCAACAATCAATGAAAACAATATAGACTTCATGCAAGCAGTAACCGAAATGAGCATCCAATGGCATTTCAACGCGCCTTCTTGGCCATCAGCAGGGGGCCTGTGGGAGGCAGCAGTGAAAAGTTTGAAGTACCACCTGAAAAGGGTCGTTGGCGAGCAGAGGCTGACTTATGAAGAGTTCTCTACCGTGCTATCCTCATTAGAAGCATGCCTAAACGCAAGACCCCTTTGTGCCATGAGTGAAGATCCGGAAGACCTGGACTATTTGACACCATCGCACTTCCTAGCAAGCGGACCCATATTATCACTACCCGATACTGAGCAAGATTTAAGAACAAGATGGTATATGTGCCAAAAGATATACAATGATATTTGGAAAAGATGGCGATCAGAGTATCTAAGTCAATTAAATGTCAGAAGCAAGTGGAAGAAGGTACAAGAAAATATACAAGTAAACGATGTAGTAATCATACATGACGACAACATGCCAGCAGGCAAGTGGCCCATGGGTCGAGTCGTAGAACTTCACCCTGGCTCGGATGGACACGTAAGAGTAGTCACCTTAAAAACCAAGAATGGTTACCTCAAACGACCCATAGTAAAATTGTCAACATTGCCAGTTCACCCGACAACAGATAATTACAATAAATCAGTCACCAAAGCCAATGACCAGCAAGAAGCAAGAAAACCCGAGAAGAAACCGAAGGTCACCTTTTCCTTCGTAGCAATGGCTATGCTATACTTCATGAGTTTAATCACCACATCATCATGTTTCTTCTCTAACACGCCGCTGAAAGCAAACCAAGGGATTTACTTTGACAAGATTTCTAACCTGCAAGTTATAAGAGATGACTGGACCATCGTCGTATATTACGACCTGACCCCCTACTGGCAAGGGATGAATACATTCCAAGAATATTACACCTTTTTACAAGATTTATGTTATAAAATACAAGATCAAATTCAGTGTCAAGCAATCATATGGCAATTACGTCACGGCTACTCCGAGTTACAACATTACAATACAATCTTGATGACGCAGCACTCAAGCACACGCGCGCGCAGGCGCCGCGGTCTGATCAACGGCGTCGGCTATGTAGCGAATGCGTTATTTGGAGTTTTAGATGACAATTTTGCACAGAAATATCAGAAAGATATTACTCTCCTACGTGATAATCAACAACATTTGGCATCATTGTGGCGAAATCAAACATCCATCATTGAAGCAGAGTACAATTTACTGAAAAGAACCGAAGACACAATAAATAAGCAACATAAATTAATAAACAAACACTCGATTAAAATAGATAACGCAGTGAATATACTGAACTCAGAGATGCGCAACATTTCGCAAGCCAATCAGTTAACCTTAGCAGCCGTAACTGCGAGCAATATGATACATGAGTTACGAAGTATTCAAGAATCACTAGTGGATACAGTTACAGATATTTACCATGGAAGATTCAATTTTCACCTATTGTCTCCGGAGCAACTTAGAAGTGAACTCGGAATAATAGCAAGTCAAATATCAAAAGAACTGACACTACCAATAGAAAATATACATGACAGTCTACAGAGTATTTATCATCTACTAAGCATAAAAGCAAGAATGCTACCTGATTATTTGCTATTTGAAATAAAGGTCCCGCTAGTCACAAGAGATTCCTTCGAGATATTCCATCTTATTCAAGTGCCGATGATTACAAACAAGAGCAAAATGATAGATACAATCCCGATATCCAATTACTTGGCCATCAACTTAGCAAAGGATGCATACATCAAAATGACACTAGACGAAATTTCGTCATGTCTGCAGCAAGAAAACGTATATCTGTGCCATCTGAAGAAGCCAACCTATCATTTCGCACAAGATGAGAAATTTTGCGATATGGATGTTAGCAAGAAACAGTGTAAAACTGTTGTTAACCCCTGCATAAACAGATGGGTTGAATTGAATGACGTAAACAAGTACTTGTCCTTCTGTTGTGAGAGGTGTCAATTACGAGTAATGTGCGCGGAAGTCACCGCGCCACAGCTGGAGCAAGCGAGCCTCGTCAGCATTTCGCACGGGTGCATTATCAAGTCCGACCTATTTACTGTACACGCTCACGACCTTGACCGCAGCGTTATCAAGTCAGGCGCTGATGTAAAATTTAAAGATCTCAGTCCAATCAATGACATCATCAACGTTTCCATCCCGATCACAACATTAGTGGACGACACTTTCAACGATCGACAAACGCAATTGACGGAGATAGATAAGAAGCTGAGGGACATGAAAGACCAAGCAGTTCTGGCTACGGATGTTTCATACCACGATGTGCATCATTACGCCTTAATTTACATAATTATTTTCGGAGCAAGCATCATTGGAGCCTGTCTGGCTTGGAGGCGAGCCCGACAATCGCGATTAGTAGCAGCCAACTCCCCAGCGACGCCGCCTGCGGAGAACCACACGACTGTGCGCCTCTCATCCCTTCGAAACAGCATATGTGATGAAGAGAACCCTTGCAGTCGACTCAGTGATCATAAAATAAACAGTGTTCAGTGCATAAACAGGTCTACGTCGCCCGTAATAACAAGTAGTACATCTTATTTTAAGCAATCATCTTAATTGTCATCAGCATCTCTGGCGGCCGGGAGCATGTACGGTCTATCACCGCACATTTGCATTCTAGGCATTTTGTTTGTTATTGCGCGCGGCTGACCCAATTATTTTTACGTGAAACGTGTAGTTATCAAATGAACGTTATTAAATGTAGCCACGCAAGACGGCTGTGTCAATAATCGTATTGTGGAATGTGAAATAAATTGTGTTTTCTCTCAACAAGGAGTTTTCTTAAAACATTAAGCAAAAGGTGTATGGTGTTCAAGATCCATACAGAAGCAGTCTTGGGATAACTTTTTTATCGATGTATTGAACTCTTTTATCTTCCAGATCAACAAATATCGAAGAATTGTAAAATATCTTTTCCATTATATGATTTACAAAGCTTTAAGTGATCAGACAGAGATCCAATGTGTACGGTTGGTGTCACGTACCTAATATTCGCATCCGCCATTAACTCCCCAGTTCATTATATATTTTGGTCTATTTTACGATAAATTAGTAAATACCTACATGTAAATATGTATGTGTGATGTGAGGTATATTCCCTATAAGACTGACAATATTTTGAGATTCGACTCAAAAGCGGAACCAAGATCCACTAAGTTAAATAACTTTCTTTACTAACCCCAGCTTTTACTATTAAACAAAATCTTGTTTTTCTTCGCTTTAATCGTGTGTGGCATCCACTGCAAAGCCTCATACATAACGGTAGCCTAAGTAATATCGTCAAAATCTTTAACGAGTATAGCACCATAAATACTCTTTAAAATAATTAATAACGAAAACCGGAGTCCGTCGTGTCGATTTTAATTATACATGACTTAAGTACAGTCGTTTATAACAGTCTTAAGGATTCCTGTCAGTCCTGTCACTGCAGTTTGATAAGACGGTGTGTTTTGATTTTCCAAAATAACCAGCACAGATAACCAGTAACCAGGACACATGTTTCTAGAACAATTTAGGAAATACTAATAATACCATGATTAATTTCGATATACCTATTGATTATCTCGTATTTTCTTTTTAAATTAAATTAATATAAATGGATTAATTTCAATTAGGAGTCATCCGTATATTACGTTACACTTTAAGAGGGGGGAGGGGGTCTATGTAATGTGACAAAGAATAAAAGAAGACCCATAAATAGGACCAGCTGTGACAAGAAGAGGGGAGGGGTCAAAATGTCATAAAATCTGTGGATGGTCCCTTATCCCGCTTGTTATAAAGTTATGGGTAGGTTATAGGCCTATCTTTTGGGGGATGGAGTGAAGCTTGTAAGCAAAGATCGATCAGGTCTAATAGGAAACGGCCTATTTTATGCAATCCAAATTATCACCAGTATTCAACTGATGCTTTGAACTATTCCCAGCAATCCCTCCAAATCGGCCACCACCCTTTCATGTCCCAAACTTCAGTGGATTTATTTGTTTTAAATATACCTAAGTTGAAGGCACCAGTAGCGACATATTTAGGACTAGCTGTGCCAGCGGCGTCGCTCGCGTGGATATCGGGTTTCAAAAATAACGGACTTCCATATAATACCTATCTATACCTTGTGCCTAAGTTTTAAGTTAGACCTCTAGCAATACATTGGTGAAAACCGCATTCAATTCTATGCAGTAGTTTTCGCGTAATGCGCGTTCAAACATACAGGTTTAAATTTCTCGCGTTTTCCCAGCACTTCCCGTCACTGCTCCGCTCCTATTGATTGTAGCGTGATGAAAAGTATCCTATAACCTGCCCAGGAGTATGAAGAATAATTGTACCAAGTTTCGTCAAAATCTGTTCAGTAGTTTTTTTTTCTATAACGAACATACAGACAGACAGACAAAAATTTTACTGATTGCATTTTTGGTATCAGTATCGATCACTTATCACCCCCTGATAGTTATTTTGAAAAAATATTTTATGTACAGAATTGACCTCTCTACAGATTTATTATAAGTAGGTATAGATGACTAATTAAGGAATTTTTGTGCTTGTTTGATGGATGTACTATATCTATTTAAACATGTATTATGTTTATAGATTAATTATTTATTTACTTCCAGAATGTTCGCTGGCTACTTTCGGCACGGGCGCGGGAGTGCAGCGGATACCATTCGTCTACCTGCCGTTGAAGGGCCAGATCATACACCCATCTAAGGAGATCACCTTTCAGGGTAAGATCACTTTCGCTCACACGCCTGCATTCCGAGGCAATGTGACACCAGATTAGTGACAAAAAGTAAATGAGAGGTGCGCCACTGGTAGGTATTTAGCAATGGTGGCTTTGCCAATTTTGGATATGTCAAGATATTATGTCAACGACGATGACAGTTCTCTCGACTACCGTGTTGGGTTAAGTCCAGGCAGTAACAATTTTTGACATAACCCGGGCTTCGCAGACTAAAGAACTTGACAACAACGCTATGAAACAGGAACGCAAGTATATAGTAGAAACAACACAAAACGGGAGAGTTTCGAACCGTTTCAGGCCCTCACAACACCTTCCAGGCAATTTGCAGGTAATCCAGCATTGCCCCAAAGGCAATGAAGATTAACTGTGAACTGCCAACAGACCAATGGCAACCTCAGAAGGTTTCCACAAGTTTTACACCCAACGCTACAATGCACCATAATGGTTGAAGAGGAATTATTAAATAAATAACCCAAGGTATACTGGGTCACATAGTGCCAATTAGTCCCAAACTAAGCGAAAGCTTGTAGGTAGGTACTATGTGTAAACTGATAAATTTACTGATATCCTTTTTTTTTTGTAAATGAATCGTAAATTTACCTCTGATGTCCCTAACCGAAACCAAATCGGCAATGGATGAAACAGCAGAGTAAGTACCAACTAGATCACCTTTCTCTGACATGACAAGTGATTTGCTAACTATAAACATTTTTCAGATGTCAAAACCCCGATATGTGCAGTATCGGGCGCTCAGTTCCTCACGCGGAAGGGTTTCCTCGACCTCCGAAACACTCTTGATGCAGACGTGCCCTTCAACCTGTTCAGAGATGAAGGCAGAACTTTTCTCCAGGTGTGTATGGCACTGATGTTCATTATATGTAATAAGCTTTAATGTCAATGAAAACAAATTTTAACAATACCTTTCTCAACGGTTCTTTGGAATTAGCTTACAACTGCGACTTCTCCTAATGGATAAGTATGACTTAGGGACTTTAAAAAAGCGAGCCTACAAATTTATCAAGGGCCGGTAACTCATATACTTACTCATAGTCATAGTACAACCGACAATGCACCTGTGATTCTTCTGGCAGTGTCTATGGAAACCGCCAGAGGCTGCTGGCCGCTGGCGGTGTCTATGCCTCCTCTGTCATAAAGAAGTATACTTCAAAGAATTATTTTCAGTTTTTTATTTTCAATTTCCAGTGGAGCGGTGAAGATGACGTGCGCACACGCATGTCCGGCCGCGTCATGGTGGTACGTCTGCTCTGCAAGGACGTGTCGGCCACTCCCTCGTCGCCGTTGGACCTGCGCGGCGTGTTCACGCCGTGCGTGGCCTTCAGGGTGCAGGGGACGCCGCCGAAGCATTCTTCAAGTAGGAGTCCATACATTGCTTCCTTTTTTAAACTTCTCTAGTCAAGGTCAATCAAATTGTGATATTCACCATTTTCAATCTTAAGGATGACAGATAATAACAAACTGTATTGGACTTAGTTATAGCTACACTGAGTTAGTTAGTCAGTTGAATTACCTTACTGTCGTGTATTGACAGGCTCGGTGGCTCATTTGGTAGTGACCTCTGCCCTCTGAGCCAAGGGTCGTGGGTTCGATTCCCGCACAGTACAAACATTTGTGTTCATGAACATGTCTGTTTGTATTGGTCTGGGTGTTTTCTATGTATAAGTAATATGTATTTATTTACAAAAAAAAAAAAGTATATAAGTAAGTTTATCAGTTGTCTAGTACCCATAGTACAAGCTTCGGCTTAGTTTGGGGCTAGGTGGCGCTGTGTGGCCCAGCGTGGCATGTCTTGGGTTATTATTATTATTATTATTCAGTTCTTACGTATGGTTCATTTTAAGTAGGTACATAACAATGTATCTATGCAAAGTTCTTAATTCGATCCACTGTACCAAGCTAACCATCGCTTATGCTGGGTCGCGATATAGGTGGGGCTGCGAGCAGCAAAGCGGAGACTGACATACTCGTATATTGTCCAATGACAACTAGATTCGCACACCTTCACGCAGTCCCGTTTCTGTGGAAACACACCCTAACTTGAATTTTGGTCCCTAAAGCTTACCGACGGCATATCCTTAGAACACTGACATAAAAACCGTGACCGAGAGAGACACACAAAAACACGTCTAGAATGCTAACAATGAGAACAGCTAACCTTACCACTGAATACAAAATTTCAGATGTCACAGAGGTCCAGTTCGCGCCCAACGCTCAGACCTCCGAAGCGACAGCAACCTCAGGACTCACCGTGACCGAGTACGTCGCCATCGGCATCAGCTCCCTCCTCCTCGGCCTCATCTACGTCGCATCAGTCTTCCTCTACCTGCACATACGGAAGCGACGCCGAGCCGCCTCAGACGAAGGCAGCACCAAGAGATTAAAAGGCTTGAAGAAGAAAGACGGCTCAGTCATCACAGAACGAGACATAATAAGAGTGAACAATGAAAGAGTACAACCCAAGATCAATTACGATGGACAAGACGATGGCATCATCAAGAAAAACCCTTTGCTGAACATGAGCAGGCCTTTCCATGAAGCTAAGAGCTTTCCGAGCGATTCCGGCAGTAACGTGTCGGATTCGGAAGATTTTGCGGATAGCAGTGTGCGGAGTGAAAATGTATTCAATGTATGTAACCCAATAGTCTCTTTGAATAAGATATGCGCAAGACGAGTTGTATGGTTACGGGGCTAAACGGGCAAATGCTGTTCGGAAATATTTTTCATGGAAACATTCTGGATCGGTCATTCAAATATTCCATCGAATTCTCATAGCTTTCACCAACCTTTCGGAATTTTTTTCAAAGAGAACTGTCAAATTTAAATGGACGATCGAGAATGTTTCCGCTCGGATCTTTCGTTTCCGAGAGTGATGATTTATCTGAACGGATTTGTGAATTGTTCTTATTTCTTTTCTGGAACCGACATTACTAGTCTCATTTTGGGAAAAATTGGATGTTAACGAAGTGAACCCCTTTCAATACCTGAAATTTGCCCGTTACAAGCTACATATACGCAATGTCGACTGGTCACCAGCTGGTCACTATACTGAGTTATAGTATATCTTCGGCGACCAAAACATATGCAACAAGAGGAAGAAGACCAAATGATCAAGTCAAGTTAGCTCAGTCGACGGCCATTACGGACCAGTCGACAAGACAAAACAATCACTTTTTATATTGAATCGCTAAACTAACCCATTGTCATTACAGAACCACACAACATCAGCCGTCGTCCATCTGCACCACAGCGAAAGGAAGATGCAAACCGACTCAGAAATGAACCATCGAGATGAATCAAGCATCGAACGACTTCCTGACGAACACGTTTCTATAGTCGAGACCACAGACGACCGCGAAATAGCAAGACCTGTCGGTACGACCCGGAGAAAACTGTATTTCAACCCGGCTTACTTCGAACCACAGTTGATGGCTGTAAGTATATCAATATGCTTTTAGGAAGAACATAAATGATTGATAATATGCAGAGCGTAAAGTAAAAGTCTCTTTATAAATTACGATCACCGGAAGGCAAACATTTTGAAAAATATCATACTTATTTAATTTTTCATTTCCAGGAACCTCCACCAGCTGCCTTAGAATTCTTGGTCAAAATCAGAGAAGTCATATCGATTGCAAAGCATAAAATGGCATCTAAACGTTTCCAACCAGTCCTAAATCAAATACCTGAAGAAGAAACGTACCCATCTAATGGAAATAGCCTCGATTTCTATTCAGGACTTGGCAGCCAAAGAAGCGGCAGTGTTGTTAGCTTGAAGAGAGAAAATAGCAGGAAGAAGAGTGTAAGTTGTGTTGGATGTCCGGGTTGCAAGTCCGAAGGTGGCCAGAACTTTATGAAGTTCGATATGACTGCATGTTTAAACTGTCTACACAACAGGGGAGACAAACAGAACAGCATACGGCAATGGTTAGAAAATATACCGACTGGCAAACAACAAGCACTGTACAACGATGCAACCTCAAATGTAGCTAATTCGATTCTATCACTCCCTGCAGATTGTAGGAATAAAATTAGAAAACAGAATAGCTTCACATCTACCACCTCAATGTACATGCGAGACTTTCCTATTCCAAAGAAACCGTCCACTTTATCCGTTAGATCTGAACCACCGCTAAGAAATTACAACTTTCCACTGCCAGAGTTTAAATCCACGAACTGTCATCACAATAGCCACAGTAATTATTGCCAAACAGTCTCAAAAGTAGACGATATTAGGCCTATAGGGCTCGGAGACTACCGATCCGGTAGTCTACGCACTTGTAACAATAGAAACAGGTTGATCCCTAACAACAATTCATTGCCCGACATGGTTAATGAAGCTATCGCTTTGGATCAATCTGCAAAAACGTACAATCATAGTAGCTCCGATGAAGAAAAAATTTACAGCATGGCCAATTTGCAACCAATATATACTAGAAATATCGCCGATTGCCCTTCAGGAAATGAATATGAAACTGACAGTTTGGAACGGAATTCAGGCCAGAAAAGAATGACTACACCTGTAGACTATACAGACGTTCCCTCTTCACAAGCCAGTCCTAGTTTAAGTAATGCTTTGCCTCTAGAAGAAGAACTGACTATGAGAAACGCCGTATATAAAACGCATTCTAGCAGCAATAGTAACACTCCATCACCGCAAAGAGAACTTCATATTGAACAAAATCATTACGAAACTATAGGAAGACAAAAGCAAACAGACACAAAACCCATTGCAAAAAATAAACAAAACAATGACTACAGTCTTGTAAGCGAAGTCTACGTTAATAATAATTATAACTTTGGCAGCACACCAACATCCCCAAGTGGTTCAGAATGTTCTATGGGTAGCCGAAAACTAATTGCTAGCCAAGTTGATTCGGAAGAAAAGCCTGGATGTTTGACAATTGAAGTTAAAGATCCACCTGAAAATTACATTAAAATTCACGAATCTGATGGATTTGAGCCAGATACATTAGATCGAAAACATCCTAAACACAAGCTTGTAGAATTCACGCAATTTAGTAGAAAAGATACTGTTCAGAATATTGACAGTGATCATAGTCCACCCAGTCAAAGGATTCAACTTCGGAGTAGTGGTACGTTTACTAAAACCAATAACAAAATCGAATACACAGCAAAATTTAACAGTCTGAGGAATGATTTTGAAATGCGTAAAAATGGCTACGACCGCCCAAAGTTATCGCCTACTATGTTTAACGGAACAAAGCGAATTGACGATGCTTGTGATAACGACGCAGAAACAGAACTTTGGAAGCCAGAAGAAGGTCGTATATTGACTTTAGAACTCAGACATTCCAAACGACAGCGCCAAAGTACTCCGCCAACAATCAAACAGATCAAAAATTTAGCACGGCCTGATATTTTGCCACCGTTACCACCCACCGACGACATGCCGATATACGAACAGCCAGCAACACCACCCCGAAGAGTGGAAGCTGACAAATTACCCATAATATCTCCTCCAAAAAACGTGAGTGGCAGAAGCCTCAGTCCGAGGACGTTTCACAAATCTATGACAGCTGAATCTATTGTTTATAATAATTCAAACCATCGTGAACCGCAACATGGACCTTCCTGTAGTCCATTGAGAGCTTCTGGCCAATCAATGTCCTCGGAATTTGACAATAACGATCACTTCAATACGTCACACAGGTCTGGAGACTTCTGTAGGAATTCCAACAAGAGGCCTTCTGGTAGAAGTAGCATCAACACGAATACCTTTGTGAAAAGCAAAGACGAAGGCCACGGTAAGCCGCGTTTCAGACGAAAGAAAGGCACAAACGTTGAAGACTCTGGATATTTGAGCAGCGATTCAACGAGTTCAAGGCAAGTTCAAAGGAAGCTAGTTATAAACAAAATTGTAAGTTGCAGTGAAAGTGATGATACTGAGAACGAAGCTAGAAGTGAATCCGGTGCTGAAAGCATAGAAACGCATTCTGTTTACTTCGGCAGTTTTAGAAAACCTCAAATAAATGTGGACAATTGCAGTCAAAGTGGTAATAGTATTCGTAGAACTGAAAGAGACAGTAATAGGAGAATTAATTATTCTAAAGATTTCTTATAGTGAATTTATCTTATAAATAGGTATTTAGAGTGCCTATGGACAATGTGCAATAAGAAGTGCAATAATTTGTTAATGGAAATTTAAAACAAGTTTATTTTTAAGTAAAACTAGTTAAAACGTTAAATATTTTTAAATAATAGTGAATTAGACGTAAAGGCCGGATGTGCAATGCAATAATAGTGTAAGTAGCATTAGATTTGTCCATCGGATCAAACTAATGAAGTTAGTGATACTAAAGGCTTTCAAAGATTAAATCTAATGAAAGCTAGATCTTTTACAATGTGTTTAAGGAATTAATCTATTTTCTTGTTAATCATACTAGGTAGGGGAAATACGGACAAAATGACATATACGGACAAAATGACATAGATGCCTTATTCCTAAATTGGCAGGTTTTGGTGACGTCTCTGGCACTGCATCACGTGACGGTAGCCATATTTACAATACTGTCAAATTTTGAGCACCATTCCATCAGTCGCGGCGCGGTAACGAGTCAAAACGTGTTTCGTCCCTACAAAAATTTATTTTACACATGGTTTTCTCTTGTTTTCTGGTGAATTATTTGTGGTTATTTGTAAAAATTTCTATTGAAATCGATGAACCATGACAGTACCCAACGATA
Source organism: Conogethes punctiferalis (assembly GCA_031163375.1). Classification (NCBI taxonomy): domain Eukaryota; kingdom Metazoa; phylum Arthropoda; class Insecta; order Lepidoptera; family Crambidae; genus Conogethes; species Conogethes punctiferalis. Next base: position 9,411,928 of record CM062094.1, read on the forward strand.
TCAAATAACGTTATTGCAATTATTAAGTTGTTTCATGGTATTTTGGTTTTTATTCGTTTTTGTTTAGTTTTGGACAAAATGACATACATACACGATGGCCAAAATGACATGGTATGTCATTTTGTACATAAAGTTTCTCTTAACTAACGTTCGATTTTGTTTTTAAGTGCTATGTTGCGAAACTACGAATGAAAAACTAAAGTTCATTCGCGTTAAGAAAATAGTGACTCATCACCGACTGCCGGCCGCCTAGCCAATTAAAACGCTAGAATTATAATTGGCTAGGCGGCCGGCAGTCGGTGATGAGTCACTATTTTCTTAACGCGAATGAACTATAATGGGCAATCTTGGAGCCAAGAATAAGGCTATTGAAGCATAGAAGCAAAATAAAATGGGATGGGAATTGGCTGCTGAAACATTTGGTATTCCTCTAGCCACACTTAGAAGACATGCACTCAAAAAGAACAAAACCTTGGACTGTAGATAAACTAAAGGATTGGGAAGAATCAAGAAAACATTTTTAACTGAAATTGAGCGAGATAACTCGACTTTTTGGTTTGACTCATACATTACTTCAAGCTTGCTTTTGATTTAACCGAAAAAATGGTTTCGATCGCCCTTTCAACAAGGATACGAAACGTGCTGAAAAAGAATGGCTTGAAGGTTTCCTAAAAAGAAATAAGGATATTTTCTCTTTCAATTTTAGTATGTCATTATGTCCGTACCTTATACGTCATTTTGTCCGTACTATACGGACAAAATGGTTTTTGTGATTGCTTACATTTTTTCTCAATAAATATATTATTATAGGCCCTATTTTATTTAAGGACTGTAATACTGGTAGTTAATGAACCAACGATGAATAAAAACTGATTAGACTGATTATAATTACGTTAAATAAATAAATATGATCAAAAAACAAAACACCATGTCATTTTGTCCGTACTTCCCCTAAGTAATAAAAGAGGCAATATGAAAAGGAGAAGCTAGTATAATCAGAGTATGTTAAGATCGGAGGGGGACAATCCCAAGCTAACAAAAATTTACCAATGATATTGTTCAAATCACACGTCTCCTTTCTGCTCCACTTTAGTTGTTTGCTAAGTAAAATATGTATTATATTACAAAAAGAGAAGGTATCTAGTAAGTACGTTTAAAAGTTGTCTACTACCCGTAGTAGTAGGTTCGGTTAAGTTTGAAACTAGATGGCGCTGTGTGGCCCAGCGTGGTACGTCTAGGGCTATTTAGTGGCACTGCCATTGGTGAAGTTTAGGACATAGGTTATTTAGTGGGACTGTCAATGGTAAATTTTTGTTAGCTAATCAAAATTGTAGTAATAATTTAAGATAATGTAGCATATAAAACTTCAGCTTACAGTTAGACCATTGTAGATTAGATCTGTCATGATAATGTGTAAATACGAAATAGGAGTCAGGCGGCAAAATTAGCTTCCTAGTACCTGACAAGCAATTGTCGCTCCAGAGAGGAATATCAATATAATTGTAACATCCTCTCTGTTGAAGAGCGCGTTGGTGATGGTTGTGTCTTACGACGTTAGTTGGGAACAGACAATCTTGCAAATAATGCCTATAAATAGCTATAATCATTTAGAACATGAAAGAAAAGTAAAAAATGCTTTTGGGCAACGAAGAAACAAGTGAGCATCGGAAAATCAGGTAAATAGTGGAAAAAGCAACATAAAAACTTGAAATACCTATAACCTTAAAATAAGTTTTTAATTTGGGAATAGATGGCGCTGTGTGGTGGTATGTCAAGTCCTAGGTTATTCAATGGACATGTCACTGCTCAGCGGCGATTATGGGTATAGCCTCCAGGGTAGGTACTCTTGAACCAAATGGGATTGGGATCGAAATCTTCTGCAGGATCTAGTACAGATAATATACAGAAAATGAATGAACTATGACTTGGGGTGGTCATAATGTAACAAAATGTAAACTACCAAATACAGGAAAATTTAAATATACGTTCATTGATGATTAAATATTACTTAATTTGTTAGGATTGAAATCGAGATTGGTTTCAAGAGTAGGCCTACTGGTGTTTGCTCAAAGTGGCGAACAACTGGGGAGGCTATGTCCAGCAGTGGACTGCGATTCGCTGATGATGATGAAGGTTTTAATGTAAGAAAAGCAAAAATGATCCGACGTTTCCGCTACTGATGTGTATCGGGTTTAACTGAATAGATTCATGAGATGTTCCAATATTTTTGGTAGTTCCAGATCATATTAATCAAAATCATTTATTCCTCAAATCTAGCATGACTAAAATATCTAATACTACTATAGATTGTTTGTTACCAACAGTCAGGGTTTTTATTTCGGTAATGGGAGCATTAATATATATTTTTATAATAATATTACTAAGATATAGAATAGCTGATAATGGTGCTAAGATAACACGAATGGATAACCGGGTATCTATTTATAGTTTTTTATTAATTTATTGACTATTTAATATAGTAATTTATTTAATTGTGTTAAATATATTTAGTGCTTTTTTTAAGATGTGAGAAACATGCTCAACCGTATTTGTATAATTAGCGTTATTTAAAGTAAATTATTATTATTAATTTTAATAGATGATTATGTGATGTACATTTTTTTCTTTACAGCCAGTATTTAAAAATGGCTATTTGTGTTATTTATGATCAAATCATAACAATTTTGTTGTTTAGCGTAATTAATTTATCGCTAGTTAATTTTTGATTACTTTTTTTTGCATTATACTAATTAAAATAATTAAAACAATAGAATTATTTGTAAAATAATTCAGAACTCAATTATGTAATCAACAACTGGTTTTATTATTAAAACGATATCTTTTTTCATTTCAATGAGTTTTATTTCATCTTTAGGTAGGTATGTAGAAACATATAAATTAGGAACTAATTTTATTGTAATCTATCACAGTCTTCATGCACCTAATTACTAAGTAATACTGAAAATGAACTATACAATAAATAAAACATTCACTTAGTATAAAAGTAATGGCTATGTATGGCACTTAACTTATAAATGAAAACAAAATTGTCGGAGACGTCAAATTCCAAATTGTATTTTAAACTGTATCTCGCTTTTTCATGTCCAGGTGAAGGGATCACTGTTAAATACGAAGTAGCCATCTTTCTTAGATTAAACTTTGATTCTTATTGTAATTTTTTTCGCACAAAACTGAATAAAAAGTAATAAAAACGTAAATAAGCTATCAAAATTATCAATCCGTCGCCATATCCATGTCAGACCCAGCTTTTGAAATTGTTCCAGTTTCATCACCATCATCTGCTTTCAAACTTTTGGCACCTTTCAAAGCTATATTCAACATTTTCGTTCTAAACTCCAAAAACCTGGGCAAACCGTTAGCCATAATATCTACCTCTGTCCCAATCTTACCTCTTATCTCCACATCCTTACTTTCACCCATTTTCGACATACAAACATCTAAATATTCAATCAAAATGTTGCTCTGTTCCATCAAAGATGTTGCATAATTATCGTAATGTATTTTAATTGGAGGTATTAAAGCTTCCTCACCAATCCTCGGTTTCTTTTCAGATTTCAGACTCATTTTAAGATTGGGCGTGATAGCTATGACCTTTTGCGGGATTCCCTCGTGAATGTGATTTATTAAAGAACCCAGTTGCGATGAATTTCTGAAAATGAGAATAAATTAAAAAACAACAAGTAAATAAATTAACACAGTCTAGTCAAAAAATAGGAATAACAATGATTTAGACCAGTCTTTTTCAAAGTGGGCACAACCAGCCCCCACTTGGCGGTGGTATAGCCAGACATGTATATGTCACCGGAAAATAGCAAGAATCGTAAGTTGATCAATTTCCTAGGTAGTTGATTAACTTTCGGAAAATAACAAACGGTAGTTGATATGTATTATTTAACGCAATGGATTTCAGTTAGTTGATCAATTTACGGTAGCCTGACAGTCATTTAATAATTTACGATTTTGACACAAGTAAAATCGTCCTCAAATGGGCCAATCGTTGCTCAATGTACTATATTTAACGGTGCACTATTACCCGTAACTTAATATACTGTTCCCTGATTGGTTGCCGGGATAACGCCACGTGAGCCATTGAACCAATCAAATCAACGTTCACCTCACCTTCGTCGGATGATTTTACGGCAAGACCCCGTAAAATGATCAATTTACTAAAATACATACGTTAAATAATACATTTCAACTGCCGTTTATTATTTTCCGGAAGTTAATCAACTACCTAGGAAATTGATCAACTTACGATTCTTGCTATTTTCCGGTGACATATATAGTTCAGAAAAAAAAAAGTAAAATAATATTTTTAAAACAAAGTAAGCAAAATAATGTTAACATCATCATCGTCATCATGAACAGCCCTTCACAGTCGACTGATGGACATAGGCCTCTCCAACGGTGAGACCCTCTGATTAAAGCTACAGTTATATTTGTCCTGCATGTCCAAGACTGCATGCTTTACACTCAGTTTCAGTATTGCTGTGACTGTGTGGTAGTAACACTGCCTCTGACAGTGGTCGCGAGTTCGATTCCCGCACGGTACAAACATTTGTGTGCATAGACATGTCTCTTTGTATAGGTTTGGGTGTTTCTTCCTCTTTCACACATTAATTACTGAATGGATTTTAAAGAAACTTATAGCTTATATACATGTATATATATATATAGCTTATATTACTGTAAGGTTTCATTAAAATCTGTACAAATATGTTGGATTAACACATAGGCTATGTTATATACGAATATTCACGCGGGCAGAGCCGCGGGCAGCAGCTAGTAGTAATATATTATGAATATGTGTCGGCTTCAACTAATTTACAAAGCCTAGAAAATTATTCAGCAAAACAGGAGTTGTTCTATTTACAACCTATTTAGCTTACCTTGCATAGGCAAATATTGTGTAACAATCATCAGTTGCTTGCTCCGGAAAAACCAACATCGTTCCGCCAATAAAGTAGTGCGGACAGACTCTGTAGACAATCGCTCTATCCGTGTTATCCAGTCTCGACATATTAAGGTTGTGGCAAAATACGTCTGGGATTGTTAGAGGTGGCTCATCTGGTAATCTAATGTGTTTGAGTATTAGTTCAGTCTTGAATGTAGTTGCCACAACGGCTAGGGAAAGCATTTCATCTGAAATAATAAATAATACAGTTTTGTTTGAATTTTTTGAATGTTGTTACATTCAAATTCAAATGATATACAGAAGTTTAAAAAAAACTCCTTTTTGCTTTATTTATTTTAAATGGCGTTGCGCTTGAGTGCCATTCGACTCGTATGGCAAGCGATATCGTAGTCGAAAATGGAACGCGCTCACCCACCAAAAACCGATTCACTCTTGCCTTGAACATCGGAAGATTATATCTCTCGGGGAACAAGGAGCCCAGCCAAGAGCTCCATAGTTTAGCAGTTTCTTGTTCATGTACGTGTACGACAACATAGGCATCCCATTGCTTGATGGAAGGCGAAAGAGAAGTCCGAGGGATGTGAACCATTAGTCTATTACCATCGCCCCACAGTGGCATACCACCTAGCAGATAAGACAATGTATTGTCTCAATACCAATATAGAAACCATAGAGGCTATCCATTAATTGATTTACACACATTTCATAACTTGTCGGGTTTAACATTACTTGTCATACTTTCTCCTTACTGGCTCCAGACTAGCACAAGCTCCAGAAACCCTACTAACAGATACACCTAGGCAGAGGTACTACCCCAGGGTGGACAGCTTAATTAATGCAAAGATTCGCTATGCCCTACCTCTCTTTGACATTTAATGCATTTCCGAAAAAGTATGTGATGCAATGACAATTTTACTAACCTGCTTTATTAACACTGGCCAGTGCACTAAACCCTCCGTGCGTTGTTTCAGCTTTTGTAAGCACAACTTGATCAAATGGTACAACATGTTCTTTGCCCATTCTTGTGTAAGATATGACTCCGGTAAGCTCAATTTTACACAAATAATCTGATGCCGTCTCATCAACGTCGACAACAGCAACAATTGCAATGTCATGGTGTTTTAAAAGGCTCGGTGATTTCTTCTCTACCCAGAATGGGGGTATATCGGTTCGTTGAAACATTTTAGTGGTGTACACCAATGATGGCTTATTAGTCCAATGGAGCAGCATGTGAATGTTTTCTATAGGTCTGAAATGTGAATAAAAAAGCATTATACATTTTAATCTCCTTCTACATTTTAATGACTACCAAATTAATTTATAACTATAAACTTATTTCAGCCAAAATATAGCATTTTACCAGAAATCCACTTTAGATATGTACACAGGAGAATTGAGCTGCCCGTCCAAGGAAGGAGCTCCACCCTATAGAATACTGCAGCCAACTGATCTCTGGGTCATGTTTCTGCCAGTGAGTAGGGTTTCTGGAGCTTGTGGGGGGTTAGGGTTGGGCCTGCATGGCAGTGGCAACTGACAGGTAACTTGACCAGTTACTTGCCCGTTGGCATAGCGACTTCAGCTTCTCTATCGCTTTCCAACAGGCGTAGGGAAACCATTATATCGAACTACTACAATATTTTTTTTTAAATCTCTAGATCAATTGTTTCTTTCACTTTATTATCTACATTTAGGATGGCATCTTATGGGCTATGTAAGCAGGTTATTGTAAATTATAGTTTCTTATACTTTCATGGTGCCCTTGCCATTATTATCACTGCTGCATACACTTTTGGAACCTCTTTGATAGATTATTCAATTTGGGTTTACATAAAATAGAATGCAATTGAAGAGTGTGGTAGAAAACCAATGTCATAATATCAAACAAATACAAGATTCACAGAAACTACCAAACTTAAGTACGAGAAAAGTGAAAATTCTGACTCTATTATGGCAAATAGATGTATACTCACACAGTACTATTAGTATATGATATTGCCAGCGCTACAACTATTTTCCTGTTGCATAATTTAACCCATGGTGTTAGCGACTTGATTCTTAGTACTTCATCTTCCTGCAACATACATAATAATATTTGAAATAACAATATAATGTAAAAATAATACATCCTTGTTTGTAATAATATGTCCATGTGGTTTCCGGATATAAAATAGGACCTCTCATCCCATGAGTGTCGTAGAAGGTTAGGGAATATCAGAAAATGGAGAGCAGCTTATGAAGTCTTGTCTTAAAATCTGAAGATTGTATGTCATCATCATCAGCCTTTATCAATTCAGTGCTGGACATAGGCCGCTCCCAATATTCGCCACTTTGATCAGTCCTGGGCTTCTCACATCTAGCAGTTGCCAAGATTGTATTATACACCAATATCTAATGAGGACCAATTATGTATGGAAAAGTAATATTTAAACAGAAAATAGTTGAACATAAATGTTTTACCTTGTTGGCATCCACATTGAAAATCGATTCTTCAGTATTCGGTCGTATCTTTTGATAAGAAGCCAGCGCAGAAGCCTGACGGAGACTCAAGAAACCTTTCAGCGTACTCTCATTACATTTCACACTGTACTTAGTCTGAGTCAACTTCCTCATCAACTCCGTGAGTATGGGCAATGAGTCGTCCGCGTGTAAACCGTCCAGCACAAACGCCTTGTCGCCTAAGCTTGTGAAATTATCATCAAACACCAAAGGCACAGCATCATCTTTTAACACCACTTTCAGACCACCCTGACCTCTACAGGCACCATCTTCCACCCCATATCTATCAACATTAAACACATGACGATGGATCTGAGGCCTCTCTTTCCTTGACACAATAGTCAACTCATCGCCGGCCTCCACCAAATAAAACAAATCACAGTTAAAATTCCTTATGATTTTAATCTCCGTCGGTCGATAACGCCCTCCCAAATTCAAGCTATGGACCAACTCTCGCTTATAATACTCTTTAACTTCACCGATACCCGTCGCAACGGTAATATCAATAAGTTTTTGATCGCGTGGATGTTTGTCGTAGAAGACGAAACATGTTACCTCTTTGAGCACAGATAAAGGTAACAGTCGTGCTAGTTCAGGACGTATGTTATCAGTTATTGGCGGCATTTTTATAGTTATCACTAATAAGTGCTAATAAGCAATTAGAAGATAATGTTTTTTCTTCAAATTATGGCAATTTTAAAAAGCGCGTCAGGCAGGTTTGTTTTGTTGTCGGTCGATCGGATGGATAGGTTTGTACAATGACATTAGCTGTCAACTTGACTTCCTTTTTCTTAATTTGTAATGGCTTTGGAAGAATATAAAAAAAATATTTTCACGGCTGTAACATACTATCGGAAATTAGCTATTTGATATGAAATAATGTAACACGTATAATAAATCCTTATAACAGACTTACAAAGATTTCTACCACGTGCCAAAATATTCTTGTTAATCGGTACAGACTTTTTTGTCCAGGAATTTTCTTCTTCGCAGCATTAGCAATATACAGTAACAATGAAGTCGCTTGACCTTAAAATCATTAATTTTCAGGATTGAAAATTATATTTCTTCTCTTTTGGTAGTATAGTATCCTAATACAGGCACTGCCTAGTTTGGGGACCCTTGTAAGTTGCATGAAATTTAGCTTTCTGCCTTTGCACATTTGTAATTTAAAATGCCTCGCAGATAAGATCTATGGTAAAATTTTTGTTATACTAAATTCTCTGTAGATATATATTTTTTTGTATATTAACTGTGTGCAATTGAATAAATATTTATTATTTATTTATTTATTTATTTATTTAATAAATGCAATACATCCCTCATTGTGTTCACTGCATGATACGACATATTACCTGTGGTTAGCAATAAATAGATGGAACGCAGCGGAAAAGGCGCGTAAGTTTTAAAAAATATATAAGCGTGATCATTGGCAACATCTCCGCGTTAAAAAGAAAGAAATAAAAAACAATCGAACCGCGATTCGTGATGTTAATCTCGTGGATATATTATTTTATTTATTACTATTTTTCTTCATAAGTCGATGAGAGTTCATTTTAAGTCATTATACAGTTCATATTATCCACAACAAACTATGAAAGTTGAGAATAAAATTATTATTAAGAAAACCCAGTGACATTATAACAACTAGGTATAGAACAATGGATGCAATGCACAGTTGTTGTGCGAAATGCGCTATATGATTAACGGCCACATTACACTTTCTGTCTCATAGAACGACGTGAATGAGCAATTGAGCATGGCCAGGCACGGGTTTGATGTTACCTATTTGTCTTTGTACTTAAGTATATAAATATAGAATAAGTTACATTAGGTCAAAAGCTTATATAATTGACTAGCAGTGCTCGCGACTTCGTCCGCGTGGAATAGTTATTTTTCCCCGTTTTTTTTTACATTTTCCATTATTTCTTCGCCCCTAATAGTTGCAGCGTGATGTTATATAGCCTAAAGCCTAAAGCTATCAGCTTTATAATATTAGTTTAGATGATAGTATGTGGAAAATCTTTCAAAATACATCGACGCATATCGGAATATCTGTTGGACGTCATGTTGGTGTTCGACGATCCTGGCTCGGCAAGACATCATTATGTAAGTGAACCGTTTTTCTTTATTTGGGACGTCTTTCTTTTTACGTCCCATTTATAATCTTGCATTTAAAATACTAGTACGTACCTACGTAGGTAAGTACGGTAACCGGTCGTCGAAGTTTAATGATTAAACAAATCGTGAAATTTTCATTAAGTTAAGTTTAAATGACCATGACCATGACCTAATCATGAAATTCTTGAACATGAAATAGGCAATCATACCTTAATATGACCACTGCATGTATATGTACCTACCTTGATTCGCAGCATATTCATGTTTGAATGCCTTTTGCATAGAATCATATTTTTTTTATTAGACCATTTCGAATAAAATACAATTGCGCTCTATTATATTACCACTTTACCAGATGTCTACGGTGGAACGCGCTGACCCAGCAAACACCAAAATTTCTCGCAAATGCGGCCCTGCGACTATATTAAGCGCAGTACCCAGTTTCCCATCTCACGATGTCGCGTTACACGGTGACACTTACATTGTGCACGCCACGCGCGATTGTGCTACGTGACATGCGAGCGTAGGTACCTTGCGTGGCCTTAATTTGGTCACAACCGCATTTAAGGGTATTTTTTTATAGTAGCTCGATATAATGGCTTCCCTGCGCCTGGTGGAGGGAATCGGGTTGGACCGTTTTTTGTTCACTCGATTTTTATGATGTTACGCGACTGTAACAGACCAACGAACAAAACACCATCGTTCGTTGGCTGAATCGTGTGGTTTTGTGCCGAAACGAAAAACGATCTCTTGCAGATCCAACAACGTCAATTTTCGTGATTTTTTTATATTAGCACACCTAAATGACTGCATCCTGTCTGCTGATAACAGACGACGAAGTCCAAAAGAATTTAAGATATCCGCATCACGGCTTGTTTTTAGTGCAACACGGCAAGTAAGTTTGTAATTTTAAGTAATAGTGATAGACTAGGTACTTATGTAGACAGTAGATATGGATAAATTTACAAATAAAAACACAAACGACCAAAACTAAGAAGCGATAAATAACGTAAGTAATTCTATCCTTAATACATATTTATTTAAATATTAGGTACAATTATCACTTATTTTTGAAGTCGGTGCCAGCCTCTCGGTACCTAACGTAGACTGTTGTTGTAAGTATGACGCGCGCGGCCGGCCAATCCACACGACAATATACATTTATTTGTTTGGCTGGCACCGACTTCAAAAATAAGTGATAATAGGCTTGTTTCCTTAAAAAAATTAATTAGTCCGTCTTCTAGATTATTCAAAAATAGAAGATACGTATTTTATCATTTATAAATTAGACCAAAGATTACAAAGATATACCCCGTTAAAGTTTCGCGTGACGTCACGCCGTGCAGCATTTTGTCGCACGGCGTGACATCAAACACCCCCACTCCTAAATTTTGATGCTTTGTATCTTTGTTATTTTTCATGTAAATGAAAAAAGGAAAAATACGTGTCCAATATATTTTTATAATCGAAAATACGGACTAAATATAATGTAAGTATTTTGACCCAGGAAACATCCCTATTGTACCTAATATTTAAATAAATATGTATTAAGGATAGAATTACTTACGTTATTTATCGCTTCTTAGTTTTGGTCGTTTGTGTTTTTTTTGAAGTCGGTTTAATTTTTTTTTAAAAAATAATTTTATTTCTCTTTTTTTAGTTGCGTTAATGTACTGTGACCTTGAATAAAGGCTAATTAATGTCCTTAAAAGTTTTACTTAGGAATGAAAAATTTTGCTTCAAGTCAAGTTAAGACTTTGCGATCTAGAATCAAGCATATCACTTACCAAATCACCTGCCCTATTAGCCCTGCATAAGGACATACTACTACCTAGTTTAATATCGACCAATGTCAGTACTGTCCCCTAACTCCTAACCGTTAAGGAGTTCTGTGGCTTCATCATCAGCACCAAATGTTGACGCCCGGAAGCATATACCTGAGTAAAATATCGTTACGTAACAGAAACACCATATGAGCATACAATTTTTGGTTGTTGCCCTCAATTTCTCCAGGATCCCATCATCAGATCCTGACTTGGTGATAATGGGACCACCTCGGAAGTGTCCTCTGTCGAACTGTCGAAAATCGAAAAAAAAATCGAAGTCGAAAAATTTTTGAAATCCATCCATAATTGACGGAAATATCGGTGAACAAACATAAAAAAAAAAAAAAAAAATTATACATACAGACGAATTGAGAACCTCCTCCTTTTTTCGAAGTCGGTTAAAAAAGTATCAACGATCCTAGGTACCTACTCGTATGTGGTCTAGGAGTATGTGATGTATTTTAATTTAATTGGGCAAAGCCAAAACATAGTTTATTATTGAAAAAACTTTCTCAATATTACCTAAATGCGCCAATGGATTAAGTAGTTTGTTATATTACATTGTGGGTAAGGTATCTAATTACTATGCAGCTTGTTTATTGAAATCACAGTATTGTTTATTGTGTGTAGCTATGTTTATAAATACCTCAAGATGTTTTAACGTGATGCAATATAGGTAAACTAAATTGTGTTGCACTGGAAAGAGAAATGTTCATATGTTTACAATACTAGGTACAGGTAGGTACTACCTACTACCTGTCAACGCAAAATAGCCGCTCAGACGTCGAGTTTCAGATAACGGACCGATTTCATTCTTACACATCGCAACATACTATCTGAGTAACGTAGGTACCTTTAAATCTCGCTCCTGACTGAATTTCGGCAACAACCTCCAATCTTCAAGAAGACTAACTAATAACGCAGGAGATATTAAACTACACAAGCGTGTGTGTTTCACAAACACTAATGCACTGTCTTTTAATCTCATACCCCCATGAGACGATAGTTCCACACGAGATGGAGAGAGATCCATCAAAATCGATCGTTCGTTGAACGGATCGCTTACTTTTGCACCATAAATCCCTCCCTTTGTCCCTCCCGTATTCGAATATATGAATTAAATTAATTAAAATCGACTATGATGAATTTTAGTTCGTATATTCGAACACGGGAGGGACCACGGAATATTAAACACAAGTTTGTGTTTAATATTCCGAGGGAGGGACAAATGGGAGGGATTTATGGTGCAAAATTAGGTAGGTCTGTACGTGATCCGTTCAACGAACGATCGTTTTCGATTTTGGTGGTAGGGGCCTAGGCGCAGAACTAACGGCTTACCTATCGTGATTTCCGATGCTCGGGGGTATGACTCCGGAGTTGCTAATGAGTAATTTCCTTACAGGAAAACCTAATAATTACCTTACAGTTTTAAGCTCGACCCTTGATTCGAATCCGGAACCTCTCAGTTGTCAGGGGGGACCGGCTACTTGCTAGACCAAAGAGTCAGACTTCAAATAAGTACATAACTAATTAACCTACCTAGACCGTGTAATACCTATTAGGTAATAGGTAGATAATACAAAGTAGGTACCTATTACTATTTGCTAATTGTGGCCTCTCTAAAGAAGAACATCTAAACATTGAAAAATTAAAGAATTCATTATTTTTATTAGGTATTTTATAGGCAAGACTATCTGAAAACATGATACGCAATAAAGATTTTCGTTAAAATTTATCTAATCCTATAGTTATCAATTTGCCAGTTGGTAGATAAACGTTTATACTTAGGTACCGGACAACATATCTAGCTAGGTAGCAGTCCGTGCAATCTCTTGATTATCTCGTTTAGCAAGTAGGAAGAATCTTCTCGAACGACAACACATATTGCCCACAAATTGACCGGCTGATAGTGTTAGGATTGAGGTGTACTAACGATATTTTGCTAGTGGAATTTCAGTCTTATCTTCAAGTGAAAGAGAACACAATATTGCGTTGTATCACAAACTGCAGTCATCTGCATTACCTGTAGGTGTATAAACGCTGCTGCCCATTTTCTAATATAATCCTTAGTCGTCTTCTACGACTCCCGCAGGAGGAGATTAGGTGGTCCTATTCTAAATCTGGTCTTTAAGAGAGGTAGGGCATAGCGAATCTTCGCTCGTATTGAGCTGCCCGTCCGGGGAAGGACCTCCACCCTATAGAATACCGCAGCCAAATGACCTCCGGGTCGTGTTTCTGGAAACCAAACATATCATTATATGTATCATCATCATCAGCCTACATATTAGGGCCCTATCATCATATAACTAAAGTCAATTAAATGACGGCCTCAGTGGAGTAATGGCTCGCCTAAAAGCTGAACGCTTAGATTCCGGGTTTGATTGCCGATTGTGTCAATAAGAGAAAGACTGTCTAGCACCAGTGGCGGCGCTAGGCGTCGGCGACGTCGGCGACCGCCGACGGCCTCGCTCCTGTGGGGGCCTCGCAAAAAGTTTAAAAATGCTAAATTTTAAAGGTAGTTATTCGTATAAAGGTACCTATTTTCGTACGCGTGAGTAGTATTTGGCCAGAGCCGCTCTGAGTGGTCTGGCAACACCACTGGTAAGTGGAGAGTGGGCAACACTATGAAAGTTAGACTGCCGCGCGTGAGAGTCGGGGAATCCCCGAGTATTTGATTATTTCTGTTTTGAAGCGAATCCGCGTCCGAGGAGGCTTGGAGTAATCCCCGAGTTCTTTGTGTTTCATTCATCGTTCACAAAATTCAATCCTCGGTTTCTTTCACACACAACGTAATATTATACCGTTTTTATTACTAAGTAAGTGAAAAATTAGTTATTTGTTTATTTCAAAGGAAGGATTACTGAAGAAGATAGTATACATTTATGGTTAGTGTTTACATGATACTTTGATATTACTAGTGTACTTATACACCTGAAAAGGTAAAGTTAGGTGGTAGTTAGGTAGGTATAACTTATGCAATTGTATCTGCTAACTTGTAATATTAACTTTTGTACACAGTAAATATTTATCTTTATACTACATGCGTAATGTCCAAAATAAAAAATATTAAAGGGCAATGTCCAAAAATAAATATGACAAATTATAATTACATATTTCTGACTGGGTAATGAAAAAGGCCTCGCAAAGCTGATGTCGCCGACGCCTACATTTGGTCTAGCGCCGCCACTGTCTAGCACGATCGGAGACCTACGGCTTTACATTCTTTCATATGCAGGAGTGTATCTCTGTCTACTAATACATGATGTTGACCGGACTCACTCTGGAGTCGAACTCAGGACGTCTTGATCTTTAAGCATATGAAGCCGGTATGTTATTACAGATCGGGTCACTTAGAGAGACTGTTCACAGTTCAACACAATCGGCAAAGAAGCGGAAGGCAAATAGCTTAACTTTCTGACGTAGAAATGTAGGATCTCTGCTTGCTGTTACATGATTTTGACCGGACTCGAGAGTCGGGCCTAGGACGTCTTAGTTCTTCTATGAAGTAGTCAACCTAAAAACGTGGAAGTCATGAAAACATTTCTCTCGCTCAATTTACCGCAACGCGCGTGCGATGTGTCAACGGTAAAAATAATTCACAGACTTCATAATTTAGTGTCTGCATAGCAACTGAACTAGAAACTAGGTAAATCGTATTAGTGCTTAGAAAATAGACGGTCTAATAGCGACGGCTTCGTCTAGCTACGATCTATTTTTATGGGGACATCGGATCTATTCTATTGTAAATTCTGTACAGTGTAAGTTAAAAAGGTACACACAAACATTTGTGTCCATGAACATGTCTGTTTGAATTGGTTTGGGTGTTTGTTAAGTACTCGTATCTATATGTAATAGGTAGGTAGGTATGTATGTCTATTTATTTTAAATACGAACTGGTATCTAAGTACGTTTATCTGTTGTCTAGTACAGGAAAGCATACTTATTGCATTACTCGGCTAACATAGGACATAGGTATACCTATCTTAATCTTAACTAATATTATAAAGCTGAAGAGTTTGTTTGTTTGTTTGTTTGTTTGAACGCGCTAATCTCAGGAAGTACTGGTCCGAATTGAAAAATTCTTTTTGTGTTGAATAGACCATTTATCGAGGAAGGCTTTAGGCTATTTAACATCACGCTACAACTATTGGGAGCGAAGAAATAATGGAAAATGTAAAAAAAAAACGGGGGAAAAATAACTATTCCACGCGGACGAAGTCGCGAGCACAGCTAGTCTTAACTAATATTATAAAGCTGAAGAGTTTGTTTGTTTTTTTGAACGCGCTAATCTCAGGAACTACTGGTCCGAATTGAAAAATTCTTTTTGTGTTGAATAGACCATTTATCGAGGAAGGCTTTAGGCTATATATCATCACGCTGCAACTATTAGGAGCGAAGAAATAATGGAAAATGTAAAAAAAAAAACGGGGAAAAAATAACTATTCCACGCGGACGAAGTCGCGAGCACAGCAGATATTTGATTTGTACAATTTGGATGACCTTACCAATATATTTCGGTAGAGGGTACCGGACTACTGAAATCCGAAAAAAACTCTGTTTAAAGAGTTGACGTATTATCAATGTTCTTACTGTGTCTATGGGCTGAAGTATCAGGTGAGGTTCAAGCCCGTTTGCCCCCTCTGACATAAAAAAAACATCAACAACATCAATACTCCTACCTAGTAAATCCTACGAAAAGTGGAAGTACTTCCTCTGAACTAGACTGATGATTGTCTTAAGCTACCTAAGTGGTAATGAAACTTCACTGTATGATCCGGAATAAATAATATCTAGCTAGTTATCTCTCTTTTTGTAACTCTGTACTATCCAAGGAAGAAGTAAATAAAAAAATAAGACGTCATTTCATAAAATACTGCAAAACGATAGCACAAAAAGCAATACATAATAAATAAAAGTGTAAATAATCTGTCACCCTATACAGAGGAATCAAAGAAAAAGAGCCTTAAAGGACTCTTAACTTCTGTTAAGAGTAACTTTTGAAAGGTAGAAGTAAAACTCAGATGTCTGGTTGGCATCAGTCAACGAAAATACGGCAATCATATCGTACCTACCTACCTATTAGCAGAGTGCCTAGAAACGTGTCGATTTCTTATACATATGGAAAAAAACAGTGTCCAAATATCTACTTACCTAATCTATCAGCCTTATCAATGTAATATAATCCTGGTATCTGTGTAATTGGGCTATTTTATTGTGAAATAATACATCGATAAATAATAAATTGTAGATAATGCTATATCACTTAATATGAGATATCACTTCCGGAGTTAATAATTTTTTAATCCACGCAATGATAAAACGATATTACGAATAGTGATGTTTCGGATATCCGTAACTGCGGATATGCGAGAGAAATTCTGACTTTTATTTGTTTATTCTGTTTTTTATATAAATGCAAATAATTTTATTCATAAATTTGTTTTATGGAGACTATAATAGGTACATTTAATACAGTAAGATAGACATTATTATGCGTACAACATGTAATAAATCCTTTATCATTTATGAGTTTTTGTTCTGGGGTAGGTATGTCCTGTATGGGGTTTTTTACTCCGTAAAATCAAACATTTGGCACCAAATATTATTTCAAGCCGATAGCAAACGTTTTTCGTTTTCATCAAAAACAAAAGTATACACTCGCTCGCCAATTTGATACATGTTCCCAGCTGCTAGCGTTGAGAAAGAAAATAAAGATCCATATCCGCGGATCTTAACACCAATACCTATCCGTACACGCAGGTATACATTTTTGATGACCCGGCCCGTCACTAATTAAGAGTATTATTTCGTAACAGGTAGATAGAGGATAAAACAATGAGGTAGGTACCTACTTAGTATAGGTAGGGTAGACCCATTACAGGTGTAACGACACTACTAAGCATTTTGTATGCGACAAACCAAGTAAATACAAGTTCTACATGTATGTGTTACAAGATGGTGTCGTTACTACAAGATTATCATATCTACAGTAAATATAAAGTCAAAGTCAAAATAATCTTAATTCGTATACGTTCTTTAAAAAAACACTTACAAATCGTCCAAGCTACAATCTTCCACCGGTTAAAAAACCAGCATTCCACCGAGAAGAAACCGGCAAGAAACTCGTGTA
This sequence comes from Conogethes punctiferalis, assembly GCA_031163375.1. Lineage (NCBI taxonomy): Eukaryota > Metazoa > Arthropoda > Insecta > Lepidoptera > Crambidae > Conogethes > Conogethes punctiferalis. Next base: position 9,429,437 of record CM062094.1, read on the forward strand.
GTTACCTACTCTTTTCAACATATTGCTTACAATTTTATCATCACCTTTATACTTCTAACTACTTACGTATACGTCATACAGTCTAAAGCTTTCTGAAACCTTACTAAAAAGGTTATGTATTAGACTAAAAGATAAACTAACATAATAGGGTAATCAAGAGTAGACCAGTCTCCGAAGCAGGACCTGTTCACAAGTGTAACGTGTAGTGTACCAGTACGGTCCTGTAGATGATTTACATACGTAAAGGTACTTATAGGGCCAAGATCAGATCTATATTTGTCTCGGCGGACCTCTCGGTTTGCCCCAGTGACCGTGGGCACATTAAAATAGTTGCTATGAATGAGACACTTCCTCTGCTTTCTGTCCGCACTGTTGCGATGATACTCTTACATTAAATGAGCGAATATCAATTGGACTATTTCAGCAAATTCCAAAGCAAACTATAATTTATTAGAGTAGAAGTAAGATAAAAAGTAAACAAATCATAATCATCAGATTATAGAAAAACACGCTAGTTGGTTAAAACGCTGCTTTACCTATTACCCACTCTATGTCCCAGCACTGGATAAAGGCTGATGATGATGGGCTTTAACGTGCTTCCCGGTCACATTCCCAGTGCATGGTGTTGTAGGTCATAGTAGGTGTAAGTACATGATGGTACCTACCCATGCGATCATGCATTTCATTATAAGTAGGTAGAGCAGAAGCCACCGGACATTATAGTACAATACAATCAGCCTCTTGTATGTAAGGTCACAGGAAATGCGAATTAGTCGTAGTTATTATCCGCACGAAACGGGTCGCTGTTCGATTCCGTGAATGGAATCGGACAAATACAAGTATGTAGGTATTTTTAGCAAGCAATTTTTTAACTAAATAAATAAAAATTTATTTGCATATTCATAAAAAATACCTTTTTGGAACCACTAATTTTTTCTAAGATTAAGTAATTTCGTTAATTAGCTGGTAAGTTCTATTTCTAAGTATTCATTGCCTAATCTTACTGGTTCCATCGCTAAATGGGTACCTGCTTTCTGAACCAAGGCTTTCTGAACCAAACCAAGACGTAGTAACTATTTATTAATCTGTGACCAAGGGTCGTGGGTTCGGTTCTCACAAATAAGGTATGATGACTATCAGTGTCCAGAATATTTAATATAAATGAGAATATATCTACATTTGTAATTTATATAAAATATCCATATTATAGACGCATATATGGTATCAATGGAATGTACTTATTGTATAAGCAGGTGCCTAATAACTATCTTAGATGATTTTAGATTATATTCGTACCTATCGAAAGCTAAATTATTATTTATTATAACTATTGTCGTGTATTCTAAAATATACCTTATTGTATAGGTTTAAGAATCAAACGCATTATCTGCTATGCTTTTGACTATACTACTATACTACTTCGTTACAAGAACGTAGGTTGATAAAAATTGTCGAATATTTGTATTCTAATCAATAAATGTTTAGATTAGATTGTGATGGTGGTATCAATACAATGACGGCATCAAAAAGGTCCGATGAATGAACGCGGGCGTGTCCCATAGTAGAACCGAAGGGGACTTACTTAAAGTGCCTTTTAGGGTTCTGTTGCCATAGGTTAAAAACAACCTATTACTTCGCTGTCTGTCCGCACGAGAGTTGAAATTTTCACAAATTATGTAGGTAGGTATTTTGTTTCAGCTAGAACAACATATACTTACTAAAAATAAAACAAATATTTGAGGGGGCTTTCATACAAGAAAAGTGTATTTTTCGCCCTTTTTTCTCGATATCATTAATGGCAACAGTAGGCATCTACAATATTCACAAAACACTCAGTTGCATTTTCAATTTAAAAAACCATATTAATTTCTATCGTACAATGACATCCGGTAAACGCTTCAAAACGCGAGTCCAACTCGCTCTTGGCCGGTTTTTTTTTCTAAGTAAAGAACTAAGTACGATATAGTCAAGCAAAAGCGGCCTTGTCGTGATGGCGGAAACCACGACTTACCCACTAAGTACTCCACTGTAGAAAATCCCGAATAGTAATAACTGTTCAATAAAAATATCGGGACTTGGTTATGGTGGTAAAATTTTGAATTGGTCAATCAAATAAATTCTGAATGAAACATTGTTAAACGTACTGTACTGTAAAGATGTATTATGTATTCTGCCACTCTATATCTTAGTGTGCGAAACGTAGTTTCGATAACGACCAAAAAGTACCTAGATTTGGGCTCGAACAAAATGTTTTCATTCAACTGAAAGTAAATTCTTGTACTGAATTGATTCACATGGTTATTGGCAGTGAAAGTACTTAAAGTAAGTCACGGACTGCTTTTAATTGAACATTTTTTTATTGTTTATTAATAAACTGTTAATGATGGCGTCGGAATAACTGACACTTTTACTCGTAATACTTCTATTGCTTGCTTTTGTAGAGCAGTGCGGTCAATTTAAGAGTTAACGCTAAAGATTATTTACAGACAGATTTAGTCTTAGAACTTATAGTAGACATTTATATTACAATTCAGGCAATCTTATCGCTGTAAGCGACCTCTTCTAGACAACCTTTGAGTAGATTACATTAATAGAAGGGTGGTGTCATTTAACTGATTTGGAACTAATACAAGTTCCAAAGAAGACACTTTTTACTGGCCCGCAAGATGCTTTTTCACGTTAAAGGATATAATATTACCTAGGAGAAAAAACATATTGTGCTAGCAAAAAGTTCCACTTTTCGAGGTCAGAGCTTATTATGTAGAGATAGGGCATGTAGAGTTACAATCCTGGGTTCTTTAGGAGGAGCGTAAACGGCATCTCACTGGACCTTGGACCTTCAGGGTAAGGGCTACAGGCGCGGTGGGTTTGTCCTATTATGCCTGTCTACCTAACATTTGGACCTCACGACCGCTTACCATCAGGTGGAGTGATACCATCCTGAACCCTCTTTTTATAAAAAAAAGAGCTAGAAGTGGATTAGCTATGTAGAGCGGGGGGCCCTACTATATCAATCTAAAACGGACGGATCGCGTTCCATAGAACGATCGTTTTCGATTGTTATTGTAGAGCCCCTGGCTCTAAATGGGGTACTATATAGTAAGTTGCGCCTGCGACTTTGTTCCCGTGGAATAGAGCTTCATGCCCTGTTTTATACCCTTGGGGGTAGAATTGATCAAATTCTTAGCGGATGCCTACGTCATAACATCTACCTGCATGCCAAATTTCAGCCCGATCCGTACAGTGGTTTGGGCTGTCCGTTGTTAGATCACTATGTCAGTCAGTCACCTTTGAGTTTTGTATATTTAGATAGAGATAGATAGAAGATGATAAGGTAGGCTCGTCTTCGCAACATTTTATATGAACATGGCGGAATTCGTTTTAATCTAGAGGTATGTATGAGGCTTAGCCGGCCTTGGTTCCCTATGCATTTGCGGTGCATTAGTAGTCAGAGCATTGAAGAAACAGATTTGCCATATCTAAAGTCATAACGCGTATGTCACGTAAATGCATTAATTCTACGACCACCATGATTCATCCCATAGCGTGAAAACGTGATAACAGCTGTAAATATTTTGTACCTATAGTAATATTTTCTAAAGCATACTGTTTTTGTTTTCTATGAAAACAGGTCATTGTGCTACTGCAAACTAACACATAGGTACCTACTTTATTTTTATCATACAACGAGAATACAATATTTTTGATCGTATTTTTTGAAGTTGATGAGTTGAAAATAGGTACACGTTGCAAATATACCTATGTAGTGGGTAGGTACTACCTAACGGTTGAAAATTAGCTGAAACATAAAAATTGCTAGATATTAAGTAAGTAATAGTACAAATCATAATAAATGCCTATTTAGGTGATTAATTTATAGGTAGGTATAAGTACCAAAATTGTCAGAGCTTGAAGTGGGTAAATCTCAAGTCTCAACCATTATAGGTACCTATACGGGTCACGTAACGCAGGAAGTGAGATCAGTTATCGTTATCGCACGAGGAAATGTAACGGATTTATAAGACAATGAGTTACGCGACAAAGGTTCACAATACAGATCAGAGGTCCCGAAGGTCAGACGGGCACAAGGCCGCATCTCGACACACGCATGCGTCCGACGCACCGTCAACGTTAATGCGGTGAAATTACTATAACCCATTAACGGGGTCACTGGCTTTAGGCACTCTTGGCTCGGCCACCAGCCCGGCTGGGACACCAGGGTGGCTTGCCAAAAATACAGCTGCACTGCAGTGGGCTTGCAGTCCTCTGCGGTGCGTCCGTTCATTGTCGTATAGGGAGGTCGATACGAGTATCGCCAGTACCGTCTTCCTTCCCGAGGAGAGCGGACGTACGCCGGCAGTGCACGACACCTGCGCGCAACCTACGTCTGCGTTCATTTATTTATAAACAAAAAACGTGTTTTATCAAGTTCATGTGACATAAAGAAGTGACGCGTGATTTATTTCGACAGAAGTGACCAAGATTTACGGATGTTACATAAAGTGTAAATATTTGTCCATCGGCGATCGTAAAGGTCAGGATTTTGTTAAAGCTCAAATAATATTTTATTCGGAGCTGTAAAAACGAGCGGCTTCCGAAAACTATGTGTTGAGAAAAATCTTGCTAACGTTAACATTTCATTTACAAAAAGTGATGAATGGCCAAGGAAATGTTTACCTCAGCTCTACCACACATCTGCGTATTAAAAGCTTAACTATTCAAATTGTCAAATAGATGAACTAGGTATATTATGTCAAAACAACGCAGTATCTATTGTTGTCTATTGTCAGCGCTTATTCAACATACTCGTAGTATGTCAGGATGCCTTTACTGCTTCGCTTAATTAGATTAACGTTGTGATCTGAGTAGAAAATCTGAATACGATATTATAGAGCAAACAATTTGATAAGATTGAAAAGCCCACAAGCCGTCCATTCTTTTGTGCCCTCCGATGACATAAGTAGGTACCCATAACAAGCTTAACTCGATGGTGCTAATCAAAGTCACATAATATAATATATTATCATTAATTAAGACCATTATGGTCAGACTTAATGAGCTAATTAAAATTTGTGAAAACCTACTTAAATATTGTTACTGTAATGAATGTTGTTATGCAATTGTAGTAGACGGATTTTAGAATGAGCCAGCATTAATTTAAAGTATTAATGAGTCATAAAATTTATGGGTCTAATCTCAATGATTAATAATTTACAAGTAGATAGGTAGTAATTAACTTAAAAATATTACATAGAGAAATGTATGAATTCTTTTGTCAAATTCCTAAACGGCGATACAAAAATACGCAAAGTTAAAAAAGATAAAATCATCATCATCAGCATATTATTGTAGTCCACGGCTGGACTATGACTTTTCGCCACTTTGGGCGAACATTTGGAAGTTTTACCTACCCATAATGGCCACGCTGGGCAGTCAAGTTGGCGATCGCAGGGAGCGATGTAATGGAGCGATCTTTTCACTTCCAGCTACCCTCACCTGCCCGTGGTGCGTCCTGCCCAAACAAACAACGTTCTGGAAACCGACTGGTGGCGGTATAGCCACCACAAAAATAGGCGGAACTAACAAATAAAATGAATTACATAATTTTTAATGAACGATCACAATACACTGATTGCTGCCAACATAACATTATAAGTTTATGTTAGATATGATATGTATAAAGGTAGGTACATGAATTTCCAAATGTGTTTCTAAGCACAAAGATCGAAAACAGCTCTTCCAATCAAACTTTTTTCCTTATTTTCTGCTAGCGTACCTCCTAGAGAGTTAATCTCCCTGACATTTACTTTTTTTTTAAATTTAATTAATCTACAGGCGTTAGTACTGTGTAATACACGTGTAATCAGCTGTAGTTCGAATAACAGTCGCGTAGAAACTGCAATCAAATCATATTTACTGAAGCAGTCCGTGTTTTTAAAATGCAATAAATCATTTTCCAATTGATAAACATTGTTGATAAGTAAAAACTAGACGTTTCGCAACATAATTTCGATATTTTTATTAGAAATGCTCTCCAGAATGTCACCTCTCATCTGGTCCAGGACTAAGATTTTATTTTCAACTATGAGTACCTACCAGATGATGGCAAGCAACGGCTTCTCCTCTGAGAAGCCGTTAATCCCTATTAAAAAATTGGTTTGGTCCTAAACCAATTTTGCAACGTTCGTTTTATAAGTCAGACCAGTCTGGGTGTCGAACCTGGGATCGTATGTTTACTCTAATCACTCTATTCCCGGCCGGATTATACAATGCGCGGCGAGGTCGTCTTCAATGGATATGGTAATAATGTTCATTGCGTTTTTCACTTCTAATAAAAGTGTTGTAAAAGATCTAGCGAATTCCTACGATTTTATTAATAGAAACTCGCGAGAAAAACGTTTAGTACTTAGCGAGAATTTGGCCAATAAAAAGCATCATGTGAGCAAGTGAACCATAAATGGGGTTTTTGAACTTACAATCGACGATACAATTCACAAAATGTCCGTTTAGCCACGGATAACGGCCTTAGTTCCGGTATTATTGCTGGTTTCTTTGATTAAAATAAACACAATTTATTTTTAATTGCGTTCCTTAGCTTGTGAGGTAGTGCAGGAATGGCAACGCTATAATCGCAACATTATATAGAGTTCTTCGTTATGTGATAGTACCTTGATCACGAAACATGTTTAGTTTCAGTTTTTCCGGTAACACGACCCCTGCAACAGTGTTGAAATTTCGGATAGGTACCTACAGAGGACAAACCCCGTTAATAAAGTTAACATAGTTATGATAGTGACCACGAAACAGCTAATTGAGATGACCCACTGCTCATGTAAATTACCCTTAGTCACTGCTAAGGGTCACCTAAATTGTGATCACTCAAAAAATCTAATCTTTCTTTTGTTATCAAAAATAAATAAATAAGTATATATTAATGATACGAGATAACATTTGTAGAAAAAGCCAAAGTACGAGTATTACATAATACAGTCAACCGCACCGGATACTTTCTTCGCGAACTTAAAGCACAATATAGCTACCTATACAATATACCTATTAAGTAATTGTGGATGCAACTTTATTTTGTATGTTATGTTATTACGTAACAAGATCAACTATTATAAGTACAAGTGTAATGACACGGTCATCCCACGGTTCTTGCAGTGCCAGCCAATGGTTATTAGTATAACTATAGTCTTTCTAGTTAGTACTAGAATAATATGTGCTTTATAGCCTATGTGTGGTGGCTTATTGGTTAACGCTGTTGACTTCCAATGAGGAGGCAGTGGTTGAAAAGAAACTATCGTGAGGAAATCTGCATACTTTTGAAGAAATTATAAGGTGCTGGTCGACCAAACCCGCACTTGGCTATCCTAGTTATCTAAGGATTTATCGCCCCAGCTTAGGGAAAGATTGAGCCCCTCTGTGTAGCTATATTTGAGTCGTCATATATATTATCTGTTTTTAAACTGGATTAACATAATCTAAGGGAGTGATCCCGGAAAGGAACGACAGTGTTTAAAATATATAAACTTAGTTCTACCTACCTATTTCCACTTCGATTCATGACTGAGTATGATACACCTGTACCTAAATGTGCGCTGAATAAATAATTTCTATTATATTCTAATTACTGTCTGGCACCAGCGCCCGCCACAAGAGACGTCACGCTACCATTCTTAAAGTTACTTTTTTGTATTCCTAGTAATTTATCACCCACACAAAGTAAAGGAAACTAGTCCACAAGGGATCCGTCATAATAATATCATGACCCTCTTACAGAAGAGGGTCAGGCTACACTTGTTCATGTGACCAGCCTATACATTTTGTATGATAATTTTCTACGAAAAGTGGGGCAAGAGGGGAGCGAGTGGTCTTAAAGTTCCTTCCCAAGTTTAAGACCGCTTGTTGTCCCATTATTTATTGACGACCCTCTACAGTTCGCCCCAATTCTGGAGGGTGCAATCAAGTCATAATGTTTTATCTTTGTTCGTTGTAAAATTTCTTCATTAGATAGATACGAGTATATACTTTATTCCACATAATACAATTGACTTAAGACTAAGTTATAGACATTTGTCGTACAATTAGGCGGCCTTATCGCTTTAGCATTGTAAGGTAAACGCAGTTATTAAGTGTGTGACGTTCAAATTGCAAGCTTAATGCTATAAAATCTTAATCTTTTATCCCACATACTGGTTATAAATTACCTTTATCTGTGTACACACAACTAACTTTCATCTCCGGCTTTGGTCGCATTTTACGGCGTGTCGCTCATACTCTACCTATCCATGAGAACATAACCCTAAAGCCAAGTCCCACACTCAGAATGAATATTGGAAATACAAGTATTTTAAGAAGTAAATTTAGAATCTCTTAAATAAAATTACCTATCAGACAACATCACATTATGTAGATATATGTTTTATCCTATTCTATCTGCGCTTTTATTAAGTAGTTAACACTAGGTATTTACAAGGATAATGATTACCCATATTATATGGACACTGCCTGTAAAAAAGGCCATATTGTATTGGATTGCCTGTATTATTAAATTTAATAGAACTCGGATCAACAAATGTATCATAAATATGTCATACAATATTAACATCTAGTCAAGGAACAAATAAAAGTAACAGAATGTTTGTCCCGGACGGGAGACGAACCTACGGCACTCTTTTCAAAATGCAGGGTCACGTTCTAATGAAACAACAGCCTTGTTGAAATAACGATAGATTCCATCAACTACTTCTCTGTCAATGTTTTACAGAGCAAGCAGTAAATTATCACAATTGCTGTGTTCAGACATAGAATGTTAATTTATTTTGTATTCATCCATTGCCAGAATCGGGGCACATCATGGCTGCGCCCCAAATATGCAAAATCACGAACGTCTGTTTAGCGTGACGAAAGTAGTAATCGAATAACGTTTCTGTTCGATATTAAGCGGAACTTGGCCCGTCGGTACCGTACGCGTGAATCACTTTCATCTTTTATCAGGTAGGTATGCCGCGGAAATTACGGGCAAGGCAGATACAGAAAGTGTTCCACTTGCTTTTGGGAGATCCGTGTTGTAAGATGACGTCATTAGATATAAAGTTATCTACCTACCACGTGCAATTATACCTACTTAGCATCGGCTTAGAAATAACTACCTATACCTAATCCGTTTTTTTAGCATTAGAAATGATATACAAATATTGTACTTATGTGTAAACAAAGAAGCAGTGGACCTTTTTCTAGTGTAAAATTTTTTTACACAAGAAAAAGGAGTGTTTTTTTTTCATAAAGATATTTTTGTTGCAAATATCTATTGTGTACCTATATATAAAAGAGAAACAATTTGTGTTCTTCCTAATCCTAATAAATTATACAAGTAGGACGAAGTATAGACTAGACTAGACTAGACATAGTATATAATCACCTATAAAACTCTACGTAGTATAAAAAAAGTGTCCGATTATTTTAGTTCAATGTGTGCGTAGTATAGCAGATAAACATATTAAACACGTAACATTTGTGTGTTTGCAGTTTGCTTTTGTCACTTTGGTATATTGACCCGAGACTTTGTGCGCGCGACTGCAAGACGAAGAGTTCACGAGAAGACTCTTGTCCGGATTTTTGTTCTGAAACCGTTGTTTTACAATAGTAATTCATTAAGTTAATATAGATTTATGAATAGGCCACCTACATGATCTTAACTAATATTATAAAGCTGAAGAGTTTGTTTGTTTGAACGCGCTAATCTCAGGAACTACTGGTCCGAATTGAAAAATTCTTTTTGTGTTGAATAGACCATTTATCGAGGAAGGCTTTAGGCTTAACATCATCATTATAACATCACGCTGCAATTATTAGGAGCGAAGAAATATTGGAAAATATAAAAAAAATGGGTAAAAATAACTATTCCACGCGGACGAAGTCACGAGCACAGCTAGTATGTACATGTAGGTGTTATTTCACAGTGTCTGATGTGTATGTCTATCGCCGCTATCCAAACAATCGTAAATCTTTTGTTGCTCCAAAAATACGGTCAACTTCATAACAAACGTGATGAATGTATTTGTGGTCATAAGCTTTTGTTTAGAGCAAGTTTGGACGGTAGCTTCATCTATCTGGAATTCTGTTTGTAGGTAGGTACGTTATAGAGCGTTTTATAAAACATGGTACATAGTTAGGTATATTTTTAAATTCCTTTTTCATTTCTTTAAACGCAATTGAGATGCTGACACCTGAAGCAATAAATTCCTAAATACCATTCTAGTAAATGAGGAGATCATGTAATATCGGAACACTTTAGTTGCTTAATAAATAGGTATACCCACAGTTTACATTTTTTAATTAATATTTAGTCAATTGGCTATCAAAATACTTACGTAACGTCTTTGTAAAGCCTTACGAAATAAATGAAGTAATGATGTTTTGACAGTTACATAAAAGTATATCAATTAACTTGACAGTAAACATTCCCATTAAGAGGCGATAAATCCTTACAAATGTTTATCCAAAGGCGACAAACGCAAGATAATATTATCTAAAGTAAAAAAGTTAAATTTTAAAAGTTAGTTATATTTACCTACCACATTACCACCGTACCACAGGGTACCTACTTGAATATACTTGAGAGTGATCTCCAATGTTATTACGTCATATCAAATTAAATACATTAAGATAATAAGAACATAATGCAAATCAGAAAGGTAACATTATACAAAGAACAGTTTAAAAAAATTATGGATGGATGAATGATATCAAGGTTATAAAGCAATAATATATGTATGTATCTGTCTAATATTCAAATTTAAATATTTAATTTACTCAAAATACACTAACTACAGGCTAAGATTAACTACAAAATCAATTGTATATTCAGTATAATTTACTTTAGTTTTTAGTTTAACCAATAGATGGCGTTGTCCCATATTAAACCGCGAGTGCATTACGTTTCGTGAATTATACTAAAGGAGTCGATAAGGTGCAAAATACACTCACTCTTTATTAGCTTGGAACTTTTTGTTTTATTTATCTCCTTGCTATATTTTTGGGTCACACTGGACATTGTGGTCCTTCAGTAAGCCGAATAAAGGCTACCTAGAAGGAGTTGTGCGGTTGACTGTTCCTGTACACCGACGAAGTGACGGATTGTCGCTTATGGTGTATTACCTAGGAGGACCTAGGAACACTACGGAAAGATCATTTGGCGTGACGGACGAGGTGCTGTGATGTTCGAGACGGCCGCTAGACGGCGCTAAAAGCAGCAGTGTGTGCGGATGACAACCAGGGGGCGCTAAAAGCAGAGGTTTGTTTATGAACAGCAAGACGACGGTGGTGTTGTGAGTAAAACTATTTAATACAAAGAAACAATATAGTGATTCGGACTTAGAATATTTTGATGCAAATTTGGGTGTTGTAATTTTTCGTAGAGTAAGTAATTTAGACTTAGAATAGTTTTTAAAAAAGTGAACCGACGGGGAATCCATGCCCAATTTTTGTTTATGTGTTATATACTCAAACACTTAGAATAATTTTTGAGATTTTTTACCGGACTTTAACTTTTCGCTGTGTTTTGTGAACTTTGTCGTTTGTTGAAAGTGAACTATGTATGTAAGTAATTTGATTTAGATGTTACAATTGGGATCTATTTCACGAGTGTTTATTTATCTGTGGTTCTAATTACAAGTTGTTATTGCATAAATATTTTTTTTTGTGTCCGTTTGTTTTAAATTAACTTAATTAAAATTTGAAAGTATTATTTACCGGTGTCTATTGTTTCCATGTCTTTTGCGTCTATAGCTGATTCATCCGAAATTAGTATGGAGACCTTAGCTAATTTACAAAAGGATGCCACTATTGCCATTACTAAGGGAAGAATTAACTTCAAAAAGTCTCCTAAAGAGAGGCTCACTCAGGCATACATTGACACTCGACTGGAAACTCTAGAGACCCAATGGAAAGCGTTTGTTGACACACACAGAACCATTATAACAGATGTAGACGATGATGAGTATAGAAATTCTAAGTATTATAAGGATTCTGTTTATGAAAATACTCAGGAGCTGTTTTGTGATTATAAAACTGAGTTAAAAGAATGTTTGCGTAAGGTTATAGGCTCATCGTGTAATAATAGTTTAGGTTCAGATTCACAGCCCGTAATAACAGCTCAAGTTCCACAGGTAAAACTACCCAAGATAACCATTCCCACTTTCAGTGGTAAATATACAGAATGGACCACTTTTAAAGATTTATTCGAATCTCTCGTTCACAGAAACACTAGTTTAGAAAATGTCCATAAGTTACATTACCTAAAAGCTCATTTGTCGGGCGAAGCAGAGCAGTTGCTCCGACATGTCCCTGTAACGGACGCTAATTACTGTGACGCTTGGGCTTTGTTAAATAGGAGATACAGCAATAAAAAATATTTATCGAATTGTTTATTCACGCGTCTTATAGGTCAAAGTACTATCGCAAGTGAGTCATCGAAAGGCCTTAAGGAGTTGCTAGATACTACTTGCGACTGTTTAAACGGTTTAAAAAACCTTGGTCTTCCTACTGACTCCTGGGATGTCATAATCATCTTCATTATTAGCGCCAAGTTGGACCCGGAGTCACGTAAGTTGTGGGAAGCCGAAATCGGTAGCTCAGACGATCATCCTTCTTTGACTCAATTTAAATTGTTTTTGGAGCATAGATTTCGATCCTTAGAGTTTTTAACTCCCAAATCAAGGCCTGCACAAGTTCGTACCACGGTAATTGCTCATCATGCTTTATCTACTTCATGCCCATTCTGTTCAGAGAGCCATAGGTTGTGTAACTGTAAAAGTTTTGCCGATGAAAGTGTAGAAGCACGTCGTGATTTTGTCCATGCCAATAGTTTATGTTACAATTGTATGTGTCCGGGTCATTCAGTATTTACATGTCGTCAAACTTCTAGGTGCCGCATATGTAGGAAGAAGCATCATTCCCTTTTACATCCAAGTGTACCCAAGTCAACTGAAGATAATGTTGATAGTCCCTCAGTTGACAAGAGTGTAGTCGAAAATGTCTCAACATCTCTCTCTGACTGTGAAATCGATAATGTCGCAGCTTTTCATTCACACAGTCAAAGCGAGGTTCTTTTGGCTACTGCTAAGGTTAAAGTCGAGTCACAGTCTGGTAAGCTCTCTTCATTTAGATCTTTGATAGATCCGGGCTCCCAGGCTTCCTTTATTACCGAATCTGCAGTACAGTTGCTAGGCTTGCAACGTGTTCCCAGTAAAACTTTAATTTCAGGTGTAGGTGATAGGGTCGATCACATCGTTTCTAGAGCAACGGTGAATTTTAGGCTTCATTCGATTCATGATCCTACTTTTGTCATTCCTGTAAGAGCACACATTTTAAGCAAATTGACATCAGACATCCCATCGCGGAAGGTTAAGATTCAGCCATGTCAAAGTTTGCTGCAATTAAAGTTAGCTGATCCTACTTTCCATACTCCTGATAAAATCGACATTCTTTTAGGAGCCGACATTTACAGCCAGATAGTCGTAGAAGGGTTGATGAGGAATACACCAGGCTCACTGATAGCTCAAAACACACGTCTTGGGTGGATACTGTCTGGCCAGGTTCAGTCGGAATCTGTTGACAGTTCTCAGTTGTGTATGAATAATACTATAATCAGTATGCACGCACGTACGGACGATAACAGTTTTCTTGAGAGCTTGCCTGAACCGGAGTCTGGTCCGTCTATCATCGTTCGAAAGAAAATATATACGAAAGGAGAGCACAAATGTGAGCGGTTTTATGTACAATCCAGTCAATCAACGATAGGAGATGCTGAAGATCGCTATATACCTAGGCTTCCATTAAATTCTTCTAATCCTCAAGGTAAGTATGGTCCGTCTTGGTTAGCAGAAGAGCATATCGATTACAGTCCACATGGTTGCAGCCAAGACCCCAATTTACAAAGAAAATCAACAAGGAATGTAAGAATAGGTGCCGGAACTAGTAGTGAACAGGTTGGGTTATGCCCTAGATTTTCTTCATTTCTAATAATGGTTATATTTTACTGTTGGAGATTCATAGCCGCAGCTTCCAATAAAATTCGGATACAAACATGTCCTATATTTAATAAATGCATTCAAAGCTTTATAGTGTGGCAGCAAATCACTTTTATGTTAATTAGGCAAAGTCAGGTTGATAATTTCAAGCTTCAGATAAAGTGTTGTTCCAAAGGTCATCAGGTTAGTAGGAAACGTACTGTCAATAGTCTCAATCCATATCTTGATGTTGATGGAGTCCCCAGGGTGGGCGGTACGTCGCAGAGGTCACAATTAATATTGGGGCAGCGATTGCCTACTCTGAGGTCATTCAAATCCCATTTGTCCGATTTTCTGGTCAAAGATGCTCATGAACGAATGATCCATGGTAACTCTCAGCTGATGCTTGCGGTCAGCTACCTTAAGTCAAAGTATTGGATTATGAATGCTATAAGAATAGTGAAGATGTGTGTTCTGCACTTAGCATATGGTTTGCGTTGGATATTGTTAACGGCTTCCAAATCACTTTAAGGCTTGACTTCCACTGGCTCGAGTAACTCACACTCCCATGTTTCAGATCCCATTTCCACTATTCAGACAAGTGGTGTGACAATGCTTTCCTTATCCAGAAAAATTCTTTGGTTAGAAATAATATATCTGTGTATCATTCGGCCAATAAAACCGAGTGGCATTTTGTTAGAACCCGAATTTCGGCTGGTATAAGACCCAGAAAACACTGCTTGACGAGAATCGTGGGAAGCTCTTTTCTCACTTTTGAGGATATCCCTACCCTGTTACCTCAAATCGAGACCAATTTCACAAACTTGTGATACAGCGATGCTTAGCTCTCACTCCGGGTCATTTTCTCGTAGGCGATCCAATTATTCTTTTGTTTTTATGTAATGTATGAGTCATACAATGTAAATACAAGATAGTTTTATTGAAACTACACGTTGGCATTTGACGCACAGGATGTTCAAAGAATATAAGCGAAAGTAGTCCCAGGAGTACTTAGTACATAGTCCATTCATTTGCATAAAGTTTGTTATTAGTAAAAAAGGATGATCTTCCTCCTACACGGTGGCTATAAGACATAATTATTACTAAGAAGCATGTTTAATATTAATGAGGTTTGAATTTAATCACGGGTGTGCTAGGCTTGCAATGATTTTGTGACTAAAAGACCCAATTTTATTATTTTAGTTGTGCGTTTTGCCTGTGGCTAGCTGAATTCTTATTGTTATATTGTGCAATAAAATACTATATGGTTTTTTATTTTATTTGATGTTATGTTGTGAAATAATTAAAGATTTTTTTACATTGTTAACCTTTAAATGTTTAACATGAATTATTTAACTTTTTGGTTTACTTGTATTAGTTTTAAGGATGAACTGTTTCATTGGTCATTTGCTGAACTAGATAAATGTGTTAAGTTTATTGAGATTTACAATTCTTGAGTCTATATTTAGCTTAAGAACCATTTTGTTTCACTGAGTTACTGTTGTTCTTATTTCTTTTTTAATTCGATATGTATGTCATGTCAATTCAGTTTAGTTTCTTAAATTTTTGATGTTTAGTTGTTAATTTTGTTGTTTTTTTTGTTCTATAAATACTAGAACGGTTTCACTATGCTATGTATAACTGTGCATTATAATTAAGGTATCGATTTTGTTACAATCGTCTCATAACGTAACTGTATTGATGGACAATGCTGTCCATGGTGGGCGGTATGTCTAATATTCAAATTTAAATATTTAATTTACTCAAAATACACTAACTACAGGCTAAGATTAACTACAAAATCAATTGTATATTCAGTATAATTTACTTTAGTTTTTAGTTTAACCAATAGATGGCGTTGTCCCATATTAAACCGCGAGTGCATTACGTTTCGTGAATTATACTAAAGGAGTCGATAAGGTGCAAAATACACTCACTCTTTATTAGCTTGGAACTTTTTGTTTTATTTATCTCCTTGCTATATTTTTGGGTCACACTGGACAGTATCCTATAAACACTAAATATTTATATGTATATACCTATTTATAATAAATACTAATTAATTTATCGAACAAAACAAAACATTGTTACTATTAAAATATTTGATTACAAATTTAATCGCATTCAATGCTTCGTCCTGTGTTTAGCGATAACCACTAATCAAAGGTTATTTATATAGACTTTTTATGTTTATTTATTTAACTATTAGTAGAGCTCATCATATAGGTATTCAGACTCACATTTACCTTATTAGTTAGGTACTATATAATGCACATTTGTTACATTAAATTCCTACGATTTTGGGATATATGAAGTAGCATGTTTTAAAATGTTTTTGAAGGTTTGTGATCCCACACCCAGTCGGTTCAAAGATATAAGAATTTTTATTTCAAAATCATATTTGTGATGAGGTAACACCATTTACATAAATGCATTTTCAGACATAATTTAACAAATTATATGAAACTACATGTTTGAGTAATCGAAATCCATGTACGAGTATATTATGTTTAGTTCTATTATATTACCTAAGTGTTGATGCTGTTATAACGGATTGAATTGGTATAAAACAAGTTATTTACATACCTTGAGATCAGATTAATGTATTTGATGCTGTTTAATTAAATATTACCTACCAGTTATACCATCGTTCGGACATGCAGTTAATTTTCATAAGTCGAATGGCTAATCATATGGCAAACGATCTAACTACAGTTTTATGTGTTGTCGACTGTATCTATTACATATTTTAACGTCACTCTTAATGCCTATAGACTTCAAAAGTCACCGGCTGACCTTGTCATAAATATCAATGTATACTGGTAGCATCTGCCGCAAAGTTATATACCTACGTATAATCTCCTGGCCGAATTTCGGACTATGAATCTCAAAGGAGGTTAATGCGCAAGAGATAATGTCTCTTGCACATATGTGTGCGCAAACTCAGGTGCACTCTCTAATCTATGATGGAATGACAGTTCGACACGCACGCAAAGAGATCAGGCGTGGACATACGATTTATTTAACGTAATAACCCATCATCATGAAAACGTCCACTGCTAGACATAGGCCTCCCCCAATGAATTTCATTTTGGAGGGATTAAGGTACATTAGTCACCACGCCTGGTAGGCGGGTGGACAACCGCAATTAGGTGTATTAGGGTCGACTGCGTTGGCAGTACCATGACATCATGGTTCTCCTAGGACCAGTGGCGGCTGGTGGGTAATCGATCTGGTGGTAGTAGGATAGGACTCATAGCAACGCCCCAAAGGCGCTTGACGAAGGGACCAGGGTATTTAGTGCGTATTCCCTGCCGTCTCAACATCTTGAGGCAGGGAGTTTTAACAGTGAGACAATTGGCCATATTTGCGCTTGTGTTCAAACAGCATAAGGAACTGGTATACTTATGATGAGGGATTTTATGACAAACGCGTAAAGCACAAAGTGTGTCCCCAGTCACGGCATTTTCGCACTGCATTTGCTAAAAGATCCTTTGCTTATTTGGGACCCTTCCTTTACAACAAAATAAACAAAAAACTAGATATTTACAGGCTAAACACCTCTTCGTGTAGAAAGGTTTTCAAAGAATGGTTAATGTCTCTTTCGTATGGTGAGACAGAAGAATTGCTGCATACTATTACCTAACATATACGAGTATAATACACTACACACACGACATACACACACACACTCACACGCGCGCGCGCGCGCACACACACACACACACACACACACACACACACACACACACACACACACATACACACACACACACACATGTCACGCATGATCTTACATATGTTTTAAGGGGGATACCCCTATTATTCTTTTTTTTATTTTTCCATCTATTATTTACTTCTCATTCAATGGATACTTGTTTATCTATGATTATTCATGTGTTCAAGGGGTGGGACCCTGGTGGCTTGAAATACAGGCAATTACTTGCTTAGTTCATGCACCAGTCTTCCACAAAGTGTAGAAATAAAGTTGTACCTATTTTGTAAATATTGACTCTGTGTATACTTTGTGGAGAAAATAAATAAACTTATTATTATTGTGTGCAAGCTGCCCAGTTGCGATGACGCCGTGAGTCCCACATATACCGCCTTTCCCGAATGGCGGCGATTTGCTAATGCATTTACTCTAGTACAAAAAACAACGAATACATAAAATAAACAGCTCGTACCCCCGCCATGTATTCCAGTCTATTCTAAGCAGGCTATATAAAGGTAGTTATTCCTAATTGTCGTGCCCATACATTAATACTAAATACCTGCCTAGTCGTTAAATAACTATGATTCAATGTTATAGACACGCCTTAAAATCGTGCGGGAATTTAATGTCATGTTCATGGTGTTTCAATGTTTTATCACAGTTAGTATCATGGAAATATCATTGGGATTTCATATTACCACGTAAGTACATAGTAAGTAATATAAAATCGTACGAGTAGGTACTGTTTAATATCTTCACTTTCAGTAATCATATAAATTAAGCACAAAACAAAAGTGAATTTTATTGAGATATACCTACCTACTTAAATAGTTTAAGAGCCTTTTTTTACGATACGCTATATACCTAGTTGTACTTTGGTATTACGCATAGTTCTCGGAATGCTCAATTTTATCCTTAAGAAATTAAGCTTTCCGAGATCTATGCGTAATACTAAACTACTAAAGTGCTCATCCTTGTACTTTTTAATTCTAATCTGTTTTTATAGTAGGTATGCTCTAGGTATATAATATGTATTAATTACAAAAAAAATCTAAATATGTAAGTTTATCAGTTGTCTAGTACCTTCGGCTTAATTTGGGACAAGACGGTGCTATGTGGTCCAGCGTGGCACATGTCAAGTTACTTAGTTTGATATTCGTAATCAGTAGGTTTTTGCAGTACCTGCCAGACACACTTAAATCAAATAATCATCACACTCTATAGGGGTTAGGTAGGTATACCACCTATAATAACTACTAGCTCTTAATTAGATCCTGTTGTGGCAACATTAATAGGATACAATTCGAACTTAACATGTTCGACGGATTTTCCTCATTAGATTATATCACGGGAAAAGTCTATAATCGAATTAAAAAAAACCCATAATGCATTAATGCAGAAGGATCTAAAATGTTTCCATTCTTAAATGTTAAATAGAGGTAATATCCACAAAATGAGAAAGACGTAGTTTTATGGTGCAAGCAAGTTCTTGGGATTTGCATAAACCTACGTGCCTAATAAATCTATGCCATTTAGCCGTATCTCTTAACTCGTCCGGTGATAAAAAGGGTTCTGCCATGACAGGTTATAAGTAAGTACTAAAGTATTCTTACTTGATAAAACATCTTCGTATCATCTCGACTTTAAACGGCTGAAAACCCAAATTCGTTATCACAATCTTAAGATGAATCCGGGCTCTCGGCGTCGCACACCTCTCTAAGAGGCGAGATAACGTCGTGCCATCAATCATCTTTATCAAATGCCGTAGTTTATTCGCCAGAAACAATTAAGATATTGAGTAATTCGATGGGTTCCATGGATGAGCGATCGCGTACGAAAATTGAGTGGCTTTTTTTTCTAGACGGGAATGCATTAGGCACCGTCATGCCACCTCCCGGGGGGATGTCGGTGAAAATTGAATGGCTGAGTTAACTGAGTTTACTCGTGGGTACATATTAAGTATTTTATTGTTATGAAACGAATAACTTCCTTATATTTTATATGGCCCAACAGCCACGTTGACTGACTCATTGGTTTAATCCTAGCTAATAATTCATTAGGACCAAGAGGTCCCCAGTTCCAATCTAGGGCCAAAAAAATTGCTATTCAATTTTGCCTTCGAACAGCACTTAGTTGAATTTTTTGTTTGAGTGATTATAAGCAAATTATTAACATTTTATCTGACTTAAAAAGATGGAGATTTAGTAAATTTTGGTATTGCCAGTACCCCACCAACGCGCGTTATGTGCCCGCGCGTAAAAATTCGCGGCGATTCGCTTTTCTGGACAAAGGCCTTACGATCATAGGAAACGGAAAATACGCTAATACGTCAAGAACACTATGCCTTGCCACAGAGAATATAATACTGCCTTGCCATCAACAGGAGATAAAACAGCCTATACCTACGTATTGCAACTAGGTACATGATTACTAGTAGGTATTTATCACGCGATCCGAAAACATTCAATCGATGAATCCTTAGAACCAATCTAAACAATTTATGGAAATATCTCCCACAACTAAAACTGATACCTACTATTAATTTATTAGAACAAAATAATGTACCTAAGTAGGTATGACTTATCAATCTACAAAAAATATCGCGACAAAATAGGTTGCTAGTTAACTAATAAAGAAATAATTTAACCTTATTTAATTACACGATCCTCTATAATATTTCTAAGAAACAACGATATAATTTCGATTACTCTTAACATAACGATATGATATGCTAAGACAACAGGACTAAGTAATACTCGTATATTATATCCAGAACTTATAGTCAACCACAGGCTTTTGTGGAAAAACAGGCGACTTTGCAACCATAAATAAAATGGATGTCGCATTAAATTAACGGTGAATGTGAAAAAACAACCGACGACTGTACAAGCTTAGCGAGAGGACGGAAAACTTGTCACAATAAATTCTTGCTAAGTAGGTAGGTAACGAAAACACGGATCATTTATAATACAATTGTATTTAATTTCAATATCTAATCATCATCATCATCATCAGCCCATCGCAGTCCACTGCTGGACACAGGCCTCCCCAGTTCGCTATTTTGGTCGAACATCTGAAGGCTTTACCATAACATCTAATCTATTGCTTCGTTTTTTTAACATTAGATAAGACAAAATTGTTCCAAATTAGTGATTGTCTACTTATTAAGTATAGATATCGAAAACAAGAATGTGGTAATTATATACGACAAAAATAGGAAACCATTCTAAAAAAAAAGTAAAAAAATAAATACTACTTACAATAAAAAAACGTAATTGCACATCATTTAAAATTCTATCTGATCTATTTATAAGTAGTCTATTATTAAACCCCTCAAATGATATACATTCGTGTGATATCGAGGACACACGGGCACATAATTAAATGAAAAAAAAGTAATTAGATATATTTCTGTAGGCCTATTTAATAGGGTAATTATTAACACTGGCTGACTCTTTTAAAGCCTTAACACATTTTGTTTAAGTTTATTTTTAATTAATGCTTACGAACGATTATTATTTCTATGACGTCACCAAACAAGTTGAAATCATTTGCCTGACATTTAAAACAATTTGGATGAACTTTTCACCTATGTTTTTATTATTAGACGACTATGTTCTGTGCATGTGGCCGGTTTTAGTGTTTTTTGTTCCAATGATGAACCTTATATTAGATAT
Source organism: Conogethes punctiferalis (assembly GCA_031163375.1). Taxonomy (NCBI): domain Eukaryota; kingdom Metazoa; phylum Arthropoda; class Insecta; order Lepidoptera; family Crambidae; genus Conogethes; species Conogethes punctiferalis. The sequence continues at coordinate 9,450,844 of CM062094.1, forward strand.
GGATTTTATACATATCTATGAATACAAAACGTGACTTGGATAAATTTTATCGGATTATCTGAAATTCACTAGTTACTGTATTCTACATAGGTAAGTAACATTAATAATGGCGTTTTACCTTACAATAAAACGCTTATTAACGTCTTACCTCATTCGAAGCCTAAACAATGAGAGAGGCAGCTCGATTTGACGACGCTGTGGCGGAAATAGTGCTTAATTTGACTAACAATTCCCCCGACGTGTCCGGTACAATATTTCTCTAAACGTCCACCAGGTGGCGAAGTTGAGCTGTTTGAACGGAGCCATTTTAAAATCATTGTGATCTCATTTGCCAGCAGGCAGTTTTAAAAATAGGCTTCGAATGAGGTAAGACGTTAATAAGCGTTTTATTGTAAGGTAAAACGCCATTATTAACTTACTGTACCGTCATTCGAAGCCTAAACAATGAGAGGATGTTTGATATCGCCTGGTGGATGTTTTTAAGAATGTATCACAATATGTTTAAATGTATTAAAGCGAGTAAACGCAATCAGGGATAGATCATCATTCCAACAACACCTGAAGTGTTCCACTAATACGTAAGTGTAAGTAGTAAAGTGTCTAAAGGTATAAAGTGATATATAACATGGTAAAAGACCCGATAATATGGTTAATACTGCTATAATGTAATGGAACAGGTACAATTACAATAACGTAATGACTAGTAGTTTTTGTATTGTGTACACGTACGACAGTTAATAGCGGTGAAAAGGACATATCGGTCAAACCAAAAAATATTCATTGTCATTAATCTACCTGACGAGATAGAAATGCCAATAGGATATAAGTAGGTATGTAAAGAAATTGGCCGTTAAAGTTATATACATACAATTTGTAATTGTCAGTTATAATTATTAATTTGCTATGAGAGGGGCCATAGCAGATACCACGTTGTTTGTTGAGGTCTAATTTCTTGTACATAATATGTAATGAATGGAGGAAAACAGTAGTATTCGTTTAGCTTAGTAGTATACGTAAAGACATTAATCCAGCTAAAATCCAGTCTTTCAGACCGGCCTAGATTAACCACAGGTTATGATTGGCAGTTTTCGGCTATTGTACTGAACAGATCACAGCTGTTTGTGCTACACACATACAAACAGCTACCTATATACAATCCAAAGTAGGCGAGGTACTAACAAAATAGTCAGTCACTATCATCATCGCTGTCATTGGGCGATGGCGATTTTTCCACCTAAGTTTAGTCAATATACTATTACACCTTAGTCAACATGCATACAAAAACACAGCGCATTAGGTGGGTAAGCGGAAGCCAGTGGCATAGGACAACAGACCCACAATATTCTGAAACTGCCTTGAATCGAAATCATTGCAATTTGTATAATGATTTAATAACCAAACTATTAATTTTATTTGTTCCTATTTTGTTTTGAGCGAGAAGCTTAGCAGACTAGAATAGAATAGAATATTTGTTTGCCAAAAGCAAAAGAAAGCTAGATTTTAAGAATAGTTTGTCATTAGACAAATAATTATCAATTAGCATATTAATGCTACACCGGGGTTGGCCAATCAGTAGATCGTGGCTATTAGTATGATTATAGTAATATTCATATTCATTTATTTGCAACTATATTCATTCATAATTAAACAACTTTTATCTAGTATAGAATATAGACCCTGTTAGGGTATGGCAAAGCATTTGATACATATAAACAATTATATTACTTAGTATATATATAACCAGCAGTCAGTAATAATAATTAATATGCCGCACGAAGTAAGTAAATCTTTGGTCCAATCAAGTTGGCTACCATTGTGCTACACTATCAGAGTAGGCTTATTTATTTATTTAATCTTATTGCACAAAGACAAGTACAAATGCCGGTTTTAATGCCCTGGGGCAGTCTGTTCCAGCCAACCATTGGGCGAGCCAGAAAACTATATCTTGGTGCGGTAACAGGCATTCCAACAACTGCTTTAATTAAAATCAACAAGTATACAAGTTATAGGTTTCAGCGGTGGACAAGTTTGTAGCACCTATATAAGTTTGCGTTGTTCGCTGTGATTGAATGCGACAATTCACTAGGAACTGGAAATGGTAAGGGCCCTTCCCATACCTGGGAATGTTCACATTGTCAGCTACAACTGGTGTGAAAGTTCTGCCTGAGTTGGCTCCAACCAGGAATACGCAAAGCGAGACGAAGTCTTGAAAACCATCAAGTCTCATTGAGACGCGCCAATCAAGACTTGTATTAGTTAAGAAGATGTTATATGAGTGTTAGTTAGAACCGTGGCATATTGCTAGTCAACGACTTGGGCATTGGCTTCCGCTAGCTCTGCGGCGCCGGTGGCTATAACGTTACTGGTACCGGTACTTTGATCAAACTTGATTATTGCAGTTTTGTAACTACTATGTCGTTTCCGATATAACCCCATTAGGGGAATAATGTATTTATTAATGGCTAGTGTCTCAATAGACCAGATATTTCATTTAGGAGAGGGATCCTTCCGGTCTCAGCTTAGAAATAGAAACCATGATTGTTTAGCAGTCTTACATGTGCCGAATTTGACATTCAAGTTCCATTTTGTTCAGATTTATAGGTATCTAGGCCCTCAGGCCAGGTAAACGACTTTGCGCAGGACGGCTGGCAAGTGCTGGATGCGAGAGGTCCAAAATCGATCAAGGTGGCGAACATTAGGCCCAAGTCCAGCAGTGGACTGACACGGGCTGATTCAGAATTATATTTATGAATAAAGTTGAATGTTAAAGTTGTACATTCATTTGAACTGAGTGAGGTAATATAGGTTCGAGACTGTTACTTCGATAGTCGAGCACTAGCACACACAGGGGAGGCCTATATTCCAATAAGATTCCACAATCAGAACAACATAGATCGGTATTGGGCCATGGTATCTTTGACAAATATAATACGCCAATACGTTAGAAATGCTTTAGAAACTTTAAGCAAACTTCGCTTCGAGCGAAAACTTTTGATATGATTAAATTGATTCTTGCTAGCTTTAACCTTAACCTCAGGCTTAGCCCTGCCAGGACTTGGAGTATATATTGGCGATGGCTTTGCACCACGCTTTTGGGTAACTTTTGTAGTAAGCAACACATTATGGATGAGCCACCCTTTGGGGCGTTGTGGAATAAAGCGCGGAATGGGTAGAATATGCCAATACGCTTTTCCAATATAGAATAGAATTGGTCATTTTGAGCATATTAAGTATAAGGTTAGATCGGTAGATATCCTGCCCTTGCAGAGTATTGAAACGTAACCTTATTTTGTAACAGGTTGGCTTGCGCAAACCCGTCGTATAAATTTTCATACCAAGGATAATTCGATCCCGGCGAAGTAATAACAATGGCCTAATAGGCATGCCACACAAAGGTAGTGGTAAGGCTTGTATACGTATGCGCCATTACGTGCTTTGCACCGCAAGTCTCACTGACTCTTGAAGCGTAGAAACCTGAACGGGCTATTCGATGAGTCGACGCAGATCACCTGCTCAAATTTTTGTATAGACCTGAAGTCTAGGGCAAGGGTTTGTATACGCATCGGATGCAACATTGGTATGTTCTGTATCTAGTGATATGCCAGATTACTTTGCACACACTCGTTCTAAAGAGTCTCAGACTCTAAAATCTATGAAATACCCTGCGAGGGTATCTTATATTTGCTATAGTTCTGATATGATCTTTGTATTGCGTTGTAGCATGAGCTAAAACGTTGTATACGCATAGAAGCGCGATACGCCTGACATGCAAATACGATTTGCAAAGAACTGGTTCTAAACAGTCACTGGACTCTAAAATTTAAAAACCCTGCGCGGGTATTTTATATTCGCCGGACTAGATTCTGCAGTAGGTCCATTAAAGTTTTTGTATTGCATTTTAGCATAGGCTGAAACTTTATACACGCATCGGAGCGCAATACGCCTAATGTGCAACCACGCTTTTCACAAACAGGTTCTAAAGAGTCACTCGACTCTAAAATTGAAAACCCTGCGCGGGTATCATATATTCGAAGGGCTAGCATGTGCAGTAGCCGCTTCAGATTCTTTATTCTGCCTTGTAGCATAGGCCGAGACTTTATATACGCAGCAGAATGCAATAAGCCCAATGTGCAAATATGATTTGCACAAACTGGTTCTAAAGAGTCACTTGACTCTAAAATTGAAAACCCTGCGCGGGTATTTTATATTCGAAGGACTAGCATGAGCAGTAGCCCCATCTGAATCTTTACATTGCATTGTAGCATAGGCTAAGACTTAATGTGTAAGCACGCTTTGCACAAACTGCTTCTAAAGAGTCACTTGACTCTAAAATTGAAAACCCTGCGCGGGTATCTTATATTCAAGGGACTAGCATGTGCAGTAGCCCCATTTGAATCTTTTTATTGCAATGTAGTATATGCTAAGACTTTATATACACAGCCGAGCGCAATGCGCCTAATGTGCAAACATGCTATGCACAAGCTGGTTCTAAATAGTCACTCGACTTAAATTTGAAAAGAAACCCCGCGCGGGTTCTTATATTTGACGGACTGGCTTGCGCGCAGGCCCGCTTGCACACACTCGCTAAGACTTTATATACGCAGCAGAGCGCAATACGCCCAATGTGCAAACATGCTTTGCACAAACTGGTTCTAAAGAGTCGCTTGACTCTAAAATTGAAAACCCTGCGCGGGTATCAAATATTCGAAGGACTACCGTGTGCAGTAGCCCCATCATAATCTTTATATTGCATTGTAGTATATGCTAAAACTTTATATACACGGCCGAGCGCAATGCGCCTAATGTGCAAACATGCTATGCACAAGCTGGTTCTAAATAGTCACTTGACTTAAATTTGAAAAGAAACCCTGCGCGGGTTCTTATATTTGACGGACTGGCTTGCGCGCAGGCCCGCTTGTATTTTTGTACTGCCTTATACAGTAGGCTAAAACTTCGCATTCACATCGGGGTGCAATACGGCTATTAATGCAAATACGCTTTGCATACATTGGGCCATAAAGAGACTGAGAGCAGGTAGCAGTCACTCCGGAGTTTTATATTGAACTGCCGAGTAGACTGAAAAGTAGCAATGCCTCCAACCGAATACACTTACGTAGTGGTATGTCAGCGGCTAGTCAACATAATTTAAATCTCTGCTAACAGCTTCCTAACGAAGAGAACTACTCCCTTTTCACGGTTACATTCAGGTATATAGCGGCATGTAAATATGTAGCAATAGATCGCCCGATATTTTATTGTAATTACGGCCCATATAGTGTCGTTGAGTTAAAATAAAAAATAAGCAACTACCATTGCTTCGTAACATTTGAATTTCAGATTGCGAAGCATTAGGTATCCGTACATACTCATAGGTATAACGTCTAGTAAATGTAAAACTGAAATTAAGCATATATATAGGCTAAGCGCATAGCAGGTATGCGGCATATAAGGGCGTAATTACATTAATGAGTGTACATAAATCGATTTCAATCTGAATTTCCCTCGTCGTTTCTATTTGGAAGCATAGGCGTCGGTAGGCAAGCAAAAATAAAATCTGCTACTAATTACACAACCAGCTTGTGCTTAAAACCAACAGGACATTATTTAAGTCGCTTAGCCTTATGGCCTCACACTACACGCCTTTATTTTCACCGACGCCTCCTCGGGGGAATGGATTCACTAGAAGGGCAGAAAGATAGCCACATCTTTCAAAGAAATTCGTGAATCCAATATCCAATAACTGTAATAAAAAGAAAAATCGAACGGTAACACCGTTAAACATGCAGGAATAAATAATGTACTCACGTTTTTTGAACGCAGTATAGCACTAACACAACTGTCCGTTGTGCGTCCGCACAGTTCGAAAAACGAATCACCAATGATTTTAAAATGGCTCCGTTCAAACAGCTCAACTTCGCCACCTGGTGGACGTTTAGAGAAATATTGTACCGGACACGTCGGGGGAATTGTTAGTCAAATTAAGCACTATTTCCGCCACAGCGTCGTCAAATCGAGCTGCCTCTCTCATTGTTTAGGCTTCGAATGACGGTACAGTAAGTTAATAAAAATTAATTTATCGAAACGCGCATGTATCTAACCGAAAGTCATTTCAAAATAGGTTTATTTTCAATGTTATTAATATCAGGACAGTTTTGTTTGAGAAAAGGATTGAAAAAAATTACCGGCTGCGATAAAACTAGATCGTACCTAAGTATCTATTATATGGTCATGCTATCTTTTAAAACTGATTCTTGTCATATAATATTTACAAAAGTTTATTGTACCTGAAAAAGAAATGTATTCAATAGCTCACGAAAAATAACCAGCTAATCCTGTTAGCTTCTAAAACCTTACCCACATTATCCAAAGATGCTTTACGGAAATTGATTTTAGAAACGGTATTAGTTCGAATGCCGGATCTTTTTAACAGAATAAAATAAAACTTTTCAGGTTTTTGTAGTGTATAACGACGAAGCGCTCTAAATCGTGATGATCAATCACTCGAGTAGACAAAAAATCCGATGACTATTCGGATAAAATGGCGACCGATTTTGGTCACGCTAGGCACATTATGCCATTTTCTCGAAGAGGCCATTCTAACTTTTTGACCTTGAATCCTAAAAAAGTCTAGAAGATTTCACTTTGATTGAGCCTTGTCAGTGGTGTAGACTATCGTGTAAATGAATACATAGATACATATTCTCGGTTGCATAATTGAGGCAGTCTTACTTATTAATATACTTAGATACGTAATTATTCTAATATGTTTATTTATTAGACTGAAAACAAGCTTATGAATAGTTAAGGACAAATGATAATTTACTCTACCGTTCCGTTTGCAAAGTTATTTCAATCGAAAAGAAACTCAATAGTTCCTCTTTTTGACCAACTTCAAAAAACACAAGAAGAGCAACCTCTCCAATTCGACATTTCGCTCGATCCTTGCACAATACAACGATAACAATACTTAATATAAATTCGCTCAATTATGACTACTAAAGTTGGAGTTACGTTACCACAGATTAATAAATAGTTACTACGTATTACTTAATTAACCTGAGAAATCGTGTCCATTCAAAGCTTTGGTATCAGAAGCTTACCTACTTTACGTAGGCGGCGACCCTATGTGGGAAGGTCTAAAAGGTCATGATTGCATCCAATAGTAGGTAAGTAGGTACTACAGTTCAATTAATCTTTTTAGATGTACGAAAGTTTGATGATAAAAATGCTATCGTAAACATTTTATTGTACAAAAATTTTTCACTACCATAGTCTTACAATATCTAAGAAAGTTGATTGAACTCGCAGAGAAGACAAATAAACATGTTCAAAAAAATTATTATATAAAGCATCCCGTGACATTAAAATGACGAAATGACACGAAATCACATAATCAATGAGCCACAAAATTGCCCATTACCATTTTTAATGGTGATTTAGATGAAATCAACTGATACTAATTTACTAATCTTAAGAAGTGTTGTGTAAATCTTTAATAAAGTGTGTTGGTGCATACAATTTAGAGATTGGTCGCTGTTTCCAAAATTCGGTCAGGGGACGATATTATATTTATATATTTTTTTTAAATATTTGTTCACAAAAAACCAAGTTAACTAAATAATGTGGCTGCATTCCGAGTTATAGAGGAACACGCCAAAAACCTTGGTCGCTCGCCAGAACTGTGAAAATCGCTTTTTCATTGACAAATAAATAATTAGTTCGACGCTATAATAAATATACTTGAGCTGGAAAATTTTAGGAACATTCCGTCGTAGATTTTCAATGCAATCTTTAAATATAATTGACATAGAACCTCGTGGCCTTTTTAGGGACGATGGCAAGAGACCTGATGGCGCCACGCTAGTGCCCTGGAAACTTGGTCGCATCCTTATTTGGGATGCGACATGTGTGGACACATTGGCTGCGTCACACATCCAGGGCACTGCGGCGAGGGCCGGCTCGGCTGCCGAACGAGCTCAACTGCTCAAGCGCCGCAAATATTCATCTCTCCTGAGAGACAATGAATTTGCGGCGTTTGCAGTTGAGACATTGGGACCGTGGGGTCCGGAGGCCAAATCTCTTGTAAAAGAGATTTCGTCTAAACTTCGGCTTCGGGCGACCCCAGAGCTGGCTCGTACCTCGCTCAGCGCATCTCGCTAGAAATTCAGCGAGGTAACGCAGCCAGCGTCCTGGGGTCTCTGCCACAGGGTCCTGTTTTAGAAGATTTTTAATATTTGTACATATTAGTTCTTAATAAATAAACATACATTGACATAGACAAATAGAAGAATATCGGGTGTATCATTTTCTTGGTTTTGATTGTATGTAGAATACAGAACATGTATAGAAGTTGATAAGATTACGTCTCAAATTGCTTGACAAGTCAATACAAAGCCAAAAGAGATTTAAGTAAGTATCAAATGTAACCGGTGAACTATCTGATAATAGATGTTTCCAGTTGATCGCCGCTTTGGGCAAACACCTGGAGGAATTTACTCATAATCGCCACGCCGTGAAGGATTGTTATACCTCCACCAGTCGGTTGCCAGAGCCTCGTCTGTTATTCAGTAGGATGCACCATGGGTCACTCCCCACTATAAATTAAATACATCCCTACTTTCATCATCATCATCAGCCCTCATCAGTCCACTGCTGGACATAGGCCTCTCCCAATACTCGCCACTTCGATCGGTCCCGGGCCTCTCGCATCCAGCTCTTGCCAGCCGTCCTGCGCAAATCGTCACTAGACCTGGTCTGAGGGCGTCCTACACTACGTTTGCCGAGACGCGGTCTTCACTCCAGAACTCGTTTACCCCAACGGTTATCGGTTCTGCGGCTGATGTGGCCAGCCATTACTGATCCGGTGAGCTATGTCGGTAACTTTGGTTCTCTGCCGGATCACCTCATTTCGGATCCGATCTCGCAGAGAGACGCCGAGCATAGCCCTTTCCATAGCTCGTTGAGCGACCTTCAACTTGTGGACTAGCCGTACCGTGAGTGTCCCTACTTTAGCACTATAAATTAAATAATTAAACATACAGTATACCTTTATATTGAAGTAGCAAAAAATTACATCAGTCAAGCCTGACTAACGTAAGTTTTTGCTCTACCTTCACTATGGTGCATCAATCTGTTCGACGCCAGTAATGATCCCTTGCAAAAAGTTTATTATGGACTTAGGTTTATTACAAGGAGTTAATGTATTATTATTTGTGCACAAACTGAAATCTGAGTGTGTGTGGATAGATAGTTTATATCGACATCGTACTTATAATTAATTTCATACAATCCACCTTTTTAAAAGTTTATTATATTTCTTCTATCTGAGTTTTATGTATGAGTACAACTACTTTCTTTCTTCATCATCTTGTGTTGTGATGTTTTTGATTAAGTACATAATGTTACTTATTCATATGTAACTGCTGGAACTACCATGAAATCCCGGAAAGGATATCAGCAACAACAACAACAGCAAATAAATGATGTATGTAAATAGGTAGGTATTCCTTTTGATAGGATTTCAATTGATATGGTTTTGCCGTTGACCGTAGGAAGATTTTATACATATATGTACATACGAGTACGTGCTAAATAACCATGAAAAAGCAACCAAAGCGTTAAATTCTAAGCCTGTTAACAAAACAATTGAATATAATATGCATTTACATAATTGTATAATTGTAACTAACTGCAATACATTAACTAAAATACTAAAGAATGTTTGTCAATTAGTTTCACAAAACATAGAAAAGGCTTTACCTATCTTCATAAATAGACAACGATATTTTAAGCAACTAACATAATGCCTAGTAACTAATGCCATAATGGGCTAGTTACGGACAATTACTGAATGTTTTATTGGGTATTCTGTCACAATTTAAATGTCATTTGTGGTCAACGTTTAGTCATTGATGGCCATAAGCATGAAAAGCCTTTATGTTTTGGTGCATAATGAGTTTTAAATAATGTATGTAAAGTAGACTGATTGATGAAACTCTAAATGTAGGTATTAAGGCTATATGATAATTATGTTTGTGTAGTGTTATTGTTTTGTTGACTCGTTGGTAAATAAATATATCGTACAATATCACATACCCGATACTCTCACATAGCTACTATGTATGAGGTATGCCTCATGTAGCTTACGCAGTTGTGTAATGGAAATTGGAATTAATGAAAGTGCAACAAATAATTATATACATAATGTATAAGACACAGAACGAACACAGACGTTTGTCCTAGATGAGGATTGAATCCAACAAGAACCCTGGTTAACAAGGACAGGGTAGGTAGGTACCTACTAAGTACCAAATGAGCCACCGGATCAGTCATTAGATAATAAAAACCTTTGTTCGTTCCAGCAACAAATACATACTTACTATCTATATGACTATCTTTATATTATCAAGTTGATATAGATATAAATTTTTACGATCTTTTATATGGTCACCAATCGGACATTATATCTACTCATTTTTAAAAACATCTGGATTAGAATTAGGGTTGCCATCACCTAAATTGCCGGCGCCGGATAACACGGCTAAAATTCCGGACATTTGGGCGAAATATGGTTTTTTCCCCGGACACTTCAGTTTTTTTATTATTTTACCGTGCCTTCTTGATTGTGGATTTATCGCTAATCTATAAGAATTTGAGTTTCAATTTCAAAAGTGTCCGGATTTTACCCGGACACTTTTAAAAACCCCGGCCGGACCGACCCCGGACGCCCTACAAACTAGGACAAATCCGGGGAAACCCGGACGGATGGCAACCCTAATTAGAATCAATAGTGCTATAAACCACAATTTAGCTTTAATTTTTTTTATCTTCTAATGGATGCTTAAATAATAAACTTATTGCATAATATGACGAAAACGTTGTACTGTTAGTAGTACAGCGTTTCCGTTATATTTTGGTTATGACGTAGTCATACTAACCCATCCCACGTATAAAGTAAATAAATAAACGGAATTGACTATTGAATCTGACACTTTTTAACAGTAGTTAGTCCTGCACTACCAAACAGCGGCGTCCACTCCAAGACTTGTCTGCCGACTATCGGTTCAGCTCAACAGACATGACCAACCCACTGCTATTTCAGCGTACTAATCCCTGATGTAAGGGAGCGGCCTATCATCTTTTCGCTCCAAGCCAACCTCACCTGCCCGTGGTGCATCCTGCCGAATAACAAACGAGGCGCTGGCAACCGACTGGTGGCGGTATAACCATCACAATTGAAGGCGTAGCAAAATACTAAAGACCGGTGACGGGCAGCAGCGTCACCGGAGCAAGGAGCTACGCCCTGCGATCGCCAACTCGCCTGCCCAGCGTGGCGATTATGGGTATATCCTCGAGATGTTTGCTCTAAGTGGCGAACAACTGGAGAGGCCTATGTCCAGCAGTGGACTGTTATAGGCTGATGATGATGATGAATCCCTGAAGCTATGTCGATAATTTTCGTCATCTGACGTACTCAATCTCTTATGATTTTAACTGCTTTTTTACAGATTATACTTATGTAGAGTATAAGTACCCATTTATTATATAACCTGTACCTGTTTGCTACGGAAGCTCCGAAACAGGCAGCATCTAATAATAGTCCATGATAATACATAATACCCACACAATAATATAGGAAACAGGACGTACACAATTTGGTGAGGCCATTGTTGTCCATTCATTAAGTGACATTAGGGTGACATGACAAATTATCGTTCGGCTAATTTTGGTACACATTAATGAGAAGGAACTTCGCTGGTAACGTCTTTTTACTACTAATTGGGCACTTACTTATAGGTTTAACTATAAATGATTTGCTTCAAAATAAGACTCAAACTTTTCAATCGATAAATCTTTGTAGGAATTTTAAATCTTCATGAGTCTAATTATTTTGTCTTTATTTGACAAGAAACTACAATTACTTAATTATTTTGACAATTACAACATGTTGAATACAACTCTACACGCAATATAGAGTCCGTATGTAAACTATTTAGTATGTCTAAAATAAAAAGAAAACAAGAACATAATATGCGGATCTTTGTAGTAGGATTTGTTTGTAGTGGGATCGGTAATAGAACCAATCGTAATCGTTTCTGGCCGTGTCATAAATTTTTCTCAAAATTGGCAGCCTTCAATTGTTTTTTATTTCATTTCATATTTCAGCTAAAGCGGTCATTGACCGTTCACTACTGGCTGTTAACTAACTTAACAAGTTACGACAGGAGATTAAAATTTTACTTGTAAAATGAATCGGCACGGCGAATAACTGTGTAAATTTTCTCACTCGGATATGAATATGAAATAAAAAGAAGTTTAACATTCCTGATTCAAAAATATTTTTATGTAGATGAATTTTATTAACGTAGTGGACCGTGATGTTTATACTCGTAAATTCATTCTACCTATTCTATAAAGGACCGACCTACTCGTAGATAGGTACTTTATTTTTAAATCATAATTGATTATAGAGCATTTAAGCGTGCTATGTTTGGTAATGTTTTCTTCTGTTTTTAAAATCTTCTCGATTACGACTATCTGGTGACTTGTAGGGGAGAGTTGGCAATTACCGCGCCGTTGATAATTCCGCGCCCTTTTTTTTCTAAATTACCGCATCATGAGGAGAAACGATATAAACTTTTTTTTTTATAGTAGCTCGACATAATGGCTTCCCAAGCTATGTTGGGGTAAACAACGTACATACGTTGTTTACCCCAACATAGCTACAAATCGGTAACTGTCGGGCTACCATTAACAATCCCATAAAAAATGTAGTAACCTACCAACCACCAAAGCTCGATTCTGATAATCAGCATAAAGTACTGTCCTATCAGTAGATAGTGAAAATATGGGTAGATATAATGTGAGAGACATAAGTGACGTGACGTAGATAGATACGAATCAATATTTCATCAAACCTTATAATATGATTTTTCTTTTTTGTTTTTATTTATAACTGCAGCCCGCGGCTTTGCCTGCGTGAAAATCTATTTGAAGACAATCTCAACTGGACCCCTGCCTCCTGCACTAAGCGTTGTGGGTTCGATCCCCAACCGGGACGAACATTCGTGTGATTAACATTTGTTGTTGTCTGGGTATTTATATGGAGCAAAGTAGTTATGTGATGTTTTCCTATATTGATTTATCGATCAACCATCTAGTATAAAACAGGCTATAATACAATTAACATCCAATTTTTACTTCAAGCCATGTTTTCTTTCCACATTTGTCCACGACAAATAATCGTGCAAATTTCTCCTCAATAAAACACGAAGTTTGCGAGTCGCCGAGCAAGACAGGACGTTCCTCCGATGCTATCATTAAAATTCACATTCTGGAACAAGAAACCTGTAATGCCATTCCCGAAACACGATTCCATAAAAATTCCGCTCGCCCTCACAATACGGCTTTGTGCAGTTTAAAATTTAACAGGTTATTCACTGCGCATCCCGAATCGTTTGCGATAGGGATAGTCGACGAAATCTGGTGTTTTATTTTTAATCGGTATTTAAAAATATAGATTGAGTTAAAAATCAATGTTGCATTTGCTGCAGACATCGATTAATTTGAATTTAAGAAGGTCGATTGACTTTTCTATGCTGATGTGTTGAAATCCGTGAGCTTGGCTTGTTATTCGACTGGATGCACCACGGGCAGGTGAGGGTGTGGCTTGCAGTGAAAAGATGATAGGTCGCTCTCTTACATCCCTTACCTTATTTAGTTAATATACTAGAAACTCCAGGCATAGCCTCTAAGAGCTTTTTCTTGTAGCTAAAATTTAGTATAATGATTAATGATTCTATCAAGTCATATCACCGACTCCCTTTACAATATTCAACATTGAGGTCGTCTCGTCGATGAAAATATAATATCGATTGATACGTCCCCATTTTAACTGGTCCGTCCTTACATTTTTGATTGCAATTTACCTGTATTCGCTTCATTATGGGGTGAAATTAGGAAAGGTGTATCGATATACCGGCTTACTCCCAAGTAAAACGCTATATCGATAAAACCATTCGAATGTTTTGCCAGATTGTACCTGTAATGTACCAAATAGGTACCTACGTACATATAAGTATGTGCACCTACGAGTACTTATCTATTTATCAGCATTTTTCGAGCATGCTCTTTTTATCATGTCTTGTAGCGTAATTGTCATTGTCATAGGCTGGAATGCCAAAATATGAGATTAGAATGATAATTTTAGATATTCTTAGGTGCAGCGCAGACGGCACACTTTTTGTGCGATAGAGTCTGCGTCTGAGACATTTAAAAAGAGCGTCTAGGTCTGCCAACAGAATATTCGAAGATGTGCGTTGAGTCTGTGAAATATTCGCGACAGATTTTTGCGCGTCGTGTGCGTTACTGCATATAATTGCAAAAAAGTGCGTCACGGATAGTCTGTCGTCTGTGCTGCCCCTTAACATTAACACATTATCAATAGGTAGTTCCACTAGTTGTAGGTACGTAGTGGAAACAGTCTCGCGAAACAGAAACGGTATTTCTGATAATCCATAGTTGTAAATATTTATGTCTATCTGTTATACTTTTACGACCGAGAGGATTGATGAAAGGTAAATGAAATTAAGCGGAGAATTACAGTCATCAGGTTTTTAGGTGCCATTCTTGTTTATGACTGCATCCGTCCTTGTCCTAATTGCATGATGAAGCTAAGACTCAGATTAAAAACTTATTTTTGAGCTAGCTATCAAGTAGTAGGTAAGAGAGAAAAATTATATAAAAAGCTAAAGGAAAGAAGGGAATTCATACTTACATGGTACTAGTTCTTATCATTTTTGGGGTGGTCAAAACGTCAAATTTGAGGTTTGAAGATGATTTGAAGTCCAATTACAATTGAACGTCGGTACCTATTATATCGGTAGATTGAGATAGAAATAAGTGGAACTGTTGACTATTTAACGCGCGACAGACGTTAAATTGTAAGTTGTACGTACGTTCGGTTCACAATCTGTCAACTGTTTACGATTTCGCTAGATATTATTATCTAACGGTACATATACAAATAAAAATGGATCTTCGAAATGTATACCTACGCCCATAACTTTTGAACGTCTGCACCAAATTGGACGATTCTTGGTTTATATCCAGCAGTGGACGTTCGCAGGCTGATGACGATGATGATGACCTCACTAGCTCAATCGCAACATTAACGAAGCCTTCTCTGACGTCACGTAAAACAAATACTGCAAACATATTTCTGTTATGCAACCGACCGCGTTCCACCTATGACGTCACATGCCCTTACCGAGCGCGGCCTAGCGGTCGCAACGGTTATTACAGTTCCGGAACCCGAGTCCCTATTTGCCTAGAACAATAGTGTTCGTACACAACTAGACTACGACATACTGGAAACAGATAGCTAATGTAGAACAAACAAATACTGACGTAGCATGTTTGTGACTTGGTGCTTGAGGCAGTCCGGGAGACTTTTTATCAGGTGGAAGAAATAAACCACCTTTCAAAAATCAACTTAAAAAGACCTCTGCCCTCTGAGCCAAGGGTCGTGGGATCGATTCCCGCACAGTACAAAAATTTGTGTTCATGAACATGTCTGTTTGTATTGGTCTGGGTGTTTACTATGTATAATAGGTATGTATTTATTTACAAAAAAAAGTATCTAAGTAAGTTTACCAGTTGTCTAGCACCCATAGTACAAGCTTCGGCTTAGTTTGGGGCTAGGTGGCGATGTGTGGCCCAGCGTGGCATGTCTTGGATTATTTATTATTATTTATTTTATATCTTTAGAGGTCTATTTTCGGTACTAAGTTGCTCTTCAATAGTGTTCGTATACAAATAGACTAAGTACGACATAGTGGAAGCAGATAGCGCTAATGTAGAACAAACTGTGACTTAGAATGGTTGTGACTGTTTATGCTCACTCGTCATTTTGAATGACGGAAACTTATCTTTAGGTTTTGAGGTCCATTTTTGGTACTACAGTTATACCTACTTCAAATGCGAGTATTCTAGTTATTACGCGTCCAAACGGTTATTGAGAAATATAAGATGTATCTATAAAAGGGTTTAATGGACCAATCTATCAAAACCAAGCTGTACACCAGGATTAAGGATTCTTAAGAACACAGATACCTACACATTAGAACTAAATTAATATTAGGTAAGCTTAGTATTAATTAGTTCTAGTGTGTAAGGCAATAATTGGGTAGATCTTGGTCATTCATCATTTACTTAGGGCCCATAAATTACGTCACACGTAAAGGGGAGGGAAGGGGTTGTACGAACTACCTATGACACGCAAGGACGAAATTTAAAGTAATCAGTTTTGAGAGAGAGAAGGTTGTGTTGGGGTCAAGAAGCCGTGAAATTTGTGTGACGTAATTTGTGAATGGGCCTTATCTGTAAGCCCAAGATGGCTAGGTACTTTTAAACTTATTAATCAGTTTAACCGGGCCATTTGTTCACAACCACACGGACATAAATGTAACTTGCGTAACTCTTAAGTCTATCCCATTTATTAGGATCTACAAAACCTCATATTCCAAAAACGAAAATTCCAACACAGTGCGCAATCAAATGCGAAATAGAACCAAAGTGCAGTGCAGTGAGTGAGTGCCGAAGCGAGGATGGGTCGCCGCAACTTGAGCATGATACGGCTGGGACGCTGCGTAGCGTTCCTGGCCGCGGCTGCTTTCCTTCTGCCTTTCACCATACTGGTGATGGTGGCAGACCAGCAGTACAACCTCACTTATAACTCCAAGAGGGTGTTCTATCAAGAGGTAAGCTTTAATTAAGAAACTAGTTTAATATAGCAGTTTTCAATACCGGCGTTTTGAACTCCACCGCTACTGTGTAAACGCCTAAATTGAAATCGCTCTTAAGTTCTTCAAGCCGTCAAAAATGTCTTCTAGTTGCGCAATTGCGCAAACCATTAGTATTTTTGTTGTTCATTGGTTTTTTGGTGACAAATAGGTAACCTAATGTTCATCACCCTCAATACATGAATCATCTTCATCCAATACGTGATCAGATGATTCCTTATTAAATTGCCCTAATGTACCTTCTGTAACAATAAAAGTCATCGCCTAGAATATGTACCTACGGCAGTGGCGGCGCTGGGCGTCGGCGACGTCGGCGACCGCCGACGGCCTCGCGCCTGTGGGGGCCTCGCAAAAAGTTTAAAAATGTTAAAATTTAAAGGTGTAGTTATTCGTATATACCTATTTTCGTACGCGTGAGTAGTATTTGGCCAGAGCCGCTCTGAGTGGTCTGGCAACACCACTGGTAAGTGGAGTGTGGGCAACACTATGAAAGTTAGACTGCCGCGCGTGAGAGTCGGGGAATCTCCGAGTAGTTGATTATTTCTGTTTTTAAGCGAATCCGCGTCCGAGGAGGCTTGGAGTAATCCCAGAGTTCTTTGTGTTTCATTCATCGTTCACAAAATTCAATCCTCGGTTTTCTTTCACAGACAACGCAATATTATACCGTTTTTATTACTAAGTGAAAAATTAGTTATTTGTTTATTTATAATAAAAATAATAATAAAAATAATAAAATAAAATTTATTGGTTTCATAACACACGTCTCACAATTTAGTTACTGTTATAATACAATTTTACATTATTCATTATAATAGCACTTATCAGATAGTAACAATATCACTGGCCGCCACACTAGGATTCCCTGTGTCGTGGAGACCAGCCCTCCCTATAGAATATTGCTATAATATGTATTACATAGGCATAAGTACATTATTTAATTTAATTTAATTAATAGAAATTTTTAATTATTTATTAAATAGAAATACAATAAAAATAATAAAATGTTTACTTTAATTTGCCAAATTATTTATCATTCGCATGGTTAGTAGGTAGGTATGCGTGAAAAGTGTGTCCATATGTGTATATATAGGAGTATGAATGTGTGTATAAGAGAGTGTGTACGCGTGTGTTAGTTAGTGTATGTGTGTGTGTTTGTAAATGCGTGTGTGTGTGATGTTGTATCATAGTACCTGCATGCATGATTACATCTTGTATTTGTATTTAAGTATATACTTGTGATACCCTCACCGCTCCGATATTTTAAATAACACATGTGCTCAAACTACTTACTTTGGGATCGGAGCCATGTATGGTATGTTGTCTGGTAATTATTTAGATATTTATTTGTTACATAACTTTAGCCATTTAGTTGAGTTTAGATTAAATTATGCAAAAATTATTTCAAAGAAAGTATTACTTAAGAAGATATATACATTTATGGTTATAGTGTTCAACACTAAGTTTTGTGACTTATTTCATATCTGTAAGGTAAGTAAGCACCACGGTCTTAACCTTCCTATACCCGCGTATTGGTCTGTGAGACCGACGGAACAGTTTTTTGTAAATATAATGGGGATGTTTCCAAGGTCAAAATAATTACATTATATTTAGTCCGTATTTTAGATTATAAAAATATATTAGACACGTATTTTTCCTTTTTTTATTTAAACAAAAATAACAAAGATACAAGGCATCAAAATTTAGGAGTAGGGGTCTTTGACGTTACTTAGTGGCGTAAAAACTCCCACTCTGTGACGTCACGCGTAAATTTAACAGGCTATATCTTTGTCATTTTTGGTCTAATTTACAAATAAAAAAATACGCGTCTTTTATTTTTGAACAATCTAAAAGACGGACTAATTAATTTTTTTACGGAAACAGGCCTATTTTTTCTAGGAACTTTGAGACGTCACGATTTCTGCTAGCTGCATGATTTGGGTATTGCTTTACGTTTTGTTTATTTGGGTAGTTCTTGTAAAATAAAAAAAAATATAAACGGTTTAATAGAAATATAACCAGGTAATAGGAGCCAAAGATACGGTCTATTACACCGTGCGCGGGTATAGGTGTTAATACATTTGACGCGGGTATAGGAAGGTTAACAACTTTTAAATCCGAATAAAACGCTGGTCAAATGTCAAAAATCCTTGCCGCCTAAAATCAGTGATAATATTACATTACAGGACTGTATTATAAACCTGTTTTGTGAAACCGCGAAAGAACTGTATTTAATAAAATTTAATAAATAGTCTTCTACGCTGATATGGCAGCAATAAAAGAACAGAAAGTATCAGCTGCTTATCATCCCGCGCAAGTTGTAAAAGTCGACTGAGGGAATATGTAGTGCTCTACATGTAGGCGTCAGGCTGGCAACCTGTCTCTATAGTAATAGTACGACAAACTCGGTTTATACCGAATAATTACATATTTCTGACTGGGTAATGAAGAAGGCCTCGCAAAGCTGATGTCGCCGACGCCTAGATTTGGTCTAGCGCCGCCACTGCTACGGTACGTACAGACCATTACGGATGTTTTGGCACGTGGCTGGATTCGGAACTAACGCCACCCTCAGACAAAATGTCGTCGTACTTTTGACGTTGATTTTTGACATTTTTGTTTTACTCTTACGCCCTCATGGCAAGGCAAGGACATTACACAAAAATGTCCTTGTGTCAAGGTCACCTACTTGCCAAAACACCCATAACGGTCTGTAGCGAAATGCGGTAAAGTCCGCCATTTATTTCCGATTTATTATCCGAAATGCCATCTTTGTGACATTTTTTAACGCGGACTTGTCTATTAAATAAAAAGTGCTTAGTTTGGTATTCCTTATGTTAAAAAATTGTAAAGATATAGGTATTACATATTTAGTTTCCAATTACGGACTAACTGATAGATATTCCTAACCGGAAACATTTTATACTTACTCGTATCTACAGCATCCGCACCTTTTAATGGGCGTTAGAATTATACGCTTTTGCAATTACTAGTCGTAAACGTTAACAGAATATATGACTTCGTCACCAATAGCGATAACTAACGTTTATGTGATGTACAGTCAAAAGCATTAATATACACTTTAGAACATTGACACAATAATAAATGACACAATATTCAGTTGTGACATGAAGCGTAAAGTTTTCCAAGTCTAATGTCCAAAGTTCCTAAATGTATCATAAGTATTATTGCTTCTGACTGTACTCAATTAACAAGGTTCTCGTAAAGCTTTACGAAACTTGATGAGTTTGAAATTCGTAAAGTTGCTAGTGCTAGAATTCTGTGTATTCCCACCAAATCATACTGAATGGTTTTCTTGTTGTATTTTGTGTATAACAGCATATTAAATTACCTAAATATAAGTATGTTAGTAGTGAAACATAACCTACCTATCTAGAATACCTAAGACATTCTATATTATTGAGGTGATTAACACACTGCACCGCAGGGTTTGGCAAAGTCTGCTCTGGCGCGCAAATTCTATCCAACCTATTTGGCTTAAGCGCGTACCGCGGCGAAACCCAAGCAGTGGGAGAAACGCTTAATTATCTTCTGTAATAAGAAGAACGATCAAATATTTGACAAGTATTTTTTGGAATAATTAATTTAAGTTTTTGGAATAATTGCGGTGATTTACTGGGCATTTTTTTTCGCACTTCACAAAATATATCGCCTATGTACCTATATCCCAACTTGAACATTGATAGGGTCATTGGTGACTATAACGACGTTGCCTAAATAAATAACCCTTTACCTTAATGAAAAGTCCGTAGTCATGTTTACGAAGAACAAAGCTGGGTACTACCCTTGGGTTGTGATGGGCCCCATACATCAAGCTCAACTGGGTCAACAGTTAATTACATATCGCCCGTAAACACAATTACGCTGTTGTTTTAGTCCATTCATTAATCATGGGACTTATAGTGGAAAGTTTGTCAAGTGCCTCAGGGGAGTAGACTTTTTATATCAGCTTTGATACTTTCAGAGATAAAAACTTCTTGTATAGGTACCTACCTAATGACTGGGTTCCAATCACGAAGTCAGTATACATAGATCATTATATTAAAGCCAGTCTTTTTAGGGCTAATTTTAAATGAATAATAACGAATGTAGCAGCACCCTTATTATACCCAATTCTGGAGGTATGTATTTAGTTACTAACAATTAATAAAATTATTTGGAAAACACTGTAAAAACTAACTTTTGACTGATGTGGAAAACCAAACTGTATTTTCGAAAAGCAAAAAGGATTCAGGTCGCATTTTTTTTGTTTACAGAGCGACTTCTATAAAATAAACGAGACATATTACATGCCCACGTATGCGATAACAACACCTACATTGTTACGGACACAGGTAAAAAAAAATTGGATGTTGATAACCCACTAACCCCCCCGACCGTTAAACGCAACTGTCAAACGCAACTTTTGTCAATTGAAAACGATTTGTCATCCGCGGGGCTATTTACATTGCTTATTTTCGTTCGGATTCGGAATCTCGCAAGTTCATTCGAATTTGATATAAATCTAGTACAACTAATGTCAAATTTGAATGACGTTCATTCAATGTTTCAGAATCCGAGTGGAAATAGGCGTTGAACAGCCGTGCCGGTCGTTTTTCAATGAGAAGTATTGATCTTATTAACGCAATTAGTCAATTAGTAAGTCATTTATTTCTACCAAATATTATAACAAAATTATCATGATTATCTAATAAATATTTCATCAGAAGTTTACTATCGCTACATTTCCTTAATACAGGAAAATGCTAAATATCCTGATTCAATGAATATTTACCCCATGTAATTCATAATTTCAACAATCTTTTCAGTTTCCATCGGAAGAGAATCATTGAATTTGATTTCTATTAATTTTAACATTTATAAAAATTGCGTTAAAAAGATGACAAGTTGCGTTTTACGTCGATGATGCCGACGCTAACACTATGCACCCACGCTTAAACGCAACTCACACAAAGGTCTGATGACGACTGTGCACGTATGATGTGAAATGATGGTGTCGTGTGATTAACATTGTCAAGTGGTGGCCACGACTGATGAAGGGACCTACAACGCAAAAAATCTTCGAAATTTGAAATGCCACAATTTTGGATGCATGATTTATGGGTCTAATTTGAGCCCAAGCTCAATTTAAAATAGATTTTTTAAAGTGATAAAAATCCTCTATGTAGGCAGGATATTATTTTTTAATGTTTTGTACACTTTATTACACAAAAGTAAACAAATGGCGAACATATTTTTTTATTTTAATAAAAAGATCATGCATTTTGTAAAGAGAAAGAATTGTTATAAAAGTTGTAGATCCCTTGCTGTAATATAAAATACAATTTTTATTACTGTCTAGATCGTTGTACTCGTGTTAACAAATACCTGCTCAAATTATTTTGCAATGTAATATACAGATTGATTAATCGGTAACTTATGTATCTACCTATAGTTGTGCTAATTAAGCTACATCTTTATATATATAAAAGGAGAAACTGACTGACTGACTGACTGACTGACATATCAACGCACAGCCCAAACGGCTAAACGTAGGCACTTGAAATTTGGAAGGGACGTAGCTTAGGTACCGTAGGGGTGCACTAAGAAAGGAATTCCCGAAATTCCCACGGGAACGGGAATTAGCGGGAAAATCCTTTTGTATGAAAAATCTAAACCGCTTAAGTTAGACGCTTGAAATTTGGCATGCAGGTACCTTAGTAAATATAAAGTTTAGTTATGGCTGTATTTTGAGAAATTCCCACGGGAACGGGAGTTAGCGGGAAAAAACTTTTGTATGTATAAATTTAAACACGCGGACGAAGTCGCGGGCAAAAGCTAGTATATAATAATAATAATACTTAATAAAACAATAAGTACCTATAACCGTGTGATGTCCTATAAAATGAACATATTTGTTGTATGTAGTATAGTAATCCCCTGGCTTAATTTCACCCACAGAGAGTTAAGTTCAGGAGATATTATAATGCACAAGTGTGTGCGAAAACACATGTGCATTTTCTGTCTGTTGTATTACAATAATCACACAAGTAGAACACAGCTTTACCTGAAATTGGATTCACAAAACTATGTGTTAGTAGCTTTCTATGTTGTAGATTGTGATTTGATTAGATTATAATTGAGTAAATTGATGAAAAATGCGCGTGCAGCGTGTGGAGTTTTATCAAAGAGTGATTTTCTTTGATTAGGTGTGCTGGTGTCATTACATGTAATGTTATTTCCTACTGTAGAGTTATTTGTACGACTATTACCGCCTTTAACAGAATGAAAAACTCCGGTGAAGTGGCATTGTGTTATTACAACCACTGATATTGATTGGGCTGGTGTAGGTATATACCATTTACCATTATGGAATCATACCACTCGATTAGACTTCTACTTCATTGGTATGTTCAATTAAGTAGAGTTCTTTTCTTTTTCTAGAGGGGAATGTATTAGGCACCTTCACGTCGCCCACCGGGGAAGTCTGTAAAGTCTGTGGTCTCACACCTCCCAGAATGTGAGGGCATGCCTGCTAAACCCTCCTCTGTCGCCAGTGGGCAGCAACTTGCAGGAATACGGGTAGCACAGAAGTATGCGGCCGCGTTCTTGCTTGCTCTGGCTAAAGTAGAGGTCTAAAACAACCTATAATAGCGTCCCAACCTGACATTTCACGTGAACACTTTAATGGCTGGTGTATAATGATTGCATACCATATGGTGTCATACCACTTGATAAGACTTCTACATAATTGCTATGTTCAAATAGATAGATAGACGTCTACTATTACAACAACGCTTATAGTAGGGGAGCCCATGGGGGGATTTCGGGAGTTACTAAAGCGCGGCAGATTAACATATAGAGAGATACCTTGTACCCGATTAAATACTTCCACCAAACATGAGTCCCGTAAATGCGGCCGCCCGTCAAGGATAAAGGATCAGATTAGTAAAAAAAAGTTGATCATCAGAAATTCTTGAGCGCGTCAGATTAAGGTAGGGCGAGTTAGTTACATGCTAAAAAGTATATATTCCACTAATCTGACAATTGCCGATTGTCGTTAAGAAGTAGGTGGGTTACAAACTTGTAAAAAAAAAACGTCATCTCGACTTTCTCGAGCGTGGCTAAATTTTTTTTTATTTTGAAGGAAATAATTTAACGTTCACAAAAAATATATAATCTGACGATTTCCATAAGCCGAAGTAAGGAAAACTAATTAATAAAGTTTAATCGTCTCTGGTTCTTCCTCGTGCCGATAATTGCGGCTCTCGGGTACGGGTCTCGATCCCTTCTGATCTCTACCCGGGCATCATCTCCGGGGCTCTTCTGCCCCGGGTGCTACTACTCCTTATTCAGGAAACCCTCCCGCGCAACCTAGCACATCTGCGGCTTACAAGGTATGCGGCGCGGGAGGGGGGAGGATGGTGTCATGTTGTCGGTTGGGGCATATGTACATAATATAGGTAATAATTTTTTTTTTTTTTTTTTTTTTTTTTTTTTTTTTTTTTTTTTTTTTTATAAAGTTTAATGCGTGCAGCTACGTAATCCCTGTTTTCCCCACTCCGCGTTTCTATTCCTCTCTCACTTTATCTCTATCTATGACTCTCTCACTCCGTCCCCACTCTGGTTTCTGTTGCCATGACGCCATGACGCCAAAGATTTGAAAAAATAAAAAAAAAATTTTTTCAATTGTCAGATTAGGCGAATCCCTCTAGATAATCGTCAGATTATGAGACAGCACGTCTAGGGTATATAGATGAACCATATATATCTTAATCTGACGCGCTCGAGTATTTCAAAATGGCGATTTTTTTTTACACAGTTTAAAAATGGCCGCGAGTTTGGGTCACATCCAAATCGTCAGATTATTATATAAGAGCTTTTTTTTAGGTTCACTTAATACCCCCTTAGAAAATCTGACGCGCTCGATTAAGTTTTTTTTTATCGATTTCAACCCTTACGTATGACTACCCCCATCATGGAAACAATCAGATTAACATACGTACATCTTCCAAAATACGTAAAACATTTATGCTATCAATATCTGACGCGCTTCAGTATGTCCATGCATCGGTTTTTTTTACATTTTTGAAAATGTATAGCCGCTCCCCTCACCAATGAAAGTGTATAATAATATTATATAACATTTTTTTCTTCTAATTATCTAAGCTTCGCAATCGAATAGGTCTCTATGATGCTCGAGTAAATCCCGATTTAGCATCCCGGGCTCCCCTACCATTATGAAGCGTTCACGTGAACTCTTGTCTGTTAGTTGTACGCATCCTCTTAAGTTAAAATGTCAAAGTTACAGACCACAAAAACTTCAAAACAAATCTTTAATTGTAGTATGTAGATACTACATTTTTATTTAAGAAAATTAGAATAGAATCTATTTATAACAAATAGTGTAATAACCAGGTAGACAGGCACACTACTTTATTCTAAGGGGCGAGGAGCACCGTGTAAATGAAATCACTTGTGTGGGAGCTTCCGAAAAATTTGTCCCATTTTCCGGACAATGGGGCATAGACAATGAACAAATTAACTATAATTCATGAATTTGACACGGCGGCTGTGTATGCAGAATGTCAAAGATAATATCAATATTCTTGTCTCAGCTGTACGCTTTGACTGCAGTAACGGTCACTGTAGGGTTGTCGCATTCATTGCAATCGTCTTTACTATTATTTTGTAAACAATCTTTGTATTTAGAATTTATTTGTTTAAAATAATTACAATACGATATCCGAAGTCTGACAGTTTAGAAACACTCAACTATAGCGACTGCGACTGCTTCTACAGCATAAAATATAACATGATTAGAAGTAGACATGGATGACAAAATGACAGCTGCCAGTAAAACTTTGTAAGGAGTTTCGAAAAAAAAACAAATTAGTCAAATTACTAGCACTTTGACAGCTATTATTATAATCATGTTACGTTTAATGGATAACTGACACTTGCGAGCGGCCAACTTGTCATTTGGACACTATTTAGCTACGACATCGAACGGGAGCGATTGAATGTGCTGTACGTGTTGGGCGATTGGACAAATAAAGGCTGTTCGTGAGTATTTGGGTGTTTTACTTCTGGACTTTAATAATTTTAAGCAAATGCCTAGCCTTTCTAGAGATGTAGTCATTTTTATTTGTGCCTAACGATTCGTAAATAGGTGTAACTGTATTAGATATTTTTGAATGCAATACAATTTATTAGACACTAATTAAATTGGTTATTGAGATGTAACTATCTAAAATTGCAGAAAAAAACATATTTTTTTTCTGCCTATTGAGTAAAATTTGCCAGATAAAAACAAATAATGAAAATGAAAGTATTGTATGTAGTTGCTAATATGAAAAATATTTCACACGCTAATCATAACAGATACCAACTTATATTATTTAGGAAATTTACCACCTATAATTTAGCCTTCAATACAGTAATTTTGTTATATATTATGTACAATACGACATTGGTTTTACCACCATTTTGTATTGTTTTTTATATTCGTCATGTACATTATGACAACCCTGAACTGTGCAGCAAAACAGTGAAGAGGCATATGCATACTAATGTCTACTACAGTAGTTCAATGGCCAATGTCTTCTGTTACTTATAATTTGGGAGAAGTATTTAAAAAACATGCCGATATTTTTTTACAAAGTCATCTTAATAAATATTGCTCTATAGAGTTGCAAATTGTTTTATTTTATTATGGAATCTTTAAACTGGACTTGACTGAAACTTTGGGGAGCTTAGCTTATTAAAATAGCCAGTCAAAACATGATTGCTCCAAATTTTCTACTTCTAATTTATAGTCAAGACTTAAATTGATAAAAATGTTAGTAATTAATATACCTTTCCTTATTTTAATGATTCCTTAATGTACGTAGGTACTTTGTACTTTTGTCTTTTTATGTTAGATCTTAAACACCCACATCCAATGATGTAAAAAAAAGACATATCTATAAAACCTACATATAAAGTAAACATCCCTCTTTCTCGTCGGTGATTAAGAAGTAAGCAAAAGAACTACGCTTCTTTTGAAAGCTAGATGAAAATACTTATGAAAATCCATAATTACCAAGAAGCATATCATACAAATAGTGTGTAGTAAATGTTGTTGTATGTTTAGCAGTAACTTGTGAAGCAATCCGAACATTAAACACAGAAAATATAAAATTAACGAGGTGTATCTCCAAACATTAATGGAAGATATAAAATATAGGACTGAAACGTGTTTCCCAAAAGACACGTTTTATTAACAGAAACGTGTTTAGTATGTGGGTTATTATAGTTCGTCGACTTTTATAGTGAAATTACGTGTATAACTGTCTCTGAATAAATAACGAGTCATTGATTGAGATGCTACCGTGCATAGAGACTATAAGTAGGCTTATAGCAACATAATAGGTGTTCTTGGAATATTTGATAACTAATCTAAGTTACCTGTATGCATGAAAGTATGCAATTAAAATAATTAAGCTCTTTGTCCTGTACCTGAAACGTATTATTATGATTATTTGTCTTGATTATACGTCCATTTTGCTTGGTGGATACTAAAAAACACAAGCTGAGGCTTCCCACCCGTAGGTAGAGCGACTTGGGCTCCTTTTTTAACATTCATTTTAGTTAGGAGAATGGAAAGCAATATAAAAAATAGAAAAAGCGTATATAGCGCAATTATAAATTAATAAAAAACAGTAATATATAAATAATTATTATTAATCATAATGTTTATTGCAAATATCATCAGAGCGTGAGAAAATTTCTCATAAAAATTTAAATTTTAAACATCCTACCTACTAGTATTTTTATAGCTCTTTGAATATTTGGCATGAATACGTGCTTTTTTATAATATAAATTAAAAAATAAAATAATTACTACAAATACTACCTAGAAGTATTTTAACTAAACTATAGAATTTACATAAGCCACAAAGTCACGGTCGTATTAAGAAATGTTTTGCTAGAAAATGACAAAATATCTTTATTCATATTAGTCTAGAACTACTTGAGACAAGCACATTATGAATCTTCTTACAAAAGTAAAAATAAGTGAACCGCCAGATTCATGAAGGACCCGCAAATCAAATGATACAATTTTTTTTGCATCGCCAATAAATATTTCGGATTGCTACAAAGAGACAAAACTCCAATCTGCGGTAATAAATCTTGTTACAACTATTTATAATTACAATATTTGAAAAATATTTTTGTCTATTGTTTTTTTCACATGAACAAGACTGTATATATAGTGGTAAAAACATAAGTCATAGGTAATACCATAACCAATTTGTGCTCTAGCATGGTAACTACCACAGTCTAATTACATTTATCGATTGGAACGCGCACTGAAGGCAATGCGGGTGAGAAGGGTCTAACCTTAAGAGTGTGTTATGTTAATGGTACTTACTACTAAAGTAAGGCAAATAAATAAATAACCCAAGACATGCCATGCTGGGCCCCACATCGCCGTCTAGCCCCAAACTAAGCCGAAGTTTGTACTATGGGTACTAACCGTCTGATGACTTCTTATTGGAATATTTACGAGTATACCCCGCTGAGTTTTACCTACATACCTTATTTTGAGCCAAATCGATTGAATTCAAGACCAGGACATAATGTATTAATTATAATAAATAAGTACCTACCGAATCTCTACAAACTAAGGTATTACGACGAAAGACACATTTCAAAATTTTATTTTATTTTAATTTAGATACATTGACAGTCTGTAAATTCTTGCTGCCGGATATTTTGTTATTTTAGTTTTACACCAATAATAATTTAAAATGTCACATTAATATTCATTACATTCTCAATGCAATACAATATTACAAGTTCAGGTAAAGAAAACAATAGTTGAAAGTGGACAAAGAATTTGATGTTTACGGTATAAGACTGTATTTTACAAATAAGGATTTTACTATCCTATCCTAATAATATACCTATCATCTAACCTATTAGCCGCAGAACCGACAACCGTTGGGGTAATCGAGTTCTGGAGTGGAGACCGCGTCTCGGCAAACGTATGTAGGCCGCCCTCAGGCCAGGTGGAGTGACGATTAATGCAGGACGGCTGGCAAGTGCTGGATGCGAGAGGCCCAAAATCGACCAAGGTGGCGAACATTAGGAGAGGCCTATGTCCAGCAATGGACTGACACGGGCTCATGATGATACCTATCATCATCATCAGCCTACGTCAGTTCACTGCTGGCCATAGGCCTCTCCACTTGTTCGCCACTTTTACCAAACATCTGAAGGCTTTATCCATAATCGCCACACTGACCAGGCTGGTTGGCGATCGCAGGACATGGGTAGCTTCTTACTCCGGTGATGCTGCTGCCCGTAATCAGCCTGTAGTATTTAGCTACGCCTTCAATTGTGATATTTATACCGCCACCGTCAGTTGACAGAGCCTTGTTTGTAATTCGGCGGGATGCACCACGGGCAGGTGAGGTTGGCTTGGAGCGAAAAGATAATATGTTCCCTTACACCCTTATAAATAAGAATTTAACATTCCATTACATTAGGATTTCACAAATTCATAACACTTAACATACCTATTTAAGCAATCTCTTACAGTTTTAGTTCTATTTCTATTAAAAACACAAAACAAAAACATGTTTATGGTTTGCTTCAATATCAAGATCTAAGAATAAACAAACTAAATTCAGTATCCTTAAATATAAACTTATTGATAATGTATTTTTAGAGAAGCGAGACGGTGCTTTATTCAACAAAAGTTTGACAAAAATCAATATCTACCGCTATTATTAGGCTAATCTACCGGAAAGTTGTAGATAGCCCATAGTACAAGAAAGAACAGAATACTCGTAGATCAGTGTAACTAACGCTACACGCGGTTTCCCCGCGTGGATTTAATTTTATTTTGCATCCATAGTGATTTACACGTGATGAAAGTACGCAATTAATGTAATTCGTTTTTATTCGGAAGTAGGTATACATATATTCGAATTTGAATTACTTACATGCAATTAATTATCTTATTATACCATAACAAAAATCACAATCTGATAGTTTCGAAAAACATTATGACATTGAGTTTTATTTCGAGTGAAAATAGATGAGAACGTAAGAAAAAGCATCAGTTTTCAGGGTTACTCTTACTTTAACACCCATACTTAAAAAAAAACTACTATTTTATTATATAAATATATTATTAGGTACACTACAAATATTTTTCTTTACTATAAGTATATTTATAATTCTAATTATCCCATTTTAACGATTCATTTTAAGGTCTCAAGTAGGTATGCTATGCCATAATTTCTCCATACATATTAATAGGTACCAAAACTCATCAAGCGATTTAGTCATAAACACTTAGCCGGCGAACAGACAGAGTCACTTTCACATTTATAACACAATAGTATGATGTAACCCTGATATTTGTTTACATACAATAATTAACGCGTCCCGAAAACAAGTCCGCTTCTCTATCGGTACTTAATAAGCTACTTGCAAACCCCTCTTACCCAGTGGACACTATGGGCAAGTGCCCAGGGCCCGGCGATTGATAGGGCCCTTCAGATTTAATACAAAGTCCCTACCTAGTTCTGTCAATAAAAACAGTCAGTGACATAGGGGCCCCATTATCCTAAATACCCAGGGCCTCGAATAGGTTAAATTCGCCCTGCCTACTTGCTTAGTTTGTACTTTATACTGACTAAAGGGAGACGCTTCGAGACACAATGTTACGATACTTTACTATTTACTTCGAGAAATTCATTCATACTTTCTTATTATTGCGGTTTTGCATGTGAAAACACAATTTCCCTTCTGTGTTTATTGTTTTGTGTTTCTAAGATTGTTATCGTGTTTGTATCGGTTAGGATTTGACTCGATCAGATAGTGTTATGGGCCACAATATTTAACAATACTGTATGGTATTGGTGGAAACGTAAATTGCTTTACCGTATCTTCAGGTACACTTGGCCACGCACAAGCTTAACCTTACCTGTCAAATATCCGCAAGAAGTCTAAATGGATAATATGTATATTTGTAAAGGTATTTTTTTTTATTATTGACGGAAAACTCAGCGAAACACCCTTGAAATCGTAATACAGTGCAGCATAGCGGCGGCAACAGACAGTGATTGATTTGATTACTTTTCCGTTGCCGCAGCGATTACAGTAGTAATACTATTAAAAATAGGCATTGTAAATAGCCCTGTAGAAAACGATTTGACGGTGATAAAGAATAACTCGGAATAGAGAACTATGGCGGGAATCATAGGAGGCCTACTTTTATCAGCAGTGGACGGACCATGGCTCTTGATTGATTGAAAACATAACTAGATATCAAACTCTTATCCATATCCATGAATCTGTAAAATATCTTAAATTCTTATTAAATCCCAGTAACATGACTATACAGCTGCAATCCGTAAACAAATCCAATTATCCAAGTCATTATTTTTTTCGTCGTGTAATTTGTAAAAAGCGACAGACAGACAAAAAGCGTAATAATAGAGAGATGTTATTACAGTCTCAGCGGCTCGGTGACCTACTTTAAGTTTTGCTAAGCAGATCGCAAAAAACGACACCTACCTATTAGTTACAGTCAGCGTCAGATAAAACATACCGACAAGGATCTTTAAGCACGTGGCCGCGTGTCCGAACCGTTGATTTTTGACATATATCATCATCATCATCATCATCATCAGCCTATTGCAGTCCACTGCTGGACACAGGCCTCTCCAGTTGTTCGCCACTTAGGGCAAACAACTGGAGGATATACCCTTAATCGCCACGCTGGGCAGGCGGGTTGGCGATCGCAGGACGTAGCTTTTCGCTCCGGTGACGCTGCTGCCCGTCATTGGCCTGTGGTATTTAGCTACGCCTTCAATTATGATGGTTATACCGCCGGTTGCCAGCGCCTCGTTTGTTATTCGGCAGGATGCACCACGGACAGGTGAGGTTGGCTTGGAGCGTAAAGATGATAGGTCGCTCCCTTACATTTATGTTTCACATTAATGTTATCCATTCTTATAGATCTAGGTATATGTGAGCACTCAAGTAACTAAACATGTTAGACTGCTAAAATATCGACCCACTGAAAGTTTGCATCGAACAATTCATACCAACCACCTGGTTTCAAACAAAGGTTTTCCCTTATACAACGAGTACCTACCAGATGATGACTTGTTACTTAGAACGTAGATTACAGAACACTCAAACTAAATAACCAGAGACTATTTACTGCGTATTTTAGATCAATCTGATGCATGGGATATTGATATAATTTCGAAACTATGAGTGGTAGTACTTTAGTATGTACTTATTATTTGTGTAGAGTAAGTATAAGAAAATAGCATCTACAAAAACAAACTACACGAGTGTCTGAACCAGTGGTAGTTTTGATTTTGATGACTTGCAAGTGTTTTTATGAAACTATAAAGATGATTTGAGTATAAGTTATTTGGTGCTGACTGTACCTCATCAAGAATACATACAACATCGTACGACTAGTGACACACTTCGCAAGTTAATACGCATTGTTCCGTGGGTGTAAGAATGTCGATAACCATTATTGTAATGTCAGCCATAATTTTAAGAGCGCCGTCGACCTAGTAGTTAAGGTGATGTCCATGCGTAAGGCACCAGTTCAAACTTCGCCACATAAATATAAATAGGTAGGTATATCAGACAATATCACATACAATTTCCCGATTCCAAAGTAAGTAGCTTAATCACTTGTGTTATGGATATCAGAACAACGAAGGCACCACAAATATACATAAATAAAAAAATATAAACACCCAGACATGAAACAAACACAAATGTTCATCACAATAATGTAACGCAGTCGTCAGCGGCAGATGATTTAGTATGTTATTATACATTAGGTATATTTGTACATTCTTACGCTTAACCCGGAGCAGGTACCGTCGTTGGCGTAGAACGTAATCCTTACGCTGAAGGAATCATCGTTGGGTAACTAACCTTCACATGTGAGAAGAAATCCTAAAGTTGTATGAAGTCGTCCAACTAGCATTTGATCAGGGTGGTGGACTAAGACCTAGTTTAGTATAGGCTCGAGCCCCTCGGTGGGACATTATCTGCTAATGATGATGTACTATAATAATATTCTACCAATAAGTCGTTCAGTTGGATAAATCGTAATTTGATCGTGAGAAAACCTGCACACTTGCGAAGGTATTCCAAGGCTGTGTGAAGTCGATCCAGGGGCGGATCGAGAATTTGTGGGGCTCTGGGTTGAACCACTTAGGGGCTTACATAAGTACCTACTCAACTAATAGCCATGTCAAAAACAGTTTCTATGATGCTATATTATCATTACATTATAAAACAAAGTCAGCCCGCCTGCCAAGCGTGGTGACTAGGGCAAATCTTTATAATTGCCTGTGATCAGCAGTGGATGATGAAGCCTGATAATTTTTTTTAACAATTTCGTATCGCTTTTACACATATTTCGACGACTAGTAATATAGAAATTTTAGGTTTCTTTGAGATTATCTCGCTACTTAATGGTTTTTTTTTTAAAAAAACAGATGATTAACCTAATAAGCACTTTCTCGCGAAGAATGCAGTTTTGTAACTCTCATTTCGACGGTGTCTACGTAAGAGTAACTGATTCACTACACCTACTTGGTTAATTGAACATTGTCTCATGCATATGCAAGTAATTGCAATATGCAGGTGTTCATGTGAATACGTACCTACTGCTTCTATTTACTGAACGGGTGTAAGGCCAAATTTCGAAACAAATTCCTACCTACTCTTTTTTTATTAATCTTGCAATACATCGCATCCGTAAAGATAACGTGTTTTCGAATAAGGGCTAAATCCTTTACGCCGAATCTGAGTGGTGTAGGCGTGTTGTGTAGGACTCACACCACTCCGAATGAGAGAGTATACCTACTAGACAATTTTACGTCGCCAGCGGGCAGCTACTTGCAGAGATTCGGGTAGCACAAAAGTAGGTATGTGATCGCGTCCCCGACCAGCCGCAGATGAAAAGCGGCCGGCATTCCTAGTCCGAAGGCAAGTACTCCTACCCCCGGCGGGGAGCAATAAAGTGCTACACGGGCAGAAGGGTATATCATCCTATACCTACCAAGTTTCTGATTGTAGGCAACTATTGAGTAATTTAACTAAGAGTAGGTACCTAATATTTAATCTGGCAACCGACTGGTAGCGGTATAATCATCACGATTGAAGGCGTAGCTAAATACCACAGGTTGATGACGGGCAGCGGGTCTCTCTAATGGTATACTTAGTTACGCCACTGAAAATAAGCATTTGGAAGTTATCTCATTAAGCACCGAATTCCCCAGTCGCCGAGCTACTTGTAAATCTGTAGGTACATGAATTTTTGAAAACATGCCAAAGACATCCGGTCAAGAAGCCAAGGTTCCAAACTAATGAGCCAGAACAGATCGATACTTGTTTACATAAATCATCCCAGTATTGTCCCAACTAGGTATAGTTCGGGACAAGTTGACATGGCAGTTTTGTAGTGATATGGTATCACGAAAATTGTCGGTTTTACTGATAAGTTTCGATAATTAAATAGGGTTTTTCACAAGTTAATCCATGACCGTCAAAGAAGTTACGCCAAGAGTGATAAAGCCTTAATTAAGCTGGGAGGTCTTCTAATGTATTAATTCCGTGCGGTGTCGCATTAGAATACAAATCACCGCCCCATTTCTTCTTTTCGGTATCTAAAGATTCTACTAAGTTCCAAAGTGTCAGCTTTTACCGTAAACTCTGTGAACACCTCTCTACATATACCTACGCAGCATATATAATGCTGCGTTCACATGCACCTTCTGCGGTACTATTCACAATGCCTATTTCCACCCGGATTCTGAAACATTCTCGCACGTTCATTCAAATCTGACATTAGTCTAGTACAAATCATGTCAAATTTGAATAACGTTTATTCAAAGTTTCTGAATCCAAGCGGAAATAGGCATTTTGAATAACCCCGCTGGTCCGTATAAAATTGTGTCCGGCATAATAGATACCATTTCAGAAACTTCGTTGATTTCACTACAATGAATAACAACAAAATTATTGTAAAACGCCACAAATTGAAAGCTTCACGCTCAATTTCACAAATTGTTATTTGGATGGATCCATCAAAAACATGAAAATAGTAATTACATCTATCTTCTTCTATACATATAATAAAAATGTAACGAATCGCTGTCTGTACATGGAAGATATATGTGAAAAAATATTATGGGAGGCCTTTATTAATGCAATAGTACCCAAAACAATGATTTTTGGAATTTTTGTCTGTTTGTCTGTATGTTTGTGCACGCTAATCTCAGAAACCGCGTATCCGATTAAGATGCGGTTTTCACTAATATATTGCTGGAAGCTTCCCTTAACATTTAGTGTTTGTTTCATGTTAATCGGTCCATAAATAAAAAAGTTACGCCGATTTAACTAATCACGTCGAGCCTGCTGTACGTTTGCGCGGGTATATAAAGCGCGCCGAGATCTGCGCCGCGCCGCTGCCAGCTGCCAGGCACTGGGGGTCATTAAAATCACTACCCAAGAAACTATTCCACGCGGACGAAGTCGCTGGCACAGCTAGTTGTTTAATATTTATGTAACAATGAACTAGTGGGCATTTGGCCGTGAAGCCGGTGTTCCCACGAATTTATTTTCGTTCGTGTGACTCACTGACTGTTGTCGCAATGATGCAAGTACTATTATTGTACCACTCTAGATGATTATTATGTCATTGCGTCACGGCACTCATTCCACGTGAATGCAATGAAATGTTTAGATGGTTTTTTGACCCGTTATGGTAAGATTTCCGGACGAAATTTAAAAATGAATAAATAACGGTAGGTCGAAACATGTAAATTTGTAAGTATAAATAAGAATTCTCATTATTATTAGGCAGTTTCGGTCAACGTAGCAGTCAGATGTTAAATTGCACCATTGCACCCCTAAAAGCAAGCTAACTGAACCTAGTATCGCTAAAATGTTGTATTTTCGATTTAGCTTTGCAGGTCAATGGTTTTAGATATTTACCTAAAACTTCTTAAAGAATATTTCGGTTAAAGCGATATAACCGCCTAATTGGTACTTCTATTGTCTAGTATACCTAATTTAATTGTATGGTGTGCAAAAAAGAATATCAATCTGACTTAAAAATCCAGGGATCTATAAATTGTACTTATGACTTCTTTGAAGATGCCATATAAACTTGCTTCAAAATATGAATTTACAGTTACACTAATATCTCCACCATTTTCTAAGCAAATAGCCTAAGAAATTCGCATGTTATTACGACATAATGATACCTTATAGGCATTTACTGTAACAAATGCTATGAACTCTGTAGAGAGCTAACAAAAGTAATTGAATGACTTGTGAAATTGCCATTGACCGAACTCCCACTCATGGTTTTCAATTATACTTATTACTTATAAGTAAGCCATATTTTAGTTTCTGCGAGTTTTTACTTGAAACATTGTCAAAATTTCACAGCTCCGCAAATGATTTAGGTATCTATCTTCTTTTTTATACCTTCTGGGCAGAGGCCTTTTATGTAAATTATCCTTTAGGTTGATTTACATAAAAGGCCATCCAAAAAGTTTGATTCGAGTCAAAAATTGGTGGTTTATACATTTTAATGCCATTAGAATTGGGATGGAGTTGCTCATTGCGCGTCTAAGTCTTGGTCCTATGATATAGATTTCAGCCAATCTGATCCGTAATTCGAAAAGTAGAGACAGCGCGCAAGTCTGTCGGCCTCTCAATACTGCACAGTGTTTATCGTCTCCTGGTAAAAATGACTTATGTGGTGTTGTTATTAGAATAATGGTAATGTATTTAAGAAGCTAGCGGTGTTACACCCCAGTGCATCGGAAACACGTTAAACCGTAATTGGTCCTGTGCTTGAACTCTCTGGTAGTATCGAATGGTCGTCCCATCGAATTACGAGAACTGAGGAACAGCGAGTGCATCTATGGTTCATATAGGGCACAACTCCTGTGTACTTTTCTAGTCGAATGTGGTCAGGGTATCATAATTATTCAGATGCTTATCTACCTACATACTTTTTACAGATTTACACAAGAGGACTATAATAATGTAGGTTGGACGTGATTAGAATGTAGGTATGTGACATTCATAAAAATACCCTCATGTTCGTATTTTAGCCATCTTAATGTAGATTTGAGACTGAAATAGATTAGTTAAAATTCTTACGTGAACTCTGAAAATAGAATTTAAAGAATGTAAGGATTAACTAGAACGCAATAGTTAAGCAACTACTAGTTTTTTTCAATCTGTCTCAAATCCAATCCCTATTCCGTTCCCGCTCCCATTTGTACTCCCTTTTCCTACCCCAAAATTTAATTGATATTGAAATTTAATTTATGTAATTTTCATTTAAGCTCTCACTTCACCTTCTCATGTAGAAAAACCCCTTTACAGTTTTTATTAATGTATTTTATAAGTTTAAACTTTAAAGCTTTCTCCCACCTAGGAGGTGAATATTTGAAAATTCTTCCTAAGCAAGCAAAACCCCCATGCAAAATTTGACACTCGTATAACAGATTTTCTGAGTTTTTGTTATTGCGTGATCGGTGAGTGATACCATTCGCTTTCATAATATTTAAACTTTGATTAGGTACTAAGAGGATCGATATCCTTATAAAGATA
Organism: Conogethes punctiferalis; assembly: GCA_031163375.1. Classification (NCBI taxonomy): domain Eukaryota; kingdom Metazoa; phylum Arthropoda; class Insecta; order Lepidoptera; family Crambidae; genus Conogethes; species Conogethes punctiferalis. The sequence goes on from CM062094.1 coordinate 9,488,325, forward strand.
TTATTACTTATTGCACACAAAAAAAATTTAGGGGGTAAAATAATACAGATAAACTAAAAATGACATTTGATAAGAAATTGTTAAACCAAAGTTTGATAAAACGGTTTATAGGTGATATGCAATAAGTCATTTAAGTATAAGTAATATGTCAGAAATAATATAACAGTAAACCTTTAATCTTCAATTATGTGGTTTCATTAAATATGGATGTTTAATCACAGGTTTGACTGATTACTTGAACGTTGGATTAAACCATTTGTATTGAACATTAATGAATTCAATACATTATGTTGTTATTTTGCAGAATCACGCATATTCCATATAAAATAGGTATTTTCATAATAAAAACTGTTCATATCATCTCTACTATTAATAAAGAAGGTCTGTCCACAACACTGTTACATTCTATATCAGTGAATATAGTCATTCAACACATTATTGCAGCTAATTAATTAATTCCGGAACAGAGAACGGGATAGTGAGTCCACTGTTCCACGATTAAGGTATAGTTCTATTTATAGTTAGTAACCGGCCTCGTTATGAGGTCCATTTTTTCTGGAAATGTTGAATGAAAATTTACGTTTTTTTTAACTAAGTTACATTACAACTGTTGAGTTGACGACTATTTTGGTTGAGTGAATGCTGCCTCTGACAAAGTGGTAACGGGTTCGATCCCTGCACAGTACTTACAAACATATTTTGTGTGCATGAACATTTCTGTATCGGTCTGAGTATTTGCTATGTAACTATAATATCTATTTATTTACCAAAAAATATCTCAGTGAGTTTATCGGTTGTCTAGTAGTACCCATAGTACAAGCTTCGGCTTAGTTTGGGACAAGATGGCGCTGTGTGGCCCAGCGTGGCATAGCTTGTGTTATTAATTTGAATTTCATTTGGGTCTTTAGAACTGTGTACAATCTCTAGGTCTTTAGACCAACGTTCTCGTAAGCAGTAGGCCTACACCGAAGTGTGTTCCGAAGTTTCGGTCTCTCAAAAAAATATTTAGATAACCCACATGTTAACTACTCAGGTTTAATACATATAATATGAGACTTAGTCTAGATCATACAGAGACATATGATCCATACAAAAGATTAACGACTAACGAAGTGTAGCGTTAGTTATAAAGCGCAAAAATGACTCCGCAACTTCGGTTATGCATTTCGTAGCACACTCTCACTTTTCAAGTCATCATCGGGTTCGAAGCAAGTTGTCCACAGGACAAATGACTTGGATTCACCCTCGAAGGCTTCAAAAGTCATGTGAATTTTTGGCAGTGAAACGCGCGTAGACACCAATAAAAAAGGTACCAACACATTAAACGTCACAGACAGACATTCGGCTTGTTTTATGTGTATCGCGTGGCAACGGAGAGCGCCATTCGCGGTTTCGTGCAAACGATTGCATTTGGTAAATTGCTTTTAAGTTAGGGTTGGCAGGTGCATGTCAAACCGTACTGGTCTTTTATCCGGTGAAATTTAATATCCCTCTGGTTTAAAAAAGCAATTACTCGTGGTATGTGGGACTGCCACCAACATCAGTAGGTACATAGGGATTTTTTGGACTATTTGGCTCCATAGCTCTATTGTGCTTCTATATATTATCAAGAGTCCATGTTTTTCAAATATATTTTTCAGTTTTCGACCGCTTAACTAGGTGCAGTATTTAAAAATAAGACTTTATCGCCGTTATACCTATCATATTTCTAATTCTGCTGTCGGATTCGGTAAGTTTACAGCAGATAAGTACGTTCAATATAAATAATCATGGATCATCATTACCTACTTTTCTCCGATCTAAAAGTAAGTTGCTTGAGCATTTGTGTTAATTAAGGTATCGAAGGCATCAGATCAAAGAAGGTACCATCAATATTTTCCTAAAAATTTAAGGGCCCAGACATGGAACGTTAACCATTATTACAAAAGCAAATATTGGTTGGCAACCCTACGGCTCGACGAATGAGGTAAAATTATTGCGGGTATACAAATTACTTTTTTGATGGTTCACGGAGACACGCGCAGTAATGGCCATCATTGAAATAAGAGGCTCGAGCGACATGAAAAGATGTTAACCGCCATTTAGTCTACCTGCTTTCTAATAGAGGATCATTTGATTTTACTTGTAGGTACAAAGTAATGTTCTAAAACATTCAGGGTTCTTTGAGGTGTAGGTAATAGAACTGGGAGCATCGTCTATCTATTTAGAGTGGCATGTCTTGGTTCTATCTAATGAGTTTTAGTGTTAGGGCGAGTCTAGGCCAGTCATGATGACAGTCGCCTTGGCTATCATCATAGACATTGAGGGAAAAAAAAGAGTTTAGTGTATAAAGAGCTTTCATTTCGGGCCTTTTGTGAAAGTTCTCTCAGGTCTGGGTATTTTGGGGGACGCCTCCTACACCTATCATCTTCTGGACTCGTAATACAAGGGAAAATCTCAATTTGAGATCAGTTGGTAAGTAGGTGTCAGTCGTATGGCGCATTCATTTATTTTATTTTTAAATGGAAAAAAGTCATTTATTATAATGCCTCTAGCAACTTGCCAACCGCCAATGTACAAAATGTTAGTTTTAAGTTAGCTACTAGGTGTTCCATTAGGATAAGTAAGTGCATGCATAAGCACTCGCACTTGTGAGTACATGGTGCAGGCCTCAATGTAAGCACTAGACTTTCACTTGGACTTTCCTAGTGCTTTCTACGGTATGCCATTTTCCTTACTACATTTTGTGGTAAATTAATACATTAAGTTGGGTACACTTACTTTAATACTAAATATTGAGTAAAACCTTAGGTTTAGGTAGGTGTACTATGCACTATTATGCAATAATGATTTTCTATAACTTTTCACTTCACTGAACTTTGGAGCAGAAAATAGTATTGCTATCAAAATCGTTAAATTAAGAATTTCAAATTAGGTACCGCTAATAGGTGAAGCCTAAAGCACGAATGTTCCAGGCTCGCTCGTGGAGGACACAGGAGGTACGCTCTAGCGTAGGGCTGCTTTATCAGTTACGATCTGGGATCCTATCAGCCACTAAGTTGAAAGAAAGGTATAGCCTTTAGGTACTTATTGATATTGCCTACAAGAAGTATTTGATAAGGGCCATAAGGTTTTATATAATCTTCAATAAGTGTTTCGACACAATCCTAGCTTCACGGGCGGAGATGTGTTTTGAGCAATATTATTTTTGTTACACGATTCTGTGAAAACGCATTCTAAATCGATTGCCATAATGTTAAGACATCATATTTCATTGACATGATACCCAGAAATCTTATAAGCATTGATAAGAACTGCGTCCGTAAGGTAACTCTACCTCCACTCGAAATCATTATTAGGTAGGTAGGTCAGGCATGTAGGTTAATGATATGAGTAGGTAATACTTTATGGAGTATTTATATACCTACACGTTTGTAACATTTTGCTTTGAAGGGCAGCCATAACAATTGCTAACATAGCTAATTAAGCACAAAAAATGCTTTCACCGGTAGTTAAGTTAAACACAATCACTTAGGAATTTGTGTGTGAATAATTTAGCTTTTATGTTAATAACTTTTACCTTTAACCTCGTAAAGCCCAGTATTCTCATGTGATCCAATTCCTATTGTTATGTTTATTGTGTCTGGAAATCTGGGCCTTAAAGAGAAATGATGGGGTGGTAAGTAAAAGGGATCACCATGGACTATTGACATAATGAGACCTGTTGGGTCCACTTTCAGGAGTATGTAGGTACCTACATAATTGGATAAATATTTAATAGTACTCGGAATCCCCTAGTGTGTTTCACCTGAAGCTGCTGGATATGGGCATCCCTAAATGTCAATTGTTATTTAATTTGGATTATGACAAACCTTTTCTGATACCACATAATCAATACTTGAAATTTAATTGTTATCCATCAACGCAAGAAAAAAACAATGTTCGTAACTGGATGTGAAAGGTAGTTACGAACGTGGGCCAATAGGATCCAAAAAGATATTTGTAACATTGTTTATAATAAACCAAAGAAAACTGTAACCAATGGAGTTTGTGTTTAAGGTTTTGTAACAAACTAAAAAAACACTTATAATCTCCAATAAGTATCCCTCGTTCTTGTTCCAGTTTATCTTCGAGAACGGCACCCACGAGGGTCTCCTCACCAGGGACAAGTTCATGGAGGTCAACTCGAGGATGGAGGCACGCCACGACTACTTGAAAAGCGAGTGCTCCAAACTGGGCCTGGACAGCTCCAGCCAGAAGGCCAACGCGTGGGAGTTCTTGGTCAACAGACAGTACCATGTTATATGGTGAGTATATCATGGTAAACTCCTTAATTATAGGCACATAATGTTCCTGACATTCACACCCCCTGCGTGGCTATTAACACGGACTATTTCCGCACGGATTCGGAAACATTCTCGCACTTTCATTCAAATTTGACATTAGTCTAGTGTACCGAATGTCAAATTTGAATAACATTCATTCAAAGTTTCCGAATTCTAAGGGAAACACGCATCGACTAGTGGCAAAAGGAAATTTTCGCTTGCACTATGAGTACCGGGGCTATATTCACAAAGCCTTTCAGATTCGAAAACTTTGAATGGATAGGTGTCATTGAAATTTGATTGAGATTTGAATGAACATGTTTACTAAAAACAACAGCGGTCACCAACCCGCCTACCAAGCGTGTTGGGGGCAAATCCCCCTTTGGGGATATTGAGGTTGGAATTGGGGGAAGCATGTCCGTAGAGTAGAGATAGATCGCGATTTGTGGCCCAGCGTGGCATGTTTTGGGTTATTTATTATTGACAATATCTAATTGGATTGGATTACTACCGAAACAAGTTGATAGGTACTTACCAAAACTATTGCACTCAAATTGATTTCATTAAAGTGAATATCTACCTCTGGGGTTTGTCACTACAAAGTGTAGGGAGTGCCCCAATCATTACTAAGTGCATTTTATTTATGTATTATCATTATTTATAAAACATTCTAGGTACTACTTAAAACATACTTGCAATTAGAAAAGCAATTAGAAAAAGTGTACCAATCTACTTAGATAAATTGATTAATATGTCTGCTACGGAGTTGACAGTCCACTATAATTAATAAGTATCGTAATGCACTATGCCATTGGCAGTTCTAAGGGGAAGGGCGCAAGGTTATGACTCATGACCCCCCAAAATAACCGTCGACCAATTAACAAAGTTCCTATTACGTTGCGGATGAAGCCCATTAACCGAAATGGGCTAAAGAATAAACAATGATAAATAATTACAATTATAAATGAGGTTTAAACACTTTTTTATTAGTGTATAATTTTTTATTTAGTTTCAAATTTAAATCTGAACTATAGGTTATAAATCAGTTAAGGAATCGATTGGACTAGTTTTTATTTCACAAATTTTATTATACAGTGTGTTAAGATCGGGCTCTCGTCTAGAGTCTTGGTTTTAAAACTTACATTATGTGTTGTTTAATTGCAAAATACTTATCCTACTCAAAATCTCAAATCCAATGTAATATTGAAAATTACTAAGTAAACTTTAAATGCTTACAATTCAACTTAGGTATTTGAACAAAAATTGCAATGATACTTAGATAAGTCCCAAAAAAATCTAAATGTAGACATTCTACCTATGTACTCGTCATATAAGTAGAAGCCTATAAATATGTACGCATCGTGTTGACGGTTTAATAACAATGACTAGCTTTTTAATAAATAAAAACTGCCTTGTCTCTATTAAGCACATTCATCTTGACATCATAAATTACCGAAATAATCAGAATAAACGCCACCCAGTCCACTTTTTCTACGCTAACCTGAACCGTACTTATATGACAATATGGGTTAGAAATGAGTGTATTCACATAGGGCACTCCTAATTTGGGTGCGGGTATACGACGCCTGGGGAGAGTCAAGGATCACTGGCTATTGTTTTTCATTGTCACTAAACTAAAATGCACATTAGCCCGATAATAACACGAACTTTAATAGAAAAGGTTTCTGATTGCTGCTCCTAATGCCCCAGACTCACGTTTCACCCTTTTTTTTTTTTTTTTTTGTTTCACCAGGGAGAAATGCAGTTTACGCATACCCGCTGCCCAGGGAAGCAGACGGGTTATGTGGGACTCGCTCCGCGTCGGCAGAGAATACCCACTAAAAAACCCTGGTTTGCACCGTCAAATGCGCCTTGGGCGACAGCAACGCGGGTCCTCAACTATAACGCCGCGAAGCTGTCAGCGCTGGTCTGCTGTGCAGACACGGGCTGGCCCCCCCACTTGGGGCAGCCTAGAGATCAGGCCCGAAAGGGCCGTCTCTCTCCTCCAAGGACGGAGTTCGTGCAATACGTGGCCAGCATCCCTGTGCCGACCTCGCGGAACTCCGTCGGGCGTGCAGCCGCCGCCGCACGGTGGTTTTTTATTGTGGTTTTCTCCACTTGAGCTCGCGCCCCCTGGTCCCGACCGAAGTCGGGATAACAGGCGGTTTTTTTTTTTATTGTGGTTTAACTCCACTCGGGCCGGCCAATTAAGGCAAGCCCCCTGGTCCCTTCTGCAAGGGGAAACAGGTTGCCCGGCGAACAATCCAAAATGGACCTATCCGACGACTACGAGAACCGTAGTCGACGGACCCGCCGAGCCGCGGTGATACACCGCCATCCCACGCCCTTAGGCAACGTCTTTCACCAAAGAGATGCGCGGACGCATCCGTTCGGTTCGCGCAAATGCGCCCATCTATAATGTCACGTCCGGGTAAGATGGCCTCGGGCCCAATGTCCAATCCGGTCGCCGACTCGCTCCAATCGGGCAAACGCCCCGTCATTGGGGGAGACCCCCTGGCCATAATGGCCACATCGAAATGTGCCTAAGCACTGGCCTTATGGAAGGCGTTGCAGCTATATCAACGCCAACACTGGCCCCACCTTGGTCGAGGAGAGACGGGATCCAATCGTCTCTCCTCTAGGGAATTAGCCGCCGGGTAGCAACACTTCTATACTACCCAACGTTGCCCGGGGTGCGCCGGACCATCCGCTAACAATGTCCCGAAGGAGATTATTAACGGACAGCCGCACGAGGAGGCTTCCCATATTGCACCCCACTCACGTTTCACCCTTAACTAAGGTTCGCGAACCTCACTTTAAGAAACCGTGGTATAAAACAAAGTAGCTTTTGTTTTCTCTCTGTCCCTATGTATGCTTAGGTATACCTATCTTTAAAACTACGCATGTTGATGCGGTTTTTGTTTAAGATTCAATAGGAGGGTTTATTGTGTAATAAATGTATACCTATAGTATTGCAACCGTGGGAAGCCGGGATGGGGCGCTAGTTTTATATAAATTGTACCAAATATTTAGGATTGTTTTATGTTGCTGGACCTTTTATAAGCATCTCATCCCGTGGGTGTCATAGAAGATGCTCGCTACATCAAACTTACATGAGGCGCCGCAACAATCATATTCTGTTATGATGATGTGGCCAATAACATTATATCTTAATTATACACACGTTGTTTGTTGTAGCGATCTGCAGATAATAAATAAATAACTTAAGATATGCCACGTTGATTCACACAGCGCCATCTATTCCCATCATCATCATCATCATCAGCCTATTACAGTCCACTGCTGGACATAGGCCTCTCCAGTTGTTCGCCACTTAGAGCAAACATCTGGAGGATATACCCATAATCGCCACGCTGGGCAGGCGGGTTGGCGATCGGCTAAATACTAAAGAGCGGTGACGCTGCTGCCCGTCACCGGTCTTTAGTATTTAGCTACGCCTTCAATTGTGATGGTTATACCGCCACCAGTCGGTTGCCAGCGCCCCGTTTGTTATTCAGCAGGATGCACCACGGGCACGTGAGGTTGGCTTGGAGCGAAAAGATGATAGGCCGCTCTCTTACATCCCTCCCTATTCCCAAACTAAGCCGAATCTAGTGCTTTGGGTAGTAGACAACTTATACCTACTTGCATTATTTTCGGAAATAAATACATAATTAATACCCAGCCAACACCCAGACCAATACAAACAGATAATACATGTTCATGCACACAAATGTTTGTACCTACTTTGCGGGGATCGAACCCGTGAATCTGTTTCAAAGGCACCGCTCACCACCTCAGAGTATTAACAACTACCCTTGAACCAGATTGATGGTCAAATAGATAGAGGTAGATGTTTGTGTTGTGAATGTTGTGGCACATTATTGTGTGTTGCATTTAACTTCTTTTTACCCGACTTCAAAAAGAGGAGGTTTTCAATTGGACTGTTATTTTTGTATGTACCTATGTTACCAGATATCTTCGAGAATTGTGAACCGATTTGGATAATTCTTTTTTTGTTTGAAAGGGTATAATTCCTAGGTGGTACTTCAATATGTTGACAATTGGACCAGTCGCATTCTTCAGTTTTTTTTTATAAAAAGAAATAGTTTTTTATTATCAGTGCACCACAATGACCACACTCCACTTATCTCCAGGTGCAACATCTTCAAAGCTGCCTCCACGTCGTGGATGTACAACTTCAACCTGATGGCGAACTACAGCGCATCGTTCCTCGACAAGACCAAGGAAGTGCCTCTGATCCTCGCGCGGAAGAAGTACGGAAGACCAACGGTGGCAATGATTAAGAAGGCTCAACCGGATTCCATTACGTTCATAATAGTTAGACACCCGCTGGAGAGGCTCGCATCGGCTTATAACGACAAGATTGTACACCCGTGGCCGAAGTCCCACCACGACAAAATGGGGCAGAGGATAATTCGCAAGTTTAGAAAGGTACGTTATTGTTGCCGCGTCGTTAAAATGTGCAACTCGATAGGGGGAGAAGGGCCGAAGGGGCACCTTCATACAGCGGGGTACATTCATACAGCGGCAATAGTTTACGTTTCAACTATCTTAACTAATATTATAAAGCTGAAGAGTTTGTTTCTTTGTTTGAACGCGCTAATCTCAGGAACTACTGGTCCGAATTGAAAAATTCTTTTTGTGTTGAATAGACCATTTATCGAGGAAGGCTTTAGGCTATATAACATCACGCTGCAACTATTAGGAGCGAAGAAATAATGGAAAATGTAAAAAAAAGGGGAAAAAATAACTATTCCACGCGGACGAAGTCGCGAGCACAGCTAGTAAAAAATATTTTGATAGCCAGTGCGCTTTACTTTAATTAATAATAATTTAAATGGTAGCAAAATTAATGAGTTTTTTTTGCATATTTCAACAAAATATTGAACTATATGAAACTGCCCGTTCTCCCCCTACCAATGCATATGCTTCCTCCTTCATTTGATTTGGGATCCTTTCAGCGACCTTTATCGCAGTCCGCTACTGGGCTTAAGCCTCTCCAGTTGTTCGACACTTTGGGCAAACACCTGGAGGATTTACCCATAATCGCCACGCTGGGCAGGCGGGTTGGCGATCGTAGGACATCATAGGTAATCGGCCTGTTTTAATATTTAGCTACACCTTCAATCTTCTTATACTGCCACCAATCGGTTGCCAGGGCCTCGTCTGTTAGTCCTCCATTTACTTCACGGGCCGAGCGTATTTATGCTCCTAATGGGGGTAGGTGACTATGATTCACTGGTACCTAATTAATAGGCAAAGTTCAAACAGGTTGTATTACAATCACGTGTGGTTGTAACCGATCGCTTGCGGTTTCGTATGTTTACAATGACGTCATATTAATTAGCATGTACAATGTACATACGTAGGTACGCGTAAGTGTATGTAAGTATTGTACAATAACGTGACACACCTCTTTGTTTGTTGATCTTATTGCATAAGTAGTTTCCAAATTTGATTGAGTACCTACTACGCACAAAGATTAAAGTATTTTAGGAGATTATCACGCTGCCATGCACCGCGGGGTTACAAAATCAACGAGCGCGTTTTTCAAGCATTCACGCGAATAGTTGCGTTCGGTGAATCCACGACGCGTCTCATTCAAAGTTGTTCATTATCATCAGCCTATCACTGCTAGGCTGGGATGTAAGGGATTATGGCCATATCCTCCAGATGTTTGTCCTGAGTGGCGAGCAACTGGAGAGGCCTATGTCCAGCAGTGGACTGCAATAGGCTGGTGATGATGATGATGATGATCGCTTCTGGACATAGGCCTCTCCAGTTGGTCAACACTTTGGGCGAACATCTGGAGGATTTACCCATAATTGCCACGCTGGGCAGGCGGATTGGATCCACAGACGGACGGACAGATCTTATTGCCGTACCTATGTCACTTAAACTGATACAAGTTCTTTTGAACAGTCGAATGCCGGCCAGCCAGCTCCAACGGAGAAGTATCCTGTGTTCGAGGAGTTCGTCGCATACGTCCTGGAGGAGTGGAAGGCGCAGCGGACTCTGGACATGCACTGGACCCCCTACACGGGATTCTGCACGCCTTGCAAGTTCAACTTCGACGTCATACTCAAGTTCGAGACTTTGGATGTGAGTATAAGGAAGTACTACCTACATAAGCCTGCAAAATCGTAACTACCACTTTATTTAAAACTAGCAGCCCGTCCCGGCTTCGCACGGGAGACTCATTTTTCTACACCTTCGGTTACATTGTTTAAATTTTACCAAGGATCCCTAATTTTTTTTCAAAATGAAATGTAGCCTATGTCAAATTGGTAGAATGTAGCATTCAATTGGTGAAAGAATTTTTTAAATCGGCCCAGTACTTTTTGAGCCTATCCATTACAAACGTACAAAAATAGGTACAAATCTTTCCTCTTTATAATATTAGTGTAGATTAGGAGTTGCGATTTTCTCCTGACTGCCACTCCTGTGGACCTGTGGGAATTTGCCGACTTGAAGAAGAAGACCGACTAACTAGGACAAGGCAGAATAAAATAATTATTGATATAAGGGTTCAAAAAACGACGAAACCTTTCGAGAAAAGGTAGGTTGCCCTTGCGCTTCGCTTGGCTCGTCTTGGCGGGGCCACTGCCGTGCACCCAGACGATTACAATTCTGTAGAAATTCTAACGTGCAAAGATAATTATGATTAAAGTTATTACATTTATAGCTATAGGTATTCATATCTTGCAGAGATGTAGGTACCACCTTTTCTTACCACTATGTATTAACGGGGTGTAAAGTATGTATGTAGGTAAAAGTAAACTAATTAACACTTGTACTATGTCTCGCTTTACAAACACACTTTAACCGGCATAGCCACTAGGCTATGCCGGTTAAAATCACTAGATTAGGTTCTTAGCTAATATAATTCGCACTGTAGTGGACTCATGGAAATAGTAGAAAGGTAACACTTGGATGTAGTTTATAGAACCAAATCCGAAAAGGACTGTATAAAGAAAGACGTGGGATGATGCGACGCACTTACTATACTTACCTACGTAACGTACGAAATTTGTGAGCAGGGAATAAATTGGCTATTATGGCTAAAAATTGTAATTAGTCCGTCTTTTAGCTTATTCAAAAATAAAAGACACGTATTTTTCCTTTTTTTTTAATTCAAATACACAATAGCAAAGATACAAGGCATCAAAAGTTAGGAGTGGGAGTCTTTGACGTCACTCGCTCCCATAAAAATGCCTCACCGAGTGACGTCACGCGTAATTTCAACGGGCTATAACTTTGTAATTTTTAATCTAATTTGCAAATAAAAAAATACGGTGTCTTTTATTTTTGAATAAGCTAAAAGACGGACTAATTACAATTTTAAGCCATAATAGCCTATTAAGTACCTACCTATGACTTTTTGTGAATCTAAACATTTTTTTATAGATTAGAATAGATTTATGACTACCTAATTAATTTGCTATTGGGAGATAGAGTGCGTTCAACGCGGGCAAATGGGCACTAAACATTATGATAGTAGAGACTCTAAGTGGACATTTAGTCGAACTTGATGGCAATCCTGAAATCGTTCAGGCTATTATGAATGTTGGTATTTATATTCATTTAAATTTAATGTTAGTAGTTAAATCTACGCGTAAGAAGTCGCAGTAAGTATAGTGCCATATTAAAACTGAAAATAAACGGTGGTGATATCATTACAAGACCATTAAGAACAGAAAACCATAAATATAGTATTTACATTATGTATGCGCATGTATGTAGGTATTTTAGGCAGCTATGGTCTGGGCTCGCCTACACCTAAGAACGAACCAAGTAACGCGTCTTGAATAATAATGCCGATTGACATAAGTTTAAAAGTTGATAAAAAACCGGACAATATTGTCGTGGCAGCAGTAGGACGAGTTTTGTCTTGTTATTTATTTGAGTCGTTACGTGTAGATCGTATCAAAAATAGCATCAAAATAAAGCTTCTTTTGTGGATTGGAACTAGTTTGAGGATCATCTAGTATGCTCTTAAAGAGCGTTTTAAGTTCATGCATGGAACACGTGAGACAAACATTAGGTTCATAATAATACCTATGTTCATAATAATATGTAGTTATATGTGTATAATGTAGTTCAGCAGCCGCGCGGTCACATCTAGTTATTTTTTAAGAAAAGAGAAATCACCTAAAATCTTTTACCATCTACTTCTTGTACACTATTTTCAGACACTGTTGGAGTTGAACTTTTTATTTTTTAATCTTGGAATCAAAATTTTCATTTGCGCGCAGTATTTACGCGGCTTTACTATTAGGTAGGGTAATATTTGCTTATTATGTTTATATTAAATATGTATTAATATATTTTATTTATTTGTATCATTCATTTATTTGTATCATTTATTTATTTAAAATATTTTTTATCTTAAATGTAAATCAGTTCTGCACTACTTTGCCCCTCTCTTCAGCATATATCCTCTACCTGGAGGTTGTCTGGAAGAGATCGCTTTCGGCGATAAGACCGCCTACATTGTACTACTATAACTGTATAACATCTCTTTCCTGTACATGTTTTATTTTGGCGCAATAAATAGTATCTATCTATCTATCTACTCAAACCCTTCCATTACTCCAACAGGAAGACCAGCGATACCTGATCCAGCTAGCCCGCCTCCACAAAGTGATCAAACCGGAGTGGCGTAACAGCGGCAAAGGCGCCTCCACACTGCACAGCATCAACCATCTCTACTCCCGCATCACCAAGTCCCAACTCGACGATCTTCACAAAATGTACAGGTTAGTAACTCTTTTCAACAGACTTCAAAAAATATTCTCAATTGAACTGAATATTCCTTTTTTTGTATGTTTGTTTGTTACCACATTTCTCTGAAAATTCTTCTTTCGTTCGAAAAGATGTACTTCCTAGATGGTCCCATTGCATTGTAACAATATTGAAGTCTTTTTTTGCTAAAACATGCTGTTATTATTTTCGTATAAACAGTCGAAGAGTTTCGAAGCGTTAAACTGTAAATATGGAAGCGTTGAACTGGAGATAAGTACTGTAGTTCTACAGTGAACGCGCTGTGAAGCGTTAAACTCTACATAAGTAATTTTACAGTCGAAGCGTTGTGAAGCATTAAACTATTTGTATATAAGTAGTAATCGAAGCAGCACACAGGTTTTAAGTATTGTTCTGAAACGACCCGAGATTCTCTCATGTCGTTTCCAGAACTTTCTCTCGCGATCGATTCTTTACGCTATCATAAACGAAAGATTGTTTGAATGGATGGATGTTTGTTACTCCTACACTCGTAAAATATTGAATGGATTTGAATGAAATTTTACAATAATATAAATCATACATTGAATTCCATAGGCATACTTTATAAGTACTTTATCATTAGACTAATTTACGCGAGCTGCAGTGAATAAAATTCCAAATGGCATGTTTCCAGGGACGACTTCCAACTGTTCAACTACACAATAGACAAATACTACGAGCTGGTGAAGCCGGATGAGTCCAGCAAGAGATGAACGGCCAATCTGAACAGCCACCAAGCCACCACGCGTACAACGCAGCGGCCATGACGGATGGAGCTTCATCAGTGGCCACGACTGATCGCGGTGTGATTGATGCGAGTTATTGATCTGGGTATCCCATTGCGTAATTTTATTAAGCTGCCGTGCCATAGATGTAAACAAAATGAGGAAGATTGGGTGTATTAATTTAGTAGTACGCTTTTGTATTCGATCTTTTTACGTACATATACCAATCAATCAAACAATTCATTATTGTATTGATTGATTGATTGGTTAACGTTATTATGAAAGGTCAGTCAGCTTAAGTATAACTAAGCAACCTTCTTTTCTTTATACACAATCTAGACACGCAGAACTGTGTCAGCCAAGTTCCAGCAAAAATTGCTGGCAATTGAAACTATTAATAATATAATATTACCATTTGGAACCATTGGTATACCCTTCATAACCCAAGAACATGGGCACGACAAATTTGGTTTAAATGTTGAGATTAACTAGGTAACCAAGTAATAAAAAGTTACAACGAGGATTAGCAACCATTTTTAAATTTAGACCTTAGGTGGGGTATAAATTACAAATGTATACCTACTTTTTCATTGGTATCTTCCTCTTTTTATTTTTATCTATAATAAAAGTAACTGTTTCTCAAAAATAAAATATAATAGGGATCTATAGAATAAAATATGACTCAAGTCTGCGATAGTCATATACCTTTAATATATTAGCGCAATTTCAATAGTATGAATAAATGTATGTTTATGTATTGATAGAGTTAATTTTTATATTAAAATTGTCTGTAAAATAGATATGCAAACAAAGCAAGCTCGTGAAACATTCTTGTACAGTCAGCATCAGACATCTATGAGCATGTAAGCCAAAGCCACTTAATTAAAACACATGATAAACAGTGAAAAATATTTACACACCAAAAGTGAGTCTGAATAGCAACATAAGGATGCATCAAACTCTAAATAACCAGTTATCAAATAAAAGTGAACTGTAGACATTTTTTCATTAATTTTGAGATTTTTGGCTGTTTAACATGTGTAGTATACATAAAAATATTATTATATTTGAGGAGTTAACGTGCTCACATATATCTGATCTGATACTGTCTGTAGGGATAGTATCAAAAGTTGCTGAACCATGTCCATTTAGTACCATGTCAAGATAACAGATTTTACTATTTCCAAGTGTTATAAGCCAAGTATGTTATGCTAAGCATAATAACTAACTTTACCCCACCACGGTACCATGGTACATGTTACAACTGTTCAGCGACTTTTGATGCTAACTGTACCTACCGTATCACACAAACTGTCGGTACATGCGTAAGGCGTTTATTCTCAGCATTGGTATGCAAGGTGGTTCGAAGAATAATATAGGTGTTAATAAATTATATTAACAGTTTTATGACCTTTGGATAACATACATACTCGTAAAAAAAAAACATTGTAAACTATCCATTTCACGTGAAAATGATTTTAAGTGTTGCTTGATGAATAATTTTCATATTGGATTTATTTTACTAAGTACAAAATGTAAAATAAACTTGCAAATATATATTTGAATTACTGTTGCTCTTTAGAGTATATACTCACTGATGTTATAGGTATTTTATTTTATTAATATACTCCTATCACATCTACGTTTGTATAATAGAGTCAAGAAATCAAGTTAATTAATAAATTTATTTATCGACTTCTATGTGTGGATGCCAGCTCACACGATTTCCTGAGTAGATACATAATGATTTAAATCAATCTTCAGTTTTAATAACTAATATAACATACAGGTTAGTACAGTTGTCATTATATTTACCTACTAGTTTCGGCATAGTTTATAGTAGCTGTAAATTCCCTTTGAATGCCTTATAACTAGGATTTTCTTATTCGATATACATTAAGTAATAAAATAAGTATTTTAGAATTCGATAGATTTTAATAGTTGATTATTTAATCAGAATCGTTACACAAGTACATTAATATAATTTATAAAAGTTGTTATTTTAATGTGTTATTCCTACAGTTCCTCAAGTTTTTCTATAGTATGTTATAATTTGATATGCAATACTTTATGGATTGTTGAAATAAATGAAAATTGTAAGGGAATAGAATTTAGAGTGTAAATATGTATGGAGAAATTTTATATTGTGACACAAAAATGATGAATTACTTAGTGCTTCCATAAGATTTAAAAGATTATGGAAATATCCTAAGTAGATAATTAAATTTAGAAGATTATTTGCTTGCGCAAGCAATTACCTAAATTAACTTTAAACAATGACGTAGAGGCCTACGAAATTTATTAAGTATTTTCCAAAGTTTCGTTTAATACATCTTCATAGTAAAAACATCTAAAATTTCTTATGTTAGTAAATATTTTTATTACAATCTAACATCTAAATCTAAAATAAATATGACATATAAATTAAAACTTTGACTAGGATGTATTGAGCTAGTCAAATTTGACGCTTGAATTCGTCTCTTATCTTTTACAAGTAATTTAAGCCTGTAAGTTTGTTTTCTATGTGATAATTTAACGTATTCGTTTTTCTAGACATTCCAGATATTTTTTTTATCATTTTATTTTTGTTACTTTGTTTAGAGTTTTGGGATTTTATATATGTAGTAGGCAAAAATATGAGTTTGTAGACGTTTTGAGAATGCATACCTACATTTAATCAATAGTAAAATTAAAGAGTTATTGTGCTTTTAATAATAATTGCCAAAGTTGAATTCTACTAAGTAGATACTAAAATTTAATTCGAAATGTTCTTAAGTGGATAACACTTTTATATAAAAAATATATAAACCATATAAATACCTATGCATGAAGTTTGATACGAATAAAAAGAATAAACGGATACCATTCATTTGTACAAAAACACATACTAGTAGTATACTGTTAATCATAAGTACAAACATATTCCTAATGTTAATAGAAATTAATAACCGTAGAAGTAGCAGGAAGTTGATGATATCTTAAAATATGTAATTTTGTATTTACGATATGGACGCTTGGCACGCAACTAGACTGGGAAAATAACACCATACCAGATAGCAAATGGGGGTTTGACATTAAAGAATATTTTTATGGAAAAACAGATAGATCATGAAATTTCTTTAGCCGCAACGTATACCATCGAATATGTAAGCCTAGTGAGTACATTCGATGCTACATTTTCGCGTGCATTTTCATTGGTCGTTATGTCTACTTATACGACTATTCATTGGTTGGTCCAATGCGTGCGGGAGCTTCAAATTCAGAATAACGACCAATGACTAATTGTCATTGATACAAAGCATTCGGGGCCTCCTCTTTCTTCAAATAAATTTTATTCAAATCCTCTCCCCAAGAAATCCAAGCCCCTCGCATGCGGACGTCAACGACCAATGAACCCGGTTTACATAAAGCGGGTCCTGCTGCATGCGTTTCAAAAATCTTCCGCACCCCGCATGCGGGCAATAACGACCAAAGAAAATTCGCTTATACGCTGTGTCCGTCGGCTTCTAATCAATGCAATTAAAATGGAAATATCCGCAATATGCTTAAGCACATTAATGACATAAGTATACATACTTGTTAAAAACCTGATATGCAGATTTCTTCGGTCTAAGTGATTCGAATAATTACATTAGCTTCGTAGATTTATAAAACGAAGATGTAAACGTAAATTCCTGTCATACGTTATAGAGGCTATTCACAGAGCATATTTTCTCTCGGATTCGGAAACTTTCTCGCACGTTCATTCCAATTCGACATTAGTCTAGTACAACTAATGTCAAATTCAAATAACTTTCATTCAAAATCTCCGAATCCGAGCAGAAATACATCGTGAATAGCTTAAACAATTTAATGAATAGCGAATGATAAATTGTTATAATTGTTTATTTTTTGTTTTGTAGTTAATACTGCCTAGTCTTAGAGCTAAAACAGAGCTTAGTGTGTATAATTATTATCAAACAAAAGCATAGTTTTAAAATCGAGTCCATAAGTATTATTGTCGTTGTTGAAACGTCTAGAAGTCAACGTAAGGACTTCAAACGGACAATAGATGTTATTTATTTTGTTTAATTTAGATTATAGAATTTTAATGATATTGTTGCGATGACAAATCCATTTCTTTTATGTCCCAAAAATGTTGTTAAGAATAAGATAATTTGCTGCAATGTGTGCTATGTCATAATAAACAAAAGTTATTTCCCTAGTAGGCTTGATAACAATTCCTTTGTAATAAATCTGATATATGTAATTCAGATGCCTACATTGCTCTGTTCCACATAAGTGGCTCAAACGCGTATGTTGTGTATCAAAACCTATGGCACCACAAATAGATATACCTACTTAAAAAATATATAAAATTAGCAATCCTACGTCCACCTGTACCCTTCTCCTTTATAGACTTGGGAGTTTTAAACGGGGCGTGAAGCGGCACTTATACAGGTCGCCATAGTGTAGATCGATCTACGTTGCATAAATTGTGATGTGGATCGCTCACAGGTTTTTTGGACTCCATCGTCTGTTTAACATCAGGCAGGATGCAGTCATTTTGACGTTCTAATATAAAAAAACAAAAATCGTCATCATGCTGTATCCTAACGCTATGGTTCAGTAGTCCAAACCAGCACGAAAACTACAGGATTATACTTCCGGTACAATTTAAAAATGAGTGGGTGTTCCAATGACGTCCCATTGAATGGAATATTTAAAAATTCTTAGATTACTTTATAGTGTTTAGACTAGTTTCAATAAAGCCAAGATAAATTCAATGAAAATTTATTCATAACTTCATTTAAAACGGGCGAATTGTATTTTTTTTTTTAAATAGAAGCGTAGCGAAGCGTTGAACTGTTAGTACCAACATGTTTGTTAAAGCATAGACTAAAATACCTACATGATATAAATAATGAATTCGGTTATTTGTAACGAGTCCCCTGGAATCTATCACACTGTGAATGGTTGAGAAAAAAATTAACTTCAAATTATTTATTGCAGAGTGAGACATGGTCTTAATAAAACATTCGCTTGAGTAACAGTTTAACTCGGAAATACTAACTTATAATTGTGTAGGGGTATTTTATTAAAGAAAAAAAGTAATGAAAAATAGCAATTTTCGTATACAATCCTACTAGACGAGAAAAAATAATCTCATCAAGTCACACTGTCATTAATCCTACAAGGCCAGCGTGGCGGTGGCAACTGACAAGTGCCAGTTATTTGTATGTTGCCGCAGCGACTTGGGTTTTTCTTTCACTTTTCTTCAGGCGAAGAGGTGCCACTTTAAAAAAAAATGTAACTCGATGCGACTATTTTTCTCAACCATTCAGTATGACAGAAAAGACTATACAACACTTTCATAAAACAATTTGACCCTTCCATTTTGTTAACCGACTTCAAAAAAAGGAGGAGGTTCTAAATTCGACTTCTTTTTGTTTGAAAGGGTTAGTTAATCCAATGCATTGTCACCATATTGACATCGGTATTTTTTGCTAAAAATGCTGTTACATTATTGTAACTTAGATTTGCTTATAGGGCGTGTAAAGTACGAATATATAGTTAGTACGGAATGTATATTAGACCAAAAAGATATGGCCTATGATCGTAACTGTAATGGTGCTATAGTCCCTTAGATTTGATCTCATTGCGTGAGAGACGTGTGCAGTTGTTGCTATTATATTCTGTTAGATACCAATGCAACTGAACGGTTGTGTATAATAACGTTAATGAGAAATTATTCTTAGTACTTATAGAAAAATAAATTACCTATTTAATATTTCAGTATGTCTTTTATTTAATAGGTATTAGCTGCCTTCGTACCACCTGTTATTCACCTTTTAAACCTTCCCTAGACTTCCATAAATATAATTCAAGACCAAATAATTCTTTATTCATAATTTGTATGTGACTCTAATAAACGCTTTTTCTTTCTTTCTTTCTTTCAAATATGTAGAGTTGTTCTCGAGTTTTGTAAATAAGAAGAAGCAGAAGATTGCCTTATTTTGAGGTGGTTTCCGGATATAGCATAATAGGTTATTATGGCTAAAAATTGTAATTAGTCCGTCTTTTAGCTTATTCAAAAATAAAAGACAAGTATTTTTCCTTTTTTCATTCAAATAAAAAATAGCAAAGTTACAAGGCATCAAAAGTTAGGAGTGGGAGTCTTTGACGTAAGTCAACTGTTACGACACCCACAGGAAGAAATGGGGCTGTGATTCGTTAAGTTGCAATTAGTAGGTATTTGATGTTGATTTTATATCCAGACCTCTTCATTTTCTAACAGCTTGTCAGTATTACCTACATCTTCAAGGAATCCTTTTTATTATGAAAAATCGTGAAAGCCATGTTTGTAAGTAATTTCGTTTATTAAATAATTACAACCATAATACTACAGGTATATTGTACTATCAAACCTCTATGTGGTCTGGACTAGATGCATGGGAAACTGCGGCAGATAACCTCTCTTCTCTACCACTTTGGTTTTGTTCCTGCAAAGGAAATATGAGTTATTAATTACTATGATGACTGACAATCTGGATTGTTCATACTAGATACAAATGTCATTAGTCTAAAGCGTGAAAGATCCGAAGGTTCAGGTCAAATTTCAGGTTCAATCTACACTCGGTTGCGTCATTATTATGAGCCAGCAAACGTCCACAACTGGACATAGACCTCTCCAATGTCAATAGGGATGTTTTGGGGGTCAAAATAATTACATCATAATAATTTTAGTCCGTATTTTAGATCATAAAAATGTATTGGACACGTATTTTTCCTTTTTTCATTCAAATAAAAAATAGCAAAGATACAAGGCATCAAAATTTAGGAGTGTGAGTCTTTGACGTCACTCCGTCCCGTAAAAATGCCACGCCGAGTGACGTCACGCGTAATTTGAACGGGCTATAACTTTGTAATCGTTAGTCTAATTTACAAATTAAAAAATACGTGTCATTTATTTTTGAATAAGCTAAAAGACGGACGAATTACATTTTTTAAGGCTATTGTTCATCATCATCATCAGCCTATCGCAGTCCACTTTTGGGCATAGCCTCTCCAGTTGATTGCCACTCGTCAAACATCTGAAGGCTTTACTCATAATCGCCACCCTGGCGGTTGGCGATCAATAGGGAATATGCATTACTTTTTTTTATGGATTTATTGAGATCTTTTATCTCTCAGATACTTTTTAAACTCTCTTTTCTATTAAGCGAGTTATAAAGCGTTAAAGTTATTGCTTAGACAGAGAGATCCGTGTGGCAGATGACGTCACGTACCGTGCGCGCTATACAAACTCCATAGAAAAATCTGTTTTGCGTGAGAGTATTATGTATTTAACATATATCTGTCTCTCTCACGTGACATTCAACAACTGTACCTCACCCATTTTTCAGCCAATTTTGATTTTGTTCTCACTGTTCGTAGTTTTTGCGATACAATAATAAATACTTACTGTTCATCAGTCTTTTTCCTCTTCGGAATGTCTTGTATGTCAATATAGTCGGTAGTTATCACGACCGGTCTGACGGAGCCAAAGAAGTCAGTTATTGGCACTTTATTGGGGTCACGCTTGAACAGGTCCCGACGTACACCGACGGTAGACAGACAAGCGCTTTTGGGGCAAACGGCCAACTGGAATGTGAGAAATATGGATCTATTATCAAGCACCTAAGTAATGGTATAGGTTTGGTAATATTTGGGGACATTTTTGGTAAATACCACTTGTCATGCCAGTATCTTCATGAAATACATAGGATAGAATAGGTATTGTACAAAGTGTTAATATATAAATACTACTTATAAAATAATAGTATTACATTTATCTTATCACTGATAAAAATTAAATAAAACCTTGGATTAGGTCTTTACTAGAGCAATCATACTCTTAAAACCAATGAGTTATTCAAATCAATTAGATTTGAGATTCTATATGAATCTACTTATCATTCGTTTGGAGGTGTGAGGAATAATCTGGCAGTATTTTACTCAATCTAATGGTAGAATTAGACAGAGGACCTGTGGTCATAAGAAAGAAAGGCCATTACACTCTAGAAAGATTATTATTCAACAAAATTTTGAAAAGTGACACAGTTTTCAGTTTAAAGCAACCAGAAAAGTTCTGAAAAAAGTAAACATCATCATCATCATCAGCCCCTATCAGTCTACTTCTGGACATAGGCCTTTGTGTTCGCCACTTAGATCGATTCTGGGCTTCTCGCATCCAGCCGTCCTGCGCAAATCGTCACTCCACAACGTAAGTAGAAAAAAGTAAACAACACTTACGAATTCAGTCATTGTTCTTTGACTGTTTGGATGGACGTTTTCCAAAAACTCCAACACATAATATGTGTATCGGTCAATTATATACACGCCAATTGCAGAATCCACATGATGCTGTAAATAAGAAACATTTTTTACTGATAATGGTAAGCTGTCAACTAATACCAAAATATCTGATGGAATTGGAATCAACAAAGGAATAACAAATCTAATATACACTTAAATACATTAATCACCCACAGAACATACACAAAATTTTCATCATTATGAATGTTTATCTAAGGTGTGAATCAAAGTCACAACCTTTAAATTAGAAGACAGGGTAAGTAATTAAGTATCTAATAAGCCACCAGGCCAGTCAGTACATATGAATTTAAGAACTTTGCGAAGCATCATAGACAAATACTTAGATAGTTGATAGTGTAAAAAACACAAACATTGCAGGAAAACACATTGTATTACAAACAAAACATAGTATAACTTAGGTACTAACATAAATGTCTATTGCACTAGATTTTGATATCAAGTTAACTGTAACATCAATATAAACATACTGCAGGTTCTAGTTCATAGTCTAAAACAAACATGTAAAAAGTTCTAGCTCTTTACTCTCTTTTATACCTACATGAAATGAAGTTGTAACAAACTTACAGAAAGAGAATCTTCACCAACTAAACTGCTGGCAGTTGCTAATATATTCGGTGAATAGAACTTCTCGTACATGGATGAAGCCTGACATGTGTCGATGATGAAGAAGATTTCATTGTACCTTGAAGAATAACAGATTTGATTAGGACTTGAATTGTTACATTAGAAAATGTATTAAACTTGACAAACAAAACGTCAGCCTATTTAAACATAAGGATTGATGGATAAATGTGAATTTGTAGAATTATTTATTTCAGTCTGCCTATCAATCAATCAATATTAGCCTCTCTTTTCTGAATGAGTTTGTTCGTGGTGTATTGTTACAGTATGTCTTTCAATTCAGTGTGCCTCCAGGCAAAGGCCTCCCCTAGCTGTTTCCACTGTAGTCTACTCTCCTCCAGTTAAGTCCCACTGTCATTCTCAGTTCATCCTCCCATCTCTTAAGTTATTTTTACCTATATGTATGTATTTAACTTTGCTGATAATAAATAAAAAAAAGAAACAAGAAGGGGTATGTTCATGTGAGGACCCATTCATTTCAACCTTATAGCATCACAATAGTTTGTAAAAGAAATAGAACAAAATCAAGATTAATATAATAAATCAACATACCTTCTCTTCTGCCACATCTGTTCAAGTGCATCAGCCAACTCCTGGCTGGTGACCTCTTCAGAGTCTTGGAACTTAAGGAAGCCATCTCCACCATGGCCCGTGAGGTAGATCAGGATATTGCTGCCTTCATCGGTGAGCAGCTGCTTTGATCTCGGAGTGTTAGGGGGCACTCGGCCGGTGAGAAGGCGGACAAAGTTCTCTACAGATACCTAAAATAAGTAAATATAAGATTATCCACACTTGACTGACCACTGACTCTTTGTTCCCTGAGAAATAAAATCTTAAGGTTTTCAAAGGGAGAGTAAATCGGTACTTTCTAGGTAAGCACTCTCCATCATAGGCTTCAATATGACATGATATCAGTTGAATTGTGGCCCAGTACCAACCCATCATGAAAAAAAATGTTTTTCATGAAATTAAAACTATTAAAAATAAAATAATATGTCAACTTCCTTTTCCGGTCTGGCCTCCAGTCTAGCAAAACGCATTATGGCTAATTTGGACAAATAAATTCTTTCTTCTTCTTCAAACCAGTCTATAATTCCACAAAACCTATCTACAGTCCGCTACAGTCTTCGACAAACATGATTACTCTCATCTGACTAAAAGTTCTGTTTAACTGCTACATAGTAAACCTTCCTATATTTTCCAGTGGTCTGTGAAAAAGTGAACCAGTGATCTCACCTCATATCCTCGATAATCCACTTCAACATCATCACCATAAACATTTATCTGTTCATGGGCGTTATTGAATATAGTCGCCGGGCGTGGATTCCGCGGGTTGCACGCCATATCGTCCGATATCATCAGAATGATCTGGCTGTCCGGAATGCCAAGCCTCTTCACACTCCGGTAAATAGACAAAACATTCGCAACATGACGATAATTGAACCAAAACCGAGACGTATCCACTAAAACCGCCCAGTTGTTAGTATGATTTGACTTTTGGAAGTTCTCTGGAATCTAAAAAAGCAAAATTAAGGACTTTATTCTGTCGTAAAACTGATAAAACTGCGAAGAACAAATTTTTACCTCTACACCGGCATTTAGAGGCAATATTAGTGCCAGGGTATATAGCAACGGCAGGGCAATCAGCCGCATTTTAATGTTATGTTTTTCTTTAATAAATACCAACTACAATCATCGAATAAATTACTTAAATGAAATAAAATTTTATCAACAAATGCAATGCAAGCAGGGCTGATTAGATTGACAGATGACTTTGACATGTATGGCTGAACGTCAGTGTCAAAATATTTTAAAATGCGTTCCACTTCTAAACCACAGGCCGTTCAAGATTAACTTTGGGGAAAACGTAAACAATACGTGTCTACAAAAAAATCTGTAGGTAATGAATATTTATTGTTACATACAAGGACTTCTTACTCCTAGTATCCACTTAAGCTCGAGCACAAGTTTGATTACAATTTCGAATATATGTCCAGGAATAATGTCTCTGCTCTAAAATTGTTCATTGTTATTTAAAAAAATATCTGACAGATCAGTTGTCAAATGATGTCAAAATAAAGTGTAAACAGAAATTCTAATTAAAATTTTAATTAAATTTAGAAATGTCCAACCGCAATCCAAATACTCTAATGAGTGTTCCAGACGAGCAATTTGATTATTTATTTAAAATTGTGCTAATCGGTGACTGTGGGACTGGTAAAACATGCATTGTGCAACGTTTGAAGTCTGGGAATTTCATAGAAAGGCATGGGAACACGATAGGCGTAGATTTTTCAATGAAAACGCTTATTGTGGACGGGAAGAAAGTCAAGGTTGGTGTAATCGAATTACTAAATGCATACCATACCGGTAAAATGTATGTTTAAAGTTTCTGCTTTGACTGATTTCTCTTCACGAAGCCCGTATTCTATGATGATTTCTTCCACTAAAAAATGCTTCCGCAAATGCAATTGCGCGTCCATTTATCAATGTCATTATTCACGCGCTGTCTTCAGCTTTCGTACCACTTAAAACACATAATGATATTCAGGAATATGAGATGAAATTTTACTTTTAATTTAAGTGTAATCTATTGTAAATTGCAGCTTCAGATATGGGATACTGCTGGTCAAGAAAGGTTTAGAACAATCACCCAAAGCTACTACCGCTCAGCAAATGGTGTTATTATTGGTAATTCTTATTATTATTCATATTTAAATTATTCACATTATTTAGCACATTCCGGGGCCCAAAATGCTCCTAGATCTAACAATATAACTTTTGAGCCAGAGCATATTAAAATCTTTATTCTTTAAGGACATTAGTGGCTAATATAATTTTCATATTTAATTATTGGAAGCAGAGGTGAGACAGTTTCATATGATTATGGTGTGATATGTATCGACACCATCTGCGGCAAACTTGACCGCTATGTATATGCCCTGAAGAGGTTAAGGCAAACAATTTCTTCAGAAGCTGCTTTAACAGCCTACCACGGATACGTATCCTCGGTCCTTAGTTACGGCTTAATAATATGGGGCAACTCCGTTGAGGTAGATAGAGCATTTAAACTACAAAAAAAATGTATTAGGGCTGTCAGTGGAGCGAAATTTTTAGACAGTTGCAGGCCATTATTTCAAAAGTTTAACATTCTTCCTTTACCCTGCCTGTACATACGGGAGGTATGCTGGTTTGTCAAACAACATCCATCATTTTATAAAAAGTACTCTGATGTATCTACAAGACCATTACGGCCTAAATATAATCACTTGCTGTACAAACCTCCGAGTAATATGTTCATTTATAAAAAAAATATTTACAATATGTCCATAGCTATATACAACAAACTGCCCTATGCACTTAAATCATTAGAAAATAATTTATTTAAAACTGCCATCACAAAGTGGCTTTCACAAAAATGTTTTTATAGTGTAAAAGAATACATGGATGATTAGTCTTAAGCAGAGGTACTATCTTTTATGTTTTATGTGTTTTAATAAGTGTAGATATAGGTATTAATATAATTACCATGAGATTTGCACGCCTGCTAGCAGGCTAATACTATCTACTGGATACCATTTTATGCCCATCTATTGTATCACTATGTATTTTCGCAAATAAACTTTTGTTATTGTTATTGTTATTGGCATTTCTGGATCAGTAGGTTTTTAACCAGTAGGCCAGAGCAGATACAGGCCAACCCCATGCCAACCAACAGATGATTGATTTGATTTTGTAGCTTGTCAGTTGCCACAGCAACTCTCGTTTCGGTAGCACTTACCACTATGCTGCGCTTCTTTAAATTAACAGCCATTCACAGTTGGACTGTTGGACATAGGCCTCTGTAATATTTTTCCACTTTGATCGATCTCCCCTCTCTACTTTAAATAAAACACATTCTCATTTTTTAGTTATTGTAATGATATTGTTTCTATTAAATAATAATTATATGTATAAGACTTCACACATTAATTATGATTGATGGTTACAAAATCTAATTTGGTACGTATATTCCAGTTTACGACATCACAAAGAGGTCAACATTCTTATCTCTACAAAAATGGATAGAGGAAGTGAGGAGATATACGTCGTCAAACGTGATAGTGTCACTTATTGGGAACAAGTGCGACCTCACTGAACAACGGGAAGTGGAGCCCGATGAGCCTAAGTCATTCTGCAGATATGTCCCTGAAATTATGTTTGTTATGGAGACATCTGCTAAGGATAATACTAACGTTGAAGATACATTCCGCAGTTTGGCGACAGAATTAAAGGTAAGATTGATAATATTAATCTCTCAAGTCTGCATTCCAGACGTTATAGAAAATATATGATGAAATATATGAAGGGTGTCTGTGTTTTTTTAGTCTAACTCACAACTTGCCACTCGAGGCTAAGCTAAAGAACTAAGCTAAAGCCTATTTACTTAGATCCTTTTTTCGGAAGCAAACACTCAGACCAATAGAAATAGACATGTTCATTCAGACAAATGTTTGTACCATGCAAGGATTGAAAACGCGACACACACATCTGATCGTTATTCTTAAATTCCCCTTCTAATACACGATGTAATATAAAATATGTTTGACTAGTAATTTTGGAATTACCTATGAAATTGGCAATAGGCATTATAGTCAAGATCAGCTTACATACTAAGCTTGAACGCATCAAACTGACAACACAGTTGGTGAGTTGATCAACCTTGTAGTCAACTAAATAACAATCTATTACTCAAAAGCATGTGACAATAACTTGGCACAAGCCTTGAAGCAGCGCATTCTATCAATACTATTGTTAAATAATTAGACAACAGCGTTATTTGGTTACACTGGATGACTATCTAGGTTAAATCCTTTTACACAATGTATTTTGTTAACAGTAAAGACTAATTCATTGGTACTGCATTTAGTATTACAGATTTTAAATCCAATAGACTTAGTTAAGAAATAATATTCAACTGTTTTAGTAGATGTTTAAATAATAACTCAAATGTATGTGCTCATAGTTAGTTTGAACGGGCCGTTTATGTATGTGCTCATATGCATAGTAGGAGATAGGCCTCTCTAGTTGTTCGCCACTAGGGGCAAACATCTGAAAGATGAACCCATAATCGCCATGCTGGGCAGGCGGGTTGGCGATCGCAGGGCGTAGCTTCTCGCTCCGGTAATGCTGCTGCCTGTCATCGATCTCTAGTATTTAGCTACGCCCTGCGATCGCCAACCCGCCTTCAATTGTGATGGTTATACCGGCACCTATCGGTTGCTAGCGCCTCGTTTGTATTCGATATGCAGGCATGGGCATGAGGTTGGCTTGGAGCGAAAAGACGATAGGCCTTACATCCTGTACGGCCATAGTACTAAAGTTGAACGACTTCAGTAGGCACTAATCGTCTTTATTTGTATATTTCAGAGACAACACGACAATAGCGAAGGACCCCCAGCTGAGTCTGATTCTGTCGTACTCGGAGAGAGCCACTCTGTGACCAGGTGTCAGCCTTGCCGCTCATCCTAAGTATACACCGTATTTTTATGTTTTATACTTACATTTTATTTGCCATGACCTTGCAAATCGATGCACTTGTAGTGACTCCACTTAATAAGCCTAATAAGAAACCTTACGGCATCGTTCACAATACACTATATTTACCAGTGTGCAACTACATAAATAAAAAAAAATCATTTAATCAAATTTTACAAGTTATGAATTCAAGTGACTACCCATAGAATCTAGACTTAGTCAAGTCACTGTAGATTGTTGCTAGCTGCCGATTATAAATCGGTATTGTGATGATTCAGCTTTTTCACCGCGTCATTCGTTTTGACCGATTATAATGATAGAAACTGTTAATTAATTTGTAGAAACGAAATGTTTTTACATCGAATCGTCGGTGGATCATGTTTAGTGTGTTCGCTTTTCTGTGTTACCTTCATTTTGGCATATGTCCAGCTTGCATATAGGTTTATCTGCCATGTCGATTTCATGGGATCACATCAAATTCAATCCGTTACCCCTTACAAGTTGGTTTTTCTACCCTACTTGTAAGGGTCTGACAAAGGCGGCATGGTTAAACATTTTGTGCCCTCCGTAGCTTTTAGATTGTCTTAAACATGACCATTTTTATCGTCTTCGAACATCAGCTTTATTATTAATTTATCTATTAGATTACTTACAAAATTAAATGAAAACATGTATATTTGCATGTTTTCATTAATACCGATGATGTAGTATCGCTATTTATATAATGATTAGGTGACTACTTCGAAACTTAGATGACACAACTGCAAAAATAATATGTTAGGAAAAATACAACCTTACACAAATAACTCTATAGAATTATATAGTTCATAGAATTGTAAAATCAGCCATTTGTAGAATCAGTCATTTGTAGAATCGGTCATTTTAAGAATTGTACATTTCGAGTATTGGTCATTCATTGGTCAAGAATCTTAACATTTCTTATACTGGACATACATACATTTCAAAAACTTGGCTGACACGCTCTCACATCTAATAAAGATAAATAAATGCTTAATTAGGTCACTCTGTAAAGAACTATAACGATATAAAGTCGTGTTTACTATCCGGTTATGTAAATATAGCATTAATTTTTTATATTAATTTTCACTTTAATAAAGTAGAACAAAAATGCCACCAGTGCTATGTTTGGATATCAGATGTTAAATCATGCATGATCTTAACGCTTTGTTCGTTGATGCATAATAATAATGAATTTCACATTCGTGATGCATTAACACACCGAACGTGGGTGCTATTCTACTAGTAAAGCTTGTTTAATAGTCGGAACGCACCCTTATGGACTATTTATATTGCCTAGTGTAACTTCATCATGTCCACACATTTCACATTAAAAGATGTTTGGGGTCTTTAATCACTGCTTTTTTTAAAACTTACTAACTGAAAATCCCGATTGCATTTGGGCTCTTTTTGCGTACGTTCGCCCATGTCACAATGCTGAAGCACTGACAATTTAATACTTTAATTTGCTCCTAACTTTTGCTCGTGTATTGTCTATACCCTTTAATGAACTACAAATGGCTAGACTTAGTGTAGGATTAGAAATGCCAGTCACAAATTTTAACTACTTTAAATCATTATTATAATCCTAACAATTAGTTAATGATTATACATATTATTATACATGATCAATTTCCTACTACCTCTTATTGTTAGTTAAATTGATATTAAATCCTATTCAAGCAATATAAATATGACGTGTTTATTGAATTCGTTAATTAAATCGATTAATTTAATCCCAATTTTGTTAATTTGCCTTAAGTAAGTTTCTTGTAATATGCGTACAATGACAATGTAATTGTATAAAACACGTTCATGGCTTTCAAAATATATCGATTATTACTGACATTATTGTCACAAATATTTTTGTCATTATGTTAGATAACCCACCCGTGTCAATTTGGTTATACCCATAGGCCTTTTTAAATTTTATAGGCCTTTATTTTTAAATATGGCTTTAATTTAATTAAGTGTACATTAATGTTCAAACTAGCGCGATTCTAGGGCCTGAGATTTGTCGTAATACACATAGATATCGTGTCAAAGTGTGACTCTTGTATTTTGTTGACATAACATGGAAATCCTGCAATGACCGACAAGGATCTTTTGGCGTGGTGACATTGACATAAGGGCATTACTGTCAACAAAAATGTCAAATACCAATGTGACGTTTTAAATGAATGCTGACATTAGCCCCGATTTGGACTACGCCGCAAAAGATCCTTTTGGGTCTTTCCGTACTCTTGAATTATGTAATAGGTAGTTGAATCTTCATACGCCAACATTATATGCCACTATCTAACTATTAGACCGCCGAATGTAAAAGATGCATTTAAAAGCAATTTAAAATATGGCGTACGTAGTTGTCTTAAAACTGTCAAAGTGTACCTTTTAAATATGCGGACTAATAAATAGATAATAATATTATATCCAATGCAACATCAACAACATCAATATTAATTCATAAGGGATAAATTCCATTGCTTTAGGCGGTAACTTCAGTAGGTATAGAACTATAGCAATAACACTTACATACATATTAATCATCAAAATCAATTAATAAATCACGTATATCGGAATCAATAAAATATAATGAAAATCAAATGGGAAAATCTTCTATTGAACCAGACAATGCATGGCTCAATAGACATCAATAAATCTTACACTATTTTCTAATATTGGAAATGGTCAATTGAACACATCACACGTGAAATTTACATTTATCTAATCTAAATGAGTTAATGTTGACCGATAACTACGTGTGCATTACATCATAGTCATGTGTGCATTTTGAATTTTTTGACATTTACGTTAAAGAACTAGATTTGCGACATGATGACCTTTCTATCCTTACAGATTTCTATAGATAGCTCATACAAGCGCCTCGCGAACATCATAGAACCGTTAGTTTGTACATAATTAATTCAAATTCTCTATAAGTAAATCTCATTATACTTTAGTCTAATGACAGTGTATCAGTTTCGAATTGTAAATAATGATATAATTATAGTAATATAATACCACCTAATCGAGACTGATATAAGCCATGTATTTAGTATTCGATATTGTAAAACAGACCGATATTTTTATCTATGTTAGAGGTTAATGTTGGATATACAGGGTGTTAACACCGATATACTACCAACTAATGTTATATGAATACTCCAGTGTTCTTTCTCAGTGTTATTCAATAATGAAACGTCTCTTATTCACAAAAACCTTTAATGAAACTGATATGTTCTGTAATTACGGAAATATTTTCTATAATCTCTGTACATACATTTCGTCTATTTTAGCAAGGTTTTTCACGATACGACGCGTATTTCCGCCAGGATTCGGAAACTTTCACGCACGTTAATTCTTTGACATTAGTACAATTATGTCAAATTTGAATGACATTAATTTACATACAG
This sequence comes from Conogethes punctiferalis, assembly GCA_031163375.1. NCBI lineage: Eukaryota > Metazoa > Arthropoda > Insecta > Lepidoptera > Crambidae > Conogethes > Conogethes punctiferalis. The sequence goes on from CM062094.1 coordinate 9,520,089, forward strand.
CTGTATAGACGAAATGTTTACAATTTTCATAATATGATGAACATTTGTGTTTGTTCTATGCGAACAGTCCCGCGGAACGATAATAAAATGGCATGGCGTCGATGTAGGCATTATTGAACCATCCAGTCTAGACCAATCGCTCCACTTATAAGGTTTCTATGAATAAGTAGATTATTCTTCAGAAATTGGCTTTAGCGTTGAAATACGTATACATTTGTTATAAGGATTCTTATGAACATAATAAGTGATTTTGAAATTATTGATTGATATCATATATAACTGAATGCTTAACACATTTTTATGTGAAAGCTATTGGAATTTGTATTGTAAATCTATGGAAATGGTAGTATGTATTTTAGAGTAACTTAGCTCTACGATAGTTTTGTTATACACCTTGTATATCATTTTGTATAGTATCTCATTGATTCGGAATTGTAGTCGTGGCGTCCATAGAGTTGATATATTGCTATAAATTATGTATTAAATTTCATTAGTAGTTACTGCATTCTGAATCTTAAAATTATGTAATATTAAAATGTTTAGAATATTTAAACACATAGCTATAGCTCAGGAATATCTTACGAAATTTAAGAAAACCAGTGCATCTTATTCATTCCCGTCAATGTATAGTTTAAAAGAGCCTTTACCGAAATTTGACGAATATTTTGCCTTAAAATAATTAGGGTTACAAAAATGTATGTGACATACTCACAGCGACTTGGGCTTCTCTTTCGCTTTCCATCAAACGTAGGGAGGGACGCCATTATCTCGAGCTACTATAAAAAAAGCCTTAAATACTGGTTACAATTAATGGTTATTCATATGTACGGATTAAAAGAACCTTCTTCAAGAATTATTCCAAAGCTATGGCTCCTGTGTATTAGCCATTTTTATTTTTTCTAAGTAAATGATTATATTTATACCGCCAGCTTTTATGGCCTAAACACAGATCTTAACCTAATTTGGGTTTAATAAATTTGTATTAATTCACATTATTTTTATTAACAAAATGTATGATCTTATTCTATTGTGATATGAATTAGTTGAAATATAAAAATGAAACTCATTGTTTAGTGCTAAAAATCTTTATTTATAAATAATTGATCGTGCTATATCAGTAAGAGATATCTTAATTGTAATTTTTATTTTTCGGAATTTGTTTCCACAAATAAATATTGTTATACAATGTTTACAGTTTTATTTTATACATGTTTAAAAATATTTTTTGTTTTGAGTTTTCGAATCTGAGCGGAAATAGGTATTGTTAATAGCCGCACAGACCCTATATTCAAAATTCTATGCGTTGTGACTGTTTAAACTTACCTATAAATATTTTATACATGAAGATACGACAAATTCCTAAATTTTTAAGGACTAAAATCTATGCTTTGTCACTTTCAAATCGTATGTAAAGGCAAATCCGATAGAATTCGATCCGTTTAAAAAATGTGAATAACATATTGCCTATATTCTCCTGACCTGAATACCTCGTCAAAAGAAGTTAACGCAATGATTCTTACTGTCGCTTACAATAATGTCTAGCTGTTTGGTCACGTGTATCCCGGATATCCAGCCGAACCGGCCCGGGGCGGACCCGAGCCCGCCGAACACCCGGACAAGCTGCCCGTTCTGCTTGAACACTTGCACCCGGCAGTTACCTGAGTCTCCGACGACGATGAAGCCCATAGGGTCCACTGCGAGTACCTCGGGCTGTCAAACAAACAAAGTCTTTGTAGGTTTTAAAAAATCATTCTAAGTGATTTTTTAAAGAAAAGTATGATTGAGGTATTTGAGGCTCGTGGGGAGCCTCAAAGCTAGCAAAAACAATAAATAAAATTCAAATAAGGGCTTTAAGCTCTTTAAACATATTTAACATTGACCATTGACATCATAAACTAGCATACCGCGAGCTTACCGCCGTCAGACTGCTAGGTGCCATTGTGAAATATGTCTAAAAAGCAATATTTATGCCTGTCGACCTAACTTTTGGACCTCACGGCCGCTTACCATCAGGTGGAGTGAGGTCATCCTGAAAGCTCTTCTTATAAAAAAAAATTGAGTTTTATTAGTTTTGGTGGGTGACTAGGACGCAGTTGGGCGGCCGGAAATGAGCGCCCTAGCGTCATGGTCATCACTTGTTGTGAAGACCTAGCTAATTTAATATCCTTCTTTAAAGCGAGAGGGGAAGTAGAAAGTGTGCTCAGGACGCTGGTAGTTCAGAAACCCGCACTCCATCCCAGGAAATCGGGGCATTTTTCAATGCCAAACTATAGGTACGTTGACACTAGTCATCATCATCATCAGCCTATCGCAGTCCACTGCTGGACATAGGCCTCTCCAGTTGTTTCGCCACCTATGCCAAACCTCTGGAGGATACACCCATAATCGCCACGCTGGGCAGGCGGGTTGGCGATCGCAGGGCGTAGCTTCTTGTTCCGGTGACGCTGCTGCCCGTCATCGGCCTGTGGTATTTAGCTACGCATTCTATCGTGATGGTTTTCCCGCCACTAGTCGGTTTACCAGAGCCTCGTTTGTTGTTCAGCAGGATGCACCACGGGCAGGTGAGGATGGCTTGGAGCGAAAAGGTGATAGGTCGCTCCCTTACATCCCTCCCCTGACACTAGTACCTACCTATCATCAAACAGTTCTATGATGGAAATCCATTTTAAATGTAACTAATGGTGTAAATTTTTATCAGTAGGTCCATCATGGAACTATTTGATGGTAGGTACTAGTGTCAACGAAATATAACATTGGCTTTTTTTACGATTCATTTATATGTAGGCCTACTAATTTAAACGTACCTGTCTAAACTGCCCTTTCCTTTGACCCATAGCTCCAAACTCGGCGATCTTGCTCTTATTCTCCTTGCTATACACTTTGACCCTCTTGTTTCCGCTGTCGAGCACGATGACGCGGTCACTGGTGACTGCGACGCTGGTGGGCGCATTCAGTTCCGTGCAGGACACCTCAGTGGACTCCCAGACGGAGTTTGTTGCGTCTGTGGGCTGCTGCTTCAAGACTACGCCTAGTGTGTCGACGAATTTTCCGTCCGGTTGCAGGATCTGAAAAGTTTGTTTGTACTATAAACAATTTTACTTTTTAAGGTTTATGGTGGGTGTTATGGGAGAACGTTTAGCCTTTATTGCATTACAAAGACTGCTAATCTAGAGCGGGTTGTAGTATAGCCTACGCGCGGTACCTACAAGAGGCTATTGCTGACTTTTTAAGGACCTACCATACTTGGCTTTTCATAATTGGAACAGTGTAGTCCTAGGTATTACTTTCTTTTTTGAAAAATATTAATTATTCCCAGTCAGTTTGCAAATTAAGATAACAAAATTAAGCAAAGCCGAAAAAAAATGTAGTTAAAATATATTATAGAAGTATACGTATTGTTTGTAAATTTTAGCGTGTAGGTACGTTTGACGGCGAAATCTTGGGTGTTTCATAATTACATAAAAAGATACATTTACTTACTTGTACCCTGTCATTGCCTGTGTCCACTACATAGATGAGCTGCGAGGCGTTATCAGTCGCGACTCCTTCGGGGGATCTGAACATCCCGACTCTACTGCCCTTTTGCCCTATGACCCTGAGATACGCGCCTTCTTTGGAGAACACGTGGATGCAATGCTTCCATTTATCTGGAATATTGTTTAATAATGAATAAATATCAGACAACATCACATACCTACCTACATTGTTCCGATCCTAAAGCAAGTAAGTGGTAGCTTAAATTAAGCACTTGTGTTATGGGTATCTGAATATCGAATCTACCACAAATATATAGTTAAATACGAATATAAACACCCAGACACGGAACCAACACAAATGTTCATCACACAATATACCTCATCCTGTGGTGGGGATCGGACCCACGATCCATGTTCAGAAGACCGGGTTCACTACCATTTGAGTCACCAGCCCAGTCAATTTAAGTCAAATTTAATAGGAATATTATTAATACGTAGATATTATAGACAGCAGGCGAGTTAAGGTCAACCGATATACTAGCCATTTGAAAATGTCACGATTTTAGCTCACACAAGGCATTTTTGAGACATTTCTGAAAACACTACCTGTTACATAAATTTCTCCCAAGCTCTTCATAAAAGCCAACTGCACAGGACACAGCATGTTGGGATGCGCTAGCCGGGCCACGGTCCTAGCCTGCGCCCGCTCTACCACCAGAACAGCGTGGGCGTCTAATCCACACACGTAGAGGTGACCAGTCCAGGGGCTGAGCCCTACGCCGCCGGGACGAGAGGCTTTGCGCCACTGGTAGTGGGGGACAAAACTGCGAGACCTGGAATAATACTGGTAGCTTAAGAACTGCTGAAAGAAGGTATCATCATTTAGGATGGCGCTCTATGGAAGACCCAGTATTAGGTGGATATGGCTTGACTGAACGAGGCTGTAAAATGATCAGGGGAGCACGAGATCTCTGTGCCGTACCGCAGTGTCAATAGTTAAATTGGCCCTAATGACAGCCGACCTCCAGTAGCAGACGGCATTTCGGGAAGAAAAAGAGTTGCGAAGATCGTTTAAGTGCAGGTTAGGCTTTCCGTAAAGATTTTTACATTGTCTAGTTGTAGTTTCTGAGTCAAAATTCACTTTATTTATCTCATCATTAAAGGTTAACTTTTAATTTCGATTATTTCTAGGCATAACGAACTTGTAGCTAATCAATAACTCATCATCAGCCTATCGCAGTCCACCGCTGGACATAGGCCTCTCCAATTGATCGCCACTTTGGGCAAACATTGGAGATTTTACCCATAATATGTAGCTAACTACCTACCGAAAATATCTGTGTAGATAAAATTGAGAGTAGCAAAAATCTACAAGCGACCCAATCTGACGGTCCCTGGGCCTTCCAGTCTGTTTGTGACCCCGTCTGTTGCAACACTATGGAAACGTCATACAAGTCCTAGATAAGTAGGTACAAAATGTGCCTACTGCATGAATCTGTTCTTGGAAAACCTAGCATTACCATTTTCTGCAACTTCACGGGACTCACCTATAATGCAAGAACAACGTATCCTCGCTTTCAAGAGGATTATTTTGCTTAACACCCTCGGGTACAGGGTCATCTGACTCGGCGTCGACTGGTGTCGCAGAGTCCAGTTCTATACGGAAAGCTTCTTTGTCGAATACGAAGTTGTCTGTGTCCCATTTGGATACGTCTGTCATGATCTGAAGCGCGTTTTGATGGAGATTGACGAAGGTTAATACCTGCAAGCCGAAATAGGGATGTTTCCAGGGTCAAAACAATTACAATATAAGTATTTAGTCCGTATTTTAGACTATAAAAATATATTGGACACGTATTTTTCCTTTTTTCATTTAAACAAAAAATAACAAAGATACAAGGCATCAAAATTTAGGAGTGAGGGGTCTTTGACGTCACTCTGTAAGAAAAAGCTCCCACTCTTTGTCGTCACGCGTACTTTTAACGGGCTATTGTCATTTTTGGTCTAATTTACAAATGAAAAAATACTTGTCTTTTATTTTTGAACAATTTAAGAACCTACGCAAATACAAATTTACTACAGTTTGAGATTTATCTTTGCTACACGCTTGATTGAGGGTGGGTTCAGCAAGATATTTAAAAAATCCCTATTATCACTGACTAACACTTTAGTATACCAGATTTCATTGACAATCATGGACTAACGCCTTTTTATTAGTTTATTATTGGCAATATAGCAATTCATAATCAGCTTCATTATCAAGTTCGTTGATGATATCTACCTGTTGTATTTTTACAAAGGCCTTGGAATACTAATGAGTTCGATGAACAAAGCATCCTGAAAAGTCTGGGTGCGGAGCTTAAGGTAAAAAGATTCTTATTTTACGGAACTCTTTTTACAGATCTGAAAATAGTATGTCGATTGAAGTTCCCTCATATAGACACAAACCTTATCTTCACCATCGTCTGTTTCCGTCATCTCCCTAGCTGCTACCTCCTTTGCTTCTTCCAGCGATGTCTTAAGAGCTAAAGCTGACATAGAACCGGTTTTTTGCAATGTCGAAGTCTGCTTAAGTAGATCATCTCTAGACTCAAGAATTGCATTTATTTTCTCTTCGGCCGCCTGATTTATCTGTTCTGAGATACGTTCGCAACGATCCTGTAAAAGCAAGTCAAGATCATTAATTAAATCTTCTCTCGCAAAAATCTTATTATTCTAATAAAAATAAATAAATCGTTTAAATCTGCAAATATACTTTTGCACGTCAAAACTTTTTCCCTACCTACTAGCACTTCGGCGTGTAGCCTGCTGGGAAGAAATTCCGCAACAAACTCAACAGTTAGTTCTAATCATATTGGTAAAAATGAATTCGACTTATATTTATAACAGAAATAGAATACCTTATAATGTTCCATTTTATGTTCCAGACGGTTAGCGGCAGAGTCCAGTTGTTTCAAAATGGATCCAATTTGGGTCCTCATGTCGTCAAGATGCTGAGACCAGCAGATTCGACAAAAGTTCTGTAAAAAAGGCAAGCACTTTTTATAGTCTTAAAGCAAAACATACTTTGCATCACAGGTAAGATGGGTCTCTGATCTGATCAAGCCTGGATACCAAGAACTGGTCTCTACCCGAAATATGATGATAATGTGTTGATGCGATTCTTCAAGTACGAATATGTCGCAGGTACCAGACCACAATGAGTCCACTTATTAAGTATGTGCTAGAACTTAATTTACAGAATACTTACCTAAGTATAGTAGATACCTAACTACCTAAATTATTCTAACATTTAAAAAAAAATCAGAAAATAACCAACTTAAAAATCATGCAATAGAACCAACTTAAACTTAAACAAAAAAAGAATTACCTATCTAAATCGTTTCATAATTCTCGGAGTTATCGAGTAATAAACAAACATGCAACAAATAATAAAATTCACCTTGAGCTTGAACGTCCTTCTTTTTTGAAGTCCTAAAAATGATGCTTGCCAATTAAGACAGGCAGTAGCAGGTCATCCAGCTGTTCTCAAAAATCGTGTAGTATACTTAGCTCTATCACTTACCATCTTGCAATGTTTACAGCAAGTAACATCCAAATTATCACACATAGTCTTGCATTGTGAGCATCTGATGCCACCAGCGAATAGATCTACACTCTTTAAGGACGCTTCAGCAGTATTCCCATTCGTTTCTGAGTTTGAAGGTCCTACCGTTACGACGGGGCTCTCCGGCTTGGGTACAGTGTTGATGCCGATCATGCTCAACAAAGAATCGATGTAAAGATTCGACGGTAAGTCGTTGAGGTATTTGGGCCCTGTGATGTGGATGCGAGTGTGGCATATAGGGCAGTCGATGACGGGGAGATCTGAAAGAAGTGTCGGGAAATAAGTGTAGGTACTCATAATATTATCTCGGTCGGACAAAACACAAGAAGCTTTTGCTGAGCATCAAACAACATAAAGTTGCATACTCATAATGATGCGAATAGTTGCTGGGAAAAGACGACGTGGCCGTTTGCGGACATATTGGTAGCGGAATATTCGGACAGAGACAGGAAGAAATATGCAGAGGTAATTGCTAACCTTCATTCATTGAAGAGGCATCCTAAGAGGAACAGGATATCTTATCACACAGTGATGCAAGCGTAGCTGGTACGGCTTGGGGGCAGATAGCATGACTGGTAGGAGATGTGGCGCACGACAGGCCAGGAAAAGGTTCTACTATCGAAGGCCAACGCTCAGTTTTAGTCCCTACATCGGTCTAGTTAATGTAGATTATAAGATTTCAATATTTACCGGATATGTAAACGGCCAGACAAGCCAAACAGAACGTATGCTGGCAGGGCAACATCTTCGGGTTATGGAGAACCTCTAAGCATAATGGACACTGCACTAATTCCTTTATACCACCGGATGACATTCTGTAAGAAAATAATATGTATATGAGTAGATAGGTTTAGGTAGCAGCGTGTCTTAGGGAACCTTGGATCGTACCTAGTGATAGTAGTAGTACGATCGCTCTGTTCCATCAACCCTCAAAAATACAATGGGATTTTCCACATCGCGATCCAAATATCCTGTTGTGGTGATCAAGGCAATGTTACTGCAAATAGTAGTGTTGTATGCAGCTGACCATAACAATACGATATATGTAGGTATTGTTTCAGTATTGTGATACTTAAATAGTTTTGTATAATAGTCTAGGGTTTATAGAAACAAAATATAGGGATAATGAACACCAGGCAATAGGCAATGAACTGGATACGATAAGTAATGCTTATCAAAGGTTAATTAAATAACCACTTGAAAGTTATTTTCGCAAAGGTGCGGTTTTTTGACGCAGTGTATAAAAATCACAATAAAATTAATACTTCTGATTCGGAACAATTTTAATAATTATTCATAATAGGTGGGTACAAGGCAATGAAAGACCTGCTTCCAAAAGTAGGTACACACGCATATAATTTTTTATAGGAAATGAATGAAGTCAACTATTCTACTACAAATAAATCTTACAATCAGCCTCCAATCCAAAGACATTTTAGTAATAATAGAATGAATTACTTTAAATATCTATCCAGAATAAATACATACATGGTTAGTCCTACCTATTTCTAACATATTTAACTTCGCTAGAAAATTTATCGCTACCTTTGTAGGCGTTGAACCTGATAATTGTATCGATAAATCTCAGTAATATTTCAATAACAAATGCGTTATCATTTTAATTGTCTTAATTCGCAAGGTATTTAGGTACATTATTATGTCCCGAAATGTCGTTTAGATTGATTATATAGCGTATATTAAGACGAATAGGAAATAAGTAATTAGCGAGGAACAAAATGTAGGTATGACGAAACTAAGAGACAGACTTACAGAGAGACTTACAGAGCCTCGTGGCAATTTTCCGACTCGCCATCCTATAGTTACGCTATTGTATATAGGTAAAGTAGTTATTTCTTTAACACAAGTGCCTAAGCTAGGCCTACAGAATAAAATAAATAAAAATAATAAATACCAGAAAGATCAAAAGAAAGAATAGTGTTATTTAAGGCATTGCCTTTGGAGGCAGGATTTGAGATGAGACTTGAAAACAGGAAGTGATTCAGAACGTCTGGTGGAAAGGGGAAGGGAATTCCATAGATGAATGGACTGGACACTAAAGGACTGTGAGTAGGAATTAGACTGTGAGGCGGCAATGATAAAAGATGTTACCTAGTGAGCGCATATCATGATACAACGATCTGCGTAATGGTGGTTTACTTACCTCCTAGGCTTTTCTGCGTTCGAGACCACAGATCTCGAAGGATTGTTGGACTTGAATATCGGAGACGGAGGTGGTTCAGTTGGAGTACCGGGACTCTGATCGCGTTTCTGACTGTTCCATCTTCTGAAGAACGACGGCTTCTTTTTTAATTTCTCCGCCATCGTCACTCAACTTTACACTGTGATCATCAAAAGCAATACACTGGTACTGATTCAAATTGCTATCGGCAATTAGTGGAATTGTTATCTTTTGTACAATCGCATCCAAACTTATGTTGTTATTTTTGTTCAAACGATTAGATAGGTAGAATTTATGTACTTTGATCAGATTTCTATGGTTTCCTTTTTTACATGACAAATAAATAAGAGGCTAAGTAGATAGGTACATACTCTTTATTCATCATCATCAACCTATCGCAGTCCACTGCTGAACATAGGCCTCTCCAGTTGTTCGCCACTTTAGGCAAACAACTGAACTGGGTAGGCATGACCTATACGTAAGAATCCTCTTCAGTAAGTATAATATTTTTACGCTCAACTAATAATGTTTTGTTTATATCTAAATCAAATAAGTACCTACTTACTCAGATTTCAATCGGTCTTATACATTTTATTAACGAACGTAGGTGCAATATCTAAATAACTTTATTAAGATAAGATTATGTTCTAAAGAGCTCGCTCAAACGTGTTATCGGTCGCCATTTATGCGTACTCAATAATAAAAGTAAGACTAAAAATAAAATGTAAGTATGTACGAAATCGAAAATGGGGTCTTCCCAATAAAAACACCTCTAAAGGTAAGATCTTCAAGTTTAAGGACAATATTTCTTACGTTATGCACCGGCTTGCACTTGAGAAAGTAATTTACTTAGGTAAGTTTGCGAATGGCAGTGAAGCAATGTAGATTATTTTTACTTCCATAGCACGAAAGCCACGTAAAGCCAGACTATGGAACTCCTTGCCAACCTTCTTGTTTTTCGTGACGTGCAATCTTCTGATGTTCAAGGCGAGAGTGAACCGGTTTTTGCGAGGTGAGCGCGCTCCATCGTAAACTTTGATATCGCTTACCATCAGGTGAATTGCGCTTGCAAACCCATATTGAATAAAAAAATTTGGGGCGAGGGAAAACATGGCGAGGGAAGCTGCGCATTTAGAAAATCCTAGTTAAATGTTCCCTTTTATGAGGGTGTCGATAACATAGTGGCTAGAGTCGTGACTTCCATAGGCTCAAACCCGCCACGTAGGTACGTGTGTGTGTGTGTTTCTTCCGTGGTTTCTTCGATGATCTTGCGGTCAAAAATCAAAAATATTTATTTAGTTACATTCCAATATCCTTATCTAGTGAATGCCTACTACCACGATCGTTCTTTTTACATCAGGAATGCCTTTACGCATAGGTACGCCAGGTAGGTACACCTGGGTTATGTGGGACCATTCCTAAAAAACAGAGAATACCCTCTATACTCGAGGTGCGCTACGAGCGCTCATCTGATGAGGGTCAGGATGCCCGTCGGGATTCGACTCAACCTCTGCTCAGCGCAGTAGCGCTGCGCCGAATGAAAGGCACCGACACAGCTAGGGAGGGCGAAACAGCCCTCCTGGACAATCTGTATCCATCCTCGGCAGCCATCTTTTTCACGTCAGTTCTCAAACGAGAGAGGTAGGGCATAGCGAATCTTCGCTCGAATTGAGCTGCCCGTCCGGGGAAGGACCTTAAAGAATACCGCAGTCAAATGACCTCCGGGTCGTGTTTCTGCTAGTGAGTAGGGTTTCCGGAGCTCGTAGGGGGGTTAGGGTTGGCAGTGGCAACTGACAGGTAGCTGACCAGTTACTTGCCAGTTGTCACAGCGACTTGGGCTTCTCTTTCGCTTTCCATCAGGCGTAACGGAAGCCATTATGTCGAGCTACTATATATAAAAAAACGTCATCGTTCGACCGTAATAGAGCGTCCTACATTTCGTCTACTAAAACAATATTTCCATGGCAAGGATTATTTATAAATTGTAACGCATGCTGGCTGCGACTGTAAATAAAATAATAAATAAATAACCCAAGACATGCCTCGCTGGGCCACACAGCGCCAACTAGCCCCAAACTAAGCCGAAGCTTGTACTATTGGTACTAGACAACTGATAAATTTACTTAGATATATATTTTTTTGTAAATAAATACATATTATACATAGAAAACACCCAGACCAATACAAACAGACATGTTCATGAACACAAATGTTTGTACTGTGCGGGAATCGAACCCACGACCCTTGACTCAGAGGGCAGAGGTTACTACCAAATGAGCCACCGAGCCTGTCGACTGTGGTGCATAATAGCAGAGCATGGCACATTTGCTCACCTGTCAGCTGTGTCCCACTATGTGCACGGTGGATGACCTTTGCCAGGCAGCCAACAGCGGCATCCAGGTCGCCAGGTTTTGAATTGCTTCTACTTACTTGAGGCAGAGGTACCATTGACTCGCGAAGAAGATAGGTTTCAACAATGAAGTACGGATAAACGCAGTTGCCTCTCTGTTTTTTTATACCGTGTGCAAGCAATCTGGAGTTTGAGGTTGCAATATTTTAGGGGCTGTCATTTGCTAACGGTACATCCGAGCGAACAAAAATGTTGTCCTACAAGACGCCATAAACCAATGATACAGGCGCATCTTTGCATTTTTTGTTATTATACTTACATAAAAGGAGAAACTGCAATCATCGGCATGATTAAGTTCATATGATGCTGACACTGCAGTGGGATGGGTTCAACGATGGGCTGCTTAAAAAGAAAGGTTCAGTAGCTATTTGGTTATAAGTCAAAATATATAAAAATAATCTACAATCAATCAACAGCTTTAGTCAGTCCACTTTTGAACGTAGGCCTTTAATTCGTGCAGCTCTCTAGCCTTTTCCCGGTCTAGTGTCGGGATCATCTTTCGGTGTGAGATTGTTTTCTGCCATCTTCGCCTTTACGTCATACGCTTGGTCTCTTTATTGAAAAAATGTATCATTATCATCAATCAGCCTACAAACGTCCTGGACATTGAACTTCCCCAATGGTAATCGCGAGGACCTAGACAATAGGGAGGACTAAATCCGGAAACCACTCGGGCTATGCCTCTAAATGCCTTTTTTAAACTCTTAGGCTAAGTAGTATGTAGGTACTTTATCTGATTCATGTAACAACATCCTCCTAATTTGTATTTACTTGCCTAAGATGATTCAGCAGGAAGGAAATTTACTTCGCAATGGAATACAAAGTAAGTCGTACATACTAACGTAATGTTTTATATCTACCTTTGGTTTAAAAGGATGTAAATGAGTCCGATTTCACCCTGCAGATAGGTTAGGGCCTGACTAAGTCATGTCACGCCGCGACTTCGCGACTGGAACACGGTATAAATCCGCAATTCGATTTTGCGACCTATGAGGAATACTGTTTCCTTGTTTACGCACAATGCAGTAGGTACCGTCAACAGTAGCGTATGTGCTCACATGTGCTGATGCTGACTTTGCCTACTATTATATCAGACTAGCTGTGCTCGCGACTTCGTCCGCGTGGAATAGTTATTTCTTCCCCGTATTTTTTACATTTTCCATTATTTCTTCTCTCCTAATAGTTGTAGCGTGGTCTTTCTTCTTCTTCTTTGCGTTTCGATGGCAAATCGAAATCAAACACGTTGTGAGCGTGATGTTATATAGCCTAAAGCCTTCCTCGATAAATGGTCTATTCAACACAATAAGAATTTTTCAATTCGGACCAGTAGTTCCTGAGATTAGCGCGTTCAAACAAACAAACAAACTCTTCAGCTTTATAATATTAAAGCTTTAGTTAAGATGACCAGTTTGGATCAGTGAACGCTGCTCCTGAAACTGTCGCGAATTCTTTTTTACTTTAAATATAGGTATAGGTGCACATCACTTGACCGAGACTCGTGTTCCTTAGTAAAACCTCGTTAGAGAGAGATATAAACACGAAATTAATTATAATTACCCAAGACATGCCATACAGCGCCATCTAATCCCAAATGGGCTTGGGCTTCTCTTTCGCTTTCCATCAGGCGTAGGGCCGTCGAGCCACTATAAAAAATAAAAAAAAATAGCCGAAACTTTTACTATGGGTACTGGATAATAATATGGATGGGATATGCTACTAGATCTATGCTAGTAGCATATCACATCCATATCTAATATAGTTAAATATGAAACTATCAAAAAATGACCTCAATTACATAAATAGATGCTAGGTACAAACAATTTGTAATATTTTTTTTCTGTGCATATGTTGGAGAAAGAATTTTCATCAAAGCAAGAAAAAAGTCATGAGTCAAATATCATACACAACATTCCCAAGTTGGTCGAGTAAAAAATTTAATTAACTCCTTTGATTTGTAGACACCTATATCGTGGGGAAAGTCCGCAAACGATTCATAAGTAGGTAGGTACATCTTCCTATAGGTTCTGCTTTATCGAGGACATATTAATACAACCAAGTAGATACTTGCTTTGCTCGTGGAAGCAGGTCTAGATAAAATCAGCTAAGCGGATGATCAAGGGCATATGAGAGATGAATGCGAATAAACAGAACTAGATTCAGAGCTTTATTGAATTAATTTTATTACAGAACAGATTTACTTATATTACGATGATTAACCAACACCACATTCATTGCTCTGATCCCAAACTATAAGCTGCTTAAGCACTTGTTTTAAGGATATCTGACAAACGAAGGTACCACAAATAAATTAGATATGCGCGCTGACGTTTTATAGTCTCGCTTTTAGCATGAATAAAGCCGTTCTATCCTGATTTTAAGAAAGGTAGGGCATAGCGATAGCATCTTCGCTCGAATTGAGCCGCCCGTCCGGGGAAGGACCTCCACCCTATAGAATACCACAGTCAAATGACCTCTGGGTCGTGTTTCTGCCGGTGAGTAGGGTTTCCGGAGCTCGGTTAGGGTTGGGTCGGCATGGCGGTGGCAACTGACAGGTAACTGACCAGCTACTTGCCCGTTGTCACAGCGACTTGGGCTTCTCTTTCGCTTTCCATCAGGCGTAGGGAAGCCATTATGTCGGGCCACTATAAAAAAAAATACATTTCTGTGCACACAACCCTCTTCGCGAATGGGCAAGGAAGTAAGTATGATATATTTGTATGGACCAATCCTACATGAAATCAGCATTTTGATCATGCGGTCGAAATATACAGAAGTAACCGTGTTACGCAAAGCCCATCCGGCCTATCAGGGTGAGCAAGTTTGCATCGCCAATTAAAAAGCATCGACGATAAATGCACGCGTGCAGCCCGTTCGATGCACTGTAGTGCAGTCTTTGTGTAGCTTGTTATGGTCTTTTTATCCGACTGCACTAGAAGGGTTTTCTAGTGCAGTCTAGGGCTCCCTTTTTTGAGAGTAGGTATGCATTTTTTTAGCTAGCTTCCTTTCTTCTGATGGAAAGCTAAAATGCCGAGGCTCTGGCATTAGCTCTGTGGATTTTAACTAGAAATATGTCGTTAGATATACGAGATTACACCTATCTATATTTACTGTGAGAGTGCCACAGAGTACCTATAATTTGATTTATAACAAAGAACTACTAAAAATACAAGTAGGTAAAAAAGATAAATGCCATATTTTTCTTTTCTTTGAGTTTTTCGTTGCCAAATTACGCGAAAACGCAATCAAGTCTTTTTTTCAGCTCTCTCTTATACTATTACAGATAATATAATTTTAGTACCAAAACAAATAAGGACACTCTTTCTATCTGCATACAGAAGATACGATGTCAATTACCTCTTACCTCTATGTGTAGTGTAACGACAACCTTACGACTTGTGGCTCACATAAGACCCCATAATAGAACGATCATAAAAGCAACATGACTGCATGAAAGGTTTAAATAACACAGTAAAAGGATCTTTGCAAGGTCTACCGTTGAGTAATAAATATTGCAACCAGTTGATAGAGAAAGCATTACTAAGTGAACATGATATTTGCATTATTTGTAGTATGTGTGCCCAGGTCATAAATAACCCAAGACATACCACGCTGAGCCACACAGCGTCATCTAGTCCCAAACTAAGGCGTAGCTAGTATGAGTTCGTACCTCAACGCATCAACAAGGTTACATAAAGGTAACAGCATTTTTTAAGCAAAAAAAAAGGTTTAATATGGTGACAATGGGAACAACTAGGATCATAGGATATGTATCTAGATACACCCAATCAAACAAAAAAAAAATTCCAAATTATGTGATAGCAAACATTAAAAAAAATCAGTCGAATTGAGAACCTCCTCCTTTTGAAGGCGGTTAAAAAGAAAAAGCTATAAATACTCGTATAATTTTCAGTTCAAAAGCGAAGGATCACAACAAATGGTAGAATGTACTTTAGAATAAAGTTCTGAACCTTGAAAGTGGGATGAAAACTTGTTCTATTAGATTAAAATGCTCTACGATAAGTCTTATGTCTTATTTAACTGCTAGGATGACTGTTTTAATGTGGTATTAATAGCCAACGCGACTGTTCCTGATTTACGTAAAGTACTATGTACATTAGAACTGGACAGGACACACTTCATTTATCAGGATGATACTAAATTGATCTCTTAGACTTTTTAAAGTAAGAGAACATTCAGGATTTGGAATGGTGGGCGTGGTTTCCGGATTTAGAATAGGTGGTCCTATGAGGGATTGGGATGCAAGGGAGCGATCCATCATCAGAGACTCTTCCAAAGTGGTAAAATGTGTCATGTCATGTCAATGTGTCTAGATTTTTATGTTACAAAATATAATATACCTACGAACTGAATATGTACCTGTGTACTTGTGTGATTACTTGTGGGACGCCGCAAGAAAACGTAAAATGTTTTACTGCATCTTAGAAGACCTCTAGTATTGAAATAGTAACCGCATAACATTCCGAAACAATTTTAACAATCAGTATTCATGCCTTCGTATATGCTAAGATTATTTACAAGAAAACGTTTTATTATAGAACTTTGTTGCAGTAAAAGATATCAGAAATCGGGGCTAACTTCATCATCAGCCTATCGCAGTCCACTGCTGGATATAGGCCTATCTAGTTGTTCGACAATTTGGGCTGGAAGCTTTACCCATAATCGCCACGCTGGGCAGGCGGATTGGCAATCGCAGGGTGTAGCTGCTGCTTGTCACCGCCTGTGGCATTTAGCTACGCCTTCAATCACGATGGCTATACCGCCACCAGTCGGTTGTCAGACACACGTTTGTAATTCGGCAGGATACGCCACTGACAGGTGAGGGTGGCTTGGAGCAAAAAGATGATTGGTATCAACCAACTTTAACTGAACTGGCTGATGCCTTACATCACAGTTCCAGCTAACTTAAAGTTAAATAAAAATATATATATAAAAATTGGGGATACCTACCATAGTTCGCGACGCAATGATAGCTTCTAAGTCTCTAATCGGTTGTCCTCTTTATCTCACGGACCATGACTCTAAAAATAAGAACTTCATTCATATTATGTCACATATTATATTTAATTAGATCATACTAACTTTCTAACTTTGGACAATTTTATTCTAAGACGAGAATTCATCTAGCTCGTAATGCGGATCCATAGAAAACTCTTTGATAACATTAGATACTAATAAACTTACAAAAGCACGGAGCAAGAATTTTTAGATTATATACGTAAGTACTAATTAACTAACTCACAATAAAAAAACATCTCAAAAATGTATATCTAGACTAGCCAAATTAATTATTTGACAAACGCATTATGTCTTTCTAAGACCAATTGTGTCACTGAAAATACATTTAAATTAAAAAAAAAAACACAACATGTACTATGATAAAAACTCAACATGAAATTAATGTAGTAAACACGTTCCATGGTCTTAAATGATAATAAAAAACACGTTAAAATTACGAAATAAAAACTTGTAAAAGAATCGCAAGTGACAAAGTCGTCCAAAACAAAAATGACGTCAAATCGTAAACTTTTACGAGTTTAAAGCATCGTTACCGTGATCGTAACAAACGTGGCACAGTAAATTTGCAAAAAAATATGCGTTCAACTTCAACATTGACGGCAGTTGTATCAGTAGGTTTCATCTCCCCTATCATTTGTCTGTGTGCCACACGTGCTATGAATTAATTATATGAATAGACTAGGCCTTGCCTGAGGTCTCGTCTGAAAGATACACTTTTGAGATCAAACGTGTTATTTAATTGAATATACGTTAGCTTTTAAAGTTGGCCAGTTTCTTTCAACGACTGTTCTAAAAAAGAAAGTCATTTGGACAAAAAAATCATCATTATTGGATTTTATTTGGGTCTTGTGGGCTTTTCCTTTATTGGCTATGGTATAGGGAAGAATTTATCAAGATAAGTCAGTCGAAACTTGAAGCACGCTTGAAAACAGGCAATTTCCATAATTCTTTAGCTTTACACCGAAACCAAAATATAGATAGTTTTGCACTAGATTACCCGTCTCTGTTGAATCTGGTTTCCTCTACCTCGACGTTGTCTGGAAGAAATCGCTACAAGCGATGAGACCGCCTAAATTGTATTTTGTTTGTATGTGTTTTTCTGTAATGTCTTGCAATAAAGAATTTCTATCTATCTATCCATCTAAAATAATAAAAAGAAAACAATAAAAATTATCAACCCAATTTTACTTTCCGTCTTATTTAGGTAGGATATACGACTTCCACCGTCCTTCTGGTGAAGATTCCTGTAAAAATAGTCTATCCTTTCCCAGATGATGTGATGAGATGAGCGAGTCTACAATTAATTTAATTTAAAAAGTCTAATGGACTGTCTGAGAAAACTTTTTCCACTTTTTCTTCATTAATTATGGGTATTGTTTTGAACAGGAACACTGGAGCACAATACAAAGTCTCATACAAAACCAGAGACATGGCTTTCGTAATGATTATACTTTTAATAATACGAGTACTAACTACTTAATAGTTTAACACTTTGTAAAGTTACGAGGTCCAGGTAAATAATAGCAATAAAAATCCTTATGCTCTATAACTTAAAAGTGGTGCAAATTCCAAAGTACAACTATCTCCACAGGTGGCGATTACTTTATATAGAGTATTTGAAACTTAAGTCAAGGCAGTAAGGTCTGCTTTTAAAATGATCCAGCATTTTGCTGATGAACGTACCATTGAGGTTGGTATTATGTAGCAGGAAGTAGTAATAAACGTAGTATGAAGCTTCTAAAGAGTCCATCACAGTTTCCAATACCGCTTTGAATGTTGATTGAAAGCGAGTCCGCGAATTTCATTCAACATCTAATCCAAAATGATCGTAAAGAATGAAATATGTAGTAGGCTTTTCTGAATAATGTGGAAACCTACGTGTTTTTAAAATTTCCCACAGTTAAAGCAATTTTGCACGCATAAACCATTTTAAAGGGGCGCCCTAGTTGCAGATCAATTTCGCACAAACACATGCACGAAACATTTGCTCATTTGCCTAGTTTGAATACAATGATTTGAATTATTTTACACTCCTCGGTTTCTAAGTCAAAAACAAAACAGCCATTCATTTGCCGACTTCACGCATATTTTCGTAACAATAACTAGTTAATTGTGAGGAATATGTATTTTGAGTAAGCCATAAAACCCGTCATCTGTATACCAGTACCTACTTTCCGTAAAATCCGTGTCACACATATCCTGGTCAAAACGCATACATGGGCCGATTTCCCCCTGGATTCATTGTAGTGGGTCAGTAAGATTAATTTCCATAACAATGAAGTGTTAAAATGTATTATTTATATGCTTGGGACATTGTTTCTCAAGCCGAGGGTCGACACCCCATGTTATTACTCTTCGGAGAGAAAGTAGCAGAAAACTTGTGTTCAATTAGAAGTTAAATATGTTAAGGGAAGGTCATTGCATATTTTTCACATTTGACCTCTTAAAAATACGCGCTACATTGTTTTCCTATACTTTTTCATCGGGTGTACTTGAAGCACTCCTTTAACACCGGCATGGTGTGTCGGTATATAATGCTATAATGCTGTCCACGGTTGTAGTTCTTTCAACGGTCTTTTTTCCACATTGAAGCAAACCTGGAACGAGTCCTAACGTACTGAGCTAAGGGAATTTGATAACAGATGGAAGTTTTGATTTGGAAGAGAATAGAATAGAACCAATTTATTGCACCATGTTCCAAAATAGAATCGGGATGTTAGTCTTACCTAATGAGGGTCATCGTTTTTGTGCCTGCCAGTTGGCTCAAATGTGGAGTTAGGTTTGTTTACAAACGCACGTGATAATTTTGACAGGCTCGGTGGCTCAATTGGTAGTGACCACTGCCTTCTGAACCGAGAGTCGTGGGTTCGATTCCCACCCGGGACAAAAATTCGTGTGATGAATAATTGTGTTTGTTCCGTGTCTGGGTGTTAATATTTGTATTTAAGTATTTATTTGTGGTACCTTCGTTGTTCTGATACCCATAACACAAGTGCTTAAGCTACTTACTTAAGCTAACTTAATAGTTACTGCTTAAGCTAATTTAATAGTTGGTAAAAAGAAAGGGTTGTGGAGAAATCTATGTAAACGGTAAATAAACTAACCTTTAAAGTAACTACTCTTTCAGACCGCTAACTTTAATTCTCTTTTTCTCAGCTCTGCTTTTAAAACAGGAATATCAGATTAGCTAAGCCGTAACACATATTTTTCATAATATTTAATGTCGGCTATGCACAAAGTTAAATAATTTTCCGAAATGAACTCGTTCAATAGAGAGTAACAATGTTATTTGGGTTCGATCCCCACACAGTACAAACATTTGTGTGCACGAACATGTCTGTTTGTATTGGATACGTGTTTGCTATTTATTTCCAAAAAAGTATCTAAATAAGTTTATCAGTTGTCTAGTACCTATAGTACAAGCTTCGCCTTAGTTTGGGAATAGATGGCGCTGTGTGGCCCAACGTAGACCACACATGTCTTGGGTTATTATTTCGGAGACCTTACGCTACACTAGCGCCTCCAGTGACCAATTCATATCCCTCATTGAATAAGGATTGGGAATCGATGTCTCAAGGAGCGGGAGTAACGGCTGATGCCTAGGTTTCTAGGTACATTTGGTTAAGTTAGAAACTTGTGAGTAGCAATCAAGACAAAGGCATTAAAACAATGTTAACCTATTCAGCACAATTATACACACCGAAGTTTATTTCTTTGCCTACTTTCTGGGAAATGTGTCCATTAATTGTCGACTGATTCTTGAGTGGTTGCTTCGTTTGTGAAACAAAACTGTTTCCGATGATTGTCTTACTTCGTGTAATGTAATTAGCCGGCGAAATATAGCTGGTTAAAACGACCGATACACGACAACTTGACTGACTACACGTATCCAAATGATGATTGATGATCAGTTTAAACTTTTTTTGTGAATAACGATCATCATCAGCTTTTGCAGTTAAATGCGCAACGCAGGCCCGAAGACATAAATTAATATCAATAAATAAATCAGGATACGACTGTTTTTCGGCTGTGACATCATTGATGACAATTCGTCATAATCATTGACGAATATAGTTCGGTAGTTCATGATTAGAGGTAAGTAGGTACAGATGATATATCATATTATAGGAAAATATCTAAGTTCACTAATATTATATAGAGGAAAGATTTGTATTTTTGTATGTAACGAATAAACTCAAAAGTATTGGACCGATTTTAATACATAATTCTATTTTTATTAGAAAACTACATTATCACTGAGTAACATAGGCTATATTTAGTTAAAAATGTTTATCTGAAACATCCGAAGTATATAATAAAAGACAGTCTCGGGTGGGGATCGAACCCACGTCCCTTGGTTCACCGGGCCAGTCAAATGATGGTACGAACAAATTAAAGTTAAATCTAATAAAATAGCGGAACAAACACCCGTTAAACTTAACGAGAGCATTATTCATATCAAGCCATTCAATTAAACTCAAGTAGGATCGCATACAAAGTATGTCCTAGTATGAATAGGTGGAAAGGTCAAGAAAGTCTAAGCTATGGAAACTAGACTACCCCATTACATGTAACCTGTTATTTATTTGATTACACAGCGGCATGCTGATGCTATAATGAAACAGTTGAGCAGAATGATGCAAGATACAAAAACTGAACATCAGATTAATGACTTAGCTGTCACTATCGTTTTATAATGATGGAATGGAATGGAATGGGTAAGTGAAAACGAATCTTTCATCATCATGAAGTACCTAAGAAGTTGACATCATTGGAATGAGAGATAAGAAAATCTTTATTTAGGGAAGGAGCCTGCCAACCCTCAAATTGACGAACCAGGGCCCCAAATACCACCAAAATCGAAAACGATCGTTCGTTGAACGGATCGCGCACTTTTACAAAATAAGTTCCTCCCGTGTTCGTGAATCGTCATATGTTTCAAAAACTGTGGCTGTGGTGTTGATAAATTTTTTGTAGACATTATGGTTAGGTTCTACAATTGCATCTCAGTTACAATATATGTAGTTCTACTGAAAATTGCGAAAAACTGAACTTTTGACTTCGATCCATTCTTTTCGTGGACTTTTGAAATTATAACAATATTTTAATCAATTTTACTAAGCTTTCTCGCTTTTTAGACTTTTTTATCTTCTATGACCGGACTATTATCATAATTAACTTAAATATTTTCAATAATGTGTAATTTAATTAGCCATCTTTCAAGAATCCAAATTTTTTACACACTTTGTGTAAAATTTAAAATCATTGTTCCTACACAAGTGAATTTGCAAATCGCATACCTATATCCAAATTGAATTACCAAATCCTATAACCTCCACGTAAACAAATTCCTTTGTCCTATCTCCGATGTTTCGTTCGATAATTACGTTTTGTTCCATGCAGATTGTTACCATTGTGGCGTTTTACGAAACGTACGACATAATACGAATACGTCGGTTAGGCTTGTCACGACGTGTTCCAGCCCAGTTCGGTTACACAATCTGCCATCTCAGTACGGTAACGACTTACGCTGATTACCGCGTGATGAGAATATCGCACAAGTGGCAGTGTATCGTACACTACAATTTGTTAGTTTAATACACTTAGGCTGCGGCTGGCAGGGATGGACTGATCCTCTATATCCATAGAAAGATCGTCGGTGGCTTAGTAGTTCAAAGTGGCGTAGAGGCAGTCTTGGTCTTAAAGGGACCATAATCGTAGATAAAGGCGCTTAACAGGGGTGCTTAAGTAGACATTCGTGGTGGGTGATATCCGAGTTGCGAGGTTTTGGGCTGGTTCTATTTGAGACAGAGTACCTACTATTGACTCGAAAAGAAGAAGAAGAAGTAGACATTCCCTGACTCTCCATTACCTTTAGGCAGAGGGCTGCTCTCCCATTTCGAAGGCGACACGAGACTCACATACTCCATCGTACCCCCGGAGAGCAAGGTGCATAAACAAATGTAGCTACCACAGATTGCGATCGTCAACCCGCCTGCCTAGCGTGGCGATTACGGGTATATCCTCAGCCATAAGTGGCAAACAACTGGAAAGGCCTATGTCCTGCAATGGACTGCAATATACTGATGATGATGAGGGTGGTTACTATATCCAATGTATGTATTTAGCTAGGTATTATGGAAAGATCATGCAAGTATCAGTATATTTAAACGCTCATTCTATAGCAGCTAAATCAACCTTGCACATATCGGTGGGGACGCACCCTAACAGGCGTGGTGTCGCAGAATGCAACGAGATGCACTTGCCGATATCTCCGGGTCGTTAATGTATGTTTAATTTTATTGCACACCCAAGTTATGGTAGTATAAAAGAATTAAATGCTTTAACAATCTCGTGACGTGACTAATTTATAATTGTAGTCATGACGCTTGGAGTTTTTCTCATATATTTACTGGCAATTATGATTGTATACCATTTACCGATATTTTGTATTTTAACATCAAAGTAGGCGTAGACTCAAGTAGGTTGGTAATTGACAACTGTAATAAATTTCTAAGTTCTATTGTCATATTTAGGTCATGACTGCTCGTTTATTTTTATGTTTTTAATTATTATTGCATTCTATTTAATCTTGCAAGTCATTCATTAGTTGGATTGCATTTCTGTTCTCTGCAATAAATCGTGTCTCATACTGTATTACACTCTCGGAATTGGGATGATGACTAAAAAATAATTTAATGTCCATCAGATAGATTAATGAAAAATATTGGATACGTATTTTTTATTTTGCCTCTTGTTCAAAAACTTACGAAGATACATTGATTTTAAATGTCACATGACGTCACGTTAGAGTACAAAATATACTCTAACGTGACGTAGTTAGCCCCCACTCCGTAACTTTAATGCGCTATATCTAAGTATTTTCTTGTTATTTTGACAAAACAAAAAATACGGGTCTTATATTTTTTTATTATCTAAGAGACGGACTAATTATTTTCTTCATTTTCATACCTTGTCATCATCCGTATTATTACAAGCTGAAATATTTATTAGTTGACAAAAAAAATACTTTATCGTTCGCAAATTTACGATACAGGTTGACGTCACCCCGTGGGCGTGCAAAAAAAAAATCTTCAATTACTTTCCCACAATTCGCACGACCCCAATCGGGGTCCGAGCAGACGCGGGCGCGTACGCAACTCGTATGTCACCCATTAAAGAAGCAAAGCAGGAAAAGGAACGCCGGTAACCCAGTGGCCAACTGGCGCGAACGATTACGCCCGCTGAGCCACCAGTCGGTACCGGTACAGCCGCGCCATCGCCCGCAACCAGATAACTGATTAAGAAAAGCTGTTAAACAACTACGATGACTGTACCGTAAACTAACTAACGATGAGCACCGGCCTATCAACCGGGGGTGTCGCACTCCATTGTTTTGCAAAACGGAAAGCGGGGTACGCGCGTTGCATCGCAATTGACGAAGAGAGTTTCGGTGACATGTGAATACAAAGTCCTCGTCGGTGCACCGCGAGCGTTAGACGGTTAAGGACGACAGGACGAACGTACACATCCATGACGGATTTAGGAGGACATTCGAGCACGTGCGGCGTGTATAGCTAGCGAAATTTTTGGCAGAGCGCTCGGTAGTTGCAATCGGCCAATACATCTTGCGATGATCGCTCGCCAAGGACATAGTTCTGTGTGAGTGTTAAGGACATACCCGAGTGTGGTGTTTATTTTGTTTCCTGAATTGTGATATTAAGGTATGTGTGTTTATTATTGATGCGGTTTAACAACTCCTGGTTCATTTGTCACATGTCATAAAACAATGATGTGTTTGTTTATCACGTGTGTGTTAATCTAAGGGCAGTACTTAAATAAACAAACAGAACATACAATTATGTAGATTCTGCTATAGTTATTGGTGGATTGACAGCAATAGTAGGTAAAACAATAAATCATTTTTATTAAATTTCGTACCTATTTGCTTTAATTGTGCATTTCTATTTACATATACCGCCCACAAATCTGCTCTCTGCGTGACCTTTAGGTCACTAGGTTGACTTGTAGAGAATGCCCCTAGTATTAATGTCGAATTTTATACTAATTTGTTCGATAAAGTTTATAAATAAATATAAAGCTGTAACACAAACCTGTGTACTTACGCCTAATACGAGATTTTTATATTTCGTGTAACTAACTTAAATTTAATAAGGATAAACCAAAAAACGGTCAACGAATACTAGCGGTTTGTGACAAAAATTAACCGTTTCAATAGTCAAACAATGCAACGTTACGTTGCAGTGAAAATTGGTAATAAAGATGAAAGTAAAACTAAAAACACAGGTGAACGTGTGCCGAAACTCTAATGCGATGCTAATTAAAAACAGTTTTGTTTTCGTGCACATGACAACCGAGCATTTCCTAATCGATGCGCGATTCATGAAATATTAATTTTAAATCGACGACTAATTAAATTGGTTGAAGTTTTGTACGTCACTGGCATGAATGAAAATGAAATAAATAAATATCAGGCAATATTTCATACATTGCTCCGATCCAAAAGTAAACTTAAGCACTTCTGTTAAGGTTAATACGAGTACAAAGAATAAGGTTCTAGGTAATCTGTGGGTTCTACAAATAAAAATATAAACATCCAGACACGGAACCACATAATATTCATCACATGAATGTTTGTCTTGAGTGAATATAAAACCCTTTGGTTCAGGCAGGGGCCTTCTGAACCAAAGGGCAATGTTCAACCAAGGTTTTGTTTACCCCTGTAAATTATAAACAGTCAAGACGCGATTCGACGATTCAAAAAAAAAGTTCGTAAAACAAACTTAAAAATTAAATTGACATTTGCAATTCTCTAAGGTTTGGCTTTCGTCTAACTCACAAAAAAATAAAGTAATCAAGACCAACTTATGTTGGCTGTATCAGTGAACATGCATTTTCATCAAAAAAAGATCAGTTCTAGTTAAAGCATAAGATACAGTTATTTGTGTAAACTAAACCCGGTTTACTAGATAACGGAGGCGTATCGTGTAATTGGCGCAGATTAGATTTGGGACAGTTAAAATCGATAATTATAATGATTTAAAACAACTAATTTATTTATTTCTATATAAGTCAATGGACTAAGTGCATCTAGGATATATCCTAGTCTTAGTCTAGGTAATATAGCAGACCGCGGTAAGTTTTATTAAAATCCAATAACAAACGAACAGAAAGAATAACAAATAACAACAATTCAAACATACTTAAGTATGCATTTTGAGATGCTAATTGTTTCACTATCCTATATATCACTATCAGTATCAACATACTTAAACCTTAGTGGTTTTCAAAAAATTGATAAAAAATAGAGTAAAATTATGTTTATAGAAGTATAATTATGCCCACTGGAGGAGCATGCAATGACACATTGCACCCTTAATTAATAACACATTACAACTAGAAAAGATTTGTACCCATTTTTGCTAAAATAAACTCATCATAGAGCAAAATAAGAACGATAACATCTACATAGCTCCAACGCAGGCAATAACTAACAATCAGTGAACATAACGCTAAACAAGAAACGAACAAAGTACGGACCAAGAGTCTGTAACATGTTGGCGTAAGCCCAGGAAGGAGAACCACTTGCAAATTATATCTTGCTACTTAACTCCTCTTTGATTTTCCATCAAGGACGGAAGGCCACCTATTATGTACCACTACAAAAATAAAGTTACGTTAGTTTAATAAGAAAGTAGCAATATACACCGTGTGAGTCTTTGGAATTTTAAACCGGAGTCTAATAATAAAACAAATGACGGTTTTCATATAACGTTGCTACTCGCTCTTTCATCCCTTCTGCTAAAAAGAGCCATGATTCTGAATGACTGCAAAACCGCACTGAATAAGGTCACTTTATGTTGTTACTGGCAATGTGGTCTGTCGGACTTTATGCGTTCTTCCTGGAAATATTGTAATGTACGTATTAAATGTTCGAGCTGTCTGCAAGCAATTGGTTTAAGAGTAAAATGTCATAATGATAAACACACATAACTTTGTGACTGGTTTGGTACATAGCAATGATTTCACATAGGTACGTGTATTGAACATTAATTCCATTGTGAGTTTTACGGTGGGTGTAAATCGCTTTTAAAGAAATTCTTAGGGAGTTAGTTGAACAAGATGAAAGATTCTTGAAAGAAGTCTTGAAGAATGCCTACTTTTTAAGGAAAACCTCGAGAATAGCTTTTAAAATAAAATTTATCATTATTTATTAGAAATTGGCGCAAATGGGCTCCGTAATAATAAAGAGCACACAATAATAACATTTTTAAACAAGAACAAAATAGGTCAATTCTAAAACAATTGTGATAACTCTTAATAAGTAGCATAATACAGGGGCTGCGTTGTCCATGTACTTAATAAAGTTTCCGTGTATTTCCCCATACATTTCCGAAAATGTCGGACGGTCCGAATATTTCCGCTACATTTACGAACACGGCCGTCGTTGTGTTAAAACAATAACACATTTAGCGCAGATGGAATGGCTGATGAGAGCTTGCGCATCTCGACGCTACCGCGGATCCAGATTTTGTTTAGGTCACAACGACCATTTTTGCTTCATCACATTTTGACAGACAGAAAAATGTTAATACAGAAAATCGTGAAAGTGGACCGTATGGTTTCCGGATTTAGAATTGGACCACTCCATCTCTTCCCGTGGGTGTCGTAAATGACGACTAAGGGAATATCAGAAGACGGGCAGCAGCGTTTAGGTACCTGGATACAAATAAAATCTACTGCGGTACCAACGCGTCTGCCAAGCGTGGTGACTGCGGCAAATCTCTACAAATGACAATTGGCATTGGGACTATGTCCAGCATTGGTCGATTGCAGGCTGATGATTGTGAAGTAGAAAGTGGTGCTAGATTATTACACATTAGGTACGATAAAATAAAAAGCCGTTGTAAATACATAGGCTTTTTAAAAAAACATATTTTAAAACGTCACGAAGTAACTTCCATATTAAGATAACTTCTGGGCGTGTGACCATGGCCACGAAATACGCCGTGGTCCCCTTAAAAGTAAAGGTTCTGATCACTATCACTCAGTCAAAAAGGTAACTAGAGATGCCACGAATAGTGATTTGGCCGAATACCGAATACTCGACCACGCTCTCGGCCGGAAATTGTATTCGGCTAAATATGTTTAATACCGAATAGTTGCCGGTTGTTGGAGGCATCGATACGAACGTACGTAACGTACCTTGACCTCCAAAATGAAAGTTAAGGACAAAACTGGGACAACGCTAGGATGAAAATGGCGATGCAATCATTTTGCCAATTAATATACTTTTGGTTAGTAAGATCGCCCTTTTGATAAGGATTTATCATTTCAGCTCACGTCTCAGTGCAAACAGTTCATCTCTTATCTTTAATCTGAATTAACTTAGGGATTCCGGGTCCGTGAAGCTTCTTTCTTTGCAGTCAATACATCTGTGAACTCTTCGAAAATCTACACTAATATTTATATTTTTGGGTGTGGGTGACTAATGATGTAATTTTTTATCAGTAACTGTTTGTTGGTAGTAGTGTCAACGAACCTATATTTTCACGAAAAAATCTTTCACCATTGAAAAGCTACATTCATCCTGAGTAACATAAGCTATACGTATTGCTAGAAATAATTAAGGATTTTTACTTAAACCCAATGAAATGTTCATCTGAAATAGCCTAAACAAGGCAGATAAAAATACAAAAGAACCATAAAATTAGAAAAAAAAACAAGACTTGAGGTTGAAAGGAGCAAAAAGGATATTTTTTTCCAAATGGAAATTTTACCTACTTGAATTTTACTTGGCCCGTTCCACTTCGTCGCTTGTACATGGCATCTCCATATTAGCCAATACGAAAGTAGCATGTGACCTCCAGGCGATTCGATTTAATGTTAATATCCTAAATTGAACCAACTCGAAAGGGATCTTATCTCATTCTGTTCAATATGTCAGAGTCGATCGATCTTGTCAGATGTTTAAAAGCATTCTAGGTTAGAAAATGGAGAATTTCCGGAATTTTTATTGCTTGAAATCCGCAATCTTAAAATTGGAATCTACAAAATGGATCACAAGCATTCTTCCAGATAGAATTTCATTTTTCGAATTACAGAATCTATTTATCGTAGCTTAGCTTCTTGAATATCATGAATTTGGTAAGAATACTTGTCCTTAGAGGCTAATAGAAAAATAATAAAGCGTCTGGAACTTTAAAAACACAGAACGGAATAAAAATAACACGGTCATCACATGAATTTTTGACTAGGTTGGGATTCGAACTCACGGCTCTCGATTCAATGACGGAATGAGCTACACCAGACCAGCCGAAACCATAGTGGCCTGAAGTGAATTAAAGTATGCAATGGTGGCAGGCACACTCCAGTTTTAAAAACTAACAATTCAAGTTATTCCCCACATTGATCTATTTCTCAATCGTCCATGCGGAAGATACCGAATTTAGGTTGCCAGATGATATTGAGGTCATCAAGCCTCCATTTAGCTAGCATCCCACATAGGAATCCTATGTGAGCATTCAAGTTTATCTCGATAGCAGCATAAACGTACACCATCGGGTACCATTCTATTTTAATAGTCTCGTTATCTGGGGGTCACTGTGCTTCGTGTGATGCGCATGAGTGGATATTATTGCACTGTTATTATATTCTTTTAAAGACATCTAATAATGACTTGAGTAAATATTCCATACGAAGCTGTGGAGGGTTACGTTTAAAGTTTAGTAAAATAATGATGTACGAGTTGTAAGCAGCTGTAGTATGTTGCATAGATAAACGACTACTCTGGATAGAGCAAAGTGGCGAACAATAATAATTGTTGTTGTAGTAGTTGTAGTTCAATTATTGAAAAGGCCTGTGTTCAACAGAGGACTGAGAGACGCTGATGAATATGTCTGAATTTCGGTCAATCCACTAGCTATGGTACCGTAGTTGTTACAGCATACAAGTACATAGGAGCATTTTCTGTTCTAGACATTTCGAAATAACTGGAAAGAGATTAAGCGCAAAACCAACGACTAAATAATGCTATCCAATGCATGAGGATCACTGCCTACATCCTAAGTATTCTAAGAACAGAACAACCCAGGAATAAGTAATATCTTTATTACTGACATCAAATCAAGTAACCCTTGGTTTTTACGAGATTCCCGTCTAAGAACAGACCTTTTTAAACAGATCGGTGGTAACAGACAGCTAGTAGGAAAAAAGTTTGACGTGCAAAAAAGTATTACTAGTGAATCTATTTGCAGAAATAAACTATTTTATTTTATTGGAAGTCAGGCGCATCGCAGTCAAACTCATTTTGAATAAAAAGCAAAAAGTAGTTCTCTTAGTTAGTTTTCAACAGACAGATGCCTGAAATACTAGTCTGAAGTTTTGAAAAGTTTATCCTGAGAGTCTAAATATAGAAACATTTTCAGCATGCCTCACATCATTCATTAATAAGTAACTTATGATTTAACAGACAATCACCAATTATAACGCTTTAAATACGTCCAATTATAAAGACTGGTGGCTAATAAACACGATTTACTTTTTTCATCCTGCTACAAATTCACGCGACCGCGCTTGTAAAGATAACAATTTTCAGTGTTGTATTAAGATTGCGGAGCAGATAGCATGCGATGCAACTGCTGACATGACATTATAACGTTGTGAACGTTCATTTTGTAGTCGCAGTACCTCTAATCACTTGTGTTAAAGAAGATTATTACAGTTACCAAGCAAAGTAGCTTAGAAAGCGCTTGGAATCTGAATAGTGACATAGATGTCATCCTAAATACTATTTCTGTGTATTTTTTATTGTCCACCGATGGTTGTTTAAAACCTAAGAATGGAGTGCTACCTACCAATAGGCCTGTATCCGTAAAAAATGTAATTAGTCCGTCTTTTAGATTGTTCAAAAATAAAAGACACGTATTTTTTCATTTGTAAATTAGACCAAAAATTACAAAGATATAGCCCGTTAAAATTACGCGTGACGTCACATAGTGGGAGTATTTTTGCCACTAAGTAACGTCAAAGACCCCCACTCCTAAATTTTGATGCCTTGTATCTTTGTTATTTTTTGTTTAAATGAAAAAAGAAAAAATACATGTCTAATATATTTTTATAATCTAAAATACGGACTAAATATAATGTAGTTATTTTGACCCTGGAAACACCCCCATTACTCTCACCTTGAAAACCGGATGTTCCTATTTATCAGAAATAATTTAGGGATAGAGTTGCGTTTCATAGGGCCTATAGCTACCATGGTTGACCTTTTCTCCCTTGTTTGGTCCAATAGGTTCTTGTATATAATAGGTTCGAGCCCCTGTGCTGAAGATATCCCAAAATGTAACCAATGTAGACTATATCTTGAGTAGATGGATGCTCTACTTGTTCATTAGGTATCTAATCAGCATGTTATGCAGTTCTATAGACAATGAAACGCAGGATGCCGTCGACTCTTGGCAATTAGCGAATTCAAACATTCGTTGATATAATTTGTTAGCTTAGGAAGACCTGTCTCGCCCTCGGCTTCAAAAAACGATAAGATTGTCACTAAAATCAATAAGCAAAGAAATACCTATATAATATCACATTACATAATACAAATAAATAATTCTACGAGAATTATATTTCATTACGATAATCACTGTTGAATGCAGAGATGGCAGGATTATGTATGCAGTACCTACAATTATGTTTACCTACGGCTTAATTGGATAAAGACGAAAACATTCACGAAATATACAATTTTAAAGTAAAAGTTTTCTATTTGCGTGTACACATAGTACCAGACTAACTTAATTCATTGCCATATCTTATATATGGACAAGAAACAAGCGACAGATAAAAATTTTACAGTTTGTTTATCTTTGAATACCTGACTGCATGCAAAGATGCATAAATATATTTATGCATGCAATAAATGATTAGGTAATCTCTTCACAACAATAACATGGCTTGACATGTGCAGTGCATGAGAATGCAAATGCTAAAGATGTTCAATCTCGATATCCATTCAAAGAGAGGTATGATGAAGCAGTTTGCATATTTGTTTAGTTAGTAGAATGTATCTATTCACCATTCAGCTTTAAAACGTGTTTATTTATAAGGAATTCCATTATAGGAATGACTACTGCTCTAGGATTTTGTAACTAAAAAGAATTAAGTAATGCTACATACTATGCGTAGGTCTGAGACAAATGAGTTCATTTGTCTAAAAAAATATAGTTATATTTTCTAGAGATTTGCAAAATTCCTTTTACATGCGAATATTTAAAATGTGTGTTTATCCCGAGTGAGATTCAAAATAATAAATCCAAGAGACAAGTCAATAATTCAAGACCAAAATTAGCCAAATCGGTCTAGCGATTCTCGAGCAAGACTAAAGAACTGGAATTGGTATTTATGTATAAGATGATACTGACGGATTATTTGGTTCTCAACCTTGAACAATTGCTATTACATAAAATAATTAAAAAAGAAATAAGAGTGAAAATAAAACACTAAACGGCTCGTGTCACAATTTCTTTTCGGCACGGACCTAACAGGGCTGATTTTTTGAAACTTCGTGAAAGTTATATGCTAAGGGAATATTAATTGATCACTTTCGTGATGGTACTCCCAAATAAATCGATATCTGATCGATTCTCAGGTGACGCGCTCATTGTGAGCTTGTTGGCTGAATACTAAATTGTACCAAGTAGGTTTACAACGACAAAGCATAGTTTTAAAGATCTAAAAATTCATAGGAACAGATAGTCAGACAAAGGTGACTTTGTTTTATACTATTTAGTGATAAACAAACGTTACATTACTGATAATGTTGTTTAAGTCTGACTTTTCAACCACCGGATAAAGTATATCAATTAATTAGTAAAAGTATAAGATATCGATCAATCGTGAAATGAAAAAAAGAAACCAGTTCCAAAATAAGTTTACAATGGCTTATCTGTCGCTTCATTCAACCATACCTGATGAGATCTATACATGTAGGAATTTAATGATGGTCCGAAAGCTGAAATTGATTTTGATGATCGAATGTCAGTTACATTGGTTAATTTTTACATAGACAAGTAGGTAACGTTGAAAATATGGTTCAATAACCATATTCTTCATTCTCATAATTCATTTTATTTAGACATGACGTAAGTCTAATCAGGCCCAACTTAATGCAATTTCTAAACTCTGATTTCGGATTGCTACGGAAACAGCCAATGACAGTTACTCGCCCATTATTTAGTTCCGTTGTCATTCGAATTCGGAACCTGACCGGCGCTTGCGCTCATCAGATCAACGAAACAAGATTTATAATAAATGTGATGATTCACACGCAGATTTAACACCCAGATCACATAAATCACAACGATTGTGCAGCTATAACACAATTGCGTGCATCAATGATTTACAATCCATTGTCACCGTTTTACGTACATGCGATCTGGTCTGGGATATTATGCGGGTCCAGGCAATCAACACACTTGACCCGTAATACATTCGCAAGTCGGCCAACAGGTTTTATCCTGGCTGCGCCGACGCAACGGCATTCCCTTGAAAATTGTCTACTCGTTCAGCATTTTTAAAAGTAACATTGTGGAGGCCAATAAAATAAGAATCATGGGATTTCTTGGCTAATTGAAAAGCGGGATCAAGATTTTTAAATTCGTGTAACATTTCCATACATACTCGTAGTATAAATAAATGTATGAGACATTTATGATCCCATAGAATACGAAATTGGTGAACAAGTAGAGTAAAGAATCGTCGTCTAACTCTTATACCTAAAACGAATTGTGAAATCTGCATTAAAAAATTACAAATAGCCAACGAATAAAATAGACGGTGTATCTAAAGTTAGGTAGGTATCCTATTGTATCATTTGTATACCCTACCTACAGTAGAATTTCAATGAAATAGTAAGTCAAATCACAAGTTTATTACAGTTACCAAATTCTAAGGTAAACTATTATCACTCCTCCTATCGATAAAATATTTGTCATTGTAAATTTTCTTAAATTCCGAAGCGCAAGGTGCTATGATTTCGTAGTATATTGGGGGTACGTTATCGTAAACAGATTTGTGACCCACAACAATAATTTTAAAAGTGAAATGTACCAAATCTTCTGAGCCTTTTGACAAATCCCTTGAGCATAATCTAATACTGAAATTCATACTTGATTTAGCAGGAACCAAAGTTTCCATAGGCGTCACGCAGAATAATTTTCTCATTTTGGTAGTCAACTTAAATTTGATTGTAACAGGGTATATTTTATGATTATTGTTTATAATAATGTAATCTTCGCAAAATCCATGAGTCACTGGTGATAGAGACATATCCAATATTTTAGGATGTACTTGTATCGGATGTGGTAACACTTCAGCAAAAAGTTTTACTGTTTTTGTCATAATTAGTTCTTCTGTATCGGTATCCGAGAATTCTATATCGTAGTAACTGTGATGACTACCAATGCGTTCTGCTTTTGTAAAATGAACATTGATGGTCCTATTACAATGAGGTTCTAAATATAAGTAGGTGTGTTCAAAAACAAACGTATCAAGAGCAAGGTCTAATAAATCTTCTACCACCAAGACAATTAGATCAGCAGTTTTTATAGATACAATTTCTTCCACTTGTGTGTCTCTTAAAGAAGCCAATACTTTGCTTTGAGTTTCGATCTCATTATCTTCGATTCTATCAATTAAACTCTCCGTATTAGGGCTAATTACGTCTATAGATACAACACTATCTTCGCATTCTCTGCTAATGTCAACCAGCCGTTTTATAATGTGCACATGGTACGGATATTCATCATTGCCGATTATCTTTAACGTACCTGATGGGAATCCTGTGGCTTCTCTTATTTGCCATAAAAATGTTGGTGGAGTAAATACTGCTTCAGTCACAAACACAGACCTGGATACTTTGAATTTACTTATAACAGGAATACATAAAGCTTCTACTGGTGCCTCTTCTAATACCTTTTGGCCTACTCTAAAATATAATGCAGACGTAAATTCCTCAAGGTTTTGAAAAAGCTTAAAAATAAACTTGTATGTTATTGCAATGCCTGGATATAGCTTCCTTGGTGTAGCTGGAATAATCTTAGCTCTCTTAAAGGGGAAGTCATCGGTTAAACACATAAATCTTATGTTCATGTATTCAGAAGTGCAATTGATAACCGTAAATTTTAATGTTTGTTCATTTAACGATTTACTGGTAATTCCTATTTCATCCGGAAAACATTTTACTGAGGTAGTTTGATTAAGAAGCAACCATTCTTTAGTTTCTTTTTCAGCTTCTATTTCTAAAGGCGACAGAGCACGTTTAAAATCAAAAACAATTTCCTGGGAATCTAAAGGAGATATTAGTTTGTGTTGGTTGATGCAGATTTTTACTGGGAGATGAGAAATGCTTGTGTCAGTGCCTTTTGTGTCTGTATCTACATCCGACTTGCTTGGCGGCTCAAGCTCTAGCTCGGGTATTTCAGTATTATGATGAGCCGTAGACGTATTCTCGCTAATTTCACCGATGACTTCTTCAGTGGCACGTGATGATAAGGCAACAACAGGTTCACTCTTTTGTGTGATTCGCTTCGAAAACTTACGATCGTTGTCAATCATTTGCCATTTCTTTTGAGTTCTCGCGAGTTTATCAGTCAACTCGAAGGGGGAATCTCTAGTGGCTTCTATGAATATTTTGCTCATCATAACATATTTACGTCGATTTGAGTCTTGTATTTTGCGCTTATAGTCCGTGGTCATAGCGTGCATTCGTTTTACGAGCTCCTTCCATTGCGGCAAAGATCTAAAATCTATATGAAACTGTTTTTCAATGGATTTTATGAAATCTTCAACATCAACGCCGTAATCATTGCTGTCTCTAATACGGATATGATTGCACTGGGAGATCTTCATTATGTGTTTCATATTATATTATTTTGAAAATATACAAATGTAAATAATTAGGAATACAAATACTGTTTCAGTTGTAAATACAAATGACATGAATGACGAATAATTTTGACAGAGACAACTGTCATCAATTGTTGTTTTAATAACAAAATAGAGGAGAGGTCCTATTTATATCTGAAATCATCTATGCTACTTAAGGTTATTTCTTGCATCATCTTAACTAATATTATAATCTTAACTAATATTATAAAGCTGAAGAGTTTGTTTGTTTGTTTGAACGCGCTAATCTCAGGAACTACTGGTCCGAATTGAAAAGTTCTTTTTGTGTTGAATAGACTATTTATCGAGGAAGGCTTTAGGCTATATAACATCACGCTGCAACTATTAGGAGCGAAGAAATAATCCGTAAAAACATAATTATAGAAAATGTAAAAAAAATGCGGAAAAAATAACTAAGCACAGCTAGTTATCAATATTGGAAGTTTTTAAGTCTTCATGACTAACAAAATGATTCTTCTTGCTAAGTTGGCCAAATGCTCATTTCAGGTCGGCTATGGACCACACGGTGCCTCGCGTGTTACTCAGCATCGCGCTAGCGGCTCTCCTACCCATGGCGACCCCGGACACCGTGGCCAAGGAGAACATCCCCCACTCCCGACAGAAGAGGATACTGTGGATCACGAACGACGGACGGCTGGCGCTGCCGCCGGGCACCACGATGACCATCACGCCCTCACTGTCCATGCCCTTCGTGAGGCACCCACCCAAAGGGTTCCTGTCGAATATGACAGTCAGTTTTCCCTTCACAAGTACGTATGAGTTGAGTTTTAAGATTACTTTGTTTGTATGACTTAAGAGAGGTAGGGCATAGCGAATCTTCGCTCGAATTGAGCCGCCGCCCGTCCGGGGAAGGACCTCCACCCTATAGAATACCGCAGTCAAATGACCTCTGGGTCATGTTTCTGCCGGTGAGTAGGGTTTCCGGAGCTCGTGGGGGGTTAGGGTTGGGCCAGCATGGCGGTGGCAACTGACAGGTAACTGACCAGTTACTTGCCCGTTGTCACAGCGACTTGGGCTTCTCTTTCGATTTCCATCAGGCGTAGGGAAGCCATTATGTCGAGCCACTATAAAAAAATGAGAAAATTTCTGCAGCAAACAAATCGTTAAACAACGACAAAATAATTTGAAAATTGGAAAATGCTGTAACAAGATTAGGATAATAAGTACCATAGTTTTGTTCCCATTTTTAACGTGCGTATGCAGTGCATGTGCATACGCATACATTAGTCATGCTATATACCACCGATTAGCCTTATAAACATAGATACATTTTAAAACTTACCCTACATAGGTATGTACTGTGTCCACATTCGTCCTAATATGATCATGACACATGTTGTGGCCCAAATTGCCCTATTCTGAAACGTAGTAGAGGTTTAAAACTTATCTATAAAATTTTAAACCTCTTTAGTATTGAATAGTATTCATTTGTAGACAAATATCATAACTACCTTCTGAAACACCCACGTTCTCTTGTTTTATCTAATCGCCTAGCGTGGACGGCACGCTTCGGGAGGACGGTGTGATGTCCTCCTGGTGTCTAGCGGTGCATGACGCCACTGACTACTGGTACTGATAAAGTTTTATATGAAGGCACCTGTTATCGTCTTTTTCGGGTTTGCCAACCAGAGCGCAAGGGGTCCCCCAAGCGCACCACGACCCCAAATGCCCTTTTAATTGTCTCTTATCTGGCAGGGATACCTCGGTAGTATTCTAAGCCCCATACCGCACGCTTCTTTCTCAAGGAAGCTACTTAAGTTATCTGACTTAACTGAAATCAAGCCCCTTAAGACTATATAATTACCTCTATACATTTTTCTCACACTTAACAAGTGCGCAACATTTTAAAAACACTTTCAACAAATTTTGTTTTTCCTCTTTCATGCAAAACAAAAAATACTTTGCAGGTAAATTGAATTACGAACTGGAATTCAAAAGTCAGTATTTGTCAGGTTTAGTAGGTAGCACAAAGTATTCGTAGAACAAGATACATTAACCTAGTGTAGACTTGAGTTTAGCTGTTCACAGACCTGTTAAACATTTACATTCATGGCGGTAGCAATTCTCGTAACTCTGAATGTAATTTTAGTGGCTTACATAGAATTAGAATTAATTTAGCGTAAATTAACATAATTTTATATACGATTTAGACACTAGTTTAATAACAATCTTTGAAACAAGATAGTCAGGCACAATAGATAGTCAGTATTGCCTACAAATGAACAAAAGTAGGTAGTTATAGAGTCGTGGGAAATTTTGCATTTTGGTAGCAAAGGTCATGAGTTAGATGTGATGTAGGTTACAGTTTGAGGACTAGTTTGGTTAAGTAGTAGCAAACGTTGCTTATGTAACAGTAGTAGCGGGTTCGATCCCTGCGCTGGATCGTACAAACAAACAATGTTTACAATATATAATATGTATTTATTTACCAAAAAAGTATATAAGGAAGTTTATCAGTTGTCTAGTACCTAGTCATCTTAGTCAGGTACTAGATGGTGCTTTGTGGTCCAGTGTGGCACGTCTTGGGTTATACGAGGACCCATACAGGGGGAAGTTTGGACAATGATGAAATAAGCCTGATAGTTCCAAACATAAACGATACAATTTGTCCTTGACAACGAGAAAACTCTAGATTAATCATTTAGAATCTTAAAATTATCTCGATGATAAAAAGTCTTATAATATCCGAAATTATGTAGCATTTAGCAATTCTTTATAAAGAAGTAGAGAAAACATGAGTAGTACATATTTTTGTTTAAAACAAAGGAAGAAAACGTAATTGTAACTTAATCCGATCATAATAAAATTATTTACTTCAAAGTGTATAGAAGTATGAGTATAGAAATAAAAACTAAACTAACAAGAGTATTTATACTAGTAAGTAGGTACCCAATAGATATAATACTAGTAGAAAATTATGTAGCCTTCATAGTATCTGTAGAAAATAATAAAAATACGTTGCAGTTGAATATACTAATACCATGTCCTACATTGCAGTTGACTTCGACAAACTAGGTCTGACGGACAATGAGAATCCCTATGGAGCTTTCCCTCCCATATTGGCACGGTCGATGGGCCGAGCCGCTCTGTCCATGGTCACTGATTACGTGGGACAGTACTTAGACAGGAGACGAGGGAAACGGTCTGAGGGATCAACAGTCCATCCTGATGTTGAGAGAGCAGTGCTTGATAAACTTCATGGCGGAGAGAGGTAAGAGTTTTGACAATCGCCTGTTTGGTTTTGTACCTATGTTGTTTTATAGTTACCAGGTCACGATTAAGATTGATTGCTAAATGACACTTAATTTATTTACTTAATTTAATTTGGACAAGTCGTTACTATAGTTCATTCGCGTTAAGAAAATAGTGACCTCATCACCGACTGCCGGCCACTAGCCAATTAAAACGCTGGAAATTATAATTTACTATAGTTATTTTTTAAAATTGCATCAAGTCCTATTTGCAAATATGACTGGTCATGTCAAAGGAGCTACAGTGTGTTAGTGTTAATATAGAAACACCGTTGTTTACTTTTTTCAGAGAGTAAATAACGGCAATTTCATAAGAAAACTAGGAACTAGTTTACAGAGACATTAGAATAACATACCTACTTCAAGGTCGAGTGACTAATTTTGATTGTCAAAACAAAAAATGGTTCATTTTGAAAGTTTAGGGCCTTGTGTTAATAGAGATGATAATAGTCAAAATATTGGGAACATATTGTTTGTGCAAGATATTACGGATGCGTGAAGCCAGATCGACCAAAGTAGTGCACAATTAGAGAGGCCTGTGTACAGCAGTGGACCGCGAAGGGCTAATGATTATGATATCGAGAACACTGATTTCGAAGAAGTTGATACAAATTTTATTTAAGACACATTTTCGAAGACAAAACATTTATACTCGTACCAGATAATAACATCAACCACGCAGTACCAACAATCTAAAAATTTGTTCGCCCAGAATACAGGGCCAAGATGCCAACCAACCCGACCACACAGAATATCCATTGACACGTATTCCATATCGCGTCCCACGTGGTCAAGCATGACAATAGTGACTGCAACAGCTGACTTATTGATAGTTACTTTCACTCTCCCATAACACTGGCCATCAGAATTCAAAACACAACCACCATCGGCTACTGTCACGTGAATGCAATGATTAGTTAGAATGCCACTAACGCTACCAAATGAGGCGCCATTATTGTAGTACTTTACGATGCCGGTTTACATATAACAAGCCAATGAGCGAGGTTTAAGGAAAATTTGCTACTGCGATGAAGGAAAACTTCGCTTATAAATTCACATTAAGGCACGTTTGTTTAGAATAGTAAGTAAATGGCAATTATTCTATCTTTAAGTTAATGTTACGTTTCAAAATCAAATTAACAAGAGTTTATACGAAAGCAATA
The DNA here is from genome assembly GCA_031163375.1 of Conogethes punctiferalis. Lineage (NCBI taxonomy): Eukaryota > Metazoa > Arthropoda > Insecta > Lepidoptera > Crambidae > Conogethes > Conogethes punctiferalis. The sequence goes on from CM062094.1 coordinate 9,560,202, forward strand.
AGATCAGTCAAACTTTCCAACTACCTACTGGTGTACCGTTCTTAATATCTGCTACTCAAATTTACATCTTCGGGGTGGCCACAATAGGATTTCATCCCATCCACTTGAGATGTGATGGTTTCAACCATAATATCCTTTAAACACGCCATTTTTCTTTGGACGTTTTCCTATTCCGCCCTATAACATTAATATTGTTGGCTTGATATTTCTCATCTGATCAAGATCCCGTCTCCGATCTGTATAATGACTGGTCACCTGGTCTATGACTTTCAGATTTTGAGTTAAGTCTTTGCTTACCCATGTTTTCAGGGCAATTCTATACGGAATCGCCGAGGATCTCCTAGCAAACTTCGGGCTATCAGGCAAGGAGTGCCTGCTCAGAGCCATCTGCGAAATACAAGCACACCCGCTCAGCAACTTCGGCTTCGTGGGGGAAGTCATGAAACTGTTCTTTACGTGAGTAAGCACTAAGCCGATTCCGTTTACAATGTGGATTAACATCCAAGTAGCGTAGAGTTAGTAAATCTAAAATAGAGGTGTTTGTTGCAAGCAATAGTTTATTTCACCCTAAAATTGACGTGACTGCAAATTGATAATAATGATTGACAAGACGCATAAAAAATATGAACGCGTTCCGACATATAAAGAAAATTAACTTCAACGAAACTTTAATTCAATTATAAGAGTCAATTGTGTAGGTATCATTTATAGAAAAGAAGTAAGATTTTTTTTTTAAATTAAGATTAAATCTTACGTTTAAAAGACATTTTTCAAAAGTCGCTAAGATCTTTTGGACGCCATCTGACACAGGTAACAGGTTGTTTAATCTGTGGTAATATGATATGTCAGAGAAACAATAAATTGGTGTTAACCAGCTCTTTACTCCTCTTTGTTCCTTAATTTACGTTTTAGTTAACGAAGGGGGCAATGACTGAAAAAAAAGTTTATCCGGTTCAAAACGGAACAACCATGTTATCTATGATAGACCGTTGCTACGATATTATATTCAATGTCCATTTATCCGTATCACTTTCCCCTCAACATGAAAGTAGTATAAAATAACGGAATCCATACAATAAATCTGAAATAAAAGTACCACTACTCTATCGTACATTTTATATTGCAAGCAGGTAGCTTGCTATTTTTCCAGCTATTTTGATGCGATCTCAACCATTTATCTTAAAAAGGAATTTTAAATCGGAATTTTAAACCAAGCGCGATAAGTTTTGGACTTATGCTGTGTTTCCACAGAAGCAAGGCTAGGCGAAGCTAACAAAATTTACCAATGCTATTGCATAAAATCACATTTCATCTCCGCGTCACTGCGGTGGAAGAAAACCATTGGTAAATTTTTGTAAGCTCCACATAGCTTCTGTACAGTAGTGAAGTAAATTATGAATTTAGCTTGTGAAAGGAATTTTCAATCTGTCCTATTAAGGCCTACATTATACCCATCATTCCAGGCCTAGCAAGTCTCCGTACTCAAATCTGCTAGAAGAGTATGTGGAGGCAGAGAAAGCAGGCAGTCAGGCCGGCGGCGAGTGTTGGCCCTACTTTCGACTGTGCCCCAAGAGTATATTTCAGGGTTCGCCGAACAAATACACGTAAGTCTCATTGATAGGAAAAATTAGGCCTTCGATTCTTAGGCTTGATGGCCTCCTACGCTGACGTCAGTCGCTGTCATCGGTCGAGGATACGAATATACGCTATGGCTCTAGACAGACAATGCAATCCAATCGTAATTGCAGTTTCGTTTGTCTACATCCTATATGAAGCACCGCATTGCAACGCTGTCTTTAGCGACAGAAAGATCGACAACATTCCTACATAGATTTAGATAGTGTTTATTCGTACGACTCGACATAGGAACGAAATCAAGCCTTAAGAAAAACTAGTAAGAACTATTGTTGATCATCCATCAACTTTAAACGTATGTGTTCAAATCTGTCCTTGCTAAAATACCGATAAAATGCGTTGCCAGTAGTCGTAAAATGGAAATGTTTCGTAAAGATCCTAATGGATCTATCACGGTATGAAGGTGTTGTACTATAACCACCAAACACTTTATAATGAAGAATGTTTTTGAATCCATCAAGAGATATCGAATCATTTACATGACACACAGTGTCGTACAAAAGGGACCAGGCGACGCAACCAGAATTAAAATACCGTGCTTCAACCCTGTTTGACATTTGTACAATAACATTCAATGATTTTAATATTTAACATGCTTTATTTTCCAGAAAAGAAGCTGAGGACCTGCACAGGCTACAAGACCAAGAAGACAACAATATAGAAGAAGTACAAGCAATGTAGACAATTGTAGTGATTATACGAGTCGTATCCCGCGCGAGCGCAAACCCAAATGTAGTGGTAGTGTCCGACCAAAGCTGTTTGTAAAATTATTTATTGTTATGTTAAGTGCCATCTTTATCTATTGTTAGGTAAAATTGTTTGAGCGTGATTCACACCGGGTGGAGCGAAAGCGAAACGACGCGAGCGCCATCCCGCGGCGGGTGTTAGTGTTAAATTTGCGATTTCTCAAGGACTCGACTCTCATTGTCATGAGACTAAAATGGGAGGCGAGGCGGTGCTGATCGGGAGCTGGGTGTATCTAATGAGCCTTTATGCTATTAGACCAGCTGCGAGCTTAGATAAGACATTTCTCGTCGTGTCTCGCATTTGGCAATCAGTCTCACTCGCGTGTTGTTCGGTGCCGTTGTATGTACTTTGTAACCTCTCTATTTAAGTGGACCTATTAATGGAGTAATTACATCTTCGATACGGATCCCTAAAAACAAAATTATTAGACCAAAAATGGTGATAGAATCTCCCTAGAAGAAGATAGAATAGAATTATTTTTCTCCTACACGTTAACCGCAATGTAATTTTATCCAGTCTCAAGAAGGAGAACTTGCTGTACTGACATATTGATAGTTTACAGTACGTGGTTTTATAATTATTATATTAACAAGTATGTTTTTTAGAGTCAGTAACATCCACTTCAATAGTAAAATTGCAAGTCCGATAACAGTCATTTTTATTTTATGCAAAGATGATGCTGTCGTGAAATAGAAGCTGATAGAAGATATCTGTCGTACTTAAGAAATATTGCAGCAAACAGGATAAGTAAATACTGACATAGGATCTACTACACACTTTATATTAATTACTTTTACAACACTTAACCTTATGTATCAACCCGTCCTCAATAATTTGGGTTTTTATTTGTAAATGTTAACTTAATCTTATTTATATGTTGCTCATTTTATTGTTACTGTTGCATTTTTAATTTTAAGACATCATGAAAGTCCTACATAGCTAGTGATTTGTCATTTTTAAGACATTAAATTGATTATACATAACTGTATTCATGTAGTTTTATAAAAAACCCTTATTTCTGAACAATTTCACTATTTTTATTGTGTACTATCGCCATGCTTTTTAACTAAATTACTTTTTGTATTATATTACACAAACCTGGTCTTAACAATGATGAATTAGGTACATATAAGCCAAGAAACATCCAATTTGATGCAGTAGTTCGAAAGTTATGGGCGTGCATATCAGGCGTCGACAAAGTATACTCGTAGTTGCTAAAATAAAGCAACGTCTGAATAAGTACCTAAGAATCAATTTAAAGTACTTACTAGTAAATAAACTAAAACCAGTTACTATACACGTATACAATACAACCCAATGATACGCGCGCCTGTCAAAAAATTAGAACAATGAACAACGAACCAAAGAGACGAGTCTTAAAGCTCCGCAAGGGGGCGTGAAATGAAAAGGTTAGGTTGCCCGACAAAATCTATTTTTGGACCAAAATTCTGCTATGATTAAGGTAACAATCAATAATAAATAAATTCAGAATGTGTAATTTCTCAATACCAGTGTTTGTGCAGCATTTACGAATGTTTTTAACGTTTCAGAACCAATATGCAACGTTCGCATGTATAGTTATGTTAAGCGCAATGTTAGGATCTGCATCATCAAGCAAAAGGAGCTATTCAGACCAGTCAGTCAAAGGGTATATCACTGAGGTAAATATAAACCCTATATTTCACCCTTGTTTCAATAACAATGTAACCATAACCTCATCTTAAAAATCAATATTTAGCATTTGTCAACTTTTCAGAGAACTTGCTGGTGGAATGAAGTGTGCAAGGAGGAATTTCAAACACTATTTCGATGTAAATGCCCCTCTTGGTCCTACTGCCGAAGTCCGGGGAAATACTACAACGCCGTGTGCTCCATGACAGAAACCGGTTACATATGGGATCAACCCAACTCCGAATGGCGTGGACAATGATCCAATCGTTTCGCGGATAACCGAAAGCTTATTGCACTCATCTCATAATATCTCAGTGTCCTCTATGTCGTCTAAAATTTTCAAAAAATGTCCAAATGTGCCAAATTTTATAAATTCTCGAAAGTGCCACATCTCCGTTTGAGGCGCGCTCGAACAACGATTCTAATTTGAGACTGATTCACTAGTAAATGAAATCAAATTTCGTCTAATATTTTCATATTTAGCCTAAGGAGAACCTATTTTTATTTATTTCCTTGAAATGTGCGTTGTTGCGAGTCTCTTATCGTGTAAACTTCACTTATTTCGTTGAGAACTTGTTAAAGTTATGTGAAAATAAATATGTTTATGTAATGTGCGGTTTGTTTCTGATAGATTATTTCCCAATTTTGACCTTGAAAGGGTTAGGAGAGAGCCTTGAGGAGTCAGCTGTGACGCGCATGCGTGAAGCTGAATACGAACAATCAATACAGTACTCAACTCAGGCAAACAGCAAACCAATCTGAACAATAAGTGAGATCACAACAAAATAATGGGTAAAATGGTGCCAATAATTTTGTTTGCTTTTGCGATCGCCGGCATTAATTGTGAACCCGAAACCGTGCGGGATAACTTCGATTACTTCAACTATGGCACCAACGATGAAAATATGCTGAAAAACATAGACCTGCACCCGGTAAGAAAGTTTCAGCTTAATTACTTTGATGAAATTTCTTGTTATTTACTTATTGCTATATTCTTATATTCAGCCAAAAGATGAGATAGTTTTGAGGCCACAAGAAGTGAAGGATTGGCCACAGCAACCGTTGAATGTGGGCCAAATAACCGCCGTATCTATCAACTCCTTAGGACAACCTGTCATCTTTCATAGAGCTGAAAGAGTATGGGACGAAAGGTAACTCTTGAACTTGAAAACAGTATAATGCAAAGTTATACATACGAGTAAGTATATCAATAACTAATGTCCGCTGTTTTTCAGTACTTTCAACGAATCAAATGTTTACCAAAACTTGGACAAAGGTCCCATCATCGAAGATACGATACTCGTCCTGGATCCACATACTGGCACTCAACTACATAGCTGGGGAGCGTACGCTTTCTACATGCCTCATGGCCTGACCGTCGATCATCATGACAATGTTTGGGTGACTGACGTGGCCAAACACCAAGTATTTAAGGTACGTAAAGCAAATTGTATGATTGCCGGATTTATATACTTCATATTAGAAACAATTTTGTCTTATTAACTTATTTGGTAGTAAATCTTGTAAAAGTAGTAGTGGGTCGTTTAAATCACAGCCAGAATAAACATTTCTGAGAATTTTTTGAATTGGCTCTGGGTTTTGTAACTGCACAAGATGGAAAAAATCAGATTCAGTATGTTTTTTGAATTGGAGATCGCACAATTTTTATCTACTCCCGCTGAAATCAATGCGGCTCGAAATTGGAAAAGATCGAAATAAATTTTTGATACAGTCTTTGCGAGCAGCTCTAGTAATTCTTGTGGCAATGCTAAATTTAGCTATCTTTGTCCAATGTAACTGTAATTTTAGACCATAAAAATTGGTTAGATCAACTTTTTGGCATTTTTTTATTGTACAGATAAGTGGTTTTACAGGCATCGTGGAAATAAATCACTAAGACCTTTTCAGTACATGGAGTTAAAGAAATTCGCGTTCTTTTCCAGTACACGCCCACCAACCACAAATATCCGAGCCTAACCATCGGAGAGGCATTCACGGCAGGATTCCCGTACAGACGCCGTGTGCTGCTTTGCATGCCCACCTCAGTCGCTATTGCGACCACTGGCGAAATCTTCGTTGCCGACGGCTATTGCAACAACCAGATACTCAAGTTCAACGCAGCAGGAACTTTGCTGTTGACCATTCCCTCATATTCCGACACCTTGACCTTGAATCTGCCACATAGCGTCACTCTATTGGAGCATCTGGACTTAGTGTGTGTCGCTGATAGGGAGAACATGAGAATAGTGTGCCCGAAAGCTGGGTTGAAGAGCTACGTGAAAATGTTTGAGCCTGTAACGATTATAGAAGACCCCACTTTGGGTAGGGTGTTTGCGGTGGCGTCTCAAGGTGATATGATATACGCTGTGAACGGCCCAACGGCGCAGAATATTGCTGTAAGAGGGTTCACAGTGAATGCTGTTTACGGAACTATTTTGGACACTTGGGAACCGACCACGGTAAGTTTGCACAACTAATTACAAAACCGGACTTCCAAGGATTTTATGTACGTATGGGTAGCGCTTGACTCCAAATCGTCTGATGTTAAGTGACGTTAGAGCCTACGATGGAGCGCGCTCAACAAGGAATGGACGAAGTTTGAGCTTTGATTTCTGTATTAAGAATTAAGTAAGTAAATTCGTTTCTATAGTATAGTTTTTGCTTTATTTATATAGCTAGGATTGGTTTCTGTCAAAGTTCGTCATTAATTAGAGAGTAATAATAATGTTTATACATTCAGGCTCAGACCGATTCGTGCAGTAAGGCTGGCAAGGGGTGGATGCGAAAAGCCGAAGATCGATCGAAGTAGCGAATAATTGGAGAGGCTTAGCAGTGGACTGCGATAGGCTGATGATGATTTGTTTCTTTGGCTAATATATGTAGTAGCGAATAATTGGAGAAGCAGGAATTATAGAACAGGAGAAGATGTTTATGCGGCTACTCAAAATTGTAGGTATTTGTTTCAGGGCTTCACTAATCCTCATTCACTAGCGGTGACAAGAAACGGTTCGCATCTCTACGTGACGGAGATAGGACCGAACAAGATCTGGAAGTTTGAATTAGCAGACGTCTACGACAAATAGAGGATATTGTAGGGAAATATTCTTAGCTGTGTTACTTTGATTTGATGAACGTGAACGCGAATATAATTCGTTTAATGTTATAGTAATGGAATTATTATTGAACTAGCTGCTGCCTGCGGCTCTGCCCGCGTGAAATTTCGTATAAAACATAGCCTATGTGTTAATCTGATGTACAAACTATATTCTTGTAAAGTTTCATTAAAATCCGTTCAGTAGTTTTTGCGTGAAAGTGGAACAAACATCCATCCATCTATCCAAACAAACTTTCGCGTTTATAATATTAGTAGGATTGATGAATAGAAATTGTTTCGTGTGACAAAAGTAAATCTCCATTTTAAATGTATTAGGCAAACAACTAACTTATCGATAACGAAACTAATTCTACGGCACTATTAGAATCACTAGAGATGTTCAATATGTATAACTATTTTTCAAGTAGGCTATTACCTAAAATATATCGAAATATAACTCAAGATTGCTTAGAATTACACTATGTATAATACAAAAGTGTAGAGTTCATAGGTATAATATAGTCCCTAAGCTATAGTAATACTATGTAATAGAAAGACGTAGTCTATTAAATAAATGTACTATTTATTGTTCCTGCCAATCGGCGTTGCGACTTAAATGAATTTTTATTAAACCTATACTTAGTTTTTTTAGCATTAGAAAATGCTAAATTTCGGTGTTTTGGTATGCACGTTAACTAAATAAAAAAAAAACAAACCTCTCTGAAAGTTTCCACCATAAATGATCAATAAGAAGAGGTTGCAAACGCAAAACGGAGTTTTATAATAGTTTAACAGGGTTCGACACGATAAAATAAAAAAGTGCGGTACATTCAATAGTCAATGTAATTGGTCGCTGGTTACTCTATTCTATAACTTGTTTGTTTACCAAATTTCTAATGCTAAAAAAACAAAGCATAGAGAAATTGGAACTAAAGGTCCAATGTCTATAAATCACGCACACATTGAATGGAATTACTTGCTCGAAATATAATGATGTAAGACATACTATAGAAGATGTAGAATCAAAGACGACTTCAATTTATTTATAAAAAAAAAACATAAACGTAGTTAACACTTGGAAGACAAGGATAAACTAAAGCCAAGAAAACTAAACTCAACAATATTTTCGTACGAACAAACTAAATTTACTTTAACTTGAACTTCATAGTATTATGTATGTGTACATAACTATTTATTTACAACAAAAAAGTATCTAAGTTTATCAGTTGTTTAGTACCCATAGTACAAGTTTCGGCTTAGTATGGGACTAGATGGCGCTGTGTAGCCCAGTGTAGTATGTTCATTTATTTATTATTATTATATTTTACTTAAGACATGAAAATAATTGTGTTTTGGCTAATTTGAAGAACTTCCATAATAGTCTAATTTATTGGCGCATTCATGGTAGGTAGAATTTTGTATGGACCAAAACTTTTGGGATGCTCGTAGGAATTATTTCAAACTTTAAAAGTGTAGTAACCTGTTAAAGAGTATGATTAAAACCAATAAATCAAAATAATTTCAGAGAGGTGTTTTATTTCTTTAAGGTTTGATTTTCGATGACGGAACAATCTTTAACAGGTAAGAAAACCTATGCCAGGAAGTCATTTAGTACCTATAAGTAGTCTTATTGTATAAATCATGATTTTTCAGCAGTATTACCTTTTATCAGTCTCTTAAGATTTTTTATTATGCGCTAAAAGGTAGTATGTAAACAAACAATTTAAGTATAATTTGTATTTTATTTTATAAATAGTTAGAATTGTTTTATTTTATTTACTTACATTTAATTGGATAAATTACCTATGTAAGTATAATGTGTAAATTGCAATAAACATAGATAATTATGAATAAATACACATCTATTTCATATCATATACATCCTGTAACATTCCTACTTAAAAATACACACAGGTCGTATTAAATTACCTACCTTACCATTTTACTTGGTTTTTTTCACCACTTTCATAAAGAAAACCATATCTGAAACAAAATAACATACATTAAAAAAATATTCAGCCGAATTGAGAACCAAGACCTTGCGTTTTTAAAAGTAGTTCATAAAATAGATTGTCGTATCGTATTCGTAAGTGAACGCAATACTTTTTGTGTATGATGTTGTATGTAAGTATACCCATAATCGCCACGCTGGGCAGGCGGGTTGGCGATCGCAGGGCATAGCTTTTTGCTCCTATGACGCTGCTGCCCGTCATCCGCCTGTGGTATTTAGCTACGCCTTCTATCGTGATGGTTTTACCGCCACCATTCGGTTTGCCAGAGCCTCGTCTGTTGTTCGGCAGGATGCACCACGGGCAGGTGAGGATGGCTTGGAGCGAAAAGGTGATACGTCGCTCCCTTACATCCCATATACAACGATACTCACTTATAAATATAACCATGACGACGGCCAGCATGATCCACAGCCAGCACTTCCACGCGCTCCGGCTGTGCTCCTGGAGCCTGTCCGACTCCTTCTTCAGGGACATTACGTTGCGATCGGTCAGATCTGAGGACTTCTTCAATGCCTGCCACACAACAAAAACATCATTATGAACAACTTTATCGACATACATATTTTTTCCCTATCTTTGATCTGCAATCGGCTCACGAGCCATAAGATGTGTTTCCAGATTTTATGCCTGCAGGACATTCCATTAAATGTCACCATAATATCAGTTCCGTTATAAAATATAACAATTGTGTAAATAAGTTTGGGAAGCCCTGGACTGGTGAAGAAAACAGCACTCTTTTTTTATTGTGGTTCGACATATTGGCTTCCCTACGCCTGATGGAAAGCGAAATAGAAGCCCAAGTCGCTGTAACAACGGGCAAGTAACTGGTCAGTTACCTTGCCACCACCATGCCGGCCCAACCCTAACCCCCCACAAGCTCCGAAAACCCTACTCACCGGCAGAAACACGATCCAGAGGTAATTTTGCTGCAGTATTCTATAGGGTGGAGGTCCTTCCCCGGACGGGCGGTTCAGTTCAAGCGACGATTCGCTATGCCCTACCTCTCTTAAAACAAGTTTAAAGAACAATATGTTATAGCGATTAGGAGACAAGAAAGAGAAAGCTGTAGTTAGAATTTGAGGTCGGTGCCGCATTGGTGAAGGTATTATGGACTAAACTCCTATAATACATATAACGTACCTCTGTATCCGCCTTGATGATAGTACTAGCGATCTGCGACTGCTCCTTCAGACTCCTCGTGAGCATCACCATGTTCTCGGCCACCTTCTCCTGCATGTTCTGGTGGTACTTGAGCAGTGAGTCGATGTCCTCCTGACTGCTGCTATTGCTGGTGAAGTTGGGTGCTTTGATTATGTTCCTTTTGCGTAACGTGTCGTCTTGGTCTTCTGTGAATACAATTCAAAACTGTATTTCAACAAATGTTTCAACTTATAAAGCTATGAGACATATTGCCTATCATAGATTCCAGAATTATACAAGTGGAGCAAAACAATTATGTTCTGGTATTTGAGCCACCTAAAAAGGAAATGGGGTCGTCCACACAGGAGATGGGTGGACGATATAAGGAAAGTTGCAGGAGCAACTTGGACCAGACTGGCCATTGATAGAAAAGCATGGAGAGTTGGAGGAGGCCTACGTTATATAGCAAACAGATGCTTACATCCGAGGAAAGGCAACTAATAAAGATTCCAGAACAGCGACCTGTGGTGTGAAGCTACTATTCTATGCTACTACAAAAAAAAGGAAATGTTTCTGCACTGATATTACATACAAATGGAATAATAGTTAATTTCTATAGCTACATCGTCACTCCACCTGGCCTGAGGACGGCTGGCAAGTGCTGAATGCGAGAAGCCCAATATTGAGCACAGTGGTGAACCTAGGGGGAGGCCTATATCCAGCAGTGAACTGATGTGGGCTTATAAAGATGATGATGCAGATAGCTACATATCTATGAGGGTGCGTTTTTACAGAAGGGTTAAACAATAAGAAACATTTACCAATGATAATTATACAATGGACAGTAAATGAAATGTTTGATTTGAGCAGTAAGTTTAAGATTGAATGTAGTCACTGAATAAATATTTTTTTCTTTCTTTCAGTAGGTATCATTGGCAGCAAATTCTCGTTAGCTACTACCACTACCGCTACTGTGGAACCCACACTTATACTGTGTGAAAAAGTATTTATAGTACCAACCTAGACCAAACAGTTCTGAGCGTAACTCGACACCATACTTGGCAACAGTCTTTTGGTGTATCTCCTGTGCAGAAGCATCTGCACAGATGGTTGCAGCACCATGGGATAATTGCTGGACGGCTTCCAACTAAAATGAAAAACAAAACATATATGTAATTACATCATCATCATCTTTACCCATCACCAACCAATCTCAGTCATCTCAGTCCACAGCTTTTTTTTTTTTTTTTTTTTTTTTTTCTAAATGACTACGATGATGGCCAGGGCGGCCTTGTCATCATCACCGGACTGTTGGGGGAGCGGAAGGCTCTCACCCCTAAAAATTTAAGCAACGGCGCTGAGGGCGCCCCCTGTGGGGCTCGAGCCTCGGCTCAGGGCGTTGCTGGGAGATGCCCTACGGACGTATGTTTGGGGAGAAAAGCGACCAGGCGCGGGCCGGTATCTAGAAAAGGGCGCGAAAGCTGGGGGGCGACGCGACGGGAGTCCCCGCCGGAAGGGACGGAACGACGGCTGTCTTGAAGTGTGGTTTGTCGCGAGTTGTTCGGCGGCGGTCATGGCTAAAGTGATGGGGTCGTCGGCCTCCAAGAGGACGTGGCGGGGGCGGCGGCGTGCGCCGCGGAGCTCCTCAAAAGCGTGGTAGTTGGAGGCGTGGACCACTAAGGGGTTGGGGTGATGAAGGGCAGAGTCAAAGAAACGTTTTGAGCATTGTTTAAAATACTGCGCGATGGTAGGCAGCTTTAAATCAATGTGTAGGTTTTCGTTTCGGAGGAACCATGGAGCGCCGGTGGCCCTGCGCATGAATCGGTTTTGGATCACTTGTAGCCTATGGATTTGTCGAGGGGCCGCGTGCGCGAATGCGACGCTAGCGTAGGACATTATCGGTCGAATGCATGTCGTGTAAAGTCTGACCTTATTTCTAAGGGACAGTTTACTACGCTTGTTGATGAGGTAGTGTAGGCGGCCTAGCGCGAAAGCGGCTCGGTCGCGTACGACTTTAATGTGTTCTTGGAATCGGAGTCTATTATCAAGGTGTACACCCAAGTACCGGACCTTCCGTTCCCAAGGGATTGGACGCCCGTACATTGTTATGGGTGGCGCTGAAGGGAGGGCTGCACTCCTACGGAAGAGGATGGCAGCGCTCTTTTCAGGGTTGACTTCGATCCTCCATTTCCTAAACCACTCGCCTAGGCGGTTTGCGGCGTTTTGGAGGGTCTTTGTGATTTGGGCCAGTTTGTGCGATGAACAGTAGATGGCTGTGTCATCTGCAAAAAGGGCCGTCTGTGCCGTGAGGGGAGCCGGTTCAAACTTCGGAAAGTCGCTCGTATACAGGGTGAAAAGTATGGGGGAGAGCACGGATCCTTGGGGGACGCCAGCCCTTATCGGGTGGGGGCAGTCCACAGCAGTCACACAATAATATTAAATATCTGAATTTTTCAATAGTTACCATATCCTAAAAGACATAAATTAAAAAGAAAAACAAAATTGACTTCACTTTAATACAAGATTCCCATAAGCTACTACCATGAGTGCTTAAAGATCTTCTTTTTATTCAACAATAAATTGTGTAAACATTTACATATTTTAAGAACTAGATATTATGAAAAATTCATATCAAATGGCTTGTCAACACAAGTAGACTGTGAGACAACGGTTTGCTGTAACCTTTAATAATACTAATTTTGTTTAAGACTAAAATATAATAGTTTATTTCCGCAAATAGATTCACTAGTAATACTTGTTGTATGTTAAAACAAATTCGGCCCATCCTGTTGACGGCCCACACCAAAATAGGCGCTCAGACATCAAGAATTACCTTTTCTATAGGACTGTTCAAAGTAGCAGTTTGGATGAGACCTTTTAAGAATGTGGTTCTTTTTGTGTATTCTGCCAGCACATCTTTGGCAGGCTTGCTGAAAATTAACAGAAGAATGATAAAGTTTTATAGATAATTTACATAATTAGTAGGTATATATTTAAAATCTGGCGTTCTGTTTGTATTCCGATATAAGATTAATATAATTTACATGTTTTCCTCAGTAAGTGTGGGAGTCTTTCGTTTGCAAGGTAAAATTAGTCAATTGCCGATTATTAATTTTATTGAAAGCGGATTTGCCAGCCCCAACATCTTCTCAACGACGTGAATCAAACTATCAAACTAGGATATTTGACGAGGTTTAAACAAGTAAACGAAAACAAGTAAAAAGTAGAAACGACATTGTAAAAGACTGAAAACTGCCTGTATTTTATTGATGTTATTTAAGACAAAGTATAAAATAACATACTCAGGTCCTGTTTTCAGCTCGGTCATCATCTCAGATAGTGACTCCACGTACTTCTTCAGTCTCCAATTGGAATCCACAGGCTGATCTTTGGCAATCTGTTCGCACTTATTTAGCAACTGCCGAACATTCATTTCCAACCGAGATCTCTTAGGCAAAGTTACGGGACACATTCTTACTTTTTCGACGGTCATTATTTGTGCCGTCTTTATTATTATACTCGCAATCAATCTCTGTAAAATCAATATTTTTTAAAGAATCAAAACGTAAACACGAACAACGACCAACGAGTCAAGTCAACGTCAGTGTCGTCAGTCAATCAAATCAATACATGTCAAGATGACTTTTCACTTTTTTATTCTTAAAAAATAGGGAAGCATGTTATCATAAAACATTTATCGATAAATAGTTTACAAGTTTTAGTTTGTTTGTTTTGAATAGAATAGAATAGAATAGAAAAAACTTTATTTGGACACATAACACAAACAAAACAGAGAAAAGAAAATACACATTTAAACAAAAACAAAATACAACTTGTTGGTTAATAAAACGAAAAATGCGCCCAAAAAGGCGTCCACTCAGCTATTGTTACAGCAAACCTTTACTGTAACGCTGGTTTTCAGTGGAAACCATCGATAATGATCGGTAATGACACCGGTCAACGTAAACAATAATAATAATAAATAATAATAATAATAATTTCTTTATTTCCTCTTCACAATCAGGATCTTAATCTAGTAGTCTAATATAATAATATATTAACTATAATATGTTTGGTAGTAACAACAAAAATTAAGAGTGCATATAGATACTACTACTAACGTAAATATAAAAAATATAAAAAAAAAAATTTGTTATGTGGGATTAACATAAATTATGACGAGGCAAGGAATACCCAGTTAAACCCTGATCCTTTTGTAAAGTGTATTTTTGGTGTTTTCTCAACAATTTTTAAATTAGTATCCAATGCACAAAATGTTTTTCATATTATTTTGTTTGCAATGATTATTGTTTTATCAAATTGTTACTTAACAAATTATATACTTTAACAAAAAAAATTACATTTAACGAACTTACGTTTTCAAAATTTACACAGAAATGTTCTTATGCATAGGTATTTAATTTTAGAGGGCTCAAAGTAGCTTCTCAAAGTAAATAGTTTATAATCACCGTGCCCGTATACTTTAAATAGATACAATTTTAAGTATTTGCAGAGATTGTCTACTCTAAAATGACGTGCTCCACTCCATAAATATTTTATTTAGATGTGTGAGTGCAAATATTAATACCAGCACTATGATATCTGTGTGAGAGCGCCGATTTTATTGATTGATTTGACATGACGGCTAGCTAATCAGGTGATTAATTCGACAATGTACGCTCTATGGAGCAGCGTAAGTCACATTGTATGAATTATGGCGACTTTTTGTCTCACGAGTTCACTATCAAACTAAATTAGTTGGACAACAAATCCGAGAATTGCACTGTTTCTATTTTTAATTTAACCGTCAACTGAACGACCAATCGTACTTGCATTGTTTTTTTGTAATGTTCATTTTGCAATCTGCTTGTGAGCGTAACAACGGTGGTGGGGCGCGTCATTTTAGATTTAACTATCTCAGTATCTCCAAACAAATGTATCGATTAAGCGACCTTAACTACACATGCCACACGTCACATCCCTACATAATTTTTTTTAAAACTTAATCTGCTTTCTGGAACCAAAGTATTTTCAGCCATCCGTTCGGATGGCTCCTAGGTATTTTGTTTGCTTGGCATAATGTTGACAAATGGTCTTTGAGTGTATTCTTCTCATGTATTAAAAAATCATTTTACAAATCAAAAGTTTGCTGTCATTGTTGTACAGCGGTGAAACAATTTTTATTTTCGCAATTGATTAGTAATTATTGAAGATATTCGCATATTTGATCTTGTTATTCTAATATTTTTACATTAAAATGGTAAGTCCATCGGATTGGTGTTGTACATTAAATGAGTTTTGATATTTTAGGTTAGTTAGTTATTGCTTGGTCATTCAAGTTTTTACTGTATTTATTTGTTATTTTTCCAGGCGCGTCGTTATGATACACGTACAACAATATTCTCGCCGGAAGGTAATTTTAATTATATATTTAATTAATGTGACACCAATTGTGAACATGATAAATTAACGAATGATTTCGTGTTCGCAGGCCGGCTTTACCAAGTCGAATATGCTATGGAAGCTATAAGTCACGCTGGTACATCGCTCGGCATCCTGGCTACAGACGGGATCCTTTTAGCAGCAGAGAGGAGGAACACAAATAAACTTCTGGATGAAGTGTTTTTCTCTGAGAAAATCTACAAGTTAAATGATGATATGGTATGTTCGGTGGCTGGTATCACCTCGGACGCCAATGTGCTGACCAACGAACTGAGACTCATAGCTCAGAGGTACTTGCTGCAGTATGGTGAATCAATTCCTTGCGAGCAGTTGGTATCGTGGCTCTGTGATGTCAAACAAGCTTACACACAGTATGGAGGTTTGTGAAATGTTTATATTTTTCTTAGAAATTTTGATTTTCAGTTTATGTTCAAGTTAGTAGTATGTTGAATGAAATAGACATATTAGGTATAGTATGTGACCCCTTATCCGGTGGATTATGATGAAGGCAAAGACTATCCTGACTAAACTTTAACAAAGTACCACAGAATATTGTTGAACTACCAATACATAGGTTTAAGTCTCATATTAAGTCATGTCTTATGAAAAAAGGATATTATAAAATACAAGACTTCCTAGACGATAATATTACATGGACATAATGAGCTGCTCGCCTGCACTTAACAAATATTGTATTAATGTATGACATCAACAGTATGATGATTATGTATATTTTTAAAAAAAAAGCCAAAATTGATGAGTTTCTTGCGGCACTTCTTCTCATCAGGCCTCATCCTTATCACGTCGAAGTGCTAGTAGGGAAAAAAAAAAGTTTGACGTGCAAAAGAATTTACTTGTAAATCTACTTGCAGAAATAAATTATTTTATTTATTTATTATTTTATTTAAATGTCACTTAAAAATAACAATTTTTATAATTTTTGCAGTTTGCAGAAAATGCTAGCAGAACTAGGTTGACTTTTGTTACTATAAATAAATAAATTATACTCCCATTGTTAAAAAGCTTGAAAATCTACTTTTGATTTTAGAATTTTACAATCTCAGATTTGCCATTTTAAAACAGTTTTTGAAGCTTATTGTAAATTTGTGAACTGGATTCAATGTAAAATCTTTTTTTTTTTAAATTTATTTATTGGCTAAACATTACATTAATATATCAAATTAATACAGTATTCGAACACCACTGAGGTTTATATTGATCTACATGTGTGTCTTGTATTTTGGGTACTAGAGATAGATTTGAGACTAAACTTCATAGTCTATACTTATAATAAATCTGTAGAGAGGTCAATTCTGTACATAAAACATTTTTTCAAAATAACTATCAGGGGGTGATAAGTGATCGATACTGATACCAAAAATGCAATCAGTAAAATTTTTGTCTGTCTGTCTGTCTGTCTGTCTGTCTGTCTGTCTGTCTGTCTGTATGTTCGTTATAGAAAAAAAAACTACTGAACAGATTTTGACGAAACTTGGTACAATTATTCTTCATACTCATGGGCAGGTTATAGGATACTTTTCATCACGCTACAATCAATAGGAGCGGAGCAGTGACGGGAAGTGTTGGGAAAACGCGAGAAATTTAAACCTGTATGTTTGAACGCGCATTACGCGAAAACTACTGCATAGAATTGAATGCGGTTTTCACCAATGTATTGCTAGAGGTCTAACTTAAAACTTAGGCACAAGGTATAGATGGGTATTAGGTATATGGAAGTCCGTTATTTTTAAAACCCGATATCCACGCGAGCGACGCCGCTGGCACAGCTAGTTTTTAATAAATATTTGATTTATTCCAGGCAAGCGGCCTTTTGGTGTGTCCATCCTGTACATGGGTTGGGACAAACACTACGGCTACCAACTCTATCAGTCCGACCCCAGCGGTAACTATGGTGGATGGAAAGCCACTTGCATTGGAAACAACAGTGCGGTGAGTGAAGAATGCAATTAGAAGTTAAATAAGAAATAATCACTTTTTTTCCCTCCATCTGCCAACAGCCGGCCAGCCAAACAGATATGTTACAACACAACACAGACCTATTTAAATATTCACTATCAATATAAGGTCCTAAAGATTTTTCAAAAATTTTAAGTGTATTTGGTTTCTACAACTGAATAGCACCTATTTTGCATATTTAAAGAGTAACATAATATACAAAATGTTCCTATTCCATAATAGGAACTCAATTTTCTATTATACAGAGTTTATACCCTGGGTTTTAAAGCAAAATCAATTGAAAAAGGCAATGAAAAATGTCACTGAAACTAATTCCATTAAGACATTGTCTTGTCCAGTATTCAAGACATCATAGTTGATGCTATGAAGCCATTATAATTAATTCTTGATGAGAAAAGTTTTTCAAATAACTGATCAAAGTAGTGGTTCAATCTATATCTAGAAATACTATTTTGCTGTTTCAGGCTGCTGTATCAAGTCTCAAGCAGGAATACAAGGAAAATGAGACCACTCTAGCTGAGGCCCAAGCTTTGGCCATCAAAGTCCTGAGCAAGACCTTAGACATGACCAAGCTTACACCAGAGAAAGGCAAGTGAAGTACTTAACAATGATCGGGTGTTTACTATGTATACCTAGGGTAAGAGCCTTCTGCTCCCTCAACAGCCTGGTGATGTTGACAAGGCTGCCTTGGCTATCATTGTAATCATATAAAAAAAATTATGTCTGGAATGCAAGTACTTGAGAGGATAATATAAGATTAAAAGATTATTGGTACATTTAATCTGAGAGAGCCATCCACTTTCCTAACTCGATTTATGGATGGCAATTATGCTTGCGAGGACTATGTCATCCACAAATCAGTCAATGAGGGTGTTTTAAAATGAAATATCAGGTCGAGCTGTCATGTGATTGGTCAGCTGCTTTGTAAACGTCAGTGTCATGTCAATATCAACCAATCATATCACAATAATTGGACCTGCTGCCTATGTGGTGGATTCCTTTTTTCAGAAAATTCTCATTTGAAAAGATTTTTATTTTAACTTAATTTTTTTTTAATTTCCAGTGGAAATGGCAACACTGACTCGCAAAGACAATAAGACCATCATCAGAGTTCTGTCAAGCACCGAGGTGGAGAAGCTGATTGCAGCGTTTGAGAAGAGCGAGGCCGAGGCAGAGGCTGCCAAGAAAGCGGCCCTCCCTAAGTCGTAACTCACATTTTGTACCGTTTGATTTAAGTTTTCTCTTACATGGCACATTAAAATATTTTATTTGCTATATTTTTTTTTTTGTTTTATCTATAAACTAGCTGTGCCAGCGACTTCGTCCGCGTGGAATAGTTTCTTGGGTAGTGATTTTAAGTGCCTTAATAAGTGCCTGGCAGCTGGCAGCGGCGCGGCGCAGATCTCGGCGCGCTTTATATACCCGCGCAAACGTACAGCAGGCTCGACGTGATTAGTTAAATGGGCGTAACTTTTTTATTTATGGACCGATTAACATGAAACAAACACTAAATGTTAAGGGAAGCTTCCAGCAATATATTAGCAATAAAACCGCATCTTAATCGGATACGCGGTTTCTGAGATTAGCGTGCACAAACATACAGACAAACAGACAAAAATTCCAAAAATCATTGTTTTGGGTACTATTGCATTAATAAAGGCCTCCCATAATATTTTTTCACATATATCTTCCATGTACAGACAGCGATTCGTTACATTTTTATTATATGTATAGAAGAAGATATTTATAAGTAAAAGAGTCAAAGATGGTCATGGTCATCATCAGCCACTCATAGTCTGCTGGACATTGGCCTCTCCCATATTGAGCTTCTCGTATCATATAACTCACATAAAATCTCATTAATGACGTTTGTTAGGAGTCTTTTCTGAGATTTGAGTGGGGTGGGGGATTTTAGATAGTCATCTCCTAAGGGAGAGAAAAGAGGCGTGAATTTGCACGGGAGTTCTTAAATTTTGATGTTGATAGGTTTTCGGCAGATTATGTAAATATATAAACACTCCATATAATGCTAACATATGGATATGACCTTTAAATTATTAATGTTACTGATGATGATGATTTGTTGTGAATATTGATGAAATTGGCGCAAAATAAAACTAAGCCATACAAAAAAAATATTTATTCCAAAAACATTCATTCGAATTCAACGGTATTGGTCACTTAATCTACTTTATATTATTATACTAAATAACAATACAAGTAACTACTTATAAACTAAAGTATAATAAATATATGGAAATAAATATGACGTGATTTATATGTATGTACCTTAATTGACACTATGGAAATAAAATTGCTGTGAGTGTAAACCAAATAGGATTTTGTGAACAATTTTAAAAAGTAGTGATTCAAAATACCTACCAAAATTTCAAAATTCTTATACATAATCATATTCTTATGCATAAAAAATTTGCCACACTTCATATCATATCATGCTGCATACAGAGTTTTTATTTTATTTTCTGAATTATTATAATTGCCCCTTATTCTTAAACCTAAAATAATTTAAATATTACATTTGACATAGTAACTGCTGAATTAATTTACTGATGTTTTATTAGTCTCTGTAGGTATGTTTTAAAAGTCCCTCGTGTAAAAGGTAGTAGCAATTAGGTAGGTAACAAGCATTGAAGTTGTTTGGTTCCAATTTCCGATTTGGCAAACGTTCCCATTTTTAGGGATGTATGTGCCAAATACCAAAAAATTATAAAATACCAACAATTCTTGACAAATCTTCAGACTAAAGTTTAAAAAACCATGAAACTGTTAATTTACTTTCTCTTGGGCTTTAGGCATGTTGAGTATCAATTGCTCCATTGTAATAATCACCAATCTGCCATAATTCTGATCATGTGTGTCATCCAATAGGCTTGTTTCCATAAAAAAACTAATTAGTCCGTCTTCTAGATTATTCAAAAATAAAGAATACGTATTTTTTCATTTGTAAATTAGACCAATAATTACAAAGATATAGCCCGTTAAAGTTTCGCGTGACGTCACGCCGTGCAGCGTTTTGTCGCACGGCGTGACATCAAACACCCCCACTCCTAAATTTTGATGCTTTGTATCTTTGTTATTTTTCGTGTAAATGAAAAAAGGAAAAATATGTGTCCAATTGATTTTTATAATCGAAAATACGGACTAAATATAATGTAAGTATTTTGACCCTGGAAACATCCCTATTGTTCCCAGCAACTCTCACTTAATCTGCCAGCATTGTGATCATTGGATGGGAAAATTACTGGACCAGAATTTACAGACAGTATATTAGGTCGATACGATCCAAGCCTTGCAATAGGTATAAGTTGTGGTTGGAGAAAAAACTAAATTCTAGTTTCAACATCCAGTGCTATTGTTTCGAATGTGGCAAAGCTTGCAGTCTGGAACGAAAGCTATAGAAGCCAACGGGACTATTTAATGGGATGACACTGATATTTTTAAAGGAGTCTTATGATAGGTACCTATACCTAGTTGTACCAACTCTTAGCACTTCTAAGCTGACAATATTTAATTTCATCATCAATAAATCACGCAGTACTATCCCCACCGGTGGACCCATTAATTTTTTTAACTAGTCACAGATCCCTAACCATTTTAACAATGTTTAAAACGGATTGGCCCATTATATAAGCCAGGACCGCTATTACGAAAGCCATCAGAGCTTTCGAAAGACCTTCTCGTGTTGTGCTGAAGTAAGGCATATTGAATCCCATGGCCAACGTAATAAGGCCCATTGATAAAGCCATCATACCGAAGGCGACGTGGAATATCTTCATTGGTTTACTTCGTATCCTTAGGCGTACTTTTGCAGAGAATAGGGCCATTATTCCCGATATGAAGCTCACTTGTGAGAATGCCAGTGCTATGACACCTGTAGAAAAATAAAAAATAGGTAGGTGTCTATTCAAAATTTTATTTAAACAAATCGTTAAACAAGAGGAAGTTAAAAGAGAGAAAAACATAATATCAACATACCTACATTATATTTCATACCTACTTAGATTAAAGTAAAAGTTATTGCGTCATGCTCTCTTGGCGTAGCTAAATGCCAAAGACCGATGACGGTCAGCAGCGTCATCGGAGCGTACGCCCTGCGATCGCCAACCCGCCTGCCCAGCGTAGCGATTATGGGCATATCCTCAGTCCAGATGTTTGTCCTAAGTGGCGAATAACTGGAGAGGCATGTCCAGCAATGTACTGCTATGGACTGATGATGATGACACATAACATCAGCTGAATTTAAGTTCTCTGGAATAGTAGGATTGCTGAGAACTTGACTTCAGGCGCTTTGAAATGCGTAAGTTTGTTTGGGTAGCTGCATGTTTGTTAGTCTTTCACGCAAACAGTAGTTTTGTTTTTAAACGGATTATATTGAAACTGGACTGTAATATAATTCATACATTAGATTAACACAGGCTACACCACATGACTGTGCCCGGGACTTCGTCCGCGAGGAATAGTGCCTTAGTTCATTCGCGTTAAGAAAATAGTGACTGACAGGTCACTGACAGGCCACTAGCCAATTAAAACGCTAGAAATTATAATTTCTAGCGAATGAACTATAGTAAACATACACGTAGTTCAATATTTACGTTAACAAAATTAGGTAAGACTAGAAATAGATATAATCTACTGACTACTTTGTCCACTGACTATTTAGAGAGCGGTAACGCTTTTTAGTAAAAAAAATATGTTCCGTTGACTTTTTTTGAAGTAGGTCCCCAAATTAATCATTTATCATTGTTTGCACAACTTACCAATGTTATCAAGCAAAAAGATAAGATAGAGCAATTGAATTTTATCTCGACTGTATCTTCGGCTTCTCTTGAAAATATAGGTAACTATGATCATAATTTTTTACTATGCCCACTTTGTAGTTTTTCTAACAATTGTAAATTAAAGAAATCATACTTACATACCTAACCCTTCAAAATCTTCACCTGAATAAAATATTTGGTTATATTGGTTGGTGCCTGTAATATGTAGCAGATCCTAGCTTAAACAACTGCGCCCATATTTAGTGTCAGTCTCATCGCGGATAAGCACTATTTATTTCGAGTTTCAATCGCACCCTTCCTACAAAGTCCTTTGAATAAATAAATGTAAATTTATTTGATTCTGCCTGCCCTGGCCAGCCGCTGATGACAAGCGGCCGGCACTCCTGGTCCGGGGATATTTGCCGGGGTATTCCCCGGCTTCTGAGGAGCAATGGAATGCTCCCCGGGAGGACTTCGTGCAACATTGTAGTTGCACTCACCACACCGTACGCCCCATAGAGTGGTTCGAACATTTCATTCCCTCGGTATACCATACCAAACACATTGTATAATACGAGTATGAACTTACCACATATCCCATGTGCCGTAGATACTTGCATGTCGTTCTCTGCTAGAGCCAAGAAAGTGCCTGCCATTACGAATAAGGAGCCGATCAGTTGTAAACAACCGTGGACTATGCGTTTGGAGTCCGGCGACAGTTGGAACGACCAGGAGTTGTGTTTGTGCAGGGTCAGCACTGCTTCAGTGAGGAACAGTTGGTACTGAAATGGGAAAATCAAGCTCTTAGATCAGTTGCGGGCTAAATTTTTAATGGCCGTGGCATACTACATATTTACCTATACACTAATGCTATAAAATTTTATTCGAAGGCTCTGCTTCTCAGGCGTGAAACATTACCTACTCTTATTAAAACGACCTAACCCAAAATTGTTGAAAAATGATTTTATGTAAAAAAGCCTTCCCTGATGGAACCTGGACGGGGCGTATTTAACACTTTACCGCCGTAAATTGCCCATCACAGTCTTAGGCAAAAAGAATATTCTACTATTCAGGGTAAGCTACTGCTTACCCCCGCCCGATGGAAAGCGAAAGAGTAACTAGTAGACTCTAATAAACGTTTTTCTATTCTATTCTAACCCAAGTCGACGTGGTAACGGAGAAGTAACCAACCTACCCACTTGTTGTAGCCATTACCCCTTGCCAGCTTGCGAGATCACTCTGGTAAGATGCACGAATCGTGACAGTTACTTCTTTTCATGGATCGTAGTTACTTCACTGGTGTTTTGCCGAGTGTATGGTGGTCGCCTAGCAATGCAAGGCGGGTATACCAATAGTCAGTGGCGGCGCTAGGCGTCGGCGACGTCGGCGACCGCCGACGGCCTCGCTCCTGTGGGGGCCTCGCAAAAAGTTTAAAAATGCTAAATTTTAAAGGTGAATTATAAAATAAATATGACCAATTATAATTACATATTTCTGACTGGGTAATGAAAAAGGCCTCGCAAAGCTGATGTCGCCGACGCCTACATTTGGTCTAGCGCCGCCACTGCCAATAGTTGACTGGTAAAGAATGCCTTTACGGCATGCATTAAGTCCGTATGTACGTACACAGTTTTATGTGCAATAGAGATCTAGAAGTCTCTTAATCAACTCTTACCTACGACGCTCGTAAGACATGATATAAGGAAAGGTGCGGTAGTTTGTATCCCAAAAACAAAAAAAAAGTTTACACAAAATCTTTTACAGGCTTCATTATCAGCGTGAAAACTCATTAAGATTCAAATCGAATACCATCTCATTAATGTGGCTACGAGTAGTTAGCGGATTGCAGCTTCCCCAGTTCATGTCACGTGATTGGCGTGAAGCTTGGTAAATGTGCGTGAGTATTAACATTGCTTATTACCAACAAATCCAGCCACAATCTTTCCCAAACGGCAAAACAAAACAACACTGAAAAAAACAGTGAAAAGTCTTACACCAGTGCCCGCAAATACTATATGAAGCTGCAAGTTGGTAATCCCTCCATTCGGCGTAGACGTCAGAGCAAAATGCCACAGCACAAACACCACGATCGCACTCATCATATGGTGGAGCTGATTGAACAGCTGACAGATGGCTCTCCAGGCCGACAGCCAAGAATTGCTGTACTGATCCCCGCTGTCTTCATCGTAATCGGGAGCCCGGGTCACCTCCGCCTGGTAAGGAACATGCTCCCTCACTTCGAAAACCTCTATCTTCTCCACAGACTGCTGACTGGTACTAGGCCTATCCATATTCTCACGTTTCCACCTGAACACTTCAGCGAGACGCGGCCTCATGGAAACTGTACGGACCGACTGAGGTACTCGCTAATCTAATGAAAAAATTCGGCCGCTTGATCTCGTACCTATCGGGTATTGACAAGATTACGGTTTGCGTAACATTGCGATAGCGCGAGATGATACAATTGTGATCCGAAATCGACGATAATCCTACGAATACTATGAGTAATGTCGAAATGCTTCCGAAGGAGTGGCTCGCCGGAGCAATCTTGACCTGAATTAGGGATAGGAATATATGGGTCTTAGTAGCTATCTATGTTTTAGTAGATATACCTACCTATTCATGTGTGTACCTATCAATAACCAAAGTCGATATTCAAGTCAATGTAGGTATCTATATAGAGGTATGCAAGGTTATTCACAAAGCTTATTTCCTTCATTCAGAAACTTTCCGGCACGGTCATTCAAATCTTCACATTAGTCTAGTAAGTACGAGTACATACCTAAATCAAATAATGTCAAATTTGATATCGTTTGAAATTGAGCTCGTGGGGGGTTAGGGTTGGGCCGGCATGGCGGTGGCAACTGACAAGTAACTGACCAGTTACTTGCCCGTTGTCACAGCGACTTGGGCTTCTCTTTCGCTTTCCATCAGGCGTAGGGAAGCCATTATGTCGAGCCACTATAAAAAAAAAATATATTGACATTCATCCAAAGTTTCCGAATCCTAGCAGAAATATTTATGAATCGCCCCGCAGTTTGAAACTTAGGCATAAACTTACCTTTATCCTTTCATGCAATGTACCGAAAGTGCTCTTATCTTTCAGTAGATATGTAAATGTAAAGACAGGGTGTATTGTGTGCGGGATTTGCTAACCCAGTCATATCCCTATCCTTTATGCATCCCTATCCTAATATCTATATTAAATCGCAGGTACATCTCACAGCGACTCAAGTAATAAGGAGGATTGCCATAGGTAGATATGGTCATTCTAAAACTACCTTCAACGCTTACCTACTAATCACAACGGGGGAAGTAGGAACTAAAAAAAATAGACAGTTGATCTTTAGTTTCTTTTTTGAACTCGCCGCGTTATTAGGGATTCCTCACGCCTCCAATTAATAAAGCGCTAATGAATGCCCACCGCAGGCATCAGCTTAGGGTTCCAGAAGCGGGGGGCGGAGACCCATCCGTCTCCGCGATAACACGAGCAAGGGGTCATTTGTGTTCCTCAATTATGGAGTTTAGATAGATGTTTTTACTTGTTTTCATAGACTTAACCAAAACTAAAAATACGCTATTATTTTTGAATAAGCTAAAAGACGGACTAATTACAATAATTTTTAGCCATAACAGCCTATTATGTGCGCAATTTCAACTTCCTTTCTCTCCTTTCAAGAATAAATACTTATACAGCATGGTTAGGGTTGCTAGGAACACACGGCACTTACCAAAACCGCATCTTGAGTAAGACGAGGCAAAAGCTACGCGGTCATTACCTCCCTGTAACATTACACTCGGTCAAGCCGCATCCCGTCCTCTCGCGATTATAAATCGATGCCCGTCCGAGCGATCTATCGATTACGGACGATTATCGATACGATTTATCGAGACGCGGCGCGTTGACGTTTGATTGTTTTGTACTAATAGTTCAGTCAATCGAGATTTAACTTTGCTATAGAGGGGGCTGAAACCAACCGGAAACTTTTATTTCATGATCCTGTAACTAAGCATCAAAAATTTAGGGTACCTACCTAAATAGGGAACCTTTTTCACAGCGACTCAATCTGTTTTGTCAAATACTTATAAGTATCTACTTTTCGCGAATTCCACATAATTTAGTTGTTTGATGGAGATGCGCACTTCAATACAATGCATATTATCTACCCAGGTAGGTATATTATTACATATGTGCTAGGCCAAACTGCAAGGGAGCGACCTATCACCTTTTCGCTCCAAGCCATCCTCACCTGCCCGTGGTGCATCCTGCCGAACAACAAACGAGGCTCTGGCTAACCGACTGGTGGCGGTATAACTGTCGCAGGCAAATTCTATAATTCGCTCGTATACAAACGGCGTCGGCAGTTTAGAAAGATAAATACGTGTTATAAAATGCCGAAGGCAAATTGTCATCGTATCAACGTCGACTTGGTTTGTGTATTAGGGTGACCATGATAATAGAAATTAAACAGGGTTTTTAATCATTTTATTTAGGTATTTAAGATTCATAATAGAATATTATTAAATTATTGACTACGAAAATAAATTCGTCAATTAATTAGGCATGAAATTGAAACCGTAACCAAACAAAACCTGCACTAAATGGTATCGGGTGAAAACATATTCTCCCTAATCTTAGGATCCTTACACATACATAGTAAACTTACCAAGAATTACCTATGACATTCAGTGGTAATAACAAAAATAAATTCAACAATGTTTCTTTGTTTCACTTATTCTGCTAAGCTTAAACAAGCATAAAACCATCAGCGAAACAATTGATTTACAGCGAATCAAAATACAATGCATTTTATTGCAATTTTTTGTTCCACTTTACCAGTTTCCATGGACACCCTAGCGTTTTTACGTGCTGGATAACCTCGAATTTTTTTGTTTTTTCCCCACGGTGTTTTCGGAGCCCCCTTTGTGATTAGTTTAATTTCAATAGTTTCCTATAATACTAGCCCTTAAAATCTATTTGAAACAGCCGATATTAGACATATTTTTAATATTTTTTTTCTTCCACATTTTCACTGTTGACCGCCATATTGGTTTTGGAGACTAGTAGCGCCAGGGCGCGGTTAAATTTGGTACTAATTGGAATGATATGCCGAGGCAATTTGTAATCGGCTGTAATATCGTAGCTCGGCATATTAGAAAATGAACGACATCTTACATACGGCGTACGGCATTTTATATAACGAATTTGTCTTTGTAAACTGCCGACGCCGTTTGTATACGGGCGAATTATAGAATTTGCCTGCGACACAACCATCACAATTGAAGGCGTAGCTAAATACTAAAGACCGGTGACGGGCAGCAGCGTCACCGGAGTAAGAAACTACGCCCTGCGATCGCCAACCCGCCTGCCCAGCGTGGCGATTATGGGTATATCCTCCAGATGTTTGCTCTAAGTGGCGAACAACTGGAGAGGCCTATGTCCAGCAGTGGACTGTAATAGGCTGATGATGATGAGGCCAAACTGTACAAAACTTCGAAAAATTTCTATTCCGTAACCATCCAATTACTTACATACAAGCTTTACAAAGTAGGAGTAGCCTACCTACTTCATTATCTCTATAAACATACCTACTCTCTCTAAAAATCCGCCTAAAGCATAAAGGTACATCATTCTTCTTCTTTTCGTGTCAGCGATTAACTCTAAATGAGACCACACATGTCCCGACCAAAACCTTGCAACTGATACACCACTGTCAGTTGCCTGGTAGAGATTCTCCATAGTGCAGGTGGAGGGGCACAATGGATAGGTGATAAGGTGCGACATAGTTTGAGAGGGCGAGCCGCAATCTCATCCACCTACATAGGTACATCAACTACTTACCAATTAAGTGTCTGAGTAGGTACTTACCTCACGAACGCTAGTCATAGAGCAGGTAACAACAAAATTACACGGGCCTGGAACAGCGATCTGAGTAAATCACTTCGTCATTCCCATTCTTGTTAATTATTATAAATCGATGTTTAACCCTACGACCACCACTTGGCAATACAATGTGAACTTTATGCTGTCGAGATAGGGTTGGTAATGGCGTTTGGTGATGGTAATGCTGTCTCGGCGATCGACACCGTCTACATTCGATTATTATCATCAGATTTATCGTTAAGGTGAGCTCACATTATGGCTTGGTCGGAGTGCAGCTAGGGGCGTGAGTCAATTAGGGCAAGCATTTTAAACATGTTCACATATTAGGGGTTTATGTGGAACAGCTTTTACCGGCATTCGGTCGTTGGTTATGAATTTGTTACAGAAACCTTTTATTTTTTAGGAAATAGGTATTAAGTTTTACTGAGATGAAAGGCAACATATTATGGTCGTGTATTGAGAAACCTAACTAAGTATGTTATGAATGTATGTGAATGTTAAAAAGATTGGTTCGGTAGATAGGCAATTAAAGCTTCACGTGAGAACAAACGAAAAAAAAAACACATAGGTATGTATCTACAAATTCTAGTTAATAATAGAAGGAACGAAACTGCTGAACGAATTTAGATCTCTAAGGAGACTTAATGATACCTACCTAAAAGATAATATAATAGTACACAAATGTGTGCGCAAAGACAGATTTTGCACTCTCTATGCATTCACTCTCATAATCCTGTGGGGTGACAATTCGACAGAACCGGAGAGAGACTAAACGCACATTCCAATGCATGGGGGTGAATCAGGGTCATCTTACCGACTCCGGTGGTCATATAATCAGGTACTCATTTTAATTTTGTGATAGAAAATCCCAGTGTCTGGGCTGATATCGAGTAATTTTTGACAGAAACACCCAGTCATCTAGACTTGTGAAGCGATGTAAGTGTATGGCATTCTATTTTATCTATAAAGGTATCAAAATGTTGGTATCTAGTTTGATAGCATCTGACCATTGTATTAGTCACTGGTTTTATTCTTCATTAGCTGTGCCAGCGGCGTCGCACGCGTGGATATCGGGTTTCAAAAATAACGATTTCCATAAAATAGTAAGTTAAGACCTAAGAAGTAAGTTAGAACTCTAGTAATACATTGGTGAAAACCGCATTCAATTCCATGCATATTTTTCGCGTGATGCGTGATCAAACATACAGATAAAAATTTCTCCCGTTTTCAACACTAACACTTCCCATCACTGCTCTGCTCCTATTGATTGTAGCATGGTAAAAAGTATACTATGACCTGCCCAGGAGTATGAAGAATAATCGTATCAATTTTCGTTAAAATCCGTCCAGTAGTTCTTGTTTCTATAACGAACATACAGACAGACAAAAGTCTTACTGATTGCATTTTAGCTTCAGTATCGATCACTAATTACCCCCTGTTATTTTGAAAATGTATTTCATGTACAGAATTGATCTTTCTACAGATTTATTATGAATATCTCTTCAAATTTAAATGGAAAGACCCATCTTTCGTAGATACGAATTTGGGCATCAGACATTGATAGAGATCAAAGCCTGTAGCTGCAATGTTCATCTACTTTTGGCTGATGTAAGATGACTTTACAGGTTTACCATAGGTACACATACCTACGTTCAGTAAATAGGTAGGTACCTATTAAGATATGAATATGAAATCAAATAAGGTAAAAAAATCTTTTTCTTTTCTTTTTTTTTTCATCACATACATTGCTCCGATCCCAAAGTAGCTTAAGCACTCGTGTTATGGGTATCAGAACATCGAAGGTACCACAAATATATACTTAGGTATATACAAATATGTATAAACACCCAGACACGGAACAAACACAAATGTTCATCACACGAATGTTTGTCCCGAGTGGGAATCGAACCCACGACTCTTAGATCAGAAGGCAGGGGTCACTACCAGTTGAGCCACCGAGCCAGTCAAAGTCAGTAAAAGTTTATTAGGAAAAATTCAAATATCGGAAAATAATAAACTGAGAACGTTCTTTTTTTAAAGTCGGTTGAAAAAGTGGATTGAGGATAAAATTCTTGCGTTTAGTCACCGCGTTTGGAATACGGAACAAAGAATATAATTTGGATATTTATTTAAACACATCCCATTACCCATATTTTAGATGCCAAGTTGAATTCCCGTGAGAATGTGCTATGGGTTCATTAATATCATGCTTTCGCAAAATCTGTTCGACGTCTACGACCTATGCTCATTTGCTCCTCTACCATTTATCTTAGGTCACTTTTCGAAATTTCATGTTTGGTAACCTAGACGCTGGTATTTTACCTATGACTGGGCACAAAAATGAATGGTTCTTGACGGAGAGCCGGGTTTTCTTAGTCGGTATTCCCTGCCTTCTCATCACCTAGAGACAGGAGAACGCCATGAATCTCACATACTCACACTCCGTTGTTCCCCCGGGAATCGGGCGTGGGTTAAACTGGCATCTTTTCCCGGTTTAAAAGAGGTATGGTAATGTGGGCAGTGCTATTTCAGCACGGGTTTCTGTCCCACCGTTCCGAGGTAGGGCCTCCCATTTTGAAGGCGGCGTGTGTCCCACACACCCCGTCGTTCCTTCACACACACCTATTTGACGCACGCCTAAAGTGGACACATTTGGGAAAAAGCCCTAGAGTTTGCATGGAAAATCAGTGCTATCTTTGTTTTACTCGCCTTTGCATCGGCGATTACTGTGCAGAACGAACTGTATTTCGTCCACACTGTGATCAACTTAAGCACAAATGTATTCCAATATAAACCTTATCATATTGACTTAAGAAAGGAAATCCCTTTCCTATTTTGCAGGTGGTGTATTAGTATAAATTTTTGCGTGTGGCCACTTCGTCTTGTTAAAGCGGTGTAGGGAAATCTTACCGTGATCGCTAATTAAGCGTGGAACTGTTCTAAGGCCTTATTTTGTATTGTAGACTTTATTTTATGGTAACAGTACAGTGGGCCCCTGTCCCTTGATGTAAACGAAGGGAATAACATTGAATGTGCTTTTTACTTCAAGATGTATACCTGATAACACCTCCGACTGACCTCGCTTCGCTTCGGGCAGTTCAGGTAAACATTGCATTGGGTTCACATGAATGGCGTTTTAGCAAGGATCCCTTATCTTTTCTAGCAGTAGCAATAGTATATTTAGATACTCTTCCTTTTTTATTAACATCTAGTTTTTGCATGGCATAATTTCTAGCTTTGCATTGATTATACAAGATATAATTTAAGAGAGGTAGGGCATAGCGAATCTTCGCTCGAATTGAGCCGCCCGTCCGGGGAAGGACCTCCACCCTATAGAATACCGCAGTCAAATGACCTCTGGGTCGTGTTTCTGCCGGTGAGTAGGGTTTCCGGAGCTCGTGGGGGGTTAGGGTTGGGCCGGCATGGCGGTGGCAACTGACAGGTAACTGACCAGTTACTTGCCCGTTGTCACAGCGACTTGGGCTTCTCTTTCGCTTTCCATCAGGTGTAGGGAAGCCATTATGTCGAGCCACTATAAAAAAAAAAAACAATAATACGAGTATATTATAGGTACACAATAAACTTATTATGAAACTACTTATGTCTGCAAGACAAACACTGTACAAATATTCGCAATGAAAAAGTGTAACTGCCGAGTTTCTTGCCGGTTCTTCTGTATAGAACCCAACCAGACTCTGTGATAGAATCAGTTTTATTTGTACCGATACTCAACCGAACCATACGTGCCCGTCATAAGTCTTATATTAATAAGGAATGATTTTTTTAATTTTCAACGAAACAAGGTCTATGTTTCAATAACACAGATCGCACAATTCTGCTGTAGGTATACTAACTTCGTGGCCCAACTACTCCGAGAACATCGATTAAAAAAAAGCGATCATAATCAGTTTCAATAACTTAATTTACGAGAAAATTGCACGATCGAGCAATCATCGCCGTCACAAAGGCAATTTAAAAATGGCGGGCGAATTTACCCGTCAAAATGTTCCCGTAGGATTGTTGATGCACTTACTCATTCGCTATGGGGTCGTCTCGCGATCATCAAGACGAGGCACATTTTATGGGTACTGTAGCTATCTAAGAACAGTAATTTCTGTGTAGGAAGTGGTGTTTGAGACCGTGTGAATTATTTCTTTGATGACACTGGATCGAAAATAATTAAACTTGTGATCGTAGGGTTTGCCTGTCAGCCCATCTGGATGGCAACCATCGTACACTCGTCGAAACAACCGTAAGTAATTTCAGTCGTCAGCAGTTATTCGGGGTCAGTCGGTATAGCTAGAATAATCTCATAGGCTAACATGACGGTATTATTTAACCTAATATTCTATAGAGCGGAATTAAAAATACCAAAAAAATTAAAAATACCTGAATAAATTATTAAGGTTTGTACCCTATATAAGGGTTATTTTCTTTATTGTTTGATACATAACATCCTTATTTATGCATCAACACTCTTCCTAACGTTACCAAAAGCTCTATAACCACCATACTTGTAAAAGTAAAGCCATTTATTTCCAACGCGTCGACAGTATATCTTTGTCTCTTTAGAAAAGAGAAAAAAAAATCCATAGGTTCAGTGCTCGTAGATAATAACCCATCTAGAGCGGGTTTTAGGTCACGAATAACAATTATAGGGCCCTGTACCCACTCTAGAATACGCAGGTTTATAAATTAACCACTTTACTAACACGGCAAACAATGATGAGCTAAATACATATGCAGGCTTAGCCTTAGTGATGTTGGTTTATCGATAATTTTATCGATTTAGTAATTACGTAAAGTGGTGGCTGTAATACACTCGAGTGAGTACTGGATAGTTGTCTGGAAGAGATTATATAAATAAGACCATAAAAATTGCAGACGGAATGTTTTCTGTCCTCGTTTTACCTGAATTCGATCGCAGGGCGTAGCTTCTCGCTCCTGTAACACTGCTGCCCGTCATCGGCCTGTGGTATTTAGCTACGCCTTCAATGTGATGGTTAAACCAGTCCGTTGCCAGAGCTTCATTTGTTATTCAGCAGGATGCACCACTGTCACAAGATATACTAATAACTAATCTGTGGTATGACTGGCAATACGGCGGTATCGAGTGACCTGAGCGAGCATACGTCGACTCGATACATCGATATGGCGAATCGATACGCGCCCCATCTCGGACAGACCACACATAGCGACCATTATTGCAGCCCCCCGTACCGACACGCTCTGTAATCTCTATTGCTTTCTTATTAAGATATTAACTACTGCCGCAAACTCGGTATTAATGGCAGTGAGACGGTACCTCTTTGGGATCTGTCTCATTAGGACACTGGACGCGTACCAAGCGAGAAACACCAAAACAAATGGCAGGGTTTCAGTAAAAAAAAAAACATGGTGAAAGTTAAGACATATTTAAAATATCTTAAAAAAAAACAAGAATAAATTTACCAAAAATCTGTTTTCGATTAAGTTGGATGCCTCCATTCCCTGTGAATTGAGTTATTTATCTAACTGACCATTATAACAAACAATGTTTACTATCTATCTAAATAATACCTACTGTTTATGTTTTTCAACTGCCAATAAATATCTCACGAATGTTAATTTTTTTTATAGTAGCTCGACATAATGGCTTCCCTACGCCTGATGGAAAGCAAAAGAGAAGCCCAAGTCGCTGTGACAACTGGCAAGTAACTGGTCAGTTCGCTCAGGAAACCCTACTTACCGGCAGAAACACGACCCGGGGGTCATTTGGCTGCGGTATTCTATAGTGTGGAGGTCCTTCCCCGGACGGGCAGCTCAATTCGAGCGAAGATTCGCTATGCCCTCCCTCTCTCTATAATAGTTTATTAATCAAAAATTTCAAAGGTGTCCAATTTCTTCTTTTTATTCAATAATATTACTTTCTTGTTAATGTAGATTCGGTTGTAGGTATACTTATTGTCCAATATTTTTTTTAGCTGACAACCGACTTTCCTACCGTACCCTCCAATGTATAAATTTTATTTGTAGACTAGTGTATCGTGGTGTTCTTATGAGATAAGACCCTTAATGCTTTATGATTATGATTTGAGTTGAATGAGGGTGCCTCCGATACCAATAAATAGTTGCACTGTTGATGTAATGGGACTGTAATTGGATCTCGTGTTGCTTGTTTAAGCTGTGTTGGTAATAACGAAGTGAGGCTGTGAATTAAACTGCAATTAAAAGAGTTACAAATCATTCGGTGATCTCGGGCTCCGTGAGGTTTATAGCAAAGAAAATTAGGGAAAAAAATTTACAGCCATCTGGTGGCGAAACGGAGTTCGCCGGGTTTGCTAGTTACGTATATATGTCGCAGGCAAATTCTATAATTCGCTCGTATACAAACGGCGTCGGCAGTTTAGAAAGATAAATTCGTGTTATAAAATGCCGAAGGCAAATTGTCATCGCATCAACGTCGACTTGGTTTGTGTATTAGGGCGACCATGATAATAGAAATGAAACAGGGTTTTTAATCATTTATTTAGGTATTTAAGTTTAATAATAGAATATTATTATTTTTTATTTTAAGTTTATTAATAGAATATAAATATATATTATTAAATTATTGACTACGAAAATAAATTCGTCGATTAAATAAGCATGAAATTGAAACCGTAACCAAACAAAACCTGCACTAAATGGTACCGTGTGAGAACATATTCTCCCTAATCTTAGGATAGTTACACATACATAGTAAACTTACCAAGAATTACCTATTAATTAAACAAGACATTCAGTGGTAATAACAAAAATAAATTCAACAATGTTTCTTTGTTTCACTTATTCTGCTAAGCTTAAACAAGCATAAAACCATCAGCGAAACAATTGATTTACAAAAATCAAAATACAAAGCATTTTATTGCAATTTTCAGTTCCACTTTACCAGTTTCCATGGACACACTAGCGTTTTTACGTGCTGGATAACCTCGAATTATTTTGTTTTTTTTTTCTACGGTGTTTTCGCAGCCCCCTTTGTGATTAGTTTAATTTCAATAGTTTCCTATAATACTAGCCCTTAAAATCCATTTGAAACAGCCGATATTTAGACATATTTTTAATATTTTTTTTCTTCCACACTTTCACTGTTGACCGCCATATTGGTTTTGATGACTAGTAGCGCCACGCGCGGTTTAATTTGGTACTAATCCGAACAATATGCCGAGGCAATTTGTAATCGGCTGTAATATCGTAGCTCGGCATATTAGAAAATAAACGACATCTTACATACGGCGTACGGCATTTTATATGACGAATTTGTCTTTGTAAACTGCCGACGCCGTTTGTATACGGGCGAATTATAGAATTTGCCTGCGACATATATACTCGTATTTGGGTTACCTTCGTTGTTCTGGTAGCATACAAGTGCTCAAGCTAAATAATTGGGAATCAGAGCAATTTACTCGTAGTTATGTGATGTTTTCCGATACTTATTTATTTACTTAGGTACCTACTGATAAGGTAGATGACAAACGACCATGAGGCTTCTTGAGGTTTTAGCTTATTAGCTAGTGGTAAGGTTTTAGATAGTGTTATTTATGTGTATTATATTTATAGATAAATTTACAACTGTTGCAAATTATTTTCGGAAATCCTCAGGCCACTATCAATAGTAGCCATTTAATTTTTACTAAAAAAAGGCTTTCATAACCATAACCCATAAACTGTAGGCTCCAATAACACTCGGGGAGACGCGTTATTGAAATCGACAGATCCTTTTCAACGTTAAATTAAATTCGATAGTCGATTTTAACGACAATTTTATAGAATACGTGCTTTCATTAAAAATGCCGTTAAAGACCACTTTCCGTGTTGTATCTCGACCGTAACACTATCTTAGGGACTTTTACTCGTTACATTTTTACTTTCCACTATGGCTGGGAGGCGAGGTCTGAGCCCTTTTCAGTTAGAAGCGAGCAGTCTGCGGTGCTCAGGCGCATAGCTTTTGAGCGTTGCCGGAAAATCGGGGAAAAATTGACGTGGCGTTGTTTTTGTGTTGTTGGAAATATAGTAAAGTTGTTGTTGATAGTTAAAGTTAGTTGTTGTTGTGTATGCGTTTATAAAACGTTTGGGATGAGGTGAGTTTGTTTTTTAGTATGTTTTATTGATTAGGGAAGGCTTTTGGACAAAATGGAAGCCCTAAATTAGTAGATGTTTGTTTTATTTTGTACAGTTTTAGCTCTATTAAATTGAAAATTATGTTTATCTTTTTACCGATTCGCACTTTGAAATTAAGGTTAAGTGGGTTTTTAATATTTATGTTAAGTGTACGGAAACAATTTTTTTGTTTAGTTTGAGTCATTCTTTGATTGGACTGGTATCTCAATTGGCAGTGATCTCTGCCTTCTGAACCCGTTCGATGCCCATCCGGGACAAACATTCGTGTAATGGACAATATAGCTATAAGTAAAATTAAAATTTTGTACAAATTTCCATGCCAATTTTAGTTAAGTGTGTGGACTTTTATATTTATAAGATCTCTTTGTACCATACTTTTAGCAAACAAATTCAGCTATTCTATTCCGTCTCTGAGTACCTTCATTGTTCTGATACTCATAACAGAAGTGCTATTGCTTCATCATCATTATCAGCCTATGTCCACTGCTGGACCTAGGCCTGTCCTGTTGTTCGCCACTTTGGGAAAACATCTGGAGGCTATACCCATAATTGCCACGCTCTCTTTTAAAAACTCTATCTATTAAAAACCGCATCAAAATCCATTGCGTAGTTTTCAAGATCTAAGCAATAAGCATACTAAACAGAAGCAAATGCGACTTTGTTTTGCCTAGTGATTCTCCTGTCCCCGTCTCTGTTTGTCTCGGTCTGGCCTCAACCCTGCACTGGGCGCAAGTGTTGCGTGTTTCCTGAGACCGTGTGCTCTGCTCCACGTGCACTATAACAGGTTATTTCGCATTCGGATGCTGTCAGTGTGATAAGAACAGCGGGCGAGGGTTAAATTTTGAAAAGTAAAGAATATCATCGGTATCCCAGAGTTAAGAGAACAGAACATAAAGTAAAGAAACAGAACAGAAAGAACAGCTTGAATGTGAAATGACATAGATAGATAATGAGACATTATCTATCTATGTCATTATCTATCTATGTCATTTCACATTCAAGCTGTTTAGGTTTTAAAAATACAAACTATAGGTAAGTATACTCGTATAATCATCTATATTGAATTCGACTATGTTTCCGTATTGGTCTAAATATCAGTTATCGAATTCGATTTAGTTTCCATAGTGTTCTTTAGTGTCTTCGCCCTAGCGTTTTCCCGGCCTACTAGTACCAGGGTCCACTTTCCTTGACAATCTCCATTTTGCCTGATCTTCGGCGTCCTCTGGCGTGAGATTGTTCTCTGCCATCTCCGCTCTAACGACATACAGCCAGCGTTTCTTGGTATAGTGTTCTTTATACTCGTTGTATGTTCGTGTGCTCGTCAATAATCTGAACTCTTCCGCAACTTTACCAAAACACAAATATTAATTTTCTTAGCTAAATTTTGTGACTGGACCGTTAAAGATCCGGAGGTTACGGGTTCGATTCCTAATCGTTGAATTAAACTTTTCTCAATGGTCTACGTGTAGGTACTAAGAGCCCCCTAGTTATAACAGACAACAGTTATAACGAACAACTTTATGGCCCGTAGGTATATATACTTAATTATCAAAAATCTTACTTTCGTACGTCCTTAGGCTTCGAACCAATTAGTGTATGGGGTGTGTTAAAACATTCATGCACTATGTAATAACATCGTACCTTATTATTCTGGATCTAGACCATTTATGGGTTCTTTGTTGAAACCTCTAATGAATAAAGACTAAGTTTCTATCATATTTGGTCCGCGCCTCGCTCAAAGTGTAGCCACTGGCAAAGATCACGCTGTGTAAGGTTACCATACTTTAACTATTGTACAGGATATAGCAGGACAGACAAGAAATTTTGACTAATTTTGACTTTTTTTAAAGACAATTATGTTAATATGCTGGCAGTTTAGATGGTAGCTAGTGAAATTACTGTATATGTAAGACCTATCACTAAGGCACGAATATTCACAAATGTGTTAGGAAATATCTCTCTTCGAAAACTTTTCCTACACTTTTTCTAGAGCAGGCGAATACTTTGATAATTCGATTCAATACTTGATTGATCGTGAATGTTCCCGACAGAGTGATCTTTTAATTTCGAACCCATTTGTTACTCGGCCCCGTTGTAGTCCCGTGTAGCGACCGTAGGGTGTTAGAGGTGATTCGTTATTGCCACTTAACTGAAATCCCTTCTTGAGATTTCTCACTAGTCAGGCTTACCCCGCCTGATCAGTGACCACCGGACGCTGGACCTATACTCCTAGCTTACACAGCACACTAGTACACTAATTGTCACTCTGGTAATATAGTCTGGCTGGCCAGTCCAAAAGCAATCGCATCAAAAAAAAGTTTAGTAATTATTTTCTATGAGACAGTGAAGTTTGATTTGGTAAGTTGATAATGAACTTACTATTTGTACCTTAGAGCGTAGAACCTAAAAATTACCAAATGCACCAGGCCCAGTCTAATTTCCCAACACAAAAAGCTTCTGTCCGGCTTTATTCAGATTCATGGACACACTAACTGCACCAGATGCGCTGCACAGATACAACTGTTCCGACTTTCATTCAGTTCAATGGAAATAGCCCAGAGCATAAACCATTCGGATGCACTTCACGAGATGTGAAGGGGAATCTTCAAAGTCAATTTGTTATGATAAATTAAGGAAGGTTTTGTTAGAAACCGACACGTGATAGTATGAAATATACTTGCACTGTGACTGGTCCCTTACTTCTTCCGTCAATGGTACCCTATTGGTATACTCTAATGGGAAATAGAACCAGTCTAAAACCTGGTGACCTGACTGCCGTTGTCGGTCTCCTTGCAAAAGTCACATAAACGTTGTGGAGGAACAAAAGAAAATACATTATTCAAGACATGATTTATACAAAATTTCCATGTACCTCATTTTTTCATAATGCAAATCCATATCCAAACGTACCTACAGATAAAAATTCCTCCCGTTTTCCCAACACTTCCCTGCACTGCTCTGCTCCAATTGATTGTAGCGTGATGAAAATTATACTATAACCTGCCCCGGAGTATGAAGAATCCAAATCCATTGTTTTATTTATAGTTCCTGGAAGCCAGAGCTACAACCTTTCGAACAAAAAAAGAATTTTCCAAATCGGTTC
Source organism: Conogethes punctiferalis (assembly GCA_031163375.1). Lineage (NCBI taxonomy): Eukaryota > Metazoa > Arthropoda > Insecta > Lepidoptera > Crambidae > Conogethes > Conogethes punctiferalis. The sequence goes on from CM062094.1 coordinate 9,599,827, forward strand.
AGAATTTCTCTGAAGTATGTATCTATGAGGTAACAATATGTTTGTTACCTAATAGATAATAATACTTCAGAGACAAATGTGAAAATAAAAAAATTAAGTCAAAGGGGGGTGCCCCTTTTGAAGTCGGTTTTTAAATTAAAAACGAATGTTTTTAATTTCTTATCATTTCTGATAACACAGATATTTTAGGTTTTATACCTGTTGCGGACAGAACGACCTTTTTATATAGTTTTACCTTTTTAATACGTTTTGTACATAGTTTTATATTTAGAAGGGTTTTTTAAGAATAATAAGTGTTACTATGGTTTTTATATTATTGTTTATCTAGTGTGTTGAAGTTATACAGTCCGCTACGGCTGTGAATTAAAGTGTTTTTGTGGTTTCCCATTACTCGTTTGATTCCACACCCCCAGGTTCCAGCCGTATCAATACCGGAACTTATATTATCATTCGACACAGTTCAAGAACGAACAATTTTGCGATCTTATTAATTTCTTCTAAAGAAACAGTTTTTACAAATTATGAAAGCTAGTTTATTTAGATTACATCCATGTTAACTGTGCTCTAGAACTGGTTAATTAAGTACCAGACCGTCGACTAAGATACCCTAGACCTTATAAGGAAGTGGAAAAAATATTACATTAGTAATGGGAGTTATTTTATTTTGTAATAACATTATATATACGTAATTCCAATATACAAATTCAATGCCTATAGGAAATATAAGAATTTTTACAACCTGTATTAAAATATTAATAAGATGTCCATCCGGTTTAGGATGCAACTTCAGATGACATCCTGCCATCGGACTATAAAGTACTTAGTAATTTAGCTTAATTAACTTCATTACATAATGATACATATTTGTGACGGTAGAAGCTTAAATGTAATGCGCGTTTTACATTATTAATTGAAACTTGTCTTACAAGATTGGCACTTTCATTATATGCCAATTTTCCTAAGCGTCATAGCTTTTTAATGCTGTGTAGTAAAAAATGAAAAATGCATTTCAATATGTTCAGATTCAAATTCTTGGATTGGATAAACGTTTTTGGGACTACGTACTTGTTTTTTTAAGAACTCAAACACGTATATCGCACCCATGGTAATATAATGCAACATGTACCCATACGTCAAAAGTACTTTTATTACGTAAATAGTCTTAAAAAGATGCGTTTTATATTATACGAAAAGAATTTTATTTTTATCTTTTTTAGTTTTGGAAATAATTTAGTCGGAAAATGACGTAAGTCATTCGTGATCGTAAAATAATGTTACAAATGCACATGCTTCGTTGTTGTACGACGCTGGTCCGGGCGCGGGGCTGCGCACGCGGCGCCGTAATTTTAGTCGCGTCAGTGTTACCGGATAATGAGTGTGTGTTGTATATTGGATTAAAATTGACAAATATAGGTGCGGGAAATAAAAACCCCAAAGCTGAGTAATTTTAAACATTATTAGGACATGTTTGTATAAAATAATTGTATGTGCACTTACTGCCATAAAATAACCTGTTGCATGATCATATGCGATATTTTTTATTGACTTTTGGTATTTCAATGAAAATGTTTATAAAAACTAATTAAGCATATGATATGCTATAAATTATAATTAATTCGCATGTTTTTTAGGGTTGGTCTCATGTTTACTTGCGTTATTGTTGTCTGAACTCTTCATAGCCGCTTGTGAAGATGTTGCGTTATATCATGCATCTTTTGAAATCGCATGTGCACTTGAAGCGCTATATTAGGTCATAGTCTAAGATGCGTCGTTATAAAAAACTTTAACTGCCTAAAAAAGACATGTTTATTGGACAAATATTACAGATCTTTAGTTATTTATTTTATAGCATACCTAAGCAATTTTTTTAACAAATTTTGAACCTAATTTGTGTAACTTTTCCTTTTTACACAGTACGAATTTTGAGTAAAAAAAATATACTGTGTACGTAACGAAGGCTATTTAATATGCCATTTTCAGTTTGGAAAACAGTTCTGGAGGTTAGAGGCATGTGGCCTCATGAGGAAATCTTTGATAGAGTCAATTTGAAGAATATACCGCATACCCCTAGTCGAGACCATCATCATCATCAGCCTTTCGCAGTCTACTGCTAGACATAGGCCTCTCCATTTGTTCGCCACTTTCATCAAACATCTGGAAGCTGTAATGACCAATTTTGTACTAAAATGATCAGCATAAGAGTTTTCACACGAAACCACTTTGTCACAAATGTCCTGCCTTTCATAAAATTGCCTTTGATTAAATTAATTACAATAAAATATATGTAAAACGCCGCCAGAATAATTTGGAGTCTGAGGGGGAGTCTTTAACATCCAATCCCCCAAGCTAACCTTACCTGCAAATGGTGACTCTGCTGATAAACGGACAAGTCTCAGACAACTAACATCTCATTATAATTATCCCAGGCCAATCCCCGTAAGTTACGGGCCGTAACAACCTATGTCGATACTGCATGCGATATAACAGGGTAATGTGATAAACCTGTAGGGCGCTAGTCAGGATCTATGTAATTACACTGTCACTGCATCTCCAAGTTATCACCAGTCGTATCAGGAAACTGGTCTACCGAATCCTGAGGGCTTGAGAGGAGAGAGTGGGCTTTCATCATAGCAACTGTTTGTAAACTTGAAATAAATTTAAGCGATGAACCTTGCAAGAGTCTCTATTACGATTTTCAATGGAATTCTATTGAATTACAAGGTTCGCCGTCGACAGATACGTCGTGGAGATCATCATCATCATAATTCCGCCAGATATAGCAGCTACATTTGTTACTCCAATGCCTTTCACGGCCCTATTTCTCCTCTCAGGCTTGTTTCGTTTGTACCGTCGGTAGTGCTATTTTCATAGTCGGGTTGGTCGTTATCATTCATAACAGCATGAACAGACCACGTCTTGATCATTTTTACCACCCGAGGGAAGCATAGGAGTGTTATTTTCGTTGCCTTTTGAAGGAATTGGCGTAACAGATGTAGCTGCTGAAGGTGTATCTGGTAGCGGAATTAAATGTTGATGGGCCTGAGCAAATATCCTCGTAATGTTTTACTAACGTAGTTTCGTTTTATATTTTATTAGAGGCAATACGTTTTTGAGACAGAGATGTTGTGTTTTAAAACTCATATGCTGATCATGTTTAGCACAAAGTTAGCCATTACAAAAATCTCCACAACTGAAATGCTCAGAGTGTGCTTGGGTACATTAACTTCGTCTTGAAAAATGTTAAGAATTGACGTCGATGGTGAGTTTTCAAAGCTGGGATGTAATTTTATATTGAAAAGAGAGTACATAATGAAATTATGATTTAGTTCAAAAGTGCTGTGCTTCAAGGGCTGTTATCTGCATCTGTGATAGCATTATATTGTACTTAATGAAGATTTCAATGTATGAGCAAGATAAAAAATTGTATTTATTGGTTTTTACACATGCAGGTATATAAATTAGGAAGATTATAATACAGAAAATGTTATATTCTCAGATATTGTATTTTTTAAATTTACAATTACCTACTATCCATAAAGTTCCAGACATACAAACTTACAAGTCCTTCGTCTTTTTTTTAGATTAATGTAGGGTATTGTGAACCCAGACGTGCTTTGTTAGGCAGGATTAAGTTATAATGTTAGTCTTGAAAGTTATTAGACCAGAGATGTGTAAATTAACAAAGAAATTTCCTGATTAATGGACATACGACCTAATACTGTTGACTTTTTTTCTGTAGAAAAATGGCATATAGTTACATGTACCATGGGGTACTTCGTAAAATAATGATACATGTGCACATACGTTAGCTAGGTCTTGGTAAAACAATGCCGCATGTGCACATCCGACATACTATTTTCAAAAATAATGTATTAAATAAGAAGCAACACACCACATTTAATTCGTTTCATTCACTTCCATATACATGCGAAATTGTATGAAGTTTCCATTAAACGCTACAAAGTTATGCTCAAAAATACACTGCCCCAAACTTTAAACCTCTCTCCTGTAAAGTTGACTTTTTGCAGATGTGGCGTTATATTACCAAGGGTACGATATCTACTTTATGTGTTCCTGGTAATGTATTTAAAGTCTTTTACCTAAATCTCGTTTTCAATAGGCGATTACTTTTATAAAATTGCAAGGTGACTAGTGTTATGGATTGTAAATTTGACTGGCTCGGTGGCTCAATTGGTGTTCAAGTGCTTTTTTTAAAAAAATAAATCCATATTATACATAGTAAACACTCAAACCCATACAAACAGACATGTTCGCTGTCCGGTTTGTTCCCTTGGCTCAGAAAGGAGACGTCACTACCAAATGAGCCATCGAGCCAGTCAACTTAATATGATGATGATGATGACGAAGGTACAAAAAAGCAGGTAGGTACAAGGCGTTGTCGTACAACACCCACGCAAGTTTATAGAAGACTTAAAATGATGAAGATATTAAAACTTCTCACGCTCAATGAACTAAAATGATCCAATAAATCCTGCAGTGTTGAGCGTTGCTAATTTTGCACAGATTGATGCGCGGGCGCACAGCGCAGGAAGAAAATCCGACACCGGCGCGACGCGGGCTAAGCTGCCATGATAGAGATATTAAGTTAATATTATGTTTTTTACTTGACAGTGTAGAACATCACTTTGCTATATTATTAAAATTTACACGCTGAGATTGTATCTACTTACGTGAAAATATTTTTGATGCTGAATTTCTATTTTTATTCTAATTTATGAATAAAATTTCTTTATTTAACATAATTATTGTTATTCTTTAAGTAATGAATTTATTTAATTTTATTTATTTATTATTGTTAAAAATACTAACAGACATATTCATGCACACAAATGTCTGTACTGTGCGGGGATCGAACCCGCGACCACTATGCCAGAGGTAGCCGTTACGATTTAATCGAATGCACCATCATCATCAACCTACAAACGTCCACTGCTGGACATAGACCTCTTTTAGATCTGCCTTAGTCACCACGCTTGGGTTGGTGACCGCAGTAGGTTTCGTTTGTACTCAGGTAGACGCTGCTACCCATTTCCTGATCTCAGTCTTCTACGACACCCACGGGATGATTCTATTCTAAATCCGGAAAGCTCACGAACAATCGATTGCATGGTAGCTTTTTTTGCGGGATTGGCCGTCTAGATGCGTACGCGCAGGGCAGGAAGAGAACTCGACACCGGTGCACTAATGGCGCTCGTATTAACCCGCGCGACGGGATTGGGTTTCGCCGGGAATTTATCGGTTGCACATGTGCGTGGACACTTCGGATATAGCCGCTGGTATTCGCACGCATTCCAACGGGAAACGACGGGTATGATGAGAAGTAGTCGCGAAATTGTTTAGATCAGTGTGCCTAGCACGAACATTTTCGAAAAAGTATGCGTAACGTTACCGTAAACATTTGTATGAAACTTGGTACAGCGCCCCTATCGTGCGTAAGAGGTACTACGTTTACGTAGTGAAAATTATCGCCCGTTTACGGTTACGTTAAGAAATGGCCCAAGACCAGCAGTGAACGTCAATAGGCTGATAATGATGGTATGGTGGTGAACTAAGATAAGAATAAACGCGTAAATACTGCGACAGCAAGCTGCTTTTTTGTCTTCATGACAAAAGGTGGGCTGCCAACTTAAAACTTTCTTGTAGATGGGTCGCGGTCCCGACAAGTTTGGGAAACACTGGTTTACATTCATCATCAGCCTATTGCAGTCCACTGCTAGACATAGGCCTCTTCAGTTATTCGCCACTTAGGGCAAATCTGTATAACAAAACGCCCAAAGATATAATAAGAACAAAACTTCTATTATGTAAAGCTATTGTATCCCTATGTGTTAAGACACAGTTCAATATTTGTGTGAAGGAATTTCATTGATTGCACATGTGAATAAAGGTGTAAATAAAGCTGGAATTCGCCCAGATTTGAGTTTAGTTGATCCCAATTCAGTAATTGCAATTAACACTTTTAAAAGGCACTCTATTAGGTATCAAGTTGGATTTATTAATTAACGGCTAAAGAAATATGTTACGCAAAGAGCTTTCAACTCTAGGTATCTAGCTTTTGTAGCATTAGTCCCCTATATATAGAAATTATATGATTTGTTTTTAAATTACCTATACAAATTTATGTTAATGTATGTATGTATGTAATCCATCTTTTGAAAACAAGACTTTAAGTTATGTAGTTAGTACCTCAATACTATCCTACTAACTAATGATGTTTACTAAACGTAGGTACTACGTTAAAAAATATCGACACAACACACTTTAGATATTAAATTCTAAGGCACATATTCATAGAACGTAAAAAACACGTTTTAAGGCACACATGTCCAATATTTAACTTCATAAGTTTTGAGCTACTACAACTGACGTTTACAAAACGGTTACAATTTCAAAATGGTCGAGGAAAATTCAAACTACGCAGCCGAGCCTATTCAAATATGACAGGTTTATGAAAGGAACATGTTTATTTAATTTTTCTTAATGATTTACACGCGTTTATAAATAAATCTGTTGAGAGCACAAACGCGTGCGAATACAGACAGCGCGTGGGCCGGTGAAACATTATAGGCCTAAAGAAAACTGTGAAATCTGTATAACGTTAAAAATGTTTTTGTATATAATTTAAGTGTTTTAGTAATACATTATGTTGGGATGTAAGGGAGCGGCCTATCATCTTTTCGCTCCAAGCCAACCTCACCTGCCCGTGGTGCATCCTGCCGAATAACAAACGAGGCGCTGGCAACCGACTGGTGGCGGTATAACCATCACAGTTGAAGGCGTAGCTAAATACTAAAGACCGGTGACGGGCAGCAGCGTCACCGGAGCAAGAAGCTACGCCCTGCGATCGCCAACCCGCCTGCCCAGCGTGCCGATTATGGGTATATCCTCCAGATGTTTGCCCTAAGTGGCGAACAACTGGAGAGGCCTATGTCCAGCAGTGGACTGTAATAGGCTGATGATGATGATGTAGCTACAGTGAGAGGAATATCTTGTAAAATACGTGCAAACAGCCAAACTATGGAACTCCTTGTTGCTTTTTTGCTGCATTCTCTTGTATAGGTATCTCTCTGCATTTGTTGAATGATAATTACCATCTTCAGCATTAGCCTGCAAACGACCACTAGACATTATGCCTCCCTCAATGACAATTGACAGGCTCGGTGGCTCATTTGGTAGTGACCTCTGCCCTCTGAGCCAAGGGTCGTGGGTTCGATTCCAGCACAGTACAAACATTTGTGTTCATGAACATGTCTGTTTGTATTGGTCTGGGTGTTTCCTATGTATAATATGTATTTATTTACAAAAAAAAATGTATCTAAGTAAGTTTATCAGTTGTCTAGTACCCATAGTACAAGCTTTGGCTTAGTTTGGGGCTAGGTGGCGCTGTGTGGCCCAGCGTGGCATGTCTTGGGTTATTTATTTATTTATAATTGTCATTTTCCTTAGTGACCACGCTTGGCAGGCGGGTTGGTGACCACAGTAGGTTTTACTTGTGACCAGGTAAACGCTGCTGTCCGTTTCTTGATGTTCCCTTAATCGTCTTCTACGACATGAGTAGAGGTAATGCTATTCAAAATCCCGACGGCTACAATATATTTTGAAATATTATCAGGTCTTCACGTAATTGTTGAATACGTTATTTCCACGTTCATTTATGGATTTTATTAGATTTGTGAGTTACTCAGTGTATAAACTAAGTTATGTAGATTTAAGAGAGGTAGGGCACAGCGAATCTTCGCTCGTATTGAGCTGCCCGTCCGAGGAAGGACCTCCACCCTATAGAATACCGCAGCCAAATGACCTCCGGGTCGTGTTTCTGTTGGTGAGTAGGGTCTCCAGAGCTCGTGGGGGGTTAGGGTTGGGCCAGCATGGCAGTGGCAACTGACAGGTAACTAACCAGTTACTTGCCAGTTGTCACAGCGACTTGGGCTTCTCTTTGGCTTTCCATCAGGCGTAGGGAAGCCATTATGTCGAGCTACTATAAAAAAAAACCGTTATACTTCCTTATCATAAGTGCATTAATTATTATGTTTCTAAATGCAATGCTTGCTTGAACATGGAATTATAAGCTCTTAACTAATCAAGCACTATAAAACAGGGACTTGTAATATGTATAGCAGTAGTTTAACTATATTTTAGTGGTTGATTAAATATTGCAAACTGAATCGACGAGTAGAGGATCGCGTGAGAATGAAGTGAGAACCGGACTGAGGGCTTTACTATCGCGGAGTGAAACATTCTTTATGGGCGCAAGTGGTGGTTTGGAGATGTATATAGAGCTGTCAACACTTATGTAGGGTAAGTACAAGTCTTCTTCTTCGCCCTAGCGTTTTCCCGGCTTAGTGCCAGGGTCCGCTTTCCTACAAAATCTCCTCCACTTTTCCCGAACTTCGGCATTCTCTGGTGTGAGATTGTCCTCTGCCATGTCTGATTGCTCCTACGACATCCAGCCAGCGTTTCTTAGGGCTTGAACAGTGAGTGTAAAAGTATTGTTTTTAAAACTTTCAAAATTCTTATAGTGCCATTTATTCTACAAATAAATAAATTAATATCGCCGGTACACATACTTTCATGGGCCTACGGTGTAATGTAACTTTTAGATATGGTAAAGACGTAGCTTGCACTACTCCTAATTATAATAATAGTCGTATCTGTAATAATGATCTGAACACTTTTTAGATACAGGACAATAATTTTATATTCATTACCAGTTCTGTTATGTTTAATACCAGATCTGGTTGGTAAACCTGTTTACGCTCTACCACTTAAGCCTCAATTGTGATCACAATGATGGAAAAAAACGTTGCCGTTTAATAAATGAATATCTGAAACTTATATTGTGGACACCTAGAGGGAGCAGACGGGTTATGTGGGACTCGCTCCGCGTCGGCAGAGAATACCCACTAAAAAACCCTGGTTTGCACCGTCATACGCGCCTTGGGCGACAGCAACGCGGGTCCTCAACTTTAACGCCGCGAAGCTGTCAGCGCTGGTCTGCTAGGCAGACTCGGGCTGGCCCCCCCACTTGGGGCAGCCTAGAGATCAGGCCCGTAAGGGCCGTCTCTCTCCTCCAAGGACGGAGTTCGTGCAATACGTGGCCGACACCCCGTGCCGACCTCGCCTAGGTATATAATGTAAATAATTTAAAATTAATTGGTAAACCATAAAACATTTTGTAACTATTGATTTGAGATCGATCTTTACTTTTCTTAACAGTTGACCCCAAAAGCGATCTTATTAGTGCCACACTAATAAAATCCCTTTCGGAGTACCAGCTCTATATGATATCATTTATATATCAGGAACTTGATTACCCTATTCCTGTCAACCGATTAATGTTAGACAGTCTGTAAAATTAAATATATTTACATACTGATAGTGTGGTTGAGTGATTTCGGTTCCTCCGGAGATGGTTAAACTCGTATTTTAACAACATTCCATTCGAAATAACTGTAGGGTCATCAAACCAGTCCTAAAATGGAATGCATATAATAAAAGATATGAAAATATTATAAAAAACGAAAAATTAAGAGGCTAAGTAGGTACTGTTAATAATTAATCAAAACATATAAATACAAATAAATTTAGACAACATCACAAACATTGCTCTAATCCCAAAGTAAGTAACTTAAGCACTTGTGTTATGGGTATCAGAACATCGTTGTTTTGAGTACCACTAATAAATACTTATATACAAATTATAAACACCCAGAACCCACATCCACACGAAACAAATACAAGTATTCATCACACGAATGTTTGTCCCGGGTGGGAATCGAACCCACGACCTTTGGTTCAGATGGCAGGGGTCACTACCAATTGAACCAGCGAGCCAGTCAAACATAACACACCTATCTTTCTGCTCCAAGCCACCCTTACCTGCCCGTCGTGCATCCTGCCAAATAACAAACGAGGCTCCAATAACCGACAGATGGCTGTATAATAACCATCACAATTAAAGGCCTACCTACCACAGGCCGATGACGGACAGCAGCGTCACCGGAGCGAGGAGTAACGCCCTGCGATCGCCAACCCGCCTGCCCAGCGTGGCGATTATGGGTATAGCCTCTAGTATGTATTTACCCAAAGTAGCGAACATCTGGACAGGCCTACGTCCAGCAGTAGACAGGCGGATGTTGACGATGAACACACATATTATAGCGCTCTGCCGTGCGCCCCAACTATAATGGAAAGATGACGTTTCATACCCCATTTAATAGACTCTGCATTGTAGGAAGGTGAAAACACAAAAGCAGTACATAGTAGGTGCTTTCGTGAAACTTTAATATAACTGCAATGTTTTTGTAAGAGCGCCTCAATTGTATAACAAATATCTATTGGTACAAATATATGTATATATGTATCTCTAGAGGTACTTACTAATTAATGTATGTGATGTTGTCTGATATTTATTTATTTATTTAATGAAATCTCTAGGAGTACCACGGGCATTCAAGACATTTAACCTTACGTAAAAGCTTTTTCTATTTCTGTTAATTCACTTTATTTCACAAAATACTTAATTGTATAGAGCTAGCAACCCTACTAGTATCAATAATTTAATTATTTCAACCGACACACACCGTGTATCTTTGATTGGTACCGAATAAATGTTCTATCAGTTCAAATTATTGTTTGATATAAAGTTTTTACGGCCGTAAAAAAAGCTAAAAAGGAAAAGAAAGTGGAGCTTGCCTATCAATTTGTTCCGATGTTTTGGGAACTATTCTGTTTAATGGCAATAAAAGCGTCTCTACTCTTTTAAGAGATTTTTTTAAAAGTGTCTTTTAAAAGGGAGTATTGTTGGATAAATAAATATTCATTTATATGCAAAAAGTATACAGACAGAAAGATAATAACTAGCGGATTATGCACTAATCTTAACTTGCATCGTATAACCAGTAGTTTATTAATAGTATTGTAAGCTAAAGTTAAAAAGGGGGTTAGTTTTAAAACGCACCAAGTAACCTACATATGAGATTCACTGTGCCTGTATTTTAAGAAGACCTCTTTGAAGCCTCATAAAGCGTAGAGGATATATTCCAGTCTTTAAATGGGTTGACCCTGTCCTTCCTTGATGTTTGTTTATCCTCTCTTCCCTCTATATCCTTTTGCTAAATCAGGGTCCGAATAGATTCTCCTCGTAACGCCCGAGGCTCGAGCCACATTAGGCGCCTATAGCCGTGTTGATTAACATTCCTAGAGGTGAGAAACGTCCCCTCCCAGTCCGGGACATGATGACAAGACCGCCTTGACTATTATCAAAACAGAATAACGCTCGGCGAACAAACTACGCGACTTAAACAAGGCCTTAGAGTTAAAAGAAATCTGTGTGCCCAACAAAACGCACACAGATTGTATCCAACACCGAAGTTGAGCCTAATCCTCTGATACATGACTTGGCAGGTAGCCCCTGCATTACGCAGCAGAGATATTATCGGGCGTAGTAGCACCGGCGGTCGTCATGTCACAAGTTATGGTGCCATGTTTGAGGCCAATGGACCGCCATGGGCAAGCTTATCTACACGTCTCTATGTCCAATGGAGATTCTCTTACATACTTAAGCGTAAATCTTTGTGGTTAACCAATTAAAGAATGAAAGAAAAAAGAATGACGAAAAAATGTTTATTAGATCCCCAAAAATAGTGGCACAATAAAATTTAAGTAAAACATAGGTCAGTTTAGGAAAGACTGATATATCTTTTATTGGTCAAAGAGATACGAGTATATGTATAAAAAATCCGGCATTAAAAAATTTCAAAAAAACATAATTAATGTAAATAGCCGAACACTAACTACTTGCATCTTTAGAAAATTTGTGCAAGACTACCTTTTATGTAAACCAAAATTCATCTGATAGTCACTTTGTGTAAGATCATCAGCACTATAGCAATGAATGATTTTTAATATCATCATCATCAATAGCATCATCAATCACAGGGTGCAGCTCCTTTCTTCGGTGATGCTGGTGCCCATCATCGGGCATTTAGCCTTCAATCGTAATGGTTATACCGCCACTAGTCGCCAGAACAGAAAGTTTTATGAATAATTTGGTTGTTATACCTACGTGTGCGTGTTTCTATAGATATGAAGCTTTTATCCGGCATTAAAATGCATGTTTACTCTTTTTATTATTGTATTTAAATACTAATTTCATTCCAAACAAAACACTGTCGAAATTTTAATCGAATTGTTAAATGATGCGTCATGAACGACGTTCGAACATCGATAAATGACCCGTTACACACATCTGCATAATGGGAGTAATGTGTTTTTTATTGTCGCATCGCTTACCAATTTCCATACTAAACAGTTTTTTGTTGGTAACATTGTTAGTGCGATCACGGCGTGACCCCATCACTTTGTGGTCCAAACACCGCCGTTTCATGAAAGGCACCGATTTAGGTCCCGAACGACGCGAAAACGGAAATGGATTCGCTTAAATGTTTCACGGATCGATCGACGTGCTTTTATTTTTAATTAGAACGATTCGTGGGCACTGATATGTTTGATTGACTGCCTCATTCGGTCTCAGCTCATCCATAGCTGGGAGACTCCAATGACTTTAAAGGCAAGTCTTTCTTTCTACGCCTGTTCTTTTCCTGGTCTTCTTGTTCCCTTGTCTCAGTGGATTATGAGATTGAAGAAACAGAGAGTTGCTGTATTAGCGCACATAGTACTGTTACATTATATGTAGGTACATTTAGCATCTTAATGGGAATGAGTATTAAAATTTCTCATACTGTCTGTATCGTAAAAACTCAATAAGAAAGTTAACAACTTACTTTTTACTTGCTACTACTAACTTGTTATTTACTTCAAAGAGTTTGGTATGAAGAATATAGTTTTCGGGCTTATCATTATACTTACTGTATTTACCTCAGGTTTTAGCTATAATAATAATACTGGTCTATGTTTCCAAAGATTATTTATCTTTGATAGTGCATAAAGCTATTTAGGTACCATCTTAATTTTTGTGAAATTATGTCAGTCTTTCATTCGACTTCCGATAAAAAAAGCTTTGTTAAATTACTTGTAATGGATGCTATAAGTTTCTACCTCTTAAAATATCCTATCATGACATGAACTTTGGTTAAAATCTCACATTATTTTTACCCGATTGAGATATTACTGTCGTCATTAAAACTTCTAGCGAAAACGTTTACAAAGATATGAATTATTCGTCATTTAAAGTGTTTCTTATCAACAACACAGTATAAGTTCAGAACCTTACATTCTAATAGAAATATTTGTTTCGTAACAATGCTTCTTACATCACCCAGTATTACCTACTTCACACATGAGTCCCGGTAATTTATTATTGCTGGCCGACCAAACTAATTAGACCCGTCAATAAAGGTTCTATCTTACGTCGGTGCGTTTTATTGTATGCATTCCGGGAGTCTAATTAATCTGGACTTCGGAGGCTTCAATAAAAATTCTCTGCGCAACCCGCGGTGCCATACTTGTGACGTCAGATCTGTATCGCTTGAACTTGTGTATTCACTTAACCCTATGTCGAATAAGGTAATAATGCTTTTTAAGGGGTTATCTTGTTGATGTTTGTGTCATTTTGTATGCTTCTGATTATTATGGTGACGCCTACGTCTTACTCAGTTTCCTTGGAAGTACAGTTTTGGGTATTTTAAGAAATGTTTTTGACCATTGGGTATTTTTACGTGGGACTTCAGCTATATGACTATTTCTATAGCCGTAGCCAAATGGTAAAAACGGGACCCTTATACTTGCCATGTCTGTCTGTCCGTCCGTATGTCACAGTCAGTTTATTCCGAAACTGTATTTATTGTATTGTAGCGTGGTGGTTATGGGTAAAGCCTCCATCCAGGTGTTTGCCCAAAGTGGCGAATAACTGGGGAGGCCAATGTCCAGCAGTGGACTGCGATAGGCTGATGATGATGATATTTTTAATAGTAGAAGGAGACGCCCAAGTTTCTGCAGCAACGGATATTTAAATCACTCACTTATCATTTAGCCATAGCTATGCTGATAAGTATAGCTCTAGGTCTATAAAGACTGATCTCTTTTTTTTCTAGAGGGGAATCCATTAGGCACAGGTGTGTGGGAATCACACCTCCCGAAATGGGAGGGTATACCCACTAAACCCCCCTGTGTCGCTAGTGGGCAGCAAGTTGCAGGGACACGGGTAACGCCGAATAACTTTTCGAAGGAACGTAATAAGACTGTTCCCGGTAAATAGAATAGAATAGAAAAACTTTGTTTGGACACATAACACAAAGAAAACAAAAAAAAATACACTTTTGACAAAAGAACAAAAAAATACAACTATTGGGAAATAAAACATAATATGGGCAGCATATAGGAAATCCGTTACCTATTTTCATTAGCACGATTTCCATCACATGATATCCATTCGATAGCAATAAAAGTTTCACGATACAAATATCCGCGTTCAAGGACAAAGCGAAAAGGAAATAATTGGAGTGGCCGATAAACTGATAGAGCAGGCTACTTGCCGGGTCGAGGGTCAACAGGCTCCAACGATCTCTAACTAATGTGGAGCGAAGCCGTGATTTCAGCGGTCGATGACACCCTCACACGTCGCGAATTGACGCTGTACGTTCTAATGACGAGCTGACAATGAATTAAAATGGTGGTCTTTTTGCAGTCACTTGTTTTTTTTATAACCGTGGATGGTAGACGAGCAAGCGGCTCATAATAATCATCGTGAAAAGAGTCTTAGCTTGAATTGTTCCGCTCGCGTCCGGGGAAGTACCTCCACCATATAGAATACCGCAGCCAAATGACCTCTGGGTCGTATTTTTGCTGGTGAGTAGGGTCTCCGGAGCTCGTGGTGGGTTAGGGTTGGCCCGGCATGGCAGTAGCAACTGACAGGTGACCAGTAACTTGCCAGTTGTCACAGTGACTTGGACTTCTCTTTGGCTTTCCATCAGGCGTAGGGAAGCCAAAATGTACCTTAGTAGCCTTAGTGGTATAAAACAAAAAAAAAATCACCTTCGCAGTTAACGACTGGGCAATGGAGATATACCTCTTCAGTTATTTGCCACTTTGGGCAAAAATCTCAAGCCTTTACTCATAATCGCCACGCAGGGCTGGCGAATTGGCGATCGCAGTTCCTTATTTTGCTGACGTTGCTGCCCGTCATCGGCCATCAATGACCATACGCAGCACCATCTACTCTCAAGTTAATCCGAAGCTTGTACCTACTAGGGATGCTAGACCGCGGATACACTTACTTTGATACCTTTTCTTATATATTACCTATACATAGCACACATCTTGACAATACAAACAGACATGTCCATATTGTCCATGCACAGAAATGCTTGTACTATTTGAGTGTCGAAATTTCACCGTTAAACGTATAACATTCTTTGCTCGCATCACAGATGGGTAGACCCTCTGACTACTCTAAAGTTATAACGAGAACACTGGTAAACTTTTATTTATTTATTTATTTATTTAAGTACAACCACATGATACATATTATACATACACAAATAATATAGGTATACAACATAAACGTCTGATATGTACCACAATTACGGCGTACATAACATTCACGAAAAATAAAAAACTTGAAACCGATACACAGTAACCAACCGGTGCGGTTGGGTTACCAAGCTAAGGAGAGCCTGAAAGGTATGACAACAAAAACAATCTGAACCTAGGAAGAGAAGCTCCAAATAGGTCCAACTTAAATTTATTTAATCTAATCAACTAGTTACTTATAAAACGTTTTAATATAAATCCGTCCAGCTATCACCAGATCCGATGGTCACGAACTATAAAAGATTAAGTGAAAGTAGATGACTAAATTAACCTGTTACCTGCTACATTTTAATGCGTGTCTTTGACAATTGATGTAGAGTAAGTGATAAAACAGTTTAAGTAACATGTTTGATTCGTTGAAGCTGATATTTTTTTCTGTAACTCGTCTAATTGAATGTATTACATCTCTATCGGAACGAGATCGTTAAGTCCCTATTTTACGAGTTAATATTATGAGATAGAGAAACAAGAGCAGTTTACAATAAATATTACTCGTATTTAGGTATCTTTAGTATCGCATCACTTACTTGTGCGTACAATGAATAAAACAAATTCGTTTTTGTGTGACGAATTTTCCTTATTTATTGTACTCGTATTAGAAATTATATAAAACCTTTCTTCGGCGGTCATAAAACGTTTCGCTCAAAGCAAACAGGCGGGATCGGGTGCATTCCTGATTAATGGCGATAGATTGGGTGCGTCGGGCTTGCCAGTTTTTGCGACACAGTGTGCCGTGTAAAGCGACGTCCATATCTGGACGAACTACTTTTTAACCGCCAATCCGTCGCACGTCATAAATACTATGTACGCTCGTGAAATATTGTTTCATGGTTTTTTGCAGGTTTCCCGATGCAGACCGTCCTATCTCTCTGGCACGATGAAATTCGGATCAACATAATAGATGATAAATATTTGGTGTATTTATAATTTGTCTAGTATCCATACCTGCAAGTTTCAGCTAAGTTTGAGACTAGATGGCGCTGTGTGGCCCAGGGTGGCATTTCTTGGGTTATCGTTTTTTATTACTATGGGTGGCAGTGGCAATGTTGATGACTTACAAGTCTTAACATCTAGACTGAACCAGGCAAAGATAAAAGACTCGGTACCCTAAACCGACGAGCATGTATGAAAAGATTGATGAATGTGGAGGAAGCAAAAGTTGTGTTCCCGGATTGTGGTAAATGGAAGGAAATATCGACAAGTAAGGTATGACTATGACGCCCTCTAGCTAGGTGGAGTGATGATTTGCGCAAGACGGCCAGGATAGTTTGGATATGAGAAGCCCAGTATCGATGGCGAACGATAGTTCAGCCTGTCCAGCAGTGGACTGCGATAGGTTGTATGTGTAGAAGTTGAAAACGAAATCTAGAGAAGCGACAACAATAATTACTTTGAGCAAACTGTGTACTTAACACTCGTTCTGTTGTGTTTGTGTAAACAAGAGACAATGTTTCGTATAATATTTGCAAGGCCTTCTTAACGAGCTAGGGATACAGGTCTAACCAACAAGGAAAGTAGGCTTCAGTGCGAAATGCTATGCACAGAGTCCACGGTTAAATTACTAGGTGCTTTTACGAGCTTGTTGCGGTTAAACTGTTGCTCGAAAACCGTTGGAAAATTGTCAATCGTTGGTGTTTGCCATGTAAGTTTATTAAAGCAACAAAATTGGCGAGGGAAATTCCATAAGTATAGATAGTGATACTGTATAAAAAATTAAGAGTATTTCCACTTAAGTTTCTTTATCATGGTCATTATTATTTGGAGGAGAGTCACCACGCTTAGCAGACACCCGTCTGGGTGCTCGCAGGATGTGTTAAGGTAGGTAAACGCTGCTGCTTTTTTCCTGATATTCCCTTAGTCGTCTTCTACGACACCCACGGGAGTTTTTTTAACCACAAGGATGGCAAACAAGCCTAGGGCCCGCCTGATGTTAAGCGGTCACCGCAGCCTAGTAACGCCTGAAACATCAGGGGTATCACACGCGTCTTGGTGGACATATACATAGGACGAAGGGACCGGGGTTTTTAGTGGGTATTTCCTGCCTCACTTTCATTTTCGAGGCGGGGTGAGTCCCACATACCCCGCTGCTCCTCTGAGCGGTGGGAATGCCTATATGCATTTTCCCCGGTAACACAAAAAGAGGTATCACGCGCATTATTGCCCTCCCTAAACCCCGGCAGCACTCGCCTCACGAGCTCCGAAAACCCTGCTCACCGGCAGAAATACGACCCGGAGGCTCAATTTGAGCGAAGCTGCGCTATGCCCCACCTCATTTCAAAATTGCTATTGGGTTTGTAGGAAACAATAAAACTGAGACCACGCATATGTATCTCAGGCTTTATCTACTCACAGATGGTATGTGGCCCATTCACACTGCTGACATCAATCAGCTTTCAAATCCGTCAGTATGTTGGAACACACTTAATCTTGTTAGAACATTATATCTGTAAAGCTTGTGATATTTCCTTGAACACGTTTGACTCTCACATGTTCAGTTATGCCATCAGTTGACCTTACGCGAATGTTTCCGGATTCGATAGGTGGTTTGGATAAAACACACATTGTACCGAAGATTGATCAGGTAGGAATGGAAATCGTGTAGTTCCAATTTGATAATTCCTTCATGATCAAAATAGTAAGCGCTTTTTTTTTATGGAAAATGTTTAAAAACTATAAGCCGACTACTAAAACACGCTCTAAAAGAGCTTTCATTTTGAAAGAGTTGTTTATAAAAGTTAGCCGTTGTCGTATGCCAATTTGATTTAATATTTGTATTATAATGCATCTGTTTTGCTTTGCTTATGGATCGTTATGACCACTCACTAGTGGTCATGACGATCCATAATTTGCTTCTTCACTCCCTTTTTTAGGGATCCCATATCGAAGGAGGAAGTTAATACATCTATTGGCAATGTGTTCCACATTTTATCGACGCGACGCGGCAAAGGTAGGATACATAACACAAGTACGAAAAATCAGATGACAGAGAAATCTTCAAAACAATTAAGAGCACACGTTGAAAGTAGATGTATGTAGGTCAGTATATCGGAGCCCTGACGCGGGTCAAAGGTAGCTGCCCTTTCCGCTAGGGCTGTCAGCAATGAAAAAAATACTTAGCAATGCAAAAATTTTATGCATTACAATTTATTCTCACTTCGAAAGGGAGCCATAGGATAAAAAAAATAACAATAAAACCCAGGACATGTTCTGTGTTGGCGCTGTGTGGCCTCAGCGTAGCATGCTGAGGTCACACAGCGCCATCTAGTCTCAAACTAAGCGGAAGCTTGTCCTATGGATACTAGATAACTGATAAACTTACTTAGATACTTTATTTGTTGTACATATATTCACATTATACGTAGCATACACCCAGACCAATACAGACATGTTTCTATTGTGGGGGAATCGAATGCGCAACCGCTTTGTCAGAGGCAGCGTTCAATACAGGCCAAACTCATCAGCTTATTGCAATCCACTGCTGGACATAGGCCTCTCCAGGTGTTCGCCACTTAGGGCAAACGTCTAGAAAATGTACCCATAATCGCCACTCTGGGCAGGCGGGTTGGCGATTGCAGAGCGTAGCTTCTCGCTCCGGTGATGCTGTTGCCCGTCATCGGTCTGTGGTATTTAGCTTCGTCTCAATTGTGGTGGTTATACCACCACCAGTCAGTTGCCAGCGCCTCGTTTGTTATTCGGCAGGATGCACCACGGGCAGGTGAGGTTGGCTTGGAGAGAAATTATGATAGGCCACTCCCTTACACTCTCTAATGATAGATACTTTATTGTAATTTATGTAAGTTTTATTGCTACGATATATATAATTACTTTTTCTAGAGGTAGAATTACCCGCATTTGAACTTTTTCATTTACCATGTGTTGCGGACAGACAACCTTTTTATATACGCTTATGTACATAGTTTTATATATAGTTTTTGTATTTAGAAGTGTTTTTTAAAAGTATTTTGTGTTGCTATGGTTTTGATATATTATTGTTAATATATCTAGCGTTAGTGTGTTGAAGTTTACAGTCCGCTACGGCTGGACTATTAAAGTGTTTTTGTGGTTTCCCATTACTCGTTTGATTCCACACCCCCGGTTCCAGCCGTATCACCATGCAAACAACAGTTGGCAACCATAACCCTGTCCGTTAACAGGTGCTAATTGAACCCTAACTTGCACTCATGCATCTAATTCGAGTCGTGTTTATGCAAACAGTTATCCGCATCATCGTATGTCTGCGCGTACGCATGTATTTCGGGAGACGCCGGCGAGTCGCGAGACGGGAGATGGAAACGGTGTTACGAGTATACGATGTGTGAAAATGTTGAGACGAATTGTGGATTTCGTCGGCTTTTGGATTTCCGACTGATATGCGATGATGGCCCGGTGGTGACGGCTGGTCGCGACGTCACTTACTCGATCCTAATTATAACGAACGATATGAAGTCTTTCTAGGTTCGTCAGAATACCAAATTCGATACATCATCATCAGCCAATTGCAGTCCACTGCTGTACATAAGCCTCTACATTTGTTCGCCACTTTGGAGTTTCACACGAGTGGAAGAGATCTAATGAACAATTTTTCAACCCAACCCGAGATTCAGATTGAACTTTCCGCTTTTTAAACCCTTGTTGTGACCAGTGAGGCGGACTTAAGTACAACATAAGTGCTTACTTGAATAAGCTTTCAATCGACCAACTCCGATCCTTAAGCACGCACTCTGGATTAATTAGAATAACCAAAATAAACCCGACTCGGTACAAGGACAAACTTTCTCTTCTGATCAAGCATATAATTTGATTTATTGATTGTTCCAGCAAGACGTTTTATCTGTAATTAAGTAATGCGTGAAGTGTTTTGTATTAAACTTGGTTAATCAAAATGAGTAATTGAATATAGCTTGAATGAGTTCATCATCATCGGCGTGTAAACGTCCACTGATGGATATAGGTAATGCCATTTGGAACTCTTTAGTTCTGCCTTGTTTTTGAGAGTGGTAGGGCATACCGAATCTTCGCTCGAATTGAGCTGCCCGTCCGGGGAAGGACCTCCACCCTATAGAATACCGCAGCCAAATGATCTCTGGGTCGTGTTTTGTTTCTGCCGGTGAGTAAGGTTTCCGGAGCTCGTGTGGTGAGTGCTGCATCGGCTTCCGGGGGTTAGAGTGGGCATAACGGTGGCAACTGACAGGTAACTGATGGTTTACTTGCCCGTTTTCCCAGTCACTTGGGCTTCTCTGTCTCTTTCCATCAGGCGTAGGGAAGCCAATATGTCGTACTACTATAAAAAATTCCAACGAATCCTATCCTCTACTTTCCTCTCTCGAACAACACGTGCTGGACAGCGTTGTCATCCGCATACCATACAGACAATAGTGGCGCGCACCAAGAGGTTCAGTAACTCGTTCCTGCCCCGTGCCATTAAATCATGGAATGCCCTTCCAGCTCATGTGTTTCCTTCCTCTTACAATCCTGGGCTCTAGGCGGGGCGTTAAACGGCATCTCAGTGGGCCTTAAGGGTGAGAGCGACAGGCGCGGTGAGTATGCCCTATTCTGCCTGTCGACCTAACATTTGGACCTCACGACCGCTTACCATCAGGTGGAGTGAGATCATCCTAAACGCTCTTTTTATATATAAAAAAGTCATAGGTACTTTATGTTTGTTAGGCGGTGACCGCATTGGTCCTATTCTAAATCCAGAAACTTCATGGACTAAGCTGTTTGATGGGTAAAAGCTAGGATGAAGAAGAATTTATGGTTGGGAAACTTGCTTTTACACATATTTTCTTTAATGCATTCTTCTAATTTACTAAACAGACGTAGCTTACTCTATCAAATAGCGTGGGCGAACCTCATACGTAATCCTTCACTTATCTTCAAACAACTCGTGAAGGATATCACTTATTTGGCTTAACTAATCCTTGCAGTGACGTTAACAGTAAGTGCAGGAGACAATAATTTGAGCACTATTTATTTCTATAATGGAGTAAATAGGACAATA
This sequence comes from Conogethes punctiferalis, assembly GCA_031163375.1. NCBI lineage: Eukaryota > Metazoa > Arthropoda > Insecta > Lepidoptera > Crambidae > Conogethes > Conogethes punctiferalis. The sequence goes on from CM062094.1 coordinate 9,621,401, forward strand.
AAACGTTATCAGACAGGCGTTAGAAGACTTTGTAGTGCGGTAATGAAAAGTATAGAAATAGACCACCTAGTAGAGTCGTTGGTTAGGAGGGCGCCATAGAGATAAGATAATGTTTCGGATTTATTTGAAACGTTGCGATTGGGTTAATTGAGTGGGATATCTGTTAATTCGTTGTTATTGTCTTTGCGCTAGCGATGTGTGTTGATGTAAATATAAAACGCATCTCTGCATTTCCTAAGCAAAGGGTTGGTTAGTAGAGTGGGGTAGGTAAATACATTTGACATTAAGTTTGCTTTTTGTGCGATAAAGTATTAATATCATACATTATGAAACTTATACTATAATAGAAGAGATACAAAATCTTTTAGGTGTAACTTTCAACAGGTCTAACGTATGAGGCTCTATGTTGAATATATTTTTTTATTTATTAGGTAAAGAAAGTAGCTGCAAGATATAGTAAAGATAAAATTTTAATTCTATCTGTCACAGCAAGTACATATAAATATTGTTTATTGCATCCTGAAACTGTTGACATAGAAGTGGGTGACCCTCCCCTGATAAAGTAAGGATCTTCTCCGTTAAGAGTAAGTCCCTCATAAGCATAACTCAAGGGTCCCGTACCTTTTGTATGCGTAAATGTATTCGTGATGTTAAAAAAATATATATTTTATAGAACAATTTAATCTCTCTAAGTGTGACCTATGTGTAAGTATGAAGAAGTTACCTATCATAAAATGTACCTAAAATAAATTGACCAAGTCGCATCTCTGTGGCGTTTTGTCTATTAACGAACCGACGATGACGGTGAAAGGTACGCCTGTTAACGGCGAATCGCGGCGTTTCTGGAATTTTATGGCGTTCGGTATAAACGTATTCGGCATTAATGGAGAGTTAAGGGGCAGCGCACGCGCCGATCGCATCGTTTGGATTTCGTACGTTGTTTAGACACATAATTGTTTTGTCTATTATGGAGTGGAGGTTACTGGAAACACTTAAACGTTTTGTCTATTATGGAGTAAGTGGTTAGGTACTGTAGGGTCTTTGTTATAGAAACTTAGTTTACCACTAATTTTATTATTGTAAGGAAAATATACTCGTATATGGGAGGGATCCTGCCAGTGGCGTAGCTAGGTAACCAAGGGCCCTAGGGCAAACCAAAAAATGGGGCCCCACTAAGTACTATGTCTAAATTAATTAGATTTTATCAAGTAAAAATATGAACCCCCGGTGAAGAAAGGAAAGCCGCCGGTGAAGACCCCATTGGCTAGCGTAGTTTCTGCGGCTCCTGCGGAGACGGATGATGGTGCGATGTCCGAATGATGGATAGAGTCGGTCATCGCACCCTTCTGCAGGCCAACATCAATCATTGCCGCTCGGCACAGGATATGTTATCTCAGGCCATGGCCGAGTGGCAAATAGATTTAGCGGTTGTTTCAGAACCTTATTTTGTGCCTGATCAATGGGTGGGAGATTGGGAAGGTCTTGTGTCGCTAGTTAGGAGACCCTCGTCAGTATCTCCACCTCTATCTGTTGTGCACAGAGGGTCTGGCTTTGTCGTAGCGGAATGGGGGGACATCGTGGTGGTTGGAGTATATTTCTCCCCAAATCGTACGCTCAGTGAGTTTGAACAATTTTTGGATCAGATCTCTGTAGCTATTTCTGGCTTTACCAGTCGCCAACTCCTGATATCCGGCGATTTTAACGCTAAGTCGACGGCCTGGGGCAACCCGGCTAACAGATGCAATAGGCGTGGTCAGGTGTTGGAGACATGGGCAATCTCAACAGGTATCCTGCTTCTAAATCGCGGGTCGACTTATACATGCGTGCGGCAGCAGGGGGGGTCAGTGGTGGACATTACGTTTGCCACCCCTCCGTTGGCTGCACGCGTGAGAAACTGGAGAGTGGATCGAGGGGAGACTTTGTCCGATCACCGATATATTCGCTGGGATATCTCCACCCCAAATAGTATTGGATTGGATGTCGCTCAACATTCTGCGAGAGAGATCTTCCCCAGGTGGGCGCTTTCTAAATTGGACCGGGGAGTTGCGAAGGAGGTTGCGTTTGTTCAAGATTGGCTGGCACCCCTTTCCTCCAGTCAGGATGTGGACTCAACGGCCTCTCTTTTGCGAGATTCTTTGACTGAGGTGTGCAATGCCAGCATGCCTCGGTCCGGGCGTCCCACTCCTCGCAGAGCAGTATACTGGTGGTCTCAAGAGATCGCGGACCTTCGCGCCACCTGCATTGCAGCACGTCGCGCTTATCAGAGAAGTCGCCGTCGTGCCAGTAGAGACGCTGACAACGAGACCCGCTTATATGCCTCCTATGTCGAGGCTAAGCGGGTCTTCAAGTTGGCGATTAGCGAGGCCAAGGACCGTGGCCGGGCCGAAATGCTTGAGGGTTTAAATAACGATCCGTGGGGGAGACCGTACAGGGCGGCGCGAAATCAGCTCCGCCCCATTGGTCCCCCACTGACCGAGACCCTCGAGCCGAGTTTCCTAAGAGGAGTGGTTGGAATTCTATTCCCGGCCCGCGATCCACTTTTCTCCCCTCCCACCATGTGTCCTCCTATTAGGACAGGTTCCGAAGACGAAATTCCTATGGTCTCGTCCGAAGAATTTGCTTCGGCGTCGGCACGTCTAAGGACCAAAAAGACGGCACCTGGCCCTGATGGAATACCAGCCAAAGTAGTGGCAATCTCCGCTTCTCAAATGGAGGGCAGATTTCGGAATCTCTTCGACCTTTGTTTTACTGTCGGGAGATTCCCGAAAATCTGGAAAACTGGGCAACTGTGCCTGTTACGCAAAGAAGGACGTCCCATCGATTCTCCTTCAGCTTACCGGCCGGTTGTCCTTCTGGACGAGGTTGGTAAGCTGTTTGAGAGAGTGATTGCGGCTCGGATCAATGAACATCTGCGTGAAGTAGGACCGGATTTATCCGATCGCCAATTCGGGTTCAGGTCAGGGCGCTCTACCATTGATGCCTTGGCACGGCTCCAAAATATTGTTCGGGAATCAGAAGAGCGCGGTGAGGGAGTGTTGGCTATATCGTTCGATATAGCCAACGCCTTCAATAGCATTCCTCACACTACCATCCTAGAGGCACTTCGTTCTTTCGGCCTCCCGCTCTACCTACAAAATCTCTTGGCGAGCTATTTGGCGGAGCGATCTATTATTTACATAAATCGCAACGGCGTTCTTTGTCGCCATAATGCTGAGTCCGGTGTCCCACAGGGGTCGGTCTTAGGACCTCTCTTGTGGAACATCGGATTCGATTGGATGCTGCGCGGTGCTCTTCTCCCGGGCACAGATGTCATCTGTTATGCTGATGACACCCTTCTCACGGCCCGGGGGAAGAGCTTTAACGAGGCTGCTTGTCGGGCAGCCGCGGCGGGATCGCTCATTGTCCGGCGCATCGGTCTATTAGGGCTACAGGTGGCTCTTGACAAAACTGAGGCCGTTTTCTTTCACAGGCCTCGGTTACGCTGCCCTCGGGGCGCGCACATAATAGTCAATGGAGTCTCTATAGATGTCAAGACACAAATTAAATATTTGGGTCTTATTCTGGACGCGCGGTGGCAGTTTGGTCCGCATTTCAGCGGACTGTCATCGCGCCTCCTCAAGGCTGCCAACGCGTTCGCGTGGCTCCTCCCAAATTTGGGTGGCCCGAAGTCCCATTGCCGGCTTCTTTATGCCGGCATCCTTAAAAGTATGGCTCTTTACGGAGCACCAATCTGGGTTGGTGCTGCCGGACGCCGTGAAAATGCAGCGTGTCTTCGGCGGCCCCAGAGGGCAATTGCCCAAAGGGTCGCCCGTGTCTATCGCACGGTCAGCATGGACGCGTCATGTGCTTTGGCCAGCACTCCACCCTGGACGCTTGAGGCCCAAGTGCTGGCCAAAGTATATCAATGGTTGGCCGCGGAGAGAGAACAAGGGGAGTGCCCTGCACCCGTTGAAAGAGAAGCAGTTCGAAAGGAGGCCCAGGAAGATCTAGTCCGGCAGTGGACTGTGGGCCTTTCCTCCGCGACTTACGGGCGATGGACGCTTGACGCCCTGGTCCCGGTTTTTGACCAGTGGCTTGAACGCCAACATGGACACATGTCCTTCCGCCTGGCGCAGGTCTTGTCCGGCCATGGTTGCTTTGGCAAATACCTGCACCGCATAGGGCGGGAGGACTCACCAATCTGCCGAGATTGTGGGGCAGATGAAGACACGGCGGACCACGTGGTACAATGCTGTCCAGCGTGGACCCAACAGCGCACTGAGTTGGCACGTGTCATAGGCACGGACTTATCTCTCCCGAACATCATCAGTGAGATGGTTCGGAGCCGAGAAGCTTGGGCGGCCGTTGCCTACTTTTGTGAGACAGTTATCTCTCGGAAGGAGGCGGCGGAGAGGGTGCGTGAAAACGACCCTTCCGCTCCAGCACTCCGTAGGCGTAGAGGCGGCCGTACGCTGCGACAATTTCGCAGTTTCATGCTGCCTGACGGGGTTCAGCGGGTGGTCGGTGCGGGGGCGCCGCCACCCGCCTTGCACGGACCTTCGTCATCGTCGGATGGGAGTGCGCTTGTCCTTCGGGCCGCTCCCATCGCTCCCCCTTAGAGGGGAGCGGTGTTGCCTGCCATTTAGGGTGGGCCGCGCTTGTGGGTCATGGCAGCTCTAGTTTTAAGGTCCCGTGACACCACCCTGTGGGCGCTTGAAGGAGGACCGGGTTTTTTAGTGAGTATTTCCTGCCTTTCTACCATCTTTAGGCAGGATGCCGTCCTCCAAGGGCGGCACGAGTCTCACATACCCCGGCGTTCCCCCGAACACCGGGCATGCGTAAAAGCATTTTTCCCGGATAAAAAAAAAAAAAAAAAAAGTAAAAATATGAAATATAAAAAATTTAAGTTGTTTGCAGCCTGTATATTTATTTTGAAAATGGGAGACATTTCAGAGCGATCGAGAGTTTTGGTAATGATTCGAGGGCTCCCTGAACTTGAGGGCCCAGGGGCATTGCCCTGCTTAGCTCCTAGGTAGCTACGCCACTGGATCCTGCGGGCTTTGGTCAGCGTTTCCGAGGAGAACGTGTTTTTTTTGGATTAAGACCACATTGTCACGAGGTGCTCTGTTGGTGGCGGCGTAGAGTTGTCACGTTGCGGGGGTTTCCCCCGGGGTAAATAGGAATGAGTCCTACATAACCGAGGTGTCCCGTATCCAGGCCCCATGGTGTAAGCCTAAATGCATTCCCGAGGGCAAAATAAATTCTTCATACATTTGGCATAGCTTGCGGAGGAGCACAATGCATTGTGTTGGAATCATTGTTAAGTAATTAATGTATTGATAAAAAAATAATAGTGTCTATTAAATCTAGGTACGAAAATACATGTATCATTATAGGTAGATCTTAAAGGTAGATATCGTTAGACAGCTTAGAGAGTCGCTTTGAATGAAATTGGTACCTACTTACTATCAAACGTTTACGATTAGGATATCCGTGATTAAATAAAAATTTATAGTCACCCTTTCTAGAATTGTGTCACTGCGAATGAATATAAGAAAAAATGTTATCGTTTTCAGTTTGAGTTTTTTTGTTTGTATAAGTTTTCTTTAATAGTAGGTAATAGACTTAAGAGAGGCCAATGACCTCCGGGTCGTGTGTCTGTCGGTGAGTGGGGTTTCCGGAGCTCGTGGGGGGTTAGAGTTGGGCCGGCATGGCAGTGGCAACTGACAGGTAACTGACCAGTTGTTGCAACGACCTGGGCTTCTCTTTCGCTTTCCGTCAGGCGTAGGGAAGCCATTATGTCGAGATACTATATAAAAAAAGTTCATTGTCCAACCACTCTGGTTACCAAGCACCAACTTGTTACAAAACAAAAGAATTCCAATAACAATTTGCGAGTCCCATATCGTCAGACATGTCATTCATTGTCTATGGTCATAAAAATTAAACAGCAGAACTAGTTTATTAGCTGTCCACTTGTCTATTCATTAACACTCCTAAATTAATGATGGAATGTACAAAACGACTAAAGATTATTATTTAAATAACCTACGTGCTCGCTGCGTAGGGTTTCAATATTTTGAATATTGACTTGGACTAATAACGAGGTTTTAATGAATTAACTATGTGTAAAGATAGGTATTTTTTATTGCACAAAAAAATTACATTTACAGAGAAAAAAACGTATTACAGACATATGTACTACAATGTCAGCGGTTTTTCGCTGATAAAATATCTGCTAGGCAACCTTCAGGTAAAGGACGTTAGGTAGGTATGCTGAAGAGAGGGAAAAAGTAGTGTAGAAAGAAGAATATTATAATGTATTATTTTTTAATACCTATGTTATGTAGGCCCTTTATTAACAGCATTAAAAATTTAGTAACTTTCGGGACTTTCAAACTCTCTCCAACATTTTATTAAAAACCCACAATGTTTAAATTTTGAAATGTTTCGTGTTCATTTCTTTTGCTTTTTTGCAGTTAACTATTTACTGTGTGTTTTAGCTATGTGTTATTTTGTATGAGTTAGCTGCACCTTCCTAGCAACAAAAATCTGTCAAATTATAAGTATGTACTAAGATAGAAAATAACAAACCTGATTGAGTCCGACTTTAATGTCCTCTTAACAATTGGATGACAAATGACACTTAGCGATTCGACTAACCGAAGATCGATACGATCTCGATTTGCGATATCGATTTTTATTGCCAATGAACTTTTTCGTCGGTCAATGTGCGGATAAATAAAGTCATCTATTTTGAAATATGGCTATGAATGGCGTTCTACAAGCTCGTCGTTAAATAAACTAATGTTTTATAGCCGCTGCATGTCATAATAGTTGTTTTTTAATTTGAATGTACTTACTTAAATTTAAAAATGTTCAGAACCAAAGCGATCACAAATTGGCTAAAACATTATTTTGAAAGAATGTCCCACAGATTCAAATTTACTAAATACCTACATACGGCAGCAACCTATATATTTATTTTTTCTAAATACAGCAACAGCATCCAGGGTTAATTCCTATCACGGAACCAGACGTATACTCCACTTTTTAAGTCATAGATGCGTACTACGTCCAGTCTGTTAAAGGCAATACGCGCGTACGGGCAACGCGCATGCGCGCGGGAACGGGCCCTACGAGGTCGTTAACTGGAACTCGACTCGGGAGTTTTAAAAAAGTTATAAATAAAAAACAATACGTTCATTGAGTTGACATTTAGTTTGGCGCGCTTTTTGGTGTTATAGTGACGTTACAATATTTTCATAGACAACAATACTTTTTAGGTAAGGGTTTTATTTTTTAGGCAAAGACGTATAATCAAGTTAAGTTTGTTTGATTTAAGTATGTACCTACTTATTACTTTTATAGACGACGATAGGGGTTTTTAAGTAAGGCTTTTATTTTTTAGGCATAAACCGTGATAGGTTTATGCGTTTGTTCTCAACGAGTCACACCCAAACGTGTCTAAGTTAGGTTTGTGAAATTTAATAACGTTAAAAACGTAGGTAAAACGTGCTTATTTGACTTAAAGCGTATTAATTGCAATAAATTAGCATAATTACAAATGTAAATGTAATTGGATTACATCTGTACTTACTTACCAAGTTAATTGAGTACGTCTGATTAGATTATCTCTGTAGTCAGTTACAATCTTTATTACTATTACAAGTAAATTATTTCTGAAGTATATGGTGTAATGAATAGGTTCTGCAATTATGAAAGAATTACTAATATTACATACGAATCATAAAATTAGAAGGCATTGAAATTGTATAACAGTGATGTCTGGATTGCTCATTTGGTAGAGAGTCGTAGGTTTGAGTCCAGCTCGGTAATAAGATTTCAGTTTAGCTAGACTCTTTATAACACTATGATAGTTGTTAGTCTGCTTAGAAACTTGGTTTTAAGGATTTTATTTATTTTATTTAAACTTTATTGCACAAAATGGTACAAAAGGCGAACTTAATGCTAGGAGCATTCTCTACCAGCTAACGTGTATGCGGTGAGTGTTAAAGAGAAGCACACACATTTAATACAGTAAATTAAAAGGAAATAAACTACCACCGAATTCGGAATGCATCTTATATTCTTCTAAGAAGATGACCGAACCACCGGACTGCGGCATAGCGGAGGGTTTTCACCCAACCACTTGGTTCAAACTAAGCTTTTCATTGATATTGACTGTGGGCATCTCTCAGAATACACAAACAATAGGGTTATTTCCAGGGTCAAAATACTCTCATTGTATTTAGTCGGTATCTTAGATTAAAGTATAATCTATGATATGATATAAGAAATATTTGACACGTATTTTTTCCTTTTTTCGTTTAAACAAAAAATAACAAAGATACAAGGCATCCAAATTTAGGAGTGGGAGTCTTTGACGTCGTCACCCCTTGCGAAAAACTGCCACGAGGAATGACGTCACACGTAACTTTAGCGGGCTATATTTTTGTAATTTTTGGTGTAATTTAGAAATTAGAAAATATGTATCTCTTATTTTAAATAATCTAAAAGACGGACTAATTAAATTTTTACGGCAACAAGCCTATTGAAAAAAAAAGGATTTCATAAATCTACTATGGCCGTCTCAGCCACCATTAACACTTTCCATTTATTTTTGCTCACATATCTCACATGTCTCCACAATAAACGAAGTAATTTTCAAACCCGCCAACAAATTACAGTGATACGACAATGTAATTAAATTTTATTGGATTGTGGCCAATGTATGACAAGCTGTGTTAATGGCCGGGATGGGAGACGATCCTGAATGTTATTTGATATCATTTCGCATTTGATGTCTCACTTCTGAACGACGCAAATTTTTTTTTTATTATAGCTTTTAAATTTTCACATAATAACAACCTTTGTCTTTTTCTTACTAGATTTAGGAAAATGTCCTTTTAGCTAAGGAAAGATTATAAAATTATCGAAGTTTTATGTGGCAAAGGCTTTTTATTAAGCATTAAGGGTTAGAATCCTTTTATTTTGTAAATACCTTGGCCGAGGTTAGCAACACTTTTGAAAAAAATATTTCAAAAACTATGAACGGTATAAATAGGGTTACAACACAGATCCATTGTTTGGCAATGACAAAATATACTTAATTAGCTAATTCGAATAATGTTTTCGTAGTATTCTGAATAGGGGGGCAGGTCTCGAGCTGACGTTTTGCCCCAAGTGTGCAAGAAAATCGTACCTGCTATACAAACTTTCCTATTACTGTACTATTATTTACTTAGTTAGGTACTCTTGAGATAAGAAACCTAACTATAATAAAAATGGCTACAGGAAACATACGTAAGATGGTGACCCCATTAACCCTTATTTACCTTACGAATGTAGGTATGGCACCTACATTCGTAATGTGTGCCGTGAGTTCCTTCAGCTATGCTCCACATGCAGAGATGTGACGTCACTACATTATAGTGGAGTTCATAGACTCTTCCATGATTCTTATGAGTAAGAAAAGTTCCAGTATTACATAAAGAATGATCTAAATATTTATCGAATGAACTCTATGCCGGGCTCCTTGTTCCCCGATAGATATAATCTTCCGATGTTCAAGGCGAGAGTGAACCGGTTTTTGCTGGGTGAGCGCGTTCCATCGTAGACTACGATATCGCTTACCATCAGGCGAATTGCAGTCAAGCGCAAACTGATTTTGAATAAAAAAATGACTTGACCAACCATTCAGAATTTTGTATAATCTGAGATTGAGAATGACCAAGGTCTAGTGGGGTTGTAAACCTTTCCTATTAGGTCTATTGCGCAGTTAATATGGGAAGCCTCCGCGTGTGGCTGTCCGTTAATAATCTCCTTCGGGACATTGTTAGCGGATGGTCCTGGCGCACCCCGGGCAACGGCGGGTAGTAGAGTTGTTGATGCTACCCGACGGCTAATTCCCTAGTAGGGAGCGCGCACTAGTGCGTGGCTCTGGAGCCGAGAGTGTCGGCGTCCATTTTGTGTTCGTGGACGCCTTCCACGGCAGTGCACTTGTGCACACCAAGTTGGGGCCTTTATGGCCAGAGGTGGATGAGAGGTCACTGGCTCATCCTACCTCATACGATGGGGCTTATGCCCGCAGGAGCGAAAACGACCGGATTTGACTTGGGCCCAAGGCCAACTCACCCGGACGAGACAGAGAGGGAGATTGCGCTATGCGCAATGCTGATGTGGTGCATTGCACCACTCAGCCGATGTTGGTGCCTTCGGGCGTAGGATGGCGGTGCATCACCGCGGCTCGGCGGGTCCTTCGGCCACGGTTCTCGTGGCCGTTGGATAGGTCCTTTATGGATTGGTCGCCGGGCAACCTGTTTCCCCTCGCAGGAGGGACCAGGGGGCTTGCCTTAATTGGCCGGCCCGAGTGGAGTGAGACCACAATAAAAAACCGCCTGTTATCCCGACTTCGGTCGGGACCAGGGGGCGCGAGCTCAAGTGGAGAAAACCACAATAAAAAACCACCGTGCGGCGGCGGCTGCACGCCCGACGGGGTTCCGCGAGGCCGGCACGGGGATTGCCGGCCACGTATTGCACGAACCCCGTCCTTGGAGGAGAGGGACGGCCCTTACGGGCCTGATCTCTAGGTCGCCCCAAGTGGGGGGGCCAGCCCGAGTCTGCCTAGCAGACCAGCGCTGACAGCTTCGCGGTGTTATAGCCCAGGACCCGCGTTGCTGTCGCCCAAGGCGCATTAGACGGTGCAAACCAGGGTTTTTTAGTGGGTATTCTCTGCCGACGCGGAGCGAGTCCCACATAACCCGTCTGCTCCCCCGGGCAGCGGGTATGCGTAAACTGCATTTCTCCCTGGTGAAACAAAAAAAAAAACAAAAAAAAAAAAAAAAAAGGTCTATTGCGCAGTTGTTTTTTTAGGGTGCGATTGCTTTACATAGCAACTAAGCAATCACATGATAGTTGAACCGTAGGCTACATATCTATCGGGCATTTAATTTTGAAATATCATCAATGATTAACGATGTATAGCGCATTTATACGTAACTGTTGCCTATACCTAGTTCTCATCTTCTACCTTTCCCTACGCTCGCTTTCCCATAGTTAGGTTATGTTAATCTCGCCCACGCTGATAATTATGTTTAAAGTGCACTGATAACGGACTATCCGCAGCACACTGACACAGTGCATCGTGTCGTAACAGTTTATTGCAGGGCTCGTCAACCTTTGCCTCTGAATAACTGTACACGAGCGCATTGCGTAAGACTTTTTGCCTACGACGCAGAAAATCTGTAAGGTTTAGGCTCGAATTTCAGTTGAGAGATCAAGAATCGCATTTTCATATATTGTTTTGGTCTGGCTGGTTAAGGGCCTTCTGTTATGGTCATCCTCTGAAACGTTTTTTTTTGCCAGGGAAAATGCATGCAACGCAATCCAGCAATGGGGAATGTGAGACACCCTACCTCAGGAGGTAGGCAGGAAATAAACATAAAAATCCCCGGGCCCTCCGTCATGCCGCGGGACCTGGAAAAGTGTCAGGAAACTAGAAAACTTGCCTTTTCTTTAACTAACGTTAACTTTACCGAGGAATAACTTTATATACCTACACCCAATCAAAAAGCAAAAGTTAATCCCTTTCATAGACTTGGAAGGTACTACATCTGGGGATACTTTATGTAGTTAGATATACTGCAATATCGCGACAATCATCTAAAACGTAGGTCTACGTGTATTAAGAGTTCAAACGGTAAACTAAACAGAAAATTAAAAGGTACCACATTTCTTGTAGAGTGTTCTTTTATCATTTTATAATCTCCTGCAGAAATATTTTTATTAAAGCAGTATAATTAGTATACATAAATATAAAGCCGCAGAACAAATTGGTTAGAATAATTATGATGATTAAATAATAAAATGTTTCATCTTATAAAGTACCTGCCTAAATTATAAGTACACTTATTTTAAGGTTAAAATATTTTTAAACTTTTGTTAAAGACTCTTAAGAAAAACGGTTTCTTAAATCTTACCAAAACTAAGGTTTCTTAAAACATGCCTGAAACTTCAAATTGTTACCGACACCTGGCAACGTGGCGATGGAATATTTGCCTTTTTTATTGGCTCACCAGAGGCTGCGTTGGTTCGCCCTAGTGTGAATCAGTCCGAACAATACTGCCTAACACAGATTCCGGACAAAGCTTCCGATTGTAAACTAGGAAATGCGCCGTGTACCCTTCGATTTTGGATTGATAATTTTATATGGTACGTAAAATTTGTAAATGAATACCTATTGCTCTTGGTCACGTACGTAGTAATTTGAGAACCGTTACAGATTTAATTATTTTTTCATATTTTTAAAAGTCATTATAGCAGAACATTTTATTAGGAAAAGAAAAATAAAAAATTGTAAAGAAAATTAAAAAAGCTAGTTTTAATATTTGAGCTTGAGTCTTTCAAAACTTAAACGTCTCATATTGAGTCTTTTAGCTTATTCATGAATGCTCTAAATGCTAAGCTCTTCATTCATGAATGTGTACTACCCTGGGATTTGGATGTCTGCAAGTAACGACGAAAATGAGATGGATAAAAGCACAAACCATTTGCTGAGATTACCTAGCTACATCACCATAGTAGGTACAGCCGTACAGGTTCCCATAACATAAACGAACAAAAAACGGCTAACTTTTTTAAGACTTTCCCGAAAAGCGTTCACTAATAAACAAAAGCTTATAACGGCTTACACAAACAGAGCAGCGTAAGATGAGCTAAAAATTAACACTGTCTAAAACTGGGATAGAGTCTGCCACGGGCAATTAACACCGATTCTAGCTAAGGAAGAGGGCACTAAACCGAGGTAAATAATGCACCGCCGTAGGAACTGAATCACTTCATACGGCCCACATTGCCAGCATACTTTGACGAGGTAGGGTGAGCACTTTAGAAAAGCTTTCAGTTCTGTAAAAGTGTCCGGAAACTAGAAAACTGTAATGGGTTTCTTGCCTTTTCTTTAACTAACGTTAACTTTACCAAGGAATAACTTTATATACCTACATCCAATCAAAAAGCAAAAGTTAATCCCTTTGATAGACTTTTGGAAGGTATATCTGGGGATACTTTATGTAGTTAGATTTCCAAGTGTCTTAATATCTTGTCATTATTTTTTTGAAATGACTACGTTACGATAGGTGGCTTCTGGCTTCGTCATCACCGGACTGCGGGGAGCAGAAGGGTCTCACTATATGTATACGAGTACAATTGAACCCTTTAAGACCAATAAAGCAGTATTATTCGTTCAAGAAAGTCACCGACATAGCCCACCGGATTAGTAAGGTGAAGTTGTAGTGGACTGGCCACATTAATTAGCCGCAGAACCGATAACCGTTGGGGTAAACCTCGTACTGATGATTTGCGCAGGACGGCTGGCAAGTGCTGGATGCGAGAGGCCCAAAATCGATAAAAGTGGCGAATATTAGGAGAGGCCTATGTCCACCAGTGGACTGATAAAGGCCGATGATGTTGATGAAACGTTAGAGTACATATTTGTATACTGAAACTCAATTACTCGCCAGAATTATGGAATTGGTTTTCATTCGCGTCATGAAAATATCCATGTTTTCTTTCAATCATAACAATCATTTCTAATTTATAAAATCAAGTTTCAATTCTGTTTTCTCGCGGCAACCCTGCGCTAATGGGAAATTAGTATAAACAGAACACTTTAGCATCATAAAATCGATTTGAGATAATTTGCCGTGAACGAAATTTAGCAGGGCGGAATATTTTGCACACACTTTGGCACGACCTTTTAAGATGCGTGTTAAATGTATGGAGAAGATTACTTGGATTAGGTATATTTCTCTATTGTTGCTAACATGAATGGGCTTTTGATGAAAGGAAAAGTTTAATAGGAAAATGTTAAATTTAGTTTAAAGTAAAAAAAAAAAAAAGAAATAAATAAAGGTTCAAACATCCAGGGGGATGATAATGCAAAGGAATTTGGTTCATATGAACACAATCAAATTGTTCTTAAGAGGTTAATCTTTTAAACGCCAATGACGCTTATATGCGACGATAACATAAGATTTTCTATTATGCCTCATTTCTCAGCGGTCAGAGGATTAAATCAATCTCATTGGCCTTAAAAATGGTTTTGTTTAAATAATTATTGTATTGTTAATAAATGCTACCAAATATGGGTACAATTTAATGCACAATAATATGAATAGTTGCCCATTACAAAACTTTATTAAAAGTAAGGAATAAATTAAAAACTTTTTTTTTGTTTCAGATGGAGCAACTGAGGAAAAAACTTAGACTATTTCCAATTATTGAGATACAATGATAAACAGTGAAGTGACTTAAAGTGTGTTTTAAAGTTTGAGTTAGTGTAGATAAATTTAATAAGAATAAGTTTTGAAGTAAATAGAAATGTTCAGAAGAAAGTTTAAGTTAATTCATACAAAGAGTGTACTTTGAACTCAAAAGATGGAGAGGAGAAAACATTTTATATGGCACAAGTTGATTTGGTAAGTTTGATTGAGATTTACAATACGTATTAATTAACCATAGATTTTAAAGACACTCCCATTATTGCCAAGTGTACTATCGGGATCCTGGTAGTCGACATTTCGAGCAGCGTTCAGTTTCGTGGACATCTAGAGCGTAAGGCCAAACTAGCTTCCAAGAAACTGGGTGTGCTTCATAGAGCGGGACAGTATTTCACGCCTCTTTCAGGAACTTCTTGCCTCGCGCATCGGTTTTGTGGAACCAACTCTCTGCGTCAGTCTTTCCGAATAGCTACGACATGGGAGCGACCCCAGAACTCGATTTGAGTTGCGGGCGTCCATGGGCGGTGTCGACTGCTTACTCTCAGGCATCACATTCGCTCGTCTGCCGCCTCTTGCATAAAAAAAAATATCCATATCATGTCCGTGTGGATACTAGATTTAGAATAGGACCCCGTGAGTTTCTATAGAAGACAACTAAGGGAATATCACGAAACGGGTAGCAGCGTTTACCTGGGTACCTAGCCAGTGTAATGACCATGGTAAATGCCCCTGAATGACATAGTCATTTGGGGATGATTTTTACAGGCTGATGATATGTAATGATGATTTAGTGATCACACTTGGTAGGTAAAGGGACCAAATAAACACATTTTTTTATATTAGCAGGTCAAAATGACTGTGTCTTGCCTGATAAAATTCAGTGAAAGTGTCAGTATGGAACCGTAGCTGCAGTGAATGCGTCGTAATTCTGGCGGGTAGTTTATGAGCTGTGCGCACGCGCCTCGCGTCTCGCTACAATGGTGTGGGCACACACGTTGTGCACAATAGGACACCTGCCGTAAATTTGAAACGTTATTTTAGGGCTGAAATCGTATTAGTAATACTCAATTAAAATACTTTTCGCTCCAAGCCATCCTAATCTGCGCGTGGTGCATCGTGCCGAATAACAAACGAGGTTCTGGCAACCGACTGGTGGCGGTATAACTATCACGATTGAAGGCGTAGCTAAACACCGAAGGCCGATGACGGGCAGCAGCGTCACTGGAGCGAGGAGCTACACCCTGCGATCGCTAATCGCTAACTCGCCTGCAAAGGCAGCGTTACGATTATGGGTAAAAAGTCTCCAGATATTTGTCAAAAGTAGCGAATAAATGGAAAGGCCTATGTCCAGCAGTGGCATAGGCTGATGATGACGGATGTAGGAAGGTTATTTCCTTACTTTATATATTTCTTTATTTAACAATTAGTGTCAACCCTAAAATAAGCCATGCAAAGATTTAGCGTATGAGAGTCGACTGTAATGTCTTTATAAATGGTTAGAAATGTTATATTCACCACTTGACTGTTTACTTAGTAGTGAACAAACGTTTGTTATTTTTATTGTTACAAGCTTTATTTGACTTGCAATGTATGACTAAACTGTGCTTGGAATACGGATGGATGACCTCCTTCGCCAGGTTTTCGATTATGCTGAAATTTTGCATTTATACCTTGTTTTTTTTTAGTAGCACAGTTCAGTGGCTTCCCATCGCCTAATGGGAAGCTAAAGAGAGACCCAAGTCGCTTCGGCAACAGACAAGTAACCAAATGCTGGCTCGGTGGTCGGTGATATGTATTCTATTCTCTCAACGCACGAAAATAATATCAATAGGTATTGTGTGCCAATTCAAAATTATGATCACATAGATTCGCATCCTATAGAATGTCGCAGCCAAATGACCCCCGGTTCGTGTTTGTGCCGGCGCGCGGCGAGTAGGGTTTTCCCGTTGTCACAGCGACTTGGGCTTCTCTTTCCATCAGGCGTAGGAAAGCTATTATGTCGATATAAAAAGAAATAGAGCTGATCTAATGCTGAAGCTAGGATGTCGGAAAATCAAGGGTCGGCTGCAGTTGTTATTATATAATAACACTAGCTTTGGCCCGCGACTTCGTCCGCGTGTTTAGATTTTTACATTCAATTTAATAATTAAATAACTCCCATTCCCGTTGGAATGTTGCAATATCGCGTTGCAAGTAAGTTTTACGTTCATTAAGGTACCTGCATGCCAAATTTCAATCATCTATTTTATGCGATTTAGATTTTTTCATACAAAAGGTTTTTCTCGCTCACTCCTGTTCCCGTGGGAATTTTCATTGCCGTAGCATATGCTAAGGCAATGAAATGACAAAGCTTTCTATTTTCACATCTAAAATAATGTAATCATAAATATTTATAATCCCATTCGCGTTTCACAAATCAGCGGTATTTCCATATTGCAATATTTGCTTGTATACTTACTTGTCTTTACATATTAGCAACTTGAACATTCGCTATACCAATATTGAGTTACGTGCTTTTCTAAGAATTTAAAAAGTTTCTGTGCTGTCACCGTCATCCTAGCTTTGTCCGTTAGCATAGAAATTTATCAAGAATAGAACGGCCCACAAGTCTTATTTTCAACCAATCGCAGCGTGTAGACTGCGCATCACCTAGTGAAGTGTTCGTGTTTGATAAAGATGAACATGTCTTTAAAACGAGCGTAAGAAAGTACTTACTCCTCGTGCGCGCTACAGCCCCGAAGGCCCTTTAAAGTCGTAAGGCCCAGACTTCCAGACACAATAGATGAAACAATAGGAATTGGATCACATGAGAACATTGGGCCTTACGAGGTTAAGTCGCCTTTTACGACTGGTAGAGGGCTACCTCCGTAGTATTCTTACACCCCATACTGCAGGGCGCATTCCGATTGATCCTGAGTTAAGCTCAAGCATCTAAACACAATCATACTTAGACATAACAAACATGAATGATTTATCCTCATCATCATCTGCTCTATTGGGATTCGAACCTATGGTCCCATGATTTCATAGTATCTGGTCCTCAGAAGGCAGAGGTCACTACCAAATGTCTAATTGGACCAGTCTATTAGACCGGATTATTTAACCGGTAGGAAAACGAGTGCATAACATTGTGCATTTTGTGTCTACTCGGCTATTCTATTTTTTTCTTCTATTTAGTGCAGCCAAAATTTGGTCAGGAGGACGTTTTTTTAATCCAACAATTCGTTCATTTACTTCAACAACAAAAGCTATGGGTGTATTTTGATAGCTGTCAAACTTTCACCCGATTGTACCTACCGAATGCAAACAACTTACTAATTACACTATGCTCACAGGAACATTTGTACACGTTAAATATTTTGGTACAAATCGAGCGGTAAATCTTTACACAGATAATGCATTGTTATAGGAACGAGAATGTTTACTTTAGTGGTAGAGGAGACCGGGGGCTATAGGAACACTGTGAAAAACAATTATTTTCCTAATATCTGCTTGATTGTAAGTATTTTGGCGATCTCTAGTTTCGGAGACCAAAACTCAATTTGGGTTCACTAAGCTATCGGAGTTAGTTACTTAATAGATTGACAGTCTTTATTCCATAAAAAATTAAATATTTACAGCAAAAAGTATTTCAGACATATTATTATTGTAGTACAATGGTTATGTCCAATAAATCATTTGTTTGAGTTGATCATAATAATACTGTCCTCTACCATGGGTCAAGGGTATGTCATGAAAACAACATAATATATTTGTTTTTAATTTAATAGTAAAATGATAATCTAATTTAGTGTAATAGCAACCAGAAACTCAAATTATTATACTCGGAGTTTAACTTTACCCTAGTTTGTTAGGTTGGGCATTTTCTGCAACTCCATGTCTGAGCGCTTATTTCGCGTGAATCTTTATTAAACGTTATCATCAGCATATGTCAGTCCACTGCTAGACCTCTCTTCAAGATCCTAAACTTTCATCTAAGTTCGTCGAACGATCGAACGGTCTACACAAATAAAATACTTCTGATAGGCCACGGTCACTCCGGTTCCTTCGAGAGCAAAGGTAAACACGAATTACGCGCTCCATTCAGCTAGATGCGCGCGCGCAGGACCGGGAATAAGGTCAAGATCCCGAACGGGATGCGCTTGTAACAACAATTGTGCAGGAGTCGGACTGGAATCTTTGTTTTTGAAAAATTAATCCCACTTATGATGACAGTGATGACTGGGGCAGCTATGTTGTCATTACCGTCCTACGCTTTCGAATTTTGTAAGGAAAGGAAAGTCGTTTGTCTAAAGTTAGCCTAGCCTTTTTTTGCTTTTCGTTTGCCATGCCACTATGCTGTAATACTATAAAAAATGCCTGAAAATATAAATAAATATTAGACAACATCACATAAGATCCTAAAGTATGTAAGATACTTATCGTGTGTTAGGGATATCGGAATCAACGAAGGATGTAACATAATGACAGCAAGATCTGTTGGTGATTTATAACTAAAGTTAGACACTTTCATTGGCGAAATCACTACTTAAACTAAACTTTGACCGAGGGTCAAAATTAGCTACCTAATGCTTTGCATATCCTCCTGTTACAGAACGGTAGTCAATGCCTAAATTATCATAAATTCTACTTTTAACACAATTCTTTACAGTGCAATAAAAAATTAATAAATTAACCCGCGTAATACAGAAACAGCTCTGCGCACCATTTTAGATGCATAGCCAAGTTTGTCTTCCCATTAAATGGAATTCAGTTATACCTCAGTAGGGCCCATAGATTATTTCCTAACCGTTGCAATGTCTTTATAAAGCAAGTCCTACATAAAAGTAATTTCAAGAGCGGCAAGCAATTTCACTACTGTCATGGCGGTTATTACGGCAAGTATCTCGGGGCGAAGTTTTAGGGTCCTACTTTATTGGGACACATAAACGTTGTGAGTAAATATTTGAAATTTTATTATTTTTAGTCGCGGTTCTATTTCTCATACTGATTTACCTAATGATAGGTTTATAATTCAATGTTAATTTGACCGAGAGGCAAAATCTAAGAAGACTTAATTTCTAAAATGCTACATAATTGCTTGCCAAGTTTATCTATTTTGTATGCTTTTCAAGTATGTATTTGTATAATTATATTTATGTTATAGTATAAGTATATAGTTGAAAAAAATATTGATACATAAGTATGTATCAATATTTTTTTCAATTTTGGCCATGTAATGTTGTTTAAAAAATATGATAACGCCACAAAGCGTCTAATTGAGATAGTACCCTAGCTGCAAGTTCCTAACTGTAAGTTGTGTTAAATTGTTACTATTCATATCTCGTGCCGAGGCAATAATTGTATGACAACCGTGTTTACTGAACATCCATTTGTATGCACTCAGAATTGAGACGAACACGCGTATAAATAGTTTGTTTACAAACAAATGTTGCTAATTGATGTTAAGCGGTCGAGTTGGTCGAATAATTATATTATTTAGGTTTGAAAAGACGTAAGTGACAAGTAATGTAATCTTAAAGATTAATTAACCATATTGTACGTGGGAATGTGACGACCTTGATAGCATATTTTTTTAAAGATGTTCGTGTGAAGGCCTGATTTGAAATTATATAGCTATGATAAGGTGTTTGGTGAAATTTCTATTAAAAAAGTAACTTTTTTCGTTTATTTTTTTCTAAGAAAATCACTATAAATGGTGTGTATCGTATTATCGTAAGCATCACAAGTCCGGAAAAGTGTGGATCCACGAATAATTTTATTAATAAAGTAACAAGATTGAGCTTTTACTTAGTCTAAGGCATAAAAGATCAATAATTACGAAATGGTTTCATTTGTGACTGAGATTTCTGTTAGAACAATTTGGAATCAGCTTGGAATCAGAAAGCTCACTAGTGGTAAAAAATCCAAGCCACGTCAATCTAAATATAGAAAACTGACTGACATAGTGATCTTTCAACGCACAACCCAAACCACTGGACCGATCGGGCTGAAATTTGGCATCCAAGTAGATGTTATGACGTAGGCATCCGCTAAGAAAGGAGTTTGATCAATTCTACCCCCAACGCGATGAAACTCTATTCCACGCGAACGAAGTCGCGGGCACAGCTAGTTAATTATATTTTTGTTCCGCAATTTATTGAAGGTACTATCAATGAACTGCATTGTTGAACATAATTTAGAAATATTTTCACCCGTGCATGTAGCCGAAACAGGCAGATGTTTAAGTAAGCACTTCCTCGAAATTATCAAATCGTAGCCTAAACAGGTACCTACTTTCAACTCTCCACATCTGCACAGCGTCTTATGTCTTCGTTTCCGAAGCCATAAAACCAACAATAACTTCTGTTTTACAAGCTCCCGAATTCCTATCTCCAATAGTAATTATCAACACATTTCTCTCAACCGCATAGATATTGCACTCTGTTAAATTCATTCGTTCCACATTTCAAGAGCTATTTACGTCCAAAATGACTCCTTTTAGTATCCGAATAGTGTCATTCGCTCATTCCGTACGCCTTCCTATTCCATTAGAATGTTCATTCATTTCTCAATTGCTAGTGCCAGGGGGCTTTTAGTAAATCCAATTAAAGGATTGACATGTTTATTCATATTTAAGCCGATCTGTATCAGATAAACTCAGCATTTAGTTACTTTGATTTGTATCTTTGTTTGCACGTCCGACTTGTTTAATTCTATGTCACTATAAGTTTAAGTGTACGGACAACTAGTTATATTGTAATAGGACTGTAATTTATACGCATCGGTAATTTATTTGGAAACATATCATAATTCATGTTAAGTGTTGTTAACAGCCGCATCGGAAGATTAATGTGTATTTTCGTCGATGACAGTTTTAAATGCAACTTTTTTTTTGTAATGAGCGTTGATATTTGAATTTAAGTGACCGTCTTAGATGTTGGATTCGTTACCTTTTTCAGTGTTTCTTATTTCTCGTGTTCATTTGTGATAATAACATAGAGACAAATTCTTTTTTTATATTAAGGATGGCAAACGAACAAGCAGCCAAAAGGCAGCTGATGTTAAACGGTTACCGTCGCTCTTAGAGTCTGCAATGCCAGGGGCACAGCCAAGCCTCTGTCTACCATGACTTCTTGACTCCAAAGCTGCTAATGAGCAATTTCTAGACAGAAAAACCTAGTAACAGTTTTTGGCCCAGAAACTCTTGGTCCTTAGGTAGCACCTGCGATCAATAGACTAACGAAGCAATTAAAATTGATCATCATCATCAGCTCTTCTCAGTTCACTGCTGGACATATAATATTCTCTCCTATAGTTCGCCACTTTGATCGATCTTGTGCCTCTCGCATCCAGCACTTGCCAGCCATCTTGCGCGCAAATTGTCACTCCACCGAAATTTGTAACCAACAGTGCTGGACATATAATATTCTCTCCTATAGTTCGCCACTTTGATCGATCTTGTCCCTCTCGCATCCAGCACTTGCCAGCCATCTTGCGCGCAAATTGTCACTCCACCGAAATTTGTAACCAACAGTTCATAGACAATTACAAGACAGTGTTAAACGCTGGGCGCCAGGCGTAGATTCTAACATAATAATAGAGCATATTCTACAAAAAAAAAAGCGGTTTGCTTAAAAACAAAATACCCGACTGCACACTGCATGTCTTTATCCCGTGGGACTTTTAGGATAAAATGTATCCTATGACACTCCCGTAATCAAGACAAATCTAACGATACCTCATACATCAAAATCCATCAAGCCGTTTAGGCTACAGGAGGTCACAAAGGAACAGACATACATACATACTTACATACACTCCAACAACATTACCCTCCCTCTTTGGCAGTCGGGTAAAAATAATGGCTATCAGCACTTAATAAACCACTTAAGACGCTCATTAGATTGTTACACACGGTCGTTCGATCGTTTGATGCGGACTCCGGGTGCATGCTCTTGATGAAAATGTATCTGTAGGGTTGACTCTACTTGTTGTACGGAAAGAATAGAATTAATAATAATAAATAAATAAGCCAAAACATGCCCCGCTGGGCCACACAGCGCCATCTAGCCCCAAACTAAGCCGAAACTTGTACTATGGGTACTTGACAACTGATAAACTTACTTACAATGCTTTTTTTTGTAAATAAATACATATTATAAAATATATAGAAAACACCCAGTGAGTCATCCTGAAAGCTCTTTTTATAAAACAAAGCAATTAATCACTATCAAATCGTTAAGGTTAGGAAAAGAATACGATTCCATTTCCTACATGAAGTAATGCGGGGGCTGTTCAAAAACCTTAGTTTAACCTTAAATAAATCAAGTGAAGTTCATCAATGTATTTGTTGCACTTAATATGAGTTTTCTATTTAGATCATTTTCATTGATTTATTTATTATTATCATTATGAATCAACATGTAGATCTTCTAAAGCGATGACCGCACTTCACCACTTTTACTTTTAGCCATGTCAGTAGTGTATCATAATATGGTGTAATGGACATCCCTACATGGTTCTAGCTCCAAAAAGCCTAATGGAGTCGTCATATTACGCAATATGGTGAGAACCGCAGCCAACTAAAGGCAGGGCTGCAACTGGTGGCTTTTTATGTTCGGGCCACCAAGAAAACGGTGGTACAATTGGCATAAAGCATACACCCAACACAACATATTGAAACAACTGAAACTTTGGTGTCAATGTGTCGGTAATCTGTCGTCAACCAGCGTTGAAGATGATTTATCCTTAACTTTCGCATCTAAGACCAGTGTGCCTAGCACGAACACTGTCGAAATAAGTACCTCTTACGCACGATAGGGGCGCTGTTCCAAGTACCATACAAATGTTTACGGTAACGTTACGCATACTTTTTCGAAAATGTTCGTGCTAGGCACACAGTTCACTACTTTAGATATAGTCATTACCTGAGATAAGGCTCATCTAAGTTATAATGAGGCCTTTGTCTTCAATATTGGCGCGGTGGCTCATTTGTTAGTGATTCTACCTTTTACCAAATCATTGGACCATGGCTTTGAATCCCTACGATAATGGTGACTGATCATTTGTGCTTGTTATGTATACTATACACTATATATAGCAAGCATCACTATGCTTATTAATTGAGCTTGACAAAACTTGATGTGAGGTTGAGTGTACAAGATGACATAAACCTTTGTCATTTATTTGGTACATAAGGTAGTAAAAAGTTTATATCTACCTTTAGAATAGCTTTTGTCACGGTCGTAGTATAATTTAGTAATAACATTTAAATCATAGCCACATTCCTGTACCTGACCTTCGAATCTGATTAAAGAACAAAGCTTATTGTCCAACGTTTATTTTCCATCTCTCAGTAATGCTGGAATTTAATTGAAGCATTTTTATAGATTATCTTCTTGTTCCCGAGTCAATAGTACACTGCCTCAAATAGAATGAGCCAAAAGCCTGGATACCGCCGTTGGTCGGCTTACAAAGGTGTAAGTACAAGTAGTGAGACATAGCTGGCAGGTGAGCAAATGTACCATGATCTGCATTGATGCACCACAGTCATAGCCAGCAAGCTGATCCCCGGTTAGTCCCCACATAACTGAACGGGATTGTTTTCTATCTGAATATATACCTAACTCAAAAGTGACTAAAATATATACCCCACTGAGATTACCAACTATGCCACGCTTGGTGACTAAATCAAAATGACATTTGTTTTTGGGGAGACCTATGTTCAGTAGAGAACATTTGCAAGCAGATGATGTTGATGATTCTAAGTCCCATACCCCAGGGTGCAGAAAACTAAGAAAAGTCCGTCTCCTAAATCGATTGTTGCTATCACCTCCAAAACTTTACTTAATTTTATCTCATATGAAATGGTATCTTCTTGATGACAGAAAACCCTAACAAGCAACTTGCACCAAACATGTAAATCGAGCTAAATTTGTAAAGACAATATAATCCTTGTTAAGTCGCCTCATCTGCAGCCCAAAACAGTTCATCAAATAAAACTACACGTTTGGACAAGTTGAGATTAAGTTAAGTGGATGTGTTTACATCTTAACTTTGTCAACTAGGGATAGATGTCAAAACTTGTTTCTGAAACTTTGTTAACTTAGTTTCTAGAGTGATGTCTGTTACGGGCTAAGGCATAAAAATGTATCAAGGATAGAACGGTCTCGTGTGACTTTAGACGTAACGAGGTCCGGCAATTACTTGAATAGTTATTTTTATCAATATTGCCTTTTGTACATACAAAAGTATAGATATTATACAAAATATATAATATACTTTTGGCATAGCGAATACTCATACCGTTACAAACATATTCACGGCATAAAATGTTATGTACTGTGCCGGGATCGAACCTGAGACTTGTTTCAGAAGCGGCATTCACCACTGAACCATACTGGGTACCACTGGTATCGACGTCCCTTTATTGGAAGTGATACGATGAACCGTCGCGTCGATTCGAACGCTCGAATTTCAAAAGCTTGAAAAAGGTTCTGTGATTCCTTCAACGCGAAGACGCGCTTACTGTTCTATCTAGATATTTTTTTCTGTGGATGACAGTATGGGCAAAGATCTTAAAATTTGTACAGCCAATATTATTTCATTGTTAAGTTTACAACATGCGTTTAGACAATGGTTTTAACTTTAAATGGTTGTGGTTTGTGCTTGTTATTTTGGTACGGTAGCCGTGGGAACAAAGTGAGACGTTGGTCGTTGAGCTGTCGTTGTAAACGACAGTAATAATTGCTAACTTTCAGTAGTTCCTTATGAGCTATGTGAGTTCAGTAATAACTAGATTTTGAGCGCAGCTATGCTCCGCATTCTTGTCATACAAATCATTCACGTATTCTATTTTCCAGGATAAAGATTTATCATTGCACTTGTGTAGTTGTTTTGGGATGTAAGGAAGCGGCCTATCATCATTTCGCTCCAAGCCAACCTCACCTTCCCGTGGTGCATCCTGCCGCATAACAAACGAGGCGCTGGCAACCGACTGGTGACGGTATAACATTCTTAATTGGAGGCGTAGCTAAATACTATAGACCGAACACGGGCAACAGCGTCACCGAAGCGAGAAGCTATGCTCTGGGATCGCCAACCCGCCTGCCCGGCGTGGCGATTATGGGTATATCCTCCCTAAGTGGCGAACAACTAAAGAGGCCAATATCCAGCGCTGGACTTCGATAGGCTATAAAGTAATCTAATAAAGAGATGTTTGACTTTGAAATAGAGTCAAGGGCAGTGGGTAGATAGGGGTAGGGTGGAGATTAGTCTTCAGCGTCATTAACCTATGGGTAAAAATAAGGTACTGTGTTTACTTACACATTTGTTTACTAAAATTATAAAACCTTCACAGTCGTAGTTGCGAGGAAATGTTAAGGATTCCACGTTCCCCCCTCTGAATGACATATAGCACGGCTGTTCGATAACATGTAAAACGTTCCCGCGGTCTCGTTAGCGTCTAGTTCTACGGTTTTATTCCCCGCTTATTTATGGGACTGTTTCTGACTAATAAACCGATATGTTCCTTGGCCGTGATGTATTTAGAATGGAGTGTGATTATTGTAGAGGTATTTTCACTCAATAATTACAAATGAAAATACCATACATAAGACAATTGTTTTACAACTAAAACAATGGGCGGGTGCCGACTGTTAAAAAATAAAAGACACGTATTTTGTCATTTGTAAATTAGACCAAAAATTACAAAGATATAGCCCATTAGAATTACGTGTGACGTCAGATTTTGGGAGTTTTTTCGCAAATGAGTCAAAGAGATTTTTTAAGGTAAATAAATTCATTCATTCATTCTTCTACATTTTGATGCCTTGTATCTTTGTTATTTTTTGTTTAAACGAAAAAAAGGAAAAATACGTGTCCAATATATTTTTATAATCTAATATACGGACTTAATATAATGTAATTATTTTTACCCTGGAATCATCCCTATTGCTTGTGACTTGATTTATTATGTCATTGCGTTCATGAATTAATTATCTATTGTCGTAATGTAAAGTTCGCTGAACAATTCAGTACCCTGTCAAAAAAAGACTTATCTGTTTTCAAATGATTTCTAAGTTTATCGGTGCATCAAATTCATTATGACTTTGATGCACCTATATAAACTTTGACACAGTTGCCATGATGTAAAGAACCTTCCTTCATTATTATAAGAATATCGTAGGTTCAAAAATCAGGTAGGTATGGGAAGAAACCCGGACAGTAAATATAGTTAAGATAGTGGATCATCTGATGGATGCTGATTGCCTAAGACCGGGATGGTTGGTGTTCTCTGGGGGAGGCCTAACTAAGATTGAAGTATAAGCACCATTATAGAAATAATAAAGTAGTTATGTGTATTATTTCGTATGAAACATAATGATATATTATCTATGTACAAACTAACTATAGAAATACGAGTATATGTAGGTATTCTAAATAGGTACTGGCTTTGGCAATGGTAAAATTCTTAAATTTTATTATTTTCTTTTCCAGGGCTGCTGTAATACTCGTAGTACAATTAACAATGTTCACCACAGCATTGAATATGACCACAAATTTACCGCCGGTAAGTTAAAAAAAAGTCTTACTTTTAATACCGCATAGAATTACATGCTTATTCTTTATTTTCCCTTTCTTTATAAACGTACGCTGTCCCACTGTTGGCAAAGCTCTCATTTAAAGTTTTCGACAGTTCTCTATCTTAAGGCAGAGCCTGCCAATTCTTTGATTGCTTACCATCAGGCATCACACATGCTCGTCTGCCGAATCTCGCATAAAAAAAACGGATCGTCACATCATATTTTTTGGAGCTCTCTCTAGGCCGTAGCCATCTTCTTTTTCTTTTAATTTTAAACATAATATAATCGTCATCATCATTATCAGCCTTTCGCATTCCACTGTCTGTCCACTGCTGGAAATTGGCCTATCCAATAGTTCGTCACTTTTAGACAATCAATATCTACTTACAAAGATTTATTTTATTTTATTTGTTATAATCGTCTATATCAGGGATAATATGCCATTACTTTGTCACATTCCAGGACCAGGAGGAAGAGTCAGGAGACGCGTATGCCTGGACTGCCTGGGGCAAGTGGAGCAGGTGTTCCAAGACCTGTGGAGGCGGCGTGGCAGTACAAGAGAGGGAGTGCTTACCAAGGTTCTTTCTCAAGTTACTCTCATTAAGTATATTTGCCTGATTGGTGTGACGCCGAGTGTTACAGACAAAAGCAAAGTCCTGGGAAGACCTAGAACCTTTCGGTTGTCCACCCCATCCATACAAAAATTATGGTTACTCTCTCAAAAACTAAGTGTGAATTAGTCTAGCGCACAGATTAATCTGTGATCTAGCGTTAGCAAGTGTTACCGAGAGTTTCAAATACGAGCCAATAATTGTTAGCTTGGTTTTTTTTGTAAAGAAATAAATAAGTATTAGCCCAAGATCTTGGCAGTGATATACTCTCTCTGATCTGAATGATCTCTCTCCGGACGTGGTGAACTATCATCCTATCGGTGTCTTCTCGGTAGAATGATGCGAACCGGTGGTACTTTGTAGTTGTGATGATTTGTAAGTGATAACGATTATTTTAACTTTGACTTATGAGAGAGAAGGAAAGGAGACTGCACCTATGTTTACGCTCACACCTGTGCACTTTACTATAATTTGTTGCCTATTGCTGCTCTGGACCAAGACTAGCTATTTTTAGCTACATTAATAAGGTGCTAACCTGTACAACGAACTTAATGAAGTGTACCTATATTAATGCCTCAAGAGAATGCAAGCAAAAAATATAGTAGCCCAGTTACAACCATCAAAACACCAACGCTTGTCACTTTCGCTGCTCCGATATCCAATCCATCAGTCGGCTAATACGCCTGTCGGCCTGTCGACATTATCGGTATCAATTAGCACGTCACCTGTCGGATCGGTTTAGTCAATCCGACGTCCGTTACCGACCTTATTGGCATTCATTATTGGCCTTCTATAAACGTGGTAAAGTGTGAGAGTCTTTCCTCGCGGTAGGCAGCGGCATGGTTGTGTCCCTGTCATTGCTAATATCAATGGGCGGCGATTATTGTCTGTTTCTTTGTGGCAGACGAATGAGCAGAGGAGCAGAACAATAGCAATAAAAAAAATTAAGCTTACGTTGGCTGAGCGTACGTAAGAGTGCGCTTTGGCACCAGTAGAGCTGAGGGTAACAAAAATGAAACAATGATATTGCTCAAGTCACACATAAAACGTCTCACTTCAGTGAAACAATATCATTGGTCAATTTGCAACAACTGACAACAGTGTCTGTAGACTCACACGATTTTCTTCCTAAAATAATTTGACGTATGTAGTATATTGTAAGAGTTTTGGTTCTCCCACTAACAGACATCGACTGTTAAAGACGTTTTTGTTAGAGTTTTGGTCCTCCCGAAAACAGATGGAACTTGAGAGAAACCGATGAGGCTTTCTTCTGATCCATAACAAACCTCTTTGAAAAATTGAAAACCTGAAAATTGAATGACTATAATAACTCAAACAATTGCCTGTAAATTGTTATCCCATCGCTCGCGTATACGCCGTCAATCAGAGAGCGCAAGCTAAACGCTATAAACAGGTTGTTAGTGGTTGCGGACAAAAATCGTACAGGCCGCGTCTTTAACCTCTGACCTGAAGGCCGGTTCACTCATTCCGATAGAATGAGACTTATTAATTCTTTCCAGACATTTTTTTTGGTGTCGATAGTGTAGTTACAGAATAAGATTCGCGCCTGTTCCCTCTCTGGTCCTGTGGAATTAAAGGAAAGAAAAGAAACATACAATTGTTTATTTGGCGCAAAGCACAACATTCCATGGAATTGGCACTAGATTATTTTATTACAGGTTGCCATTAGATTACACCCAAAATTTACCGAAACTAATGAAATTAAAAGTGAAAGGAAAGGGAGTGTTTCATTTGCGTTTGCGTACCTACAAAATTATCTCCAGTTTTCTAGTCTTAGAACATAGGGTTAAATACCAAAACACACATGAAATATTAATCAGAAATTAATTTATTAAAATTCGTTAATATGTCGACTGTGTCTAATAAAATGTAAGCTACCGATTACCTCAACCAGATTTCCAACTAAAATAACGTACTTACTCGTAATTGGCTTAACATAATTAAAACGATGAGCGAAAGTTCTAACACATTTTTACACGTTTTATATCACACTAAACACATGTTTAACGTGACCATAAATCATTTAATAGTTCCGTTAAATGTAATCTAGTCGATAATTTGATCGGTATCTCATTTGTGTCAAAAACGGTAGGTGTGATTCCGCCTTGAGCGAATTGCTATAATGATCGTAAAGCTAAGAACTCACGGAGCGGTTTTATAACCGCGCCTGCCGTGGAGGTGGAAATGCGGTTGTATTTCTAAGCTGAGAGCTCAGTGTCATCATTATCATCAGCTTATCGCAGTCCATTGCTGGACATCGGCCTTTCCAGTTGTTTGCCACTTTAGTCAAACATGTGGAGGCTTGGCCCATAATCGCAACCGTGACGGCTGCGTGGTGATTGGCATGATAGTATGAGAATTCACTCGCACACACGGTCAATTTCAACTGATCTAATCGGTAGCGTCATGCCGATTGGACGATAGGAAGGATCATGTACGCCCACCATAACAGCGCAAGAAAACGGTCTCGTGAGTTTAGTTTAGCTCACGGGCCGATGACTGGCAACAGCGTCACTGGAGCGAGAAGTTACCACTGTTACGATTATGCGTAAAACCTACAGATGTTTGCCCAATGGCAAACAACTGGAGAGGCATATGTCCAACAGTGGACTGCAACAAGTTAATGATGTTATAGATCTGCATTAGACTTAAGTGATATGCTTTAATTAAATTTATTTTCATTTTATTATGCTAAAGCTGCGGGCGCGGTTGAACTTGAAAATAGCTCCGTGAGTTCTTAGCCTAAGCGGACCGTGTTTACAATTTTCGCTTTTATAACACAGTAACGTTACAAGTATGAAGTATTTTAATGCTGTTAAGATGCAGTTTGATGGCTCGCAGCGGTTCAGGCTTGTAAGTTACCACTAATGACCGAGGTGAATATTACGTGTATGATTATGTTTAGTGAGTGGTTTTCTGTTGAGAGTAAATTAATATCTTATTTCAGGTGATTTTCTAAAATGCGTTAACTTTCTGGTTATGTGATGATACATTCCTGACCGAACTTCGACCTCATCGGCCAAAGTCTATAAAGGGACTGGCTAAGACGCAGGATAGTATAAATTAGACCAAAAATTACAAAGATATAACCCACTAAAGTTACGCGTGACGTCACGGCCGTGTGGCATTTTGTCGTACGGAGTGACGTCGAAGGCTGGGAGCCTCCTAAATTTTAATACACTGTATTGTTGTTATTTTTTGTTTAAATTAAAAAAGGAAA
Source organism: Conogethes punctiferalis (assembly GCA_031163375.1). NCBI lineage: Eukaryota > Metazoa > Arthropoda > Insecta > Lepidoptera > Crambidae > Conogethes > Conogethes punctiferalis. Next base: position 9,652,077 of record CM062094.1, read on the forward strand.
AATACGTGTCCAATATATTTTACAATCTAAAATACGGACTAAGTAAATTTAATATAATTATTTTGACCTTGGAAACAATATCCTGGGAAGGTCTATGTCCAGCTGTGGACTGCGAAAGGATGGTGATGATACATAGGAAATACCAATACTCAAAGCGACGTAATAACTAACGGTAGATAATAGAAGTCAGTAAAATAATTGCTAGACATATGGGAAGGCTGAAACATCCTAGGACTAAGTGAATTCTAACGGTAACGCCAATCTAGGCTTGTTTGTTGGCAAGTGTCCACATTCTCTGCACATAATAGGACTTCACCACCCATAACAAATCCTGTGTCATCATTAATAACAATAAAATGATCCATGACACCGTTATCATAGGGTTGCCATCAAATAAATTCACTTTAGTAGGTGGTACTTTCCTGAACAGACGGTACTAGATTCATTAATTAGGAACAACAAACAAACGGTGGTATGGCAGGTGTGTAGACAGAGTTATTTCAAAGGCTGACATAGAAAGAACTTAAGGAATCTATGGAGAGTAGTCGAACAGTAAGCATAGTCGATCTATTATATTATATTATAATTATATTATATTATATCATATTATAATGTGTTTTAGTGTATTTTAGTGTTATTTTTTGTGTATTTTGGCGACTTTTCCCGTGAAAATCTTGCATTTTACCTTCCGATGACTAATAAGAGATCTGCTTATAGATAGGTATAGTAATCTCCAAGTAATCCACAGTATAATTTTTAACACCCGGGTGACATTACTTTGTCAATTTTGACATTCATTGGCAGAAATGGACCTCATAAAGAGATGAGTGTTGACATTGTTTGCAAAAGAAATTATATAGAGGTAGACGCGGCAATTGATAAATGATTGATTTAGTTACTTGTACGTTGCCGCAATGACTTGGGTTTCTGTCTCGCTTTCCATCCAGCGAAGAAATAAATAAAGCTCCTTAGCTTTACTTATTTCTTATTATTTTACGTCCTAACGTATCAATTATTTCCTGGCAACCCTACGATTATACCAAAGCTCGGCTATTTACGTACAAACAAATGCGCTGGAGATAATCGCTCCAAGGAGCGGGATTAATACGGCTAGATTGGGAACGCTGTTAGATAGATAAATAGCTAATCAGGATACCGTCGCTCTTAATTAGTCGGGTTGCTCGCGGCGTTTTCTATCGGCGCCCTTACTAATTGCTGCATTTTTGGATTATAGTGGACATGACATACATTTATTTAAAAATAAACGTCCTTTAATATTATTTTTTATTGAATAACATACACGACTTTTGTAATCAGTGTTTCAATGAAAAACTGCAGTGATTGAAAAATCAGCTCAAAATGAGCCTGAAAATTCGTATGGACCATCTGATCTCAAACTAAGGTTTAGACTTGTATGAACCATGAGTACCATGACTGAAAGAACGCCCTCAGTCATCTGGGAGACGTTCCAGATCACCCAGGCCCAGGGCAATTAAGGAGAGCGAATTTCCTAAAATGAATGGTTTTGTGGAACCAACTTCCTACAACAGTCTTTCCGAACAGCTACGACTTGGAAACCTTCAAGAAACGAGTTAAATATGAATATATTTAAAAGGCCGGTAGCGACCCTAAATCAGAGTTGAGGGTGTCCATAGGCGGCGTCGACTGCTTACCATCAGGCATCACATTTGCACTTGCTCGTCTGGCGCATCTCGCAGAAAAAAATATGAGCCCCACCAGGAATCGAACTGAAAAACTTCGGAATGTCCTCAATACTCGTAGAGATTAGCCTTTAAAACAGAATAGAAAATATCATTATTCATATACCGCGGAGTTCGGAAAGTTTCAGTTCTTTCTCGGGGTTTAATTATAGTTTTAACTCATTAGGCCGTAGGTATATCTCATACGTCCAAGCGTGTAAACATTTACCGCATAATAACTAGAAATCCTGGCATGAATTGCTACAAATAACTTACGATAACAAATTGAAAAAAAATAAAAAACTAAATTGAGACTGCTCAATTAAATGACGTCACCAAGTGCATTAACCAGGGCCTTCCAAATTCAAATCGCCTTTGCTCTTTTTAACCACAGACTAACAAATAGCTTAAGGCAATAACTCACAGTCGTTTATGAGCGTCCTAATGAAACGTGTCCACTGTCTGTACACAGCGTGACAAATGACGTGCGTCCTAATTTGTCGGGGATGTTATACGGTCGGTATCAGCAGGATACGGGACTATAATGAGGGAACGCTTTTCATATTTCTATTAGGGCTGTGGTCAGAAATATGAAGTGTTGTCGATGAAACTTGCGACATTTTTTATGGACGCACCGATATGTACTGAGGTGAGGATTCGTTTGTAGAAGCGTATTTTGGTAAAATTGTTGTTTTGCATCAAATAAAGAAAAGCCATGCTTTAAATTGATGATTTTCTGGTATTAGATATGCGGCAAAATGTCTATATCATCATCATCAGCCTATCGAAGTCCATAGCTGCATATAAAAATATCTTAAACAATTAAAAAAAAAGAAACTCGGAGATAATAATTAACATCTATGGACTTGTCCTAAGCTGGATGGTTTATGAATCGTCGTTGAAAATCGTCGATGTTTGGTCGAAAACACTTAGAGAGCAGAAAAGACTTAGAGATCATTTTGAAAACAAAAAAAAATTAACGTTTTCAATTTAAAATAATAAGCCTGATATTCGTACAGAATTCTTTAAAATTGGCTAGCATAAGCGCTAGTGTAGTTAGATACTCGTTGGTAGAAAATATCTTTACCTAATCATTATTATGTTTATTGGTAAAACAAGCACTTATGAATCGCAAAGCCAAATAAAAACGATTCAAAGCCATAAATGGCTTAAAATGTTCGGATTATGTTATTCGTAACTTTAACTTCGAACAACATAATTCGAACAACATATTTCGAATATTTTAAGCTGTCAATATCGATAAAACTTGTAACTAGTTTAGAGAGGAACAACACTAATCCCGATATAATTTATTTACAAGCTATTATTGAGTCGTAAATGCTGACATCTAACACGCACTATTTAAACGTAACACGTTTATGAACATCTTGTAGACTAAAATCAAAACCAGAAGATGTCTCAAATATAACCATTGTGAAATATATATCTATTTGTTCAGTAATAATAAATAACGTCATTTGAATTTGCAATTAAGTTTAATGATATTGCGCTTGTCATATAAAACAATCATTATAAGTATATAAAGGATCCTTTGATTTTAAAAGCAAAGGGTTAATAGAATGTAAAAAATATATAACTTCTTATTTAAAAACACTCACTTACACAGAAACTGAAAATATATTATCCTCAGTAACTTAAAAGTTGATAAAAATACTCCCCAAATCACACATATAGATACACGCACACACACGTACGCACGCACGCACGCACACACACACACACACACACACGCACACACACATACACACACACACACACACACACACACCTAATACATATAATTTTGGTAACATGCGCAATAAGTATCTCATTTAAACTACTAATATTATAAAAATTAATTTCTTTTTTCAATAACTTTTAACTTTTAGGACACAAATAAGTCCCACAGCTAAGAGGGTGCTGTTCTAATACAAGTTATATAACTTAAAAGAACTTGCACCAAACCTTGTAAAATATTTGACTTGGAGGTTTAATAAAGATTATTTATTATTTATTTATTTATTATCTTATGGCATGTATGCCATACAAATCTTTGTATGAATTGGCAATAGCACGAACTTACCTGTAATGCTAGATCATTCTTATACGAAGTGCTATGTTGACCCGAATATACTTGTACTCATTAGTAGGTATATTCCTTCCCCACTACTTCCTTAAACATGAAGTATAGACCGATAAACACCTTATGGAACATGTGATCTGAAATAACACGGCCTTACACAAACCGGAGCTCGTGGTTGGCTAGGGTTGGGCCGGCATCCGCCATGCCATGCCGGACGGGATATACCTACTAATGAGTACAAGTATATTCGGGTCAACATAGCACTTCGTAAAAGAATGATCTAGCATTACCTACAGACATGTAACTGACCAGTTACTTGCCCGTTGTCACAGCGACTTGTGCTTCTCTTTCGCTTTCGATCAGGTGTAGAAGCCATTACGTCGAGCTACGATAAAGATAACATCATATTGCAGAGTCTGAGCGGCGGTAACCGTTTAACATCAGATGGGCCGCTTGCTCTCCTGCCACCCATAGCAATAAAAAAAATTCTTGTATGACTTATTAAACAATTAGTTAGTCATAATTACGTACATATGACCAATTAAATATAACAATTAAGTTTTATGTCATTCATATATTACAATATACATGTACATTAATAAATTTAGAATACTTCACTTACTAATGCAAATTACATTTAAACGCACCATCTCGCCCTTGATTGATTAGTCATTAGACCGTAGAAGGTAAATCTATAATTATGATCTTTAATTAAAATCTGACGCTGTGACCATACCTCAGTGGCGCCAAAGGCTTGTAATGACCGGGATCACTTATCTTATTAAATAGTTTGTGATAAACGGTACTAGTATAAGTTTCTAGTCGATGTTACCGTGGTTATGAATATTCATGACAAACAGTCAAGAGTTAAGTACTTACATGAATAAGAGAACGATTTCTAAGGAACTTACATGTAAGGGTCGTGCCTCACTTTTGCTGCCTCGCTTTTATAGGTCGGATAGGTCTGCTCCTACCCGGCAAAAATAATAAAATTCAAAAATAGGCTTTAAAAATTGCAATTTAAGATATGTTTCACATTGACTGACACCGAACAGAGCACCAAAGTCGTTAAGATCGCTGATAGCGAGCTGTTTTTATGATGCCATTGTAATACAGGTACATTTATGTATAAAAAACAATATACATATAAGCCCACATTTGAAGTTTATTGTTTTTGGCCGGATTGGAACAGGGCGGTGTAAATGTGCCTTGTCCTGAAATGTGCTATGTCCTTTAACTTATTTTAGGAGTTAAGTTGCTGAAATTGGCAGCATAATTTGAATGGCTGTTTTATGTTACAATAGAATGGGGTAGGTTGCTCTTTCTGTTACTCCTCGGCATCCAAAAAAATGTTGCTGCAAACTGACCCGGTTTTACATTTCGCAGTGACCTCTGCCTTGTGAATCAAAGGTTGTGGGTTCGATAGGGATCCCGGCAAACATTCGTGTGATGAAAACTTGTATTTGTTCCGTGGTAGTTGGTTAGTAGGTACCTATCAGACAACATGATATTTATTTATTTATTATAGAATCCATTAGGACTAGTCGAATAGCCGACAATCAAACTTGACTCCTGCTCCTTTATTTTCAAACACAACATTAGATTAATGCGTGTAAATCTATTAGTTAGTGACATTCCGGATTTCATTTACAAGTTCTTTTTTATTTTATCGACAACATAGCAATTAGAACTTAATGTTTGAATTAATAGGGGATGTAGTTATCTAAACCATTATCTAACGGCCTTGGCAGCGTAGTAGTTAAAACATGAGCTGAAGTATCACTGGGGTGGAGCAGAGCAGGGTAGATACGAGCTGTGCCGTAACTCACAAATCACATGACTTGAAATCCATGCGGACGTGGATTTGAACGTGGACTCGCCTCCGTTCCGTTTCGCTCCGTCTCAGTGGTACTGCAGCCTAAGTCTGCCTCTCCGTCGAAATAGAGCGAGGCAGGGGAGGGGAGCGGTCGGCGAGGTAACAGTCCACCAATAGACACGTGAAGCGCGAATATTTTATGCAGTTGTATTGGTTAATTTTACCTCGGTCACAACTCTGCATCCTCGCTCCGCTTCTGTGGTCAGGCAGACTTAAGCGTAGATTATTTGAATGTACCGGGTTTAATTCCTAGTCGGAAATGAATTTATCTAAATTGATTTTGATTTGGTTGTTCTGGGAGACCTTCTGTGAGGCTCCCCCAGCCGTTATCTGGGCCTCATAGCATAAGGGAAAGCTGTTGCCTAAGACCAGATGACAAACCACATGGCGCATTATTCGCTTATCTGGCACTTTACTTACCTATTAAATTTGTTACAGGTCAAAGAGCATACCACCCAACGGGACGCTACCCCCGCCAGTGATCACAGTGAGGGTGACCAGACAGACGCACGGGGACTGCCTGGGCGTCGCCAGGCGATATCACGAGTGTAATACTGCTGTGAGAATGTCTTACTTCATAAAAATAAGTCGTCCTTTACTTTTGATTTTTTCGGAATAAGATAACGAAAAGATTTTTTCTTCGGCTTATTTCTTTAGGACTGATTTTGTCGATTCAGCCGATTTTTGGACCAACATTGATCGGCAACCTAGCGCCAACCCTACCAATGGCTGATAGGCTGAAATTTCAAGAAGTACCTTTGTTGTTTCTTACGCCACCCACCGGGAGAGTAATAATACATAGATAGGTATTACATAGCTACAAAGTGCAACATTGTAGTTACCTATATCTATATATGTACCTACACTATGATATGTACGCGGAAGCGTGTCAGCCAAGTTGCATTGAAGAACTGGCGACCGCACCTGTGAGTATTTTTTTAGTTACAATTACATTTGTGTCAATAAAAATTGTACATTAGCAAAGGATTAAAGGTGCATTTCCAACGTGTCGACTTTATAATTTAGTGCAGTTTAAAAAGACATAAAATTCTTTTGTGTTATAATAACTCGACTTTTTACTCTTGCATCGGTAAACGGCTACAAAATATAGACTGTTAATAGTCGTACGTACATTATAAGAAATAAGAGTAATATGTTTCGCTATACAACAACCGGGTTATTACCTCAAAATGGTATTTAACACGTATCCTGTAATAATTAGAAAATTTATTGCAGATTCAACTATAGAAAATTCTTGTGCGTTTTCTTCAATAACATTTTTATGACTAACGGATATAAGTTCGAGATGAAAAACAAACTTGTGCCTACCCTGGAATCGTTCCGCCAATAAAATAGGGAATAAATAGTCCTGGAGGTCTAATGTACCCAAAAGTAATAACCCGTAATGATTTGTTCAATTTGCGTACGCGCAGGTTAGGTTAGGCTCAAGAACGCCGTATAAATGGGATCTGATTTACGATCGGGCGCCATAAATGTTTCCTTGATTAGCATTGTTCCATTGAAATTATGGATATTGGTGAATTTTGTATAGATTTTGTGGGGTGACCATACTAACTTAAGTGTTTTACTAACAATTTGTCACAAAGAAAGCGTAGCTTGATTGTTTTTAAAATGCTTAAGGATCAAGTGTGTCTTATTAGGGTTCCGTAGCCAAATGGCAAAAACGGGACCCTTATAGATTCGTCATGTCTGTCTGTCTGTCTGTCCGTCCGTATGTCACAACCAGTTTATTCCGAAATTGTAAGAGCTACATTATTGAAATTTGGTGCATAGATGTATTCTGTTAACCGGATTATGATTTTAAAATAAAATTAGAAAAAAATCCAAAATTTTTGAGGTTCCCCATACTGAACTGAAACTCAAAAATTATTTTTCATTAAACCTATACGTGTGTGGTATCTATGGATAGGTATTTTAAAATGATGTTGAGATTTCTAACATCATTTTTTTCTAAACTGAATAGTTTGCGCGAGACACTCTTCCAAAGTGGTAAAATGTGTCCCCCCCCCGTAACTTCTAAAATATGAGCATGATAAAACGGAAAAAATATATGATGTGTGTGCAAACTACTAACGAAAATTGGTTTGAATGAGATCTAGACAGTAGTTTTTTTAAACGTCATAAGTGGTACGGAAACCTACGTGCGCGAGTCCGACTCGCACTTGGCCGGTATTTTTTTGGTGCTGTACTTACGTGCGAAGACTGGAACGTGCATTTTCATTCTTCATGTCACTTCTTGTATGATCTTACCTGGAAAGCAAATGAAGATTTGTTACCGTCTACGTCTCTTAGTTGATACATACTCTTATATTATGTAAAACTTACATAATATAAAAAATGCTGGTTAGCTGATTTGGTAGTGACATGTTGCTTTGTGAGCCATTGCCTATAATTTGATATACATTTGATGATGAAAATTACCTATAAAATAATAAGGCAAGTAGGTAAGATAGATCTTGCCTACTTTTTTCTACCTATTATTTTCTACCGGATCATTTCTATCAAAACAGCTCTCACTAGATAAATATTGATGCATGAATAAACAAATTAATGGGTTAGAAAATGATTGCTAATAAATTTTGATGAAGATGTAAGCCTCAAGCAATGATTTTAACGATTTTATGGCTTGTGACAATGGTTTTTGGTGATGTCCGTTGGTTAATTAATTATACTACTAAAATCTGGGTCACTTACGCACTAAAACTTGCAACGCTATAAAAATTCCTAGCCTGATTGGCGTACCGGCCATGAAAGTTAATGTTTTGGAAGGTACTCGCATTCCACAAAGTCTCATTTAAAAGAAGGGAAGAATTATTTTCCCTTCATTTAAATGAGACTTTATGGACTTTGTTGAATGATAAATTTCGGACAGTTGAAAGATCACGGAGTAATTTATATTTGAAGTTAGTAAACTGTAGTAATATTAGTGTAAACAAAAAGAAACTAATCAAGCAATAATTCTGAGCAGAGCCTTAGACATGATGACTACTAGACTCAACGGGCAAGCCGTTCATGTGATACCAGTATTATATAAAAGTGTACGTGGTTAGTATTTTAGTAATTTAGCTAAGGACATTTTTAAACAATATACATACGTGTTTGTCACGAATTTTGTTATTTACAAAAACACAAAGAATATCCTTACGATAGAAGAACTCAAGGGCACCATACTCCAAGAATATTATAGTAAATATCAAATTTATAGGTTATTTAGCATTTGCCCCTGGTTTTATATGTGTATTTATTGCGGGATTCATCTGCCTTTTACATTAGTAGGTATTTAGTCCGTTGAAATACACAATACATTTTAATAGTTAGTGGTAGAAGGATTCGGTTGGGATAAATAATTAGATAAGTAAACATTTTACGGTAAAACTTTATGGATAGGATTAGGTTACACATGTGAAGATGTTAGGATGGTGTTGAATATTCATTAATGAATTTAGTTTACAATTTTTACACTTCGTTTTTTTAGCGTTAGTAGGAATTTGGTAATCAAGGAAGCATTGATAGGGATTCCTTTTCTACAGACGTGTTTTGACCATCAGCTACCAAGGCACCCTGTACATCGAAGCGGAAGGAGGCAGAAGAGCGATGGGCGAGGTACGAATCCATCAATAGAATCGTGAAGCGCGATCATAGGAGTGGAGATTTTATGCAATTCTATTAGTTAAATATTTCAATGGAACAATGCTAATCTTCTCTACAGAGATGGCCTAATAAGCCTATTTCGGAAGATTTTCTCGAGTAATTCTTTGGGGAACTTTGCGAACTTATGAACCGTAGTCCAAGGGTCTGAATCCAGGCCGGGCCAAAAATTATTAGTGATTTATTAATTGCTCCGAAGCTAGATGGGAATACATCCCTGTTCATCGGAAAGCATGTTAAGCCAATGGTCTAAATCTCTTTCTAATTGTCTCCAGTTATCGTCCTAAAAGATGATGAGGATGAAGGCGCTCACACTTGTGCGCATGGTAATGACATGGATGGCAAGCAATCTGGAATCCACAATCATATGAATTTCAAACCAATGATTGGTGAATCACAGCCACAGCTCGTCTCCGCTTCGCCTCAGTGGAACGGCAACCTTAACGTCATCTGCGTACTATTGGGTGCTGTGACAGGAATTCCGACAGGATTGTATGATTATTAATATGTTTCGTTTAATTACAGCCCTGCCCCAAAGGCGAAGTGGATACGCGGGCGGAGCAGTGTGCGGTCTACGACAGGCGACCATTTCGGGGACGGTTCTACACTTGGGTACCTTACATTGATGGTAAGCTAAGATAATTAAAAATTTATGCGTTCATTTACGCTCTCTCAAGTTGTGACGATACTTGTGGCGCATTCAGCTTTTAAGCAAGAACCGCTAGTTCAGAGCTCGACTCGCGGTCGAGCACTGTTCATAAATATTTTTTCTACGAGTATGTAAATAAATCATTAAATTCACAATAACATTTTGATATCGTTTCCCTATTGAGCCCATGGTCTAGTGGGGTCGCAAACCTTCTTCCTTGAAACCTTTTTCCGTGACTTTAAAGTTTTATTTGTTGCACATTATACATTGCCTAGTTATCTCATAACGGCTTACTGCCGAATTCAAGCTCTTAAAAATTACTTTCCCACTGTGTTTGATAAACATAATATACTTATTAGAAGTTGCTATTACATAAAGATTTATTATAATCGAGGTAAGCCATAAAGAAGAAATACCTTTGCCTACATAGGTACTACATGAATACCTACTATTTGAGGGTAAATTATTCAAAAGCTAAGTGTGATAAATACGTTCTCGTGAGTTTGCGAGTCATTAAATCTCAGAATTACATAAATAACTCCGTGAATTAATCACAAATAATAGATACGAAATAGCTCCGTAATTAATATAACAATTTATTCGATTTTGATTACCATTCACTGTTCATTTCACACTCGTCTAGATTAGGTTTGTTTGAAGTAAATTATTTATAAATTATTGTAATGCGCTGGTTATGATGTTATTTATTCGACGAATAGTTTGGTTCAGTGGTAATGAACGCTGCTCCTAACACATTAATCGCGGGTTCGATCCCCGCAAAGTGTGTATGGACATGACGTCTGTTTGTATTTTGGTTTTGCTATGTATAATATGTAGAATTTATTTAAAAAAAAGTATTGTAAAAATTTATTAATCTTCTATTCTATCTATCTATACATATAATAAAAATGTAACGAATCGCTGTCTGTACATGGAAGATATATGTGAAAAAATATTATGGGAGGCCTTTATTAATGCAATAGTACCCAAAACAATGATTTTTGGAATTTTTGTCTGTTTGTCTGTTTGTCTGTATGTTTGTGCACGCTAATCTCAGAAACCGCGTATCCGATTAAGATGCGGTTTTCACTAATATATTGCTTAAGCTTCCCTTAACATTTAGTGTTTGTTTCATGTTAATCGGTCCATGAATAAAAAAGTTACGCCCATTTAACTAATCACGTCGAGCCTGCTGTACGTTTGCGCGGGTATATAAAGCGCGCCGAGATCTGCGCCGCGCCGCTGCCAGCTGCCAGGCACTGGGGGTCATTAAAATCACTACCCAAGAAACTATTCCACGCGGACGAAGTCGCTGGCACAGCTAGTAAATAATAAATAAATAAATAACCCGTGACATGCCACACTGGGCCACACAATGCGGTCTAGCCGCAAACTAAGCCGAAGCTTGTACTATGGGTACGTTTTTTTCTTTTTGTTGACTTGTGTGATTAATATAATAAGTAATTCTCGACCCTTTCGCAGGTGATTCTCCATGCACGCTGAACTGCCGTCCGTTGGGGCAGCAGTTTTACGCTTCCTTGGCAATGGTAGCCGACGGAACTCCTTGTACGAAGCCTGGCTTCCGAGCGATTTGCGTGCAGGGAGCTTGTAAGGTAAGCTTTTGTTATAAGAACCTTCTATATATAGGCAAGTTTCAACATATTGGCGAGGACTGATTGATTAGTAGGGATGTAAGGGAGCAACCTATCAACGCACTATCTGTGAGCAAGTATCAAGATATTGGCGTGGACTAAATGATTTGTAAGGATCTAAGGGAGCGACCTATCATCTTCTCGCCACCCTCACCTGCTCTCGCTGAATAACGAACGAGGCTCTGGCAACCAACTGGTGGCGGTATAATAATCACAATTGAAGGCGCAGCTAAATACCACCAATGATTTATCAGCGGCATCAGCGAGGTACTCTCTATTATCACCAATCCGCCCACCATGGCGAATATGGGCTCTTGTTACTCCAGGAGAATACCTCCAGGAGATTACTTAAAATGGGCCACTCTTCGTCAGGGGCGCTTCACAATGGAAAATATCCCGTTCAAGCATTTGTATGCACGTAATAACAGCGGTCTAGTACCCATAATACAATCTTCGGCTTAGTTTGGGACTAGATGGCGGTATATTTATTTAGTTTCGGAGCTATTTTAACACTTTATAACAAATACTGCACTTCGTCAATCGTAAAGCTCTTGTATGGAGCTTTGTCTGTGTATATTCCGGTACACGGCTGATGGGTTGTAAACCTTGAGAAGTATTAGCTGTTAGTACGTATATCTGAATGTTACGTAGTAGTCTGATTCTTAAGTCTGGCTCTGTGGCTCATTTGGTAGTGACCTCTGCCTTCTGAGCTAAGGGTCGTGGGTTCGATCCCCACACATTACAAACATTTGTGTGCATAATCATGTCTGTTTGTATTGGTCTCGGTGTTTTCTATGTATAGTATGTATTTATTTACAAAAAAATGTATCTAAGTAAGTTTATCAGTTGTCTAGCACCCATAGTATATAGCTTCGGCTTAGTTTGGGGCTAGATGGCGCTGTATGGCCCAGCGTGGCGTGTCTTGGGTTATTTAAGTTATATTATAACTTCGAATAGTATATTATACTTCGGAATAGTCCTACAGTCCTACAACCAACATTGTATGGTTATGCGGAAACGGGTGAAGAATACAAAATAGCCGCCGCATTTCTTCCTGTGGGTGTCATAAAAGTCGACTAAGGGATTAATGGAGATTTTCAGCTTCTCAGCCGGTGGTAGGGTTAACCCACCTAGCGAATACAGTACACTCAACAAGACATACGTGAAGTGATTTTGATCGCGTTTCGGGATCTGCCTGTCGCTGTATTTCTGGCTACCGACAAATAGTTAGTTGCCACCGTTGTCCGTCGCCGTAGCTACTTGGGCTTCTCTTTTGTTTTCCATTCGTAAAGGGAAGTCACTATGCTATGCCACTATAAAAAACAGCCATTATCGCCACTCAACTGGAATATGGTTTAAATCGCTACTATACGTCTTCAAAATGTGCTGAAATGAACTTGATAGTGGTATTGTAACAACCTTATTTAGTGAGGTGACCCACTTAGAGCCAGTTGTGCGATCTAGGTGTTTACGACGTCATAACAGGCCAAAGTCACAACAGCGGACAATAGGCGGTACGGAGGAACCGAATCATTTTCACACAATAAGACCGTAAGGCCTCGTGTCCATTGCAATGTTTTTAACATCGCTATAACGAGCTTTAATCGCATTAGCAAAAGCGATGCCAATGCGCTATAGTATCTAGACTAAGGGAAATTTGAAATTTCAGCTCTTAGCCGTTGGTAGGGCTAACTTGCATGGCTGATGACCACCGTACACTGCGGTGACCTCTATGCGTTTTCTGGATGTGCAAGTCCCAAATACTTGCTCGGTGCGTTTTTTCTTTCTTAGTACGAACGGTTAAACTATGGAACTCCTTGCCGGATTCTTTGTTCCCCGAGAAACAATATTTCAGACTAGCTGTGCCCGCCACTTCGTCCGCGTGGAATAGAGGTTCATCCCCTATTTTATGCTCTTGGGGGTAGAATTGATCAAAATCCTTTCTTAGCGGATGCCTACGTCATAACATCTACCTGCATGCCAAATTTCAGCCCGATCGGTTCAGTATTTTGGGCTGTGCGTTGATAGATCACTATGTCAGTCAGTCAGTCAGTCACCTTTGAGTTTTATATATTTCATCAGATACAGATATAAAAGGAGAAAGTGAATCGGTATTTTCTGGGTAAATGGTTACCCCGTGGGTTAGCCTTTCTCCTTCTTTCTCTTTCTCCATGATAGAGCCCACGCTCTATCATAGGTCACCTAACATCAGGCGAATTGTGACCAAGTGCAAACCCATAACTTACTTACTTCGCTGGCTTAACGACCCGAAATGGATCTTGGGCTCCGACATGAGATTTCGCCTTCTGCTCTACCCCCAGCTAGTCTGGCCGTTTAAGGTGACCGAGATCCTTTTCTGCCTGGTATATTCAGAGGTACCTGGGGAGTACCAGCTGCTTCCCAGTTGGTCGACTTTTCGTATCGTATGCCCTCCAATTCTGGGAGATATGAGTACCACACACTGCGCCAACTCCCATCGGAGTCGGTGAAAAGGAGCCTAGTGCCTTCCCCTCTTAAAAGTATCTTCGCAGTATCGCCAGACAACATCGCTACTGCGTTGCTGCAAAAAGTCGCAGTGGGCGACATGACTAACAATAGTTTAAATAATTTACGATCGTCTTGTACCCGTCCTTGCTGTACAATGTTGCATCAATACTTTATAGATCAGACGATTCGCATTCACTCAATAGACAATTTCATGTTTTATTACAAACGGCGCTCGCGCAGTCGTTCGCGCGTTGCTATGTTGAGGCTAAAATGGTTTAGTTTGGTTGTTCCCAAAATGTTTTCAGCGGACCACTAGGGGTCGCTGTTATCTCTGAAAGTTGGCAAACAATTAGGAACTTTGTTTTTTATCGCGGTTTACTGTGAGCTATGAAGGAACCGTTATTTGTTTTTTTAAATAACATTTGATTACTAGCCTTTCTTCAGTACCTACCGCATAAGTAACATTGGCAACGAAGATGAGATGAGTGAAACATATCTAAATTTAACTAAGTAATTACTCCTGTAATCTTTGTGTACCTTAAATATGCAATGCTGCTTTGCTTTACTAAAATGCAGCATAAGAATTATAATTTTCTAAGATTATAATATTAGAAAATTTATAATAACAACTTTAAAGAGTGTTGTGTCCGTAAACTTAAGTTTAGATAATAAACTCGTAGATCTGTTATTCCTAATTACGCCTCTTTTTGCATCGAATGTTGAAAAATGATCAATATGAAAAAGTTTGAGAACCATTGTTTTGCATTGGTTTCTGAGCTGTTTGCATTCAGCGTTGTGGTTTTAGATGTCACATCTCTATATTGTTTGTTTAGCCTCCATCTAATATAGGGTCAATTCAATGGGCCCATTACCCATGTAAATATTATAAAGGGTTCTCACATGAATGAAACCTGAAATGAAATCTTGGAAAATGAGTAGGTAGGTATGTAGGGTACAGTATTATTTTTATCTGGTTGTATTTATTAACTGTATGAGTAGGAAGGTATATAAGTATATAAATACCACATGAACCATTCTGGTCATTCATAATTATGAATATCTAAGGCGGCTAGATAGATTAAATCTATCTAGGTAACTCCATTATAAAAAAAGAGTAAGTAGGTACATCTGTTGAAGAAAATTTGATCATTGTGTTTTGTATGCGATAAATTAAATTTAAATTAAACAAAATTGTTTTCTTTATCAGAAGCCTAATAAAATGTATTATGGACTGAATAAAAAAAACAATATAATGAACACAAAAGGACAACTCTTAATCGTTGTCTTGCCATAAAAATAAGAGATGTTATTTTTTACGACATTGCCGGAATTGAAACAATCCTTTTAGGGAAACTATAAAAATATTTTGAGCGACAAATCAAATTGAACATTTATAGCGATTTAAATTGGTCACGAAAGCTTTTAATTGTCTATCCATTAAAATATCTCACATTTTTTATCTTAATCTCCTTATTACAATTCAATTTCGTTGGGTGTTCTGGTTGGCACCATGGTGGTAGAGTAGTTTTGAAATGAATCAATAGGAGCAAAGCAGTGGAGGGAAGACGGGAGAAATTTTTATCTGTATGTTTGATCGCGCATCACGCAAAAACTACTGCATGGAATTGAATGCGATTTTCACCAATGTATTTATTGCTAGAAGGCATCATTTTATGGAAGTCCGTTATTTTTGAAACTCGATAACTACGCGTTGGAGGCCGCTGGCACAGCTCGTTAATAAATATACCTACTAGTGATTGATTAAGCTTTCATCTGAAACAGTATAAAGAAGTCAGCTGGTTCCTTACATTGACTAGTAATGGTAATATCTATCTACCTCTCCCTTAGTTGATCACAAAGTGGTACCACGTAGCTACTTCTTTAAATGCGACGCCATAATGGCGCAAACAAAACTCGCCTTCTTCCTCGACGATAAACTATAAAAGGTTGTTCGTATATACTATTAACACCTCTTACGGCAACTTTAAATTATTCATACTTATGGAATCATTGGTCTGGCGTCCTACATGTGCACTGTGCGGTACTATAATAGTAGATAACTTTTAAGAAAAATGAAAGAAGTAAATTTTTAAGAAATTATTAAGTCGTAACCCTAGGGTTCTTCCTGACACCAGTGTTAGGAAGTGGGTGGCGACTGAAAGAAAGAAAGAAAAAACGTTTATTAGAGTCACATACAAAATATGAATAAAGGACTTTGCCCCTCTCTTCAGAAATCTACATTTCCTTTACCTGAAGGTTGTCTGGAAGAGATCGCTTACTAGCGATAAGACCGCCTAGATTGTACCACAAGATGTCTGTATCAACTTTTCTGTACTAATTGTGTATTTTGTGCAATAAAGAATATCTATCTATCTATCTATCTAAAGGAGTAGAAAATATACTACATAAATTACATTAGGTCATTAGGCATCCTGGTGAGAAACCTTGACGCTGGTCTTCCGTAGACACCAAATGACTGATGATACATCCACCCTTTCGTTAGTCGTACTCGATCCGCATCACCCTTGGTTAGTGCAGCGCGTATCGATCACACTATGACGGCCTTCTTAAGTGCCGTTACAGAAGGAGAAGTGCCCCCTCTAAAAGACCCAAGGAAGACCATAAGAAGGCACGTTAGCACGTTAGCTGGAAGCGAGTTCCAAAGCCTAATGGACCGGCTGATGTAAGAATTACTGTAGGTAGGTACTTTATAGTACGAGTGCTAATCGACTGCATAGTATTTTCATGGCTGATCAAGCCTACACGCGTAGTTCTATTAGGCAAAGGATGGTGGTAATCACCATACATTCGGAGGAACACCGGTGAAGTAACTTCAGTTTCGTTTAAGGATCAGTCAATGTTTTAGCCAGAGCTGTATTACACGCCAGCATGGAGGTGACAACTGACAACTGATCGATCTGGTTACTAGCCCCCTGCCATAGTGACTTGGGTTTTTCTTTCGCTTTCCATCAAGCGTCATGAGACAACTGCGATTTTATATTCTGCCGTAGTTTATTCAGGTTAATCTAGAGCTGTCGAATTCAGATATCGCATCGCTGTACCGCATAGGACATCCCTCGAACAGTGTGTTCATTTCAATAAAGGTACAAATACGCCACGCACACATAACTTTAAAGCTCGCCTCACCTATGCACCCAAGCCTTATTCCATATAAATAACGCCCTTGTGATTTGTAAGCTATTATCTAAGAGTGCTTACACACTATCGCTTTTAGCAACGTTAAAGTGACACGGATTGACGCAGACGTGAAATTTTATGCTCAGAACGAAATCGACATAAGTCAAAAAGTTTTATTTGTGGAAAACGAGGGAATCAAAGGGATATATCCCACGCTTAATAAAATAACGACCTAACTAAAAAAATGGAATAGTTAAAATTTGGAAATGTCATCGGTCTGATATTATAGTAGACCATTGTACGGTCTGTACTGACTAGCATCTAATATTGTCGGAAGTTACATGATATA
Organism: Conogethes punctiferalis; assembly: GCA_031163375.1. NCBI lineage: Eukaryota > Metazoa > Arthropoda > Insecta > Lepidoptera > Crambidae > Conogethes > Conogethes punctiferalis. Next base: position 9,669,680 of record CM062094.1, read on the forward strand.
GTGTTCACATCCTAATACACTAAGGGTCAATTAGCTAAATACCACAGGGCCATGACGGGCAGCAGCGTCACCGGAGCGAGAAGCCACTGGCCGATGACACGCCTGCCCAGCGTGGCGATTATGGGTATAATCCTCCAGAAGTTTGCCTTAGGTGGCGAACAACTGGAGAGGCCTATGTCCAGCAGTGGACTGCAATAGGCTGATAATGAATGAATGAATGAATGATAATGAAGGGTCAATTAAAATCGATCGAAAATACAAATAAAGTTGTAATTGATAGACTGACTGTTGAGTCATTTATCGTTCCAATAGTTCAATTTTATATTCTTCGAGTGGTAGAGGTATTCCTACCGAATTTAGGAGCTACTAACAATGTACTCGCAGAATTATTCTATCGTTAATTAATAAAGCTTATAAAATCACAGTGAGCAAATCGCCTAAGACGGCAAATTTACGCGTATTGTTACTATTATATCAATTTACTGTTACACAGCGCACGCGCGTGCGAGACTTCTTAAGTTACAAATGTGGCGATTACGTTAACCGTTTTGTCTAAGGTAAACATTAATAAACATAAAGTATTGAAGTTATTGGCTTTGTCCGTAGGCCAACGAGATAGCATCGGTTACTTGTCCGATGAACTGAGAATGTCCGCGTGAGAATCAAGAGTAGGTACCTACTGTGCAACTTATGCCGTTGTTTTCTGTTTCGGAGATTCATAACGTCATTATTTAGGTTAAATCACAGTTAGGGTAGAATTTTGTCAGTTGCGACTATGTAACACGTTGAGCGCCATGACGGTCACCGGTGACCGACAAACGATAGTTTTTCTATTGTGTCTAGTTTCTCGGCAGTCAAAGTATTAATACTTCCAAAAAACGTTGAAATAAACAATTAATTTTATACAGAACTGTTAGGTACATTTTTTCAAATAATACGTTTTAATGCGAAATGTGTCACGATAACACAAAATATGTATAGCGTCAGATCATTGATATGAGTACTATAATAGAGATCAGTGTGTAAAATACATTAACTAACTTCCCTTTTTCAGTCAGATAATTTGATAAGTTGACTGGAGAATGGTCCTAGAATGTACCATTTTGTGCAATAAAGTTTAAATAAATTAATACGTAAGTTTGTATTTATCATAGAGATTGTACCCAACAACAATCTAATTATATTAATATTTTTCATATTTTATACACTTGGATTTATAATTATGTAATTGACAGTATAAATTTGTATATTTTATATGGTAATGTAGAAACAACAATTACCGCTTCGAATATAAGCACGTATAAGCTCATATAATCACGTAATCATAATAATCATAAATGATTACATTAACATTTGAGACTTTGTTCAGCGTTTTGCAAATGACATTAATTTATAATACCTACTGTTTTCACTTTTTTTATAGTAATGATTTTTTTTACGATGCCGGGCAGAAGCGTCGCTGGGTCGAGAAGCGACGCCCTGCTATTGCTAATCTGAGGAGGCTTTGCCAGCGATTATGGGCAAAGCCTCCAAATGTTTGCCCAAAGAGGCAGTGGCGTAACTATACCATTCGAGGCCCGTGGCAAATTCATCAGATTTTCACTAAATGTGTAATAATAAATGTTAGGAGTTTGGATTCTCCTCTGACCGGGGGCCCCTTACGGCTGGGGGCCAGTGGCATTTTGCCGACATGCCACCCTGTAGTTACGCCACTGCACAGAGGCCTGTGTATGATGATGAACTTAAAATGTACACAATTGTACAACAAATGCCTAGTTTTGAGTTACTGTATGTTTTGTACAACATTCGAAAATAATTGACTACTTGCGCTCCAATCAGCAAATCCCGGAGTATACCATAGGTTCGTGCTATCTGGCACATTTGATTCTACCTACCTAGATTTTGCGTCTAAGCTACTCGTATTAGAAACTGGAACTACTTTCACGATTTACGACAAAAAGATTCATGGAGTCATTACAATATAATACATCCTTAATGACCATGTTAACTATGATAAATTATGCAGTATTTATTATAATATTTATTTAGGGCAAGCTTACACAAACCCCACTATGTTCTACTTATTTTGTCCTTGTAAGTTTTAAGCTAAATGTTTGCTTTATTTATAGCTGCCATGTCAGACTTATTTATGAATAATAAATAACATATTAAAATGTATTTATTAACAGATTAACAGATTTGCAAAGTCATGTCGTGATTTTGAATCCCACCCGGGATAAATATGAATTTTAGAAACAAACTACTTATGTTTGTTTTGTTTCTGATTTATTTGCTAATATTACGGTATTTTCGTTATTCTAATTTCCATAACATGAAATAATCATTCTTAGGGATCGGATCAATGAATATTGACAGATATTTATTTATTACCTACAAGCTGGTGCGGCTTCGTTCACGCTATACTCAACACCTACTCTTTTTTTCGTCCGGGGAAGGACCTCCACCTATACAATACCGCAGCCAAATGAGCTCCGGGTCGTGGTCAGCCGGTGAGTAAGGTTTCCGGAGCTCGTGGGGGGATAGGGTTGGGCCCGCATGGCGGTGGCAAGTGACAGGCCTGACCAGTTACTTGCACGTTGTCACAGCCACTTGGGCTTCTCTTTCGCTTTCCATCAGGCGTATGGAAGCCATTATGGCGAGCTACATTTTTTTTTAAAGTAAGAATACTATAATTTTCAGTATTTGCAGTGTCGTTAATAGGGCGGTGCCCAGGTACAGGGCGCAGACCCTGGAGGGGCGCACAAATGACCACATAGACCGAATTATTCGTGGGCTCAGTTTTGAAAGTTCGCACCGGGCGCATAATGGCTATATGGCTAGTAATGGCTAGTTATGGCACTGTAGCTGAATAGTGTTTAAAATAGGAAGAACGTATTTTTCCTTTTTACATTTAAACAAAAAATGACAAAGGTACAAAATGCAGAAGAAGGCATCAAAATGTAGAGAAAACTCCCACTCTTTGACTTCACGCGTAATTTTAACGGGCTATATCTTTGCCATTTTTGGTCTACTTAAGTTACAAATGAAAAAATACGAGTCTTTTATTTTTAAACAATCTAAAAGACCGCCGTACTATTTTTTTTTACGGCAATAGACCTATTGAAATAGTTCTACGGTTACTGCTCTTCGAAAATAAGACGTGCTTGCATTCAGTTTGCTTAGTGATATAATTTCGCGTTCAAATCATCCGCCGTCAACTGGTCCTACCAGATAATTAATACCAGAAGGCATTTATTTGACACCCGCAAGCCTAAGTACTGATGTCTACGTAGCTACAACTTAATTATGAGCTGTTGCAGTTTTGCGGACGTACACTCAACGTTGATTGATGCGTCGGTACAAATTACAGGCTCGACTTGAAATTATACTGTTTATGATTGTGGACTAGGCAGCAGATCTGCGTATTATCGGTAATGATGCTTATTATAGAAATTGTGACCGTTTTTGTGTTTGGGTAAAATGGTTTGAATTAGTTCCTTCATTTTGAGTTAGGTGGCGGTAGAGCATCGGTGGCTTAGAGGTTAAGGCCGTTGACTCTTGAACAGGAGCAATCGCTGACAACTACCTAGAAGATAATGACTAAATTATTATACCAGTGGTTCTAAAACTATTTATGTCCATTTGAAAAAAAATCAGTGCCCCCTACTTTTATTTTACTTAAAAACCTCAATAACTTGAAACTAACTGCATTTTAGTGTGCTATACCATGTTGGTCTAGAATTTAAAAGTTAGGTACATACGGACAAGACATTTTTTTACCTATGATAATTAAAACGCTACTCTTTTCAGTGTTTATTTCATTATCCTCAATGTTCTCTGGGCCCCTTATCGCCCCCCTAGATGGCTACCGAGTCACGTTTTGAGAAAGATTGGAATACACGAAGTGATGCAAACAACAAAACGAAATCATTAAAAGGGCGTAAGAAAGAGAATACATAACGCATGTACATATTTATTATTTATTGTCGATCGTAAAATTGCTAATTCAGCTATTGACATGGATTCTAAGGCACTAAAACAGGTTATATATAGGCGCATAGTAAACTATTAGGATTGTGTAATAAGAACTGAAACGTTTTGTTCTCAAGTTCTGAAAATGTGCCTAGGTCAGGGCTACGAACGAACGGGCAATGAGAAATAACTGTTTGTATTTAAAATTGTCGAGATTGTTGACTTGTTAAAGATAGAACAGTTTGAGTGTAAGTGCACTCAAGTTTATACTTGTGTGCATTCGGAATTCCAAATCTGTTATATTGTTCGTTGCTGCAGTAGCTTGGATGTCACTTTTTATTAGGTGAGAGGAACATTAATGTGCTACTGTTTTTTTTATACTAATCGCAGTACTATAATATTTTTATTACTTTTTATTATTAGCCTTTTTTGATCAGCAATCAGATACCTACTATAGGTATCTGATTGCTAAATAGCAAAGGCCTCCTTCAACTTTTTCCATACTTCTCTACGTTGCTCTTGCAACATTCTTGATGTCGTCCTCCCATCTCCTATGTGAACGACCCCGTTTTCTTTTCAGGTAACTCCCTCCTCTCCTCAGTGACCCTCCAACAATATAGGTACTATAATATACCTACATTATATATATAATTTTTAATGGGAATCAACATACACTTGGATACGATACTTAACCCAGAAGGCAGATTCATTACTCAATGGGTCACCGGGTCAGTCAGTTACTATAACACACTTGTTCTCCGTAATTGGACATGATACTTATTGGTCAGATTTTTGACCATAAATTCAAAAATGTCAGTTGCTATTGCTGTGGCGTACACAACACCACACATTGTCAGTTTACCCAAATCTATCGAAATATTTTGATGGATAATAGATTTTACGGACTGGACATTAAGTTGATAATTCCCTATGGAAATTAGGGATAGAGATAGGTTGATACGTGGTCTTGTCTAGAAAGTCAGCATGAGGTCCATATTTCCCATGTTCACGATCTAAGGTATGGAAATGAGGTAATTGTATAAAAACCATTTATAGAACTAACTCGGCATCCACTAGCCGCTAGCTAAGAACAAATTTGATTGATATACAATTTATATGCCACGATACGGGCCTCACAACGCCATCTCGTCCCAAACTTAGCCGGAGCTTGTACTATGGGTACGACACAACTCTTAAGCTTACTTTGATACTTTTTTCTTGTAATTAAGTACATATCAAACACAAAGAAGCATACATAATTATATATACACGCAAATGTTTGTACTGTATAGGGATAGAACTTGCCACCACTGTCATACCATCAAAATAAGTGCAAATATAGATATTTTTTTTTTTATAGTGGCTCGACATAATGGCTTCCCTACGCCTGATGGAAAGCGAAAGAGAAGCCCAAGTCGCTGTGACAACGGGCAAGTAACTGGTCAGTTACTTGTCAGTTGCCACCGCCATGCCGGCCCAACCCTAACCCCCCACGAGTTCCGGAAACCCTACTCACCAGCAGAAACACGACCCAGGGGTCATTTGACTGCGGTATTCTATAGGGTGGAGGTCTTTCCCCGTACCTCCACCCAATAGAATCATATACTCGTACCTAGTATACTCTTAAATAATAGTGATGTCAAATAAATACAAACATATACGTTATTAATATATTACTAGATATTTATGTGATATCGAGCGAACACGTAAAATAGTGTGAAATATATCTGGTGCATAGGAACATAATAAATAAGAATTTACTCCGGTGATCTGTACGGGCTGATCTGATAGTAAATAGTTATAGAGTTACGGTCATAAAGGATATAGGGATGTGACGATGGCAGCATTATCGAATACTAGCTGTGCTCGCGACTTCGTCCGCGTGGAATAGTTATTTCTTCCCCGTTTTTTTTTTACATTTTCCATTATTTCTTCGCTCCTTATAGTTGCAACGTGATGTTATATAGCCTAAAGCCTTCCTCGATAAATGGTCTATTCAACACAAAAAGGATTTTTCAATTTGGACCAGCAGTTCCTGAGATTAGCGCGTTCAAACAAACAAACTCTTCACCTTAATAATATTAGTTAAGATTAGGTACACGCAATTTTTTTTGCCTAGCGAAGTTCAGGTAAAGGGGTTTTGCGAGTTTGGCAGTATTTTCATGGTTATCGAAGTCATCAACCTGTATGCTTAGTACTATTAATGAAAGGAGTAAAATAAGATCAAAGAAAACATTGCAGTATTCACCATCATGTACTCGTATATGGTAAAAAAACCGACTTCAGTATGATGACAATGGAACCAAATAGGACGTACACCGTTTGAAACGAAATATCATAAAAAAAGAAATATCCAAATCGATTTCCAACTCTCCGAGATATCTGGTAAAATACATACTTACAACAAAGAAAAATCAGTCGAATTGAAAATTTTAAACCTCCTCCTTTTTTTTGAAGTCGGTTAAAAACACAAAATGACGCCACGTTTCTATGCAGCTGCAGTTCCTCAAGGTGTTCATGTCAGTGACATCAGAATTACCTGTTATTCGGATATGTTGCCTTTGTAACCTGTCGAACGCAGATTTCAGGGGTCCATTGAAATTAAAATTATTAAAATTCTAATCTATAGTAAAAAAATAATAAAAATAAACGAAATAAAAGTCTACTTTGTGTATAAATGTATAAAGTTTACTCATGCAGTAACGCATTATTTTGATATAAGCGTACAAATGAAAATCATAACCCTCCTTTTTGCTTCGCCTAAGTGACAAGTCGGATAAAAAAAGCTTAAAAAAATTTGCTGTTCACTTTACCATGACTTCAACATCCCTACGAATAAACACCATGTTTTACTGCAGATGGAAAAACTGAACAGTTCGCAATCATTCTGCATACTATACGAGGTCAATTTACATGATACAGTAAGCAGGGATAGCCGAGAGCAGATGCAAATACTTTGTGCATCTTACTACTTGTTTTAGCTTTTGTTCCAGATAAGCGAATGTTGAACATACTTAACTACTACATAGTTTTTTATTATTAGAAAGAACACAAACTATGGAAAAAATATGGAGACTTTTCTAATAAAGATAGAAAGAAAAATAGTTACAATACTATTTCTGTTTTTTTAAATACAGGGTGATAAACATCCAACATCATCATCATCAGCCCGTGTCAGTCCACTGCTGGACATAGGCCTCTTCTAATGTTCGCCACCTTAATCGATTTTGGAACATCCAACGCTTTAAGGTAATGTATTTGTTTGGGGGCAGTAATGTAAAATGAAAACATTGCCTTTATATAAGAATAAATTGGCTGTTAAATAAATTCGAATGGAAATGCAAAATACTTATCTATTTGAGATATCAATATCTAGGAGGAAAAGTGTGCACTATAAAATACTTAAATAAGCAAAAGTTGCAACTATGAAACGTAACATAATTATGTTATTGTTATTATGACACTTGGTCTGAATGTTTGACAACTCAAAATCACATTTTTATTTAGTTTGCTTTGCTTGTGTGAAAAGGATAATGACCATTCTAATGCTATAAACCGACTTCAAAAAAAACACAAACGACCAAAACTAAAAAGCGATAAATAACGTAAGTAATTCTATCCTTAATACATAATTATTTAAATATTACAATTATCACTTATTTTTGAAGTCGGTGCCAGCCTCTCGGGTTGTATGACGCGCGCGGCCGGCAAATCCACACGACAATATACATTTATTTGTTTGGCTGTCACCGACTTCAAAAATAAGTGATAATTGTAATATTTAAATAATTATGTATTAAGGATAGAATTACTTACGTTATTTATCGCTTTTTAGTTTTGGTCGTTTGTGTTTTTTTTGAAGTCGGTTTAATTTTTTTTTAAAAATAATTTTATTTCTCTATTTTTAGTTGCGTTAATGTGCTGTGACCTTGAATAAAGGCTAATTAATGTCCTTAAGAGTTTTACTTAGGAATGAAAAATTTTGCTTGAAGTCAAGTGAAGACTTTGCGATCTAGAATCAAGCATATCACTTACCAAATCACCTGCCCTATTAGCCCTGCATAAGTACATACTACTACCTAGTTTAATATCGACCAATGTCAGTACTGTCCCCTAACTCCTAACCGTTAAGGAGTTCGGTGGCTTCATCATCAGCACCAGATGTTGACGCCCGGAAGCATATACCTGAGTAAAATATGATTACGTAACAAAAACACCATATGAGCATACAATTTTCGGTTGTTGCCCTCAATTTCTCCAGGATCCCATCATCAGATCCTGACTTGGTGATAATGGGACCATCTCGGAAGTGTCCTCTGTCGAACTGTAGAAAAATTTTTGAAATCCATCCATAATTGACGGAAATATCGGTGAACATACATAAAAAAAAAAAAATATTATACATACAGACGAATTGAGAACCTCCTCCTTTTTTCGAAGTCGGTTAAAAAAACGATTACGGCTGCGTAATCTATACTTATAATAAATCTGTAGAGAAGTCAATTCTGTACATTGTATATATTTTCAAATTAACTATCAGGGGATGATTAGTGATCGATACTGATGCCAAAAATGCAATCAGTAAAATTTTTGTCTGTCTGTCTGTCTGTCTGTCTGTCTGTCTGTATGTTCGTTATAGAAACAAAAACTACTCAACGGATTTTAACGAAACTTGGTACAATAGGCATGACGAACGATTTTGAAATCCTCTTCCGTAAAGAAGGTACACATTTACTGATTACGAAAAAACCTTTATTTCGATAAAAACACAAAATTTAACGAAGATTAAAGCTAATTTTCTAATATTTTTTCAATGTGGCTCAAAAACAGCTCGCAGTGTCATGGCGTCGGGTCTGACGTCACCATATAGTAAAAGTCAAATTTGTCAAATATGCGTCTAAGGACAATGTAAACAAACATTGTTTAGTTTCGTGTATCGTGTAAGAAATAAATAATAGATGTTTAAAGTGGTGTGCAGTATAAAAACACGTTACTGAAAAACCCGACAAGGTTTTTGAACATGTCCCTTGTAAGAAATTAATAAGAAATCAATGGTTAAAGCTCGCACGGCGCAACCCGAACGAGGTAAACACGAATACACCACTTTATTTCTGTGAAGACCACTTTGATGAATGCATGTTATCAATTATCATGTTCTGGTAGGTTTTAAACGTAAAATGTTACGTGAACCAATAAAAAGCCATTGAAATGCGTAAATGCGTAAACTATCATAACATAACAACAAAACACAGTGACAGGACTGACAGATGACAGCATGTTTTCTTTTTTGATTATGATGACAGCATGTTTGGGATGTAAGGGAGCGGCCTATCATCTTTTCGCTCCAAGCCAACCTCACCTGCCCGTGGTGCATCCTGCCGAATAACAAACGAGGCGCTGGCAACCGACTGGTGGCGGTGTAACCATCACAATTGAAGGCGTAGCTAAATACTAAAGACCGGTGACGGGCAGCAGCGTCACCGGAGCAAGAAGCTACGCACTGCGATCGCCAACCCGCCTGCCCAGCGTGGCGATTATGGGTATATCCTCCAGATGTTTGCTCTAAGTGGCGAACAACTGGAGAGGCCTATGTCCAGCAGTGGACTGTAATAGGCTGATGATGATGATGATGATGATGTTTACCAAATAGCGGTGAGGCGTATTTATTGTAACAGATATTTATCTATGGAACATTGAGAACTGTTACTACGAAGTAATTTATTGTTTTTGGGCATATCAATACCTATATTTAACTTAACAATACCAACAACATAAATAAACTTTTGTCGTTGCAAGCGTTGTCGTGAACAGATGAAGTTAAATCAAAAAATAACAGGTGTTATTTCAGAACAGATATTTGGAACTGTTATTTTAAGATAACAAGTATTACATTTTACCAGTTACGACCCATCGCTATTACCAAATCGTGACGTTTTGCGCTGTGATTGGTGTTTCAATCAGAATGGCCGATTGCAGTATTTTGTAATATTCATTTATTGAAAATCTTGTTAATCTTAATTTTCTTATGAAAATTAAATCAACGATTTAAATCCTTTTAATATGTATTTTGTCCCAAAACCATCAAATCTTATATTATTTGATACTGTCGTCACGCCTATTATTCTTTATACTCCTGGGCAGGTTATAGGGTTCTTTTTATCACGCTACTATCAATAGGAGCAGAGCAGTGAAGGGAAATGTTAGGAAAACGGGAGAATTTTTTGGAACGCGCATCACTCATAAACTACTGCATGAAATTGAATACTGTTTTCACCAATGTATTGCTAGAGGTTTAACTTAAAACTTAGGCACTATGTATAGATAGGTATTTTATGGAAGTCCGTTATTTTTCAAACCCGATATCCACGCGTGCGACGCCGCTGGCACAGCTAGTAATACATAATACTATGTGTTTATTAATTTTAATACTTCAAGTATTAATATTCCAAATTGTAAAATCTGTTGTAGAATAAAGCTCTCATTTTAAATCAACAAATATCATAATTTTAAATTTATAACAACATATTTCAATTTGATCAATTGACGAAATTAGTTCAATTGAATTAAATTGAAAACCATAATGCCAACTAAAATACGACGAAAGCTTTTACGAAACAAAATCTCAAAGTCGAGTGTGACGCTCATTGCATTAGGGTACGGACTGGGGCACACTGAGTGCGGAATAATTTATTAAAATTAAACGAATGAAAATTTTATTTTCATTTCATGCAAATTATAAACTTATTAAGGAATTCAACAAACACTTAGTGTAACAATACAATACAATGTACCATAAACATAAAATAAGGAGGTGTGAAAGGTTATTTAACAGTAAAATATGACTTAATAATTAGTAATAGGTGTAAACACACGTATAATTTCAAGATAATTGTCCACAAAAAAACTCTTTGTAAGGGTTTCTTTGAATGTAAATCATTTTCAGGCCTTATAGCACCAAATATTTCAAAATAAACACTTTTATTCCAAATCTGTACCAGCAGCTAAATATAATAATATTTATTTTCTTATTAGGTATATAATGTTTCACTATTGATATTATATTTCATTCAATACTTGGGTCGTCATAAGTTTTATTGATGTTAACTTCGTTCATAAGTTTTATGGGTGCTATCGTTTACAATAAAATACAAACAAACCACACAGACTTCAAGGGTTCAATATGTCAACAGTTTATGTTGCAAATAAACTATTACTATTATCAGTAACTCGATATGTTCCAACCACCAGTGTTGTGGTCCTAAACAGTCAATTTTATTATGAGACCTTGCAAACGAGTCCATGTTTAGTTTACGGTCATATTATTTGATTGCGGACAATAGAAACGATATGCCAAATAAGTGATTTTGTTTACATATTTTTATTTTAAGTTGATAATGTTGATATTGATAAAAATAAATCATTGAAATATTGTTGAAAAAATTACAGCGCCTGTATGAAAACACCCGAGATATCACAATTTCGAAATCACAAGTAATGATCTCCCCCAAAAACGCTTCTTTTAAACTGCTACGTAAATTACGCCTTTTTTACACTTTTAAAATTGAATTTTCCGATTAACTTTAATGACCCACCGCGCTCTTCGTTTTGCAAAATAAATTTGTTGTGATTTCTGAAATAAGAGGGTTTTAACGATTCTTTCTGGCAGCCATCAAATAACTTGGAAAATCAAACATGGTAGATAAGATCGCTTAAATTTCATCACATTACAAGATGTTTGTAAGTTTTTTTATTTTGTGCAATAAATAATATCTATCTATCCATAGTCGTGTATTCTATTTGTTGTATAAAAGCTCGGTGCGGCACCGGCGGTTTAGTTTTCCACGATGTCGGGAGTCGCGTGGAGCGCGCAGTAGCGTACGCGCATAGAACTAGCGGCGCGTGCGTGCGCACCGCATTCGGAGTTTCGAACGCGGGTTAAACTTTTTAAAAGTTTTTTTTTACGCCGCGGTTCGACAAAGTGACGTCCTTTATTGAGTAAAGGTTTTTTTCTGATCTAGTGAAAGTGTGATTGGCAATTGTTTTTGGATACCATTCAAGTTATTCAACTTTTTACATATAATTGTAAACAATATTTTAAGTATCAAAAAACCGAACAAAGAAAGTTTTTCTTTACAGGCTCGACTTGTAAGCAAAGTGACTTGTATATGTTTTTTTGCGTAATGACTGCATTGAAAGTGCATTTGGCAATAGTTTTTGGATATGGTTCAAACTTTAATTGCAATCGGTCAGGAAAAGATATTTTTCTTTGTAAAGTAAAGTACCTATCCTATTTTGTATTTTTTCTCTCGTAGTGATGGCTACATTAAAAGTGCACTTGGCAAGTTTTTGCATGCCTTTAAATATTTTTCTGGCAATATAATTAAACCACTACACTTATTATTATGTATCAAACCTTAAAAATGTTTTCTATGCATTCGTAGCTTGTCAGTAAAGTGATGTCCTTTATACAGTGCATTTGGCAATAGTTTTTGGAGACTATTCAAATTTTCCTGGCAATGTCATGCAACCTGGTTAATGTATAACATGGCAACTGCTTAATTCACTAAGTAAATTTTAATTGTTATTCGCGTAGCATATTTTGACAATGTTAAGGAAATTTTATAGCTGAGAACCAAGTCAAAAAATCGACACTTATCTTTTATTATTAACATTTTATTAATGTTTATGGATGCAGGTACTAAAGTTAAATGCTCCATCCAAAGTATCGCTTCAGAACTCGAACCCGGGACCTCTCAGTTCTCAGTCGGCACTAAACCAACCACGCATTCTGCGGTAGGCATAATTGATAGTAAATTTTATTTCCGACAATTATCGCTACACCATAATGTCGCAACAACTCCGACGCACAATGACAGACCTATCTATGTTAATTTGACAGCTGTCAAACGCACAGCTGACGGCGTATGCGCACGCCGACACGTTAACACGTTCATTAGCGCATTTCCCTTAGACTCACAATGGATATTGTACGTTATTAATTGCGATGATACAAAACCTAATGAAATATAATGATGTGAGTTATTGTACGTAACAAATGTCTATGTGTTAATGGAATTACAAGTAATCTCTACAATTTAAATTTAAAAAAGGTTTATTTTCCTTCGCAATTTAGGTAAGTTTAAATACAAATATGTAAAGACCCTATTTAGTAAAGCTGATAATCCGACATATTTGTCAATTTTCCACCGCGACATTTAATTTTGTCGGCTGTCAGTTTCATTAAACAGGAAAATTGTCGAATTGTCTCTTTTCGACATATATATGTCACACCCGCTGAATTGTCAGCTTTATTAAACAGTGCCCAGAACTACAGTCTTTATCAAATCATTGATCAATGATTTGGTAGAGACTGGTTAAAGTCCCAAAACAATAGAATTAATGTGGGCTATGACGTGACGTTCTCTTTAAATATAAATGAATTAGTAATATCAAGTTTACAAGTTTAACCCTTCACAGTTTAGAAGATTTTGATCAATGATTTGGTAGAGACTGGTTAAAGTCCCAAAACAATAGAATTAAAGTGGGCTATGACGTGACGTTCTCTCTAAATATAAATGAATTAGTAATATCAAGTTTACGAGTTTAACCCTTCACAGTTTAAAAGATTTTGTACGGTGATTAAAGAATGATGTAAATCCGTAATACGAAACTCTACCAAAGTCAACTTGTAAATAAATTGGTTTTGGTGTTAAATTATTTTCTGTTTTCCTAAGCTTCACGTAACTAATGTTTTCTTTCATTACTTTCACCATTCCATTAAACATTCAGTAAATTAAATTAAAGTAATGTACTCGTGAATTAATTCAAAATTATACAAATTAAAACGTTCCTAATCAAATATTACGAATGGTGCACTTTTGGTATATTTATCAGAAGTGCCCCATTTTTTAAAAATAATAATATGTTAAATGAGAGGTCCCGGGTTCGAATTCTAAAGCAAAGTAATGTACTCGTGAATTAATTCAAAATTATACAACTTAAAACGTTCCTTACAAAACGTACTTTAATGTTGTTCGTGTAGGTAATACGAATGGTGTACTTTTGGTCTATAATATCATAAGTGTCACCTTTTTTTTTATTAATATGAGCGGCAGTGGCAGGTGCGGCCATCCATAGAGATGAGCAAAGCCGGGGCACAGCCATGCGCTGCCTACCGTGAGGAAATACAATAAATAAATCACCCAAAAACATGCCACACTGGGCCACATAGCGCGATCTAGCCCCAAACTAAGCCCAAGCTTGTACTATGGGTAGTAGACAACTTATAAACTTACTTAGATACTTTTTTGTGAACAAATACAAATTATACATAGAACACACCTAGACCAATACAAACAGACATGTTCATTTACACAAATGTTTGCACTGTGCGGGGATCGAACCCACGAACCTTGGTTCAGAAGGCAGAGGTCACTACCAAATGATTCATCGAGCCTGTCAATATTTTGAACATGCCGTAGGGATCAGGAATCAGGAGCACCTTAGTACCAAGAGGTACCAGGGTTTGAATCCTGGATCAGGCTAAAAATTGTTATTCCTGTATGCGTATTGCGTAGTCTCTTTCGAAATTGGCTACTGTGTTCGAAACTAGGTTAAAAAAATCTGGAATAGAATAGGATAAAGTTTTTAACCTTTATTTTCGCGTAGATAACCAATTTTTACCGACATACATCGCGGCACGATTCGTTTCCATGGAAAAAAGCCATGAGACCCAAATATACTTTGTAACGTACCCAAAACAATTAGTGAACGTTTAGTTCGTGACGAATTAAAACAGCTCCAGTGCCACTAATTATAGCAATTCGTTTCAGACAATCTGTAAACACAAACGTTAAAAAACTACCAACTTTGTCAAACACATGTATAAGATAATACGAGGCGTGAATGACAAAGCGTTGCATCGAATGTTTCAGTCAACTTGATGACATGTTAGGTTATTATTCAGATAACACTAGGTTCGTGCAGTAGACCAGCTAATTAGTCAATTGTTTAGAATCGTAATGGACATCTGTGATAATAAAACTAGCTAGGCTATCAGTCGTAAAATTGAGCACGGTAAAATGTTTTCAAACTTTTTTGGTTTAGGTAGGTACGAGTAGGTATATAAAATAAGCGACCGATTAGTTATTGCATAAATTAGTTGCAAGCACACAAAATTACACTTTTTCTAATTAATATAAAATCTTATGAGTTCGTTTTGGTAAAATGACGAAAACTGGTCTTGTCAGCTCCTCATAATCAGCCGCAGTCCACCGCTGGACAAAGATCTCTCCAATTATATAACCCAAGACATAACCCAAGACATGCCACGCTGGGCCACACATCGCCATCTAGCCCCAAACTAAGCCGAAGCTTGTACTATGGGTGCTAGACAACTGATAAACTTACTTAGTTAAATACTTTTTTTTTGTAAATAAATACATATTATACATAGGTAACACCCGAAGCAATACAAACAGACATGTTAATGAACACAAATGTTTGTAATGTGCGGGAATCGAACCCACGACCCTTGGCTCAGAAGGCAGAGGACACTACCAAATGAGCCATCGAGCCCGTCAAATTACACTTTGCCCGATTTTCCACGATTCCAAATTGTCACTTCACCTGGCCCCAGGGCGTCTTACACTACGCGCAAAGCTCCATTCATCTGTCAACTTACCTAATAATTTCCAATATCCTATCCATAGAGTCCTTTATTCATCTAGGTTAGACGCGGAGGGCCGACCCCATTAGAAATAAGGCACGGAAGAAAAGTCTGGTATTTATCTGGAAGCCTTCAGACAGATTTGGGTAGCTGTGAAAAACGTGTTTTCCAAGCGATGGACATAATCAAAATAGATATAGGATAATAGTCCAGATGATAAGCGTTTAACGTTCAACGCGCATTAGACCTAAACAAAAATGTATGTAGTAGTAAACTTGCGCTTTCAAAACCCGCATTGAACACTTGTCATCTGAACTTACCCTTAGTCAGACGTTTCGGCCATTGGTCCTGATGACAAGCCGTATCGGACGCACAGATCTACAGACAAGTCGCATTAGACAACTCATGGTTCGATGGCGTCATTTGCGACACTGCCCTGTGTTAATTTTTCGCTGAGAGATTAATAGGAGACCGCCATAAAACCGCATGTACTCCGCAAATTGGGGTTAGCGCAAGGGTCATTTATTTTGGACTAGGGCTGTGTTGATTTTATTCCGATTTCTCTTTGATAAAATTATTTTCTTTTGGAAAAAACATTGATGTACTCAGAAACACAGCAATTGTCAAGTACAATATTAGTCAAATACAATATTACGAAAGTAAATAATTTTTATTTTACCGCCGTGTTTGAAACTTTTATTAATTTCGATAAAAAAATACATCCATTGCTCAATATTATGCAAACACATAGTAGGTTCTTTTTTCGATCAATCGAAGTCGATTACAAAAATAAATATTCACACAACCGCCATACACTAACACTAAAAGACCTAGGTACTGTAATAGTTTCAGATGTAAACTTTTTGATCTATTTTATTTGCATAAAAAAAGTTGGTTTTAATCTTTATTTTTTGTAGCACCTTCATATTTGTTTCTGATTACCCCAAAGGTTGGCGGCTAGTAATTGTATAAATAGACCGGCACTTCCCACCTAATAACCTGTCATCACACATCATTATCAAATGGTGTCAATACAGACTTTTAACCAACAGCCAGCCCTACAATCCTGTATAGATGGATACTCAGCAATGTCCGTTATAGAGGACATCTCAATTCCGTCTCAACCATCCATCATCGGGCGTACTCTTTGTGATTCGTCACGGCATCACAGTTACGACGCCGTAATTATTTGCGCGACATTCAAAATACCATTACGGCAAAGGTTTCTAGTTATTTGGGTTACATTATGATGTACTTTGGCCGTCTGTTTCTGTTTTACGTCGTGAATACCATTATTGAGTAGGTACTTCATCATCATCATCAGTCTGAAAACGTCAACTGCTGGACATAAGCCTCTCCCAATGACAATTAATATCCTTTGGGGGGATTTGTCACCACGTTTAGCAGGCGGGTAGATAACGCATCAGTTTTAATTGTACCCAGATGAAGGCTGCTGCCCGTTTTTTTTTTATAGTAGCTCGATATAGTAGCACGCCTGATGGAAAGCGAAAGAGAAGCCCAAGTCGCTGTGACAACTGGCAAGTAACAGGTTAGTTACCTGTCAGTTGCCACTGCCATGCCGGCCCAACCCTAACCCCCCACAAGCTCCGGAGACCCTACTCACCAGCAGAAACAAGACCAGGAGGTCATTTGGCTGCGGTATTCTATAGGGTGGAGGTCCTTCCCCGGACGGGCAGCTCAATTCGAGCGAAGATTCGCTATGCCCTACCTCTCTTAAAGGACCGAAACAATTATTGTTTTTTCCTTCTGAACTAGATGGGAATCAAACCCACTTACAAAAGGCAGGGATCAAAAAAACGGAGATTACGTTTGTGACATTATTACGACAAATAGCTCCTAGCTCTTTACACAACAAACATGCTTGGAAGATGGCCAATGTTGACATGACATGAATCCATCCTTATGTGTTTAGTTATTTATTGTTTTGATAAATTCTGACATTTCTCAGAAGCGTGTCGCCGTTTCTAGGCAATGGGTGGACTTTCCACCCATTGCAGCCTGAGTACATACTTCCTACTTTAAATTAGTTCAGTATACAGGCCTCTCGTCATCTGATAGAAAGCCAAAAAGCCCAAGTCGCTGCGGCAACGGACAAGTGACTAATTAAAAAGGTTAAAATTGTTTAGGAATCATCATCATCATCAGCCTATTGCAGTCCACTGCTGGACATAGGCCTCTCCAGTTGTTCGCCACCTAGGGCAAACTTCTGGAGGATATACCCATAATCGCCACGCTGGGCAGGCGGGTTGGCGATCGCAGGGCGTAGCTTCTTGCTCCGGTGACGCTGCTGCCCGTCATCGGCCTGTGGTATTTAGCTACGCATTCTATCGTAATGGTTTTACCGCCACCAGTCGGTTTGCCAGAGCCTCGTTTGTTGTTCGGCAGGATGCACCACGGGCAGGTGAGGATGGCTTGGAGCGAAAAAGTGATAGGTCGCTCTCTTACATCCCGTTTAGGAATAAAAGTGAAAAATAGAAATGAGAGGATCTATTTGGTCATGTAATTAACTAACTGCGGAACCCTGAAACCGAATTCATCTGCACTTCAGCTGATCAGATAATCAACCTAAAAATACATATTATTTTAACACACGATGAACTCACTTCTTAGTCATTGGACATAAAGTTGGCAACATCACTTGCAGAAAAACTTACGTAAATAGAGTTTTGGTACGGCGCCTTCCGAGAAATCTTTTCAATAAAAATCGCTCCTATGTTTGTTATGTATGTTATATGATATCCGCTAATAGATGTATTAGTCAGACAAATGATATTTAGTAAACATCAATATTATCTAAGCGATTAAGAATCAACGTCTAGCTTCTAGGCATTTGTTCGTTTAATAATTCAAAGGTTATAATGATAGATAACGTTATATGATAGAAGTTTCTATTACATACTACACAGGTATGATTTAGTATTCGATTGCTGTTTAGTAAATTTTGTAAACAATTAAATTCAACTTATCCTCCAACCAAAAGGGGTTTTTAATTGTTTCGCCCCACAAGACATTCATCGCAACCATAACCATAGAAATTTCATAGAAAATTCGTTCTGCATTGTGGTTCGAACCGACACATCCCAGTGGCGATTCGTAGGACAGTAAAACTTCGGTGCGAAAGAACACATTCAAAAGGGTATCTGTGGCGATTCAAACCGCGGTTGAATCTCTTGTGGGACATAACGACTAAAACACCCCCAAAAGATTATAATATTCATATTTTATTAGCATAATGTATTCCGAGATTACATACAAACGTAGGTAAGTGAATTTAAATGTACCTACTAGCGGCAGCCCACGGTTTTGTCCGTGTGAAATAGTGATTCTATTCATAGCCTATTAAAAGCCTTCAAATGTATGAGCTATATAACTGTAAAGTTTCATTTAACTCTGTTAGGCAGTTTTCGTGTAAAAGAGTAACAAACACCTATTTATGTACCAGGTGCATAGCACTGACACATTCGCTTTTATAATATTAGTAGCGTGGCTTGGCGGGGCCCCGTATAAAAAATCGTTCGGGGGCCCTAACCTATTAATAAGGGAAAAGATTTGTCATAAAATTTGGGAACTTAGTTGTGCTCATGCACTTTGGGGGCGTCCATGAGCTGGGGGCCTCGTATAATTGATACGGCAGATACGGCGGTAGCTACGCCCCTGTAGTAAAATTAGTTTCAAAATCTCTAAAAGGAGTAAGATTGGAGTTTTCCTACACAACAATAATTAACTTAGCAGCAACCAGGTAGGTCTCTTAAAAATTTAAAACACGTGTTAATTTATACACGATAGAAATTCCGTCGCAATTGCACAGTGGTCTGCGCAACGCACCTAATGAAGTAATGACTGTTTGCATAAAGTTCTAAATGACAAAATTAGGCAAACTATCTAAGTAATGCGGTGTAATTATTCACCGTCGATGTTAACGGAAGCGTTACTATTATAAATGACTGCACAGAAACAGGTAACACAACTTGTGCATGTCTAGACAGATATCCGGTGCAGTTCACACGTAATGCGGTCGACCTTTCGTTAATTGTCAATAAAAATTGACGAAAAAGTTTTGACATCTGTCATAATATTATATTTCGAGTGTCAGTGTCTTATTTCTCGATTTGGTTGATGTAAAATTATAGCCATTGGGTATTTATAATTTGTATCCGATTTAGAAATTAGACTTAGTATGGCAATAACCTGGCATCATCATCTTTCCGTTTTGAACAAAGGTCCCAATCCGGTACAAACATTCGTGAGATTCGCTTGTGTTTGTTCCGTGTGTGGGTGTTTCTATTTATAATATACTTTATTGTTCTAATACCCTTAACTTATATGTTTGCCCCGTAATTTAGGGTGATGTCTGATATAAAAAAAACTAAACATTTATTATTACCAACTGTCCGTTATCTTTTTACGCGTTTAATTTTTCCAAGTGTAATTTACATTGCTCCTTTTCACAATCTATATTTCGTACTATGGGTTAGAAACCCATACAATAGGTATAAAATGGTGGCCAAATTCATCAGTCAATAAAACATAAAATAATCAACATCTCTAATTAAAGTACGACTATTTCGTTTCAAATCTCAACATCAATAGTACGATTATCTCACTCGTAAGTATATAATTGACGAATCTGTTTGTAAACATATCAGTTGAAGATTTAAGGGGTATTAACACCTCAATCGAGATTAAGCCCAATAAATATTCTCGTCAGTTCCCGACTGATGCAAGTCAAAGGATTAGAATGTCACATTCCATTACCATTCTCTATATCGACACTTTTACTGTTGTTACATCAGATAATAAAATACTTACATGGGTGAAATGGTTATGAGGTCATTTTATAAAGGATTTACAATAAATTTTAAATATATACATGCCACGCTGGGCCACATAGCGCTATCTAGTCCCAAACTAAGCTGAAGCTTGTAGGTACTAGACAACTGATAAACTTACATACCTAAACTTATTAAATATATAATATCTGATTGGTAGCTATGATTTTTTGGGATAGAAACAATATACATAATATATAACTTGTACGTATCGTGTATGTATTTGTAATATGTAAAGCCCTTGTTCCTGGAGACATACAATCTTCAGGTTTTCCATGCAAGAGTGAATCGATATTTCTTGGTAAGAACTCCGTCGTAGGCTTTAATATCGCTAAACATCATGTGAATTGTGGTCAAGCGCAAACTAAGGAATAAAAAGTGATTTGACTTTACAATGTGTGACACCAATAGACTAAAATAACTCCTTTGACTTTTTAATGACAGAGAGAAAAGCATGTGCATCAATGCGTCACATTTTATAAAAGGGAAAATGTTGATTATTATTTATTGAATCATGATTATGAAGGCAAAAGTTTAAACTGAAATCGGAATAAATAATTACTTTCAACAAAATTACAGCATATTGTGAAACAGATTTTGATTTAGTTATAGAATAACAGTTCTTAATTACATTAAGATAAACGGTTGATTAATTATGAGATCAACGCGTTAGCTACACTAAGATTCATGTATGTTTTGACACAAGCCGTTTCAGTTTTTGGCTCCAAACATCCATACAACAAATCGTTTATTTTTGCATCATGAGCGGCACATTTGTCACAGTTACGCTCGACTCCCGGCGCCACATCAATTCATACAAACTCAGACTCTCACTGAAGAGAAACAGCTTCAATATTATAATGTTGTTAATAAGCTCTTGTGCGACGAATACATTACCGCTAATCTTGAAATACGACGCGTTACTCATTGTTATGCAAATCTCGGTCCGAATGCACAGAAACATGACAAATGCAAATACAATAATCCCTAAGCAAATGCGAATGTGCATGCTGATTCTCAATGGCGATCATACAAAGCGACCAACGGTCGTACTATAAAGATATCACAGGGGATTCGGTTAATACTCCTTTAAATTCAATTCAATTCATGTTCTAAGATCAAAGCGCAGTTCTCTTGGCACACGCATGTATATTAACAATAAAGTAATCTTTGAGCACAGCACATAGCACTCGCGTTGAATATCTATACAGGATATTTGGCTCATTTCTCGCTGCCGTTGTAGAACTTTTGATTTACGCTGTGAACTAAACTGTTTGTGCCAAATTATACGCCTAGGTTAGTAAATAAATGAGTTGTGCTGAAATATGTTCATTTAACGTGTACAAATCTAAATATTTGCATTTGTAATTTACTGCTTCCACTTCTGTGTGGTACAAATTTTAACTTGCTGATTGCAGTAATGATATTTCAATGGATGTTTAATGTAAGAAACATTAAAGTATTAGATATTTCCACTTGTAAATTATTTCAAGAGAATGTTTACAATATTGGCTTAGAATTTAATCTTTATAATGGCATTGTTACTGCAACTAATGCTTAAATAACAACAAATTCAATAACTATTGTCAGTACATTTGTAAAATTCTAAATAATGTTTTCAATGTTTGCAGGGCTTAATGTTTGTAGTAACATTTTAACTGGACTAACTAATAAAATGTATTAATTAACATCAAATCTAAAGACTATTGCCAATGCATTAATAATTACAGAGCCCAGTACCCGTACTTTATATTTTAAGGGTATTGATAAATTTAATAGCTCCATGTTTGTGAATAATGAAAAATGATCGCTTTGTGTCACTTTGCGAAGGTTCTAACGAATATCAGTTGAGTGGTATCTAGAACTTTATCTAAGGTACACAACAACACAGCAGGACCAATTTGCAAGATGGTGTCGGCTTCCGGCCTAGTTACAGCTCTCCTCTTTGTAAGTATAACCTCGTTGCATGATTAAACATTATTTCGTGCTATAAATACAGCCATCGATGTTTCGTAAGGTGATGTGTTTAAGATAAGAAAACAAGGATTTAAGGCACATTAAGTTTGATTAAATCTGACCGACAGTTTGTTTTTGTTAAAAATATAATCTAGGTCACAATTCAACCCTGTATAGGCGCTGCTACGCACATCCACTGACCTTGATATATTTTAAGCAGTATTGATAAACTTAAAGTTTTTTCCTTAGAGTATTTTGAACACTATTAAAAGGTCGTGCTTACATCATAAATAAAATATAATATATATACATGTATAGGTATTTCATTTTAAGATAAATAATCACATCAAATTCACATTGAATGCCATAATAGCCGATAATTAAGTTAATAGTTTAAACTTAAGTAGGGCACAACTACGAAATGAGGCAGCAGATAAATAAGGCATCAGTGTAAAGTTTTTGGTTGTTTTGAATAAATATCAGATTATTTAGGACCAGATCAATGATTGCGGATTTGATAATTACTTGTTTAATTGGAAAAGTAACGAAAAAATTGAGAGATTTGCCGACAATCTGTTTGAATAAAGACAGTAGATATTAATAAACTTATTGTTTGTTTGTACAATGATTTGATTTCAGTCTACGTGACAATTACTAGGAAACCGAATTGTATCTGTTGCGCTTGTATAGAGATTTATGAATAGACCCGTCCAACGACCAAGTCGGGAGTCAAGTTAATCAGTGTAGTCCAAGAATCGAGGCTCGTGTTAATTGATTTATATGAACACATTACGGCCAATTAAAGTTTTGTGGACGCCGGCCGCCGGGTACTTTGCGGCAATAAAGGTACTACCCACATTATATCACTTGTCACCTTCCGTGGCAGTATACATTTGTTTATAGACTTGCCTAACACAATTAATGAAAACATTTATAGTGGTTTAAAGTACATTGAATTAATTAGATTCACAGAGCTTTCTGTTTGCAACTGTTTAAGTTAGGAAGACTAATATAAATTTACATTGTAAATGCGTTTGGCCGTTACATTCCCTTTTACCGGTCGTGTAAAACAGATAAGTGCAAGACGCATCGTTATTTTCGTATAAAATTGCCCGATGCGGCTTAATTTAGAACATAAAACAAGGATTCAAGTAAGAACTTTAAAGGTTTGGTCCCATTTCGGTAGCGTTTTATTAGCCTCTTTATCTGTCTAATTTGGCGCCAGTTTGTTTAAGATGTCTGCCAAAAATGACTCAATTTATAGAGAGAGTTGTTACAATCAATGATTTTGTTATCTATACTTATAATAAATCTGTAGAGAGGTCAATTCTGTACATAAAATATTTTTTCAAAATAACTATCAGGGGGTGATAAGTGATCGATACTGATACCAAAAATGCAATCAGTAAAATTTTTGTCTGTCTGTCTGTCTGTCTGTCTGTCTGTCTGTATGTTCCTTATAGAAAAAAAAACTACTGAACAGATTTTGACGAAACTTGGTACAATTATTCTTCATACTCCTGGGCAGGTTATAGGATACTTTTCATCACGCTACAATCAATAGGAGCGGAGCAGTGACGGGAAGTGTTGGGAAAACGCGAGAAATTTAAACCTGTATGTTTGAACGCGCATTACGCGAAAACTACTGCATAGAATTGAATGCGGTTTTCACCAATGTATTGCTAGAGGTCTAACTTAAAACTTAGGCACAAGGTATAGATGGGTATTATATGGAAGTCCGTTATTTTTGAAACCCGATATCCACGCGAGCGACGCCGCTGGCACAGCTAGTTGCATAATAATTGCCTCTTATTAACCAAAAAAAGGAAAATATATTTATCTTAATTGCTTAGATCAGATAAATATACTTTTAAATTATCATAAATTGAAATTTTCTAAATTTGGTTGAGTAATAACAATGAGTAGAAGAAGCAACCGTCTTTAGATTTTCATGAGAGATCATCCTATGTGCAGTAATTTTTATGTTCTACGTTTCGGGATTGCACAACTTAGGTGTAGGTATACCAAATGTGTGCCAATTGTCACATTTTCCTTGGCTGGAATGCCGTCATTGCAAATATTTAGTTTTCCCTTTGTGTAATTCGGTTAATCAAAACTGGTTTCTTATTGCACAGTTGCCGTAGTGTTTATATTAATAATTTGAGTCTACTTCAGGTAGGTGAATATCAACACTGTGACATCAGGCAGTGGATTCACATAACTGTTCTTGCATGATGTCATTACTCCCTGACTGTGCTTGGAACTGTAATGATAATGACATTAAATTACATTGTAATTATCGCCGACGAGCTAATTTTACATTGCGCTGCCATCTTCGAATGAACATCTTTCTTCAATGAACATCCTCAAAATACAGCAAACTTTCGTACAAGATGTCTACGCAGGATTCATGAGATCCGATTTCTGAAATGAGTTTGCGGACGCTTAGCTAAATCAGAAAGGGAGGAACCCCTTGACCAGCTGTTGATAACCAGTGGCAGACGATCAAGAAGCCGCAGTCCAACAAGGTCGTCTGATCAGATACGTGCGGCCCTAAGCACCAAACTACACGACGTTCTTCATGCCGCCAAAATTAGATCCAGAAGATGAGCCACAGCAATGGCGAAGATTATTCCACATTCGTGGAATTACGATCCTCAGATAGAGGATAGAGTGACATATAAAGACTTCTGGAAAAGTACCCACGTACGCCAATCATAAACCTGCAAACTTCTACTGCTGGACATAGGACCCAATGTCATGTCACCACGCTGGGCAGCAGTTGATTATTATTTGTATCCAGGAAAACAATGATGTCCCTTTTCTGATATTCCTTAGTTGTCCTCTACGGCACCCGCGAGATGTGGTGGGGTAGTTCTGTTCTAAATCCTGAAACCACACCGAGCTCTGACAAGGAAGGACTAAAAAAGCCATAAATTTTTTTGGCTCAATTTATGTATAATCACTAGTTCTCTATGACCAATGCAGATAAAGTCATACTATAGTTTCTTAAAAGGTTGACTGTTCTATCGACTGTTCCAACTGCTGTGTTCACCCGGGCATAATGCAAGCGCCACTACCAAAATCGTGAAGTTCAAAGCCCACCGACCCACGACAGGCAATCCGTTAACTCGCGCCTAATCCTAATTAATAGTCTATAAGTGGACGTTTTCAATTACCACCCGTTTGATTTATAAGTCTATACTTTACTAACTATTCACTGATTAATGGCAGAGTTGAGATTACGGTAATCAGATTAACATTATTAATGTCTTTGGAACTATTAATTCTGTGGTGATTGTATCAGATGAATGGGTGCTGGTAAAATAAGATATTTCGAGGAAAGAATTAGGCTTATAGCTTGTTGGAAGATTAGATCTTTTGATGGTGTATGGCAGTGAAAGTGAAGGTGTCACTAGCCATAGAAATGTAACAAGGATAGAACAAGACGTTATACTCGTACATGTTTTAATCTTAATAACACTGGATGCCACCAATAAGCAATTTTAAGGGCTCGGATTTTTTACATTATAGCAAATAATAAAATGTTTTGTTAATTAAACGTATTGGAATATCTACTTATAAAACCTACTATCTACCTTCTACTGTATAAAAAGTAGAATTGTATTTTTGATTATGATGACATCTTTGCACCTACATTTTGGATTGCATACTCGTATCTCAAAAGAGATGTAAATTCATTATTGACAATGAGTCACGACTAACAACTAAGATTTTGTTACTTTATTTCCTCAACAGAAGTCAAAAAAGCTATGTAGCTAGATTTTTCTTGATGATTCAACCTAGCTGTTTGCTAAAACTTTCCATAGGATTTAGAATAAAAATCTTTCTTTTGGACATATTTTCGAGTCATTATCACTATCAGCCTCTCACAGTCCACTGCTGGACATAGGCCTCTCCAGTTGTTCGCCACTTTGGTCAAACATCTGGAGCCTTTACCAATAATTGTCCTGCTGGCGGCGACCGCAGGGCGTAGCTCCTCGCTACAGGGACGCTGCTGCCAGTCATCAGGCTGTGGTATTTAGCTATGCCTTCAATTATGTTGGTAGTACCGCCACCAGTCGGTTGCCAGCGGCTCGTTTGTTATTCGGAAGGATGCACCACGGGCAGGTGAGGGTGGCTAGGAGCGAAAAGATGATAGGTCACACCTTTACATTCCCAATATTTTAGTAATGCCTATACCTACATTCCCATAAGATTTATTCTTAAGCCACTTACTTTGTGATCAGATCAGTATGTGAAGCTGTCTGATATTTAATAGCAGCGGCGCCAGTAAAGTCATAAACACGAATTTCAAATGGAAATTTGCATAACAAATAAAGTTGTTTAACTGTTTACAACAGATAAGCGACTGGTAATGGCTACTTTTGAGGGGTTTTTAATATTGGCATTGAGAGAAGCGCCTTTTGTATTTTATTTAAGTTTTTTTTTAACATTTAAGTAAGCCATACACGCTACGGAGAGGTCATCTGTGCAGGTGTGTCTGCGCAGATCAACCGAAAATTATCAATGGTAGCATGTATGGAGACGTTTCGGTGTATGGAAGACAGCTCCGGAGCCGTCTTCAGTTCTTTTTGTAATTAGTTAATGCAGGGCAAAATAATAACTGTTTCGTAATTTAATTAAAGAAGGGCATCTAGTTAACTAATTCACAATATTTTCGGCAAATCATAACATACTAACATATAGGTACAGTCGAATCAACGCCATTATTTGTAGTCAGTGATGTCCAAACTGTATTAGTAAAAAAAATAAATAAATAAATAAATTTATTTCCATAAAACACAAGTTACAATAAATATAAAATTCACAGGTCCCAACACGTGATGTAATAATAACACTAACTTTATTATAAAATGAAATAGACGTACAACAGCCAAACAAACACTCTTAGTTTCTCATTAATAAGAGTGAACACACAAATCACTGTAGGAATTCAAGTTATTAGTCATCGTAATTCAGTAAACGTAATGTAACAGATGCTTCTGTGCGGATGTTTCCTGTGCTCTATTATAGATTAGGCCTATGGGTTCACATGCTTGCGACCTGACTCATCGGAATTCGCAAAAGCTATGATTAACATGACTCATCGCCATCGTTTTATTAGAAACACATGACAGTTTAGTGACTAAACGAAGTGTGAAAATGGATTTGAGGAAACATTTTTTGTTTATTTTTTAAAGACATTTTTCTGTTTTGATTTACGTAAGTTAAACTGTATGACGGAAAGTGAAGGAGAGTCGTTGTGGATGGCCACAGCTACTCTAGTCTATGGAGACTAGTTAGTGACCGAAATGAATCATTGGAGGATATTAATGAGAAGATTATAGATATAAAATACCAAAATGTATTGTGTAATGTCTCAGCCTGCAAAACCTGCTTTTCGGAACCCGCGATAAGAAATTGTAGCTAAAATGCCTAGGTAGAGCCTTCCTCTCCCCCAACAGTCCGGTGATGATGACAAGGTGACAAGGCCGTCCTAGCCATCATCTTAGTCGTTTAGAAAAAAGAAGTAGCTAAACTGATATACAAAACATCTTAAAGATGATTCATAAGAAACCTTGCCTATATTGTACAACAAATGTCTACTAGAGTTTTAAGTCAATTGTATGGGGAGCAATAAAGACTATATCTGTAACTTTCTTGCAATATAAGTATACAACCTTGATTAATGTACAATAGTTACATATTAACAAGCATCATTACAAACATATTTACATCACGTGAGCGTAACTTACAAGTCCTTATGACTCTTGAATACTTGTTCTGAGAAACACCCAAGAGAAACAAAAGTTTAGATTTGCTGCCACAAAACTTGTACTGATTAAAATTTTCAATTACCGTAACAGGTGTGTTAAATTCATGTTCTTTAATACAGTTGATGAGTTGAAGAACGCTTTCCTTAAAGTTATCGTTTTGAGGTAAATTGAAAACATGTGATTACTACCTATCTCATTTTTTTTTTGACATACTGGCTCGACATAATGGCTTCCCTACGCCTGATGGAAAGCCAAAGAGAAGCCCAAGTCGCTGTGACAACTGGCAAGTAGCTGGTTAGTTTCCTGTCAGTTGCCACTGCCATGCCGGCCCAACCCTAACCGCCCACGAGCTCCGGAGACCCTACTCACCAGCAGAAACACGACCCGGAAGTCATTTGGCTGCGGTATTCTATAGGGTGGAGGTCCTTCCCCGGACGGGCAGCTCAATACGAGCGAAGATTCGCTATGCCCTACCTCTCTTAAAATCAAACTATTTTTGTATTACAGAAGAGGGCGATCCGTTCTATATATGGACTTAAAATCTCGCGATTCACTTAGAGAATTATTTAAAGAAATTAATATCCTAACTGTGGCATCACAGTACATATTTGACTGCATTATGGTTGTACGTCAATCATCAGTTCAATACTAGAAATAAGAGCAAACTTGCTGTTTCCAATCTCAGGCTTCGTAAAACTGGTAACTCATTCATAGGACAAAGTGTAAAAATGTTTAACAAAATACCGCAAAATATTGTTGATCTACCTATACATAGATTTAAATCTCGCATTAAGTCCATTTTAATGTCAAAAGGTTATTATAAAGTACAAGATTATATGGATGACAATATTACATGGACATGATAGTCTGCTCGCTTGCGCTTTTTAAAACGATATTATTGTATTGTATTATATATTTTAAACAAGGCTAACTGTTGAGTTTGTTGCGGCACTTCTTCTCAGCAGGCTACACGTCGAAGTGCTGGTAGGAAAAAAGTTTGACGTGCAAAAGTATTACTAGTGAATCTATTTGCAGAAATAAACTATTTTATTTTATTTTATTTCAATGTTATAAATGCGAAAGTTTGTTTGGATGGGTGGGTGTTTGTTATTCATTCAAGCAAAAACCACTGAACGGATTTGAATGAGATTTTACAGTAAATATCTTATACATCAGATTTAGTTATGAGGATTATATTTTCACATACCACTGATTTTGTTTTTATAGCAGCAAAACATACTTAAAGGCTTTCCTACGCTTGATTGCAAGCGGTAGAGAAGCCCAAATCGCTGCAACTATGAACAGGTAACCTGTCAGTTGCCACCGCCATCCTGACCCATATAAGATGCTTCTTCACGTCCTGCTTAAAGAATCCCATATCATCCCAATGTGTTTCTTCCTCTTACAATTCTGGGTTCTTTAGGCGGGGCGTGAAACGGCATCTCAGTGGGCCTTCAGGGTGAGGGCGACAAGCGCAATGTGATTGTTCTATTGTGCCTGTCGACCTAACTTTTGGACATCACGACCGCTTACCATCAGGTGGAGTGAGGTCATCCTGAGAGCTCTTCTTATAAAAAAAAAATATCAAAGGAAGGAGGAAACACAACAAATACCTACTGGCAATGAGTTTTATATTTTAACGAAGCGTTGTTCTTAACTTTGGCGCGTCGCGAAAGCCAAAGTTAAGAATTGCCGAACTGTTTTGTTCACGAAGGAATGGTTCCACAGATGTTATTTGACAAAGCCGCGGGCAGTAAATAAAGTTATATTATGCTTGCACCTACACACATACTGAAGGGACAATGATAGTGGAACGATTCTCAGAGAGGTAAAATTACTAATGAAGACACTTCTCTACAAGTGGATGTAGTTATTTTGTATCCTTATGCCCTAGTTTATGCTCTCTAGTACAACATATTTGCATATTTCTTATTATCTTCGACATTGTAAGTAGCAAACGATGTTTAATTTGCAACAACATTGACATAAAGAAAACAGTTTAAAGCCATTGTTTTATATTCCTATCGAATTCTTATTTATCCCTTACGATAAAAGTCATACGGTCAAATTTCTGTAGATAATAATTTGTTGTGAATGAATTGTATATTAAATTTGTAAATGAGGTTTTGTTTTAAAAACCTCTTTGGTTCTTCATTGTGCTTGTAGTTTGCAAGGTTAAGAAAATAAGAAATAGGTTTGTATGGATATGATCATTTACTTTGAAGTAATGACGTTCTTCGTGTGGTTTCCGGATTAGGACCATCCCATTTGATCCCGCGGGAGTCGTAGAAGACGTATAAGGGAATATTATGAAACGGTACAAAACTCCACAAATGACACTCCACAAATTTGGAAATTTATTCGCCAACTTTGCTAACTATCATCAAGATTGAATATCAGATGATTAAGAGTCCATCATAGTTTATGATTAAACAGATTTTATTATAAATTCGTTTCTCGGCTGAGACATCGTGCAGTAGTTTGTTTTGTAAATAATCCATTTTTAGAGCGTTTTCTTCAAAAGAAAGTTGATCAACTGACTAAGCTTCTACTATATTTAGCTCGGACATAGCCTTAACTGCCTTTTATAGAAGCCTTTAGTAATGGTCAGGCTAAATGAAATGATTAATTACTTACCTCCCGGTACAAGAGGGTACAGTTATCTCGGAGGACGCGTGGAAAGCTCAAAATCGATTACACGCGGGAAATAGTTGAAAGCTAATCTAATAGCTTGTTATAAATACATAACCAGTTATGTATGTGTATATTCTAGGCCAATAGGAAGATATATGTCCGTGTGTGGAGTACTGCTCTCATCTCTGGGACGGTTCTGCTAAGTACCTGTTGGAGGCTCTTGATAGGTTGCAGCGACGTGCTATCCGTATTGTTGGGGATCAAGAGGTGACCAAAAACCTGGAACCTCTTCAGCTACGTAGAGACATTGCCAGTCTTAGTGTTCTCTATCAAATTATTTTTCTTGGAGATTTGGATTTTTTATCAGCTTTTAAAAAGCTTTTTTTACAATCAATCATCTTTGTAAAAGGTTTTTTCAAGCTCCAATGTATGCTTAGTTTTAACATTGTAAGGTGTTTTTCAGGTAAGGCCTACACATATGAAAATGTAGGTACCTATAGTATACTTTATTTCCCTACCTAAAGGCTTATACCTTCTTACTAAATTCTTTCTTAATAATTCAAGCTTAAACGGTTCACATATTTAGATAGATGTCTCTATCACGAAGATCTGAATTTAGACAGTAGAATCCCGTTTCTACATCAAGGATAAAACCTCATAAATATTTTAAAACGGAAATAATAAAACAAAGCTTTCTTCACCTCGTAAGACTTAGGTTTCCGGACTCTATACTTTTAACAATATTCAAATATAGAAAATATTTAGATCGAATATAATAATATGTTGGTCCTTTTAAAGGAATCACAAAAGGAATTTCCACCTTACAGGCTTACAGAAAATAAACGATCTAAATCGTGCAAATCGTAAATCAATGCGCACATTATGTTATCTCATTGAGAAATGAACTCTTCAAGCCCGAACGACTTAAAGTAAATTACAAATCAAATAAAATGCACCGTAAAATTATCCAATTTACAAATGAAAGATACAGATATCAGATCAGATTATACGTCGACAAGCATACTCCAATGAACTGACAGTCGCGTGCGCAGTTTCCGGACGATACGATCAGCTCGAAAATCAACCTTATCCCGTTGAAATAAGAAACGTTGAACTTTTTGATTTCTATAAGCAATGAGATCGTAAAGTATACGACGAGGAAATATGGCGTCGCTAGATTAGTAATATTGCTACTTGCATATTGATACAGAGGATAGTGTGAAATGTGTTAATATCGTGTATTAATTAGACGATTCAAAGGACAATTCAACGCGAGCGAAGCCGCGGGCTAAAGCTAGTTTTATATAAAGCGATCACTTGTACCAGATGATGACCGGCGGTTTCCATGTTAGAAAAGTTCATTCAAATTAACCGGACCGAGAATCAAAGCCTTGAACCTTCCGATCGAGCGATTTAGACTTAATGCTCTAACCATTGCATCACCGAGGCCGTTATGAATTATATGTTATTAAACATATTGTATGTTACAATATGTGTTTCAGTCTTACTGACATAGATTTTATTAATTTATCATCACTTTTAATAAAACCCAGCTAAACAAACCTGTCTTCAATTCGTATCAAGGAGATTGAATTGGTAATCACCGTTAATGTAGCCTGGCGTCTGTTACCAATTATATAAACTAATTATATAGATGCTTTAATTAAACACTGTCTGTACACCATCTACCCTGACTAATGTAACACAATAGGTATAATCTATTTTAGCGTAATGCGCTGACATACCTTCAAGCTTACATTGAATTTCTTGATTGTTTTTAATATGACTGTTAGACTGGCTCGATGGCTCATCTGGTAGTGGCCTCTGCCTTCTGAGCCAAGGGACGTGGGTTCGATTCCCGGACAGTACAAACATTTGTGTTCATGAACATGTCTGTTTGTATTGGTCTGGGTGTTTTCTATGTATAATATGTGTTTATTTACAAAAAAAGTATCTCAAGTAAGTTTATCAGTTGTCTAGTACCCATAGTACAAGCTTCGGCCACAGATGAATAAATATGTAGTTACTTCGGCTTAGTTTGGGGCTAGGTGGCGATGTGTGGCCCAGCGTGGCATGTCTTGTCTTGGGGTACCTTGGGTACTATTACCTAGTCATATATTTATATTTAAGTGAATAGTTGTTTTGATTTATTACATAGACCGATTAGATCTGGGTGTGTTCTTGACATTAATAAAACTATTAAAGATAAAATATTATGTCAAATTCTTCTTCCGGTCTGGCCTCCGGTCTAGCATCACGCATTATGGCTAATTTGGACAAATAATTTTTAACTTCTTCTTCAAACCAGCTTTTAAGCCACAAAACCTAAAACAGTCCACCACAGTCTAGTCTATCTTATTTAAGAAAAGAGTATAATGTAGTTTTGGCTCAGTTTGAGACTAGATGGTGCTATCTGTCTCATCGTGACATCATCATCAACCCGCAAACGTCCACTGCTGGACATAAACCACATCCAATGACGATTGTCATTTGAGGGGTTATTTACCACGCTTGGCAGGTGGCTTGGTGACCGCAGTAGGTTTCACTTGTACCCAGACGTCCCACCATTATTATCATCAGCCCACATCAGTCCATTGCTGGACATAGGCTTCTCCCAATGCTCGCCACTTCGATCGGTCCCGGGCCTCTCGCATCCAGCACTTGCCAGCCGTCCTGCGCAAATCGTCACTCCACCTGGCCTTAGGGCGTCCTACACTACGTTTGCCGAGACGCGGTCTCCACTCCAGAACTCGTTTACCCCAACGGATATCGGTTCTGCGGCTGATGTGGCCAGCCCACTGCCACTTCAGCTTACTGATTCGGTGAGCTATGTCGGTAACTTTGGTTCTCTGCCCTACGTTCCTACCTGTTTCTTTATATTTACTCCCTGAGTAGTGGGATGTAAGGGAGCGGCCTATCGTCTTTTCGCTCCAAGCCAACCTCACCTGCCCGTGGTGCATCCTGCCGAATAACAAACGAGACGCTGGCAACCGACTGGTGGCGGTATAACCACCACAAATGAAGGCGTAGCTAAAAACCACAGGCCGATGACGGGCAGCAGCGTCACCGGAGCGAGAAGCTACGCCCTGCGATCGCCAACCCGCCTGCCCAGCGTGGCGATTATGGGTATATCCTCCAAAAGTTTGCTCTAATCGGCGAACAACTGAAGAGGCCTATGTCCAGCAGTGGACTGCAATAGGCTGTTGATGATGATGATGACTCCTTTAGTCGTCTTCTACGACACGGAATTGTCACACGGTCTCGGACTAATAAAATATATAATTCAGAAAATTTTATTATTAATCAGTTGGTTAGGTGCATTTAAAATTCCTTTAAAAACATACCTGTATAAGTAGACGTAAGTACGCATTATCTATCTGATTCATGTACTGTCTTGTCGTTACTGAAGCAATTCATAGATAAGATAGAACAATAGCAATTTAAAGCTAAGTGTCGGGTGATCTAATAGGCTATTAGGAAAAGGAACCTCGGGAAAAGTGGGCAAGATAAGATTATGCTAATGTCTTGGGTGATGATGCTAGGGGAACAAACATCGCTACTTAAATGTGACAGAAGTACAGAACGTTTAGTATAGAAAGAAAGAAAGAAAGAAAAAACGTTTATTAGAGTCACATACAAATTATGAATAAAGCAATAGATAATCAAACTTATATAGTTTGATTTTCTATTGCTTTAGGTGACGCTAAATGGTGTCCACTCAGCATAAGCCGAGGCATCTTGGTAAGAAACCTCGACGCTGGTCTTCCGTAGACACCAAGACGCTTTAAAGGTAAACCTACGCTGAAATTGTACAAAATATGAAAAATCCCTGTTTTGGTACGAAACAATTGGCTATTTTTGTGCTAATTTGCGTCATATAAATCATAGCCACCCTTACATGCTCGTGGTGCATCCTGCAGAATAAAAGACGAGACTCTGGCAAGCGACTGGTGGCGGTATAACCATCACGGTTGAAGGCGTAGCTAAATACCATAGGGCGATGACGGGCAGCAGCGTCACCGGGGCACCCTGCAATCGCAAACCCACCTGCGGCGATTAGGGGAAATCCTCATGATGATGAAATAAATCTTTAGGTCATCATCATCATCAGCCTATTGCAGTCCACTGTTGGACATAGGCCTCTCCAGTAGCTCGCCACCTAGGGCACTTCTGGAGGATATACCCATAATCGCCACGCTGGGCAGGCGGGTTGGCGATCGCAGGACGTAGCTTCTTGCTCCGGTGACGCTGCTGCCCGTCATCAGCCTGTGGCATTTATGTAGCTACGCCTTCTATCGTGATGGTTATACCGCCACCAGTCGGTTTGACAGAGCCTCGTTTGTTGTTCGGCAGGATGCACCACGGGCAGGTGAGGATGACTTGAAGCGAAAAGGTGATAGGTTGCTCCCTTACATCCCCCTCTTAAATCTTTAGGTTCAAAATTCAATTCAAATTCAAAAATTGTTTATTTCATTCATAAAATAGGTTAGAACTCAAACATCAATAAAATTAGGCATTACGTAGGTTGGCGAACAAGATCGTGTATTTTGATGGCCACGTCGTCAGTCCAAGCTGCAGTGCCAAAGATTAATAGTTATTAGTAACCAATTACCATCTGGCACTACAGCGGCAATATAAATAAGACCTAATCAATGTCATTTCACATGACGACAGAAACAAACAGTTAGTAGGTATATGCACTGCGGTTAAAATACGCGATTTACAGTTGGTTTTGTAGTGAACCGCATTCTGTAGTAACTCAAATCATTATGCTTACTTCGGCTTATAAACGCGATGTTTCTTGTGTCCTTTAGTAAAAATTTAATAATTCTACTACTAACTATAACTCACTGTGTCAACTAACTTATAATTTCGAGAATTTTTACCAATTTTTAGACAGTTAGCTATACCAGAATGTTTACATCTGTTCTATAGGTAAACTGATGTAAAAGACTCATGTTCCATTATAAAATTTCATTAAAATCCGTTCAGATGTTTTTCCGTAAAAGAGGAACAAACGTTCATTTAAACAAACTTTCGCGTTTACGATATTAGAGGGACATATTACTTATCTCAGAATAAGGACGTGAAGATTGAGCACCGTATATAGGATGCAACAATAATGTCGTGTGCCTCACATTATGTTCATGAGGCATTGTGTTGGGTCAAACTTCTGGATCCAGGCCGCCACACCGTCGCCTCATAAAATTTCTCCAGTTATCACTGCTACACGTGTAAAGCAATTCTTGTAAATGTCTACTTTTATTAGTTTCTCAAGATCGAAGCTCATATTTTTAAAAGTTTAATTTCCTCATTTAAATATGTTATTTTCACACATCTTTCAACATTATTTACCTACGCCTCTCAATCTAACAAGAAGCGTGGTTTGCATTTTCAAGCTCTTCACTTAGGACCCTGGGTTTGTTGACCATACTACTAAAGATTGGTCTGATAGTTCCTAACTGTCGACATTGAACTAAATAACTTGAAGCAAATATGTATCGTATGTAAATTTGATAAAGAAGAGCTTGATTGCCTGCCATTACATCCTCTTTACTTACTAAGTTACTAGGCAATCCCGAACAGGAATTATCTGATGTAAAGGTTTCTTAAGTTTTTATAAATATCTTGTCGATTAGAGAGAGAGCGCTTTTTAATCAATTCGTGATCCTGATTAATCGCCATATTGCTAAATCGGATTTTGTCTATTACAAAAGTGTAATTTGGAATTTGGCATATGCTAATGTTTAAACAACATATACATTGTTCAAAATCAGCTTGAAATCTTATAATTTTTACAGATCGTGGGTAGGGAATCTGTGATAGCAGCGGCGAACACTCGCGAGCTACGATGCGGCAGAAGACTTGTGTCTGGTCTGTTCTCCCGGCCACGACTGCCTCTGGGCTACTCCTTCGTCACGACAGTTCCTCGAGGGGCCTGTCGTCTCAACGTTTCGGAGATAATGGCTAGTGAGAACTATATCGGTGAGTGTGTAATATTTTTCTAGCCTTCATCTTTTCCTATAATATTATGATATGAAATTTAATCAAACCGTGCCTCTTATGGACAGGTATTTTTCTGCCATTTCGAATTGAAAAGCTTACAGACATCAGTATCACTATTAGTAGGGCCCAAGCCCAAGTCGCTGTGACAACGGGCAAGTAATTGGTTAGTTACCTGTCAGTTGAAACCGCCATATCAGCCCAACCCTAACCCACGAGCTCTGGAAACCCTACTCACCGGCAGAAATACGACCCGGAGATCATTTGGCTGCGGTATTCTATAGGGTGGAAGGTCCTTCCCCGGACGGGCGGCTCAATTCGCTACGCCCTACCTCTCTTAAACATCAACCAAACTTTTACCTACTCGAGCCTCAATTTTCAAGAAGAAATTTATTTTCAAGAATGGTAGATATTATCGAGGAGAGGTGATGCTTGTCGGATGACGTGTGTATCAGTATCTAGTCAGCTATGACCTTGACGTCGCATCCAGTCCTGCTGATGCTTTATTCATACAGTTACAGTGTTACAGTTCGAACTGTCACACTACACCCAAAGAACATACCTTGCTGCTTCTACATAATCACTACTGTACTAACCTGAAGAATGGTCCTTTGATGAAAGCAAATGGCGCGCAAACGCTGGCCACTTATCAATCAGCATTGTCGACGGGACAGTAAATCATTTGCTATACCGCACAATGGCCAGCAGCGTTGTTTTGTGATGTGAATAGATCGGCTCACCTTGCGTTCGCGCACTCCATTTGAACCCATTTAGAATCAATTTCGGATCCGTCTGCGGGATTACAATGTGTCAATACGTAAGCAATTAATCTCAGTTAGGTAATTCTATTCAGTTTTTTTCTCGCTAGTTCGTTTTTATGATTCATCATGGGCGCGGTTTGACAATTAATCTTTTTTAGCTACTTTTGTGACGTATCCATCTTTTACCTTCAACATTTGCGGAACGGAGAATCCCATAATATATTATTTGCGTCCACTGTTGTATATTAAGCTTCTTCAATTGTTTGCCACTTTGCTCTATCCTGGGCTTCTCGCATCCAGTACTTGCCAGCTATCGTGCGTCATTCCACATTTTTATTACGTCAGGAATGCCTTGATGCATAGACCAGAGCAGGGATTGACAGTCAGGGATACCTCTGTTAATCCAGTCAGTTTAGCTCTTTTAAGCCCCAATATGCGGAAAAACTCCTAGTGAGCTGGATTTTCGTTACGGCATTATAATGAAGATGTGAAAAATCGACATTGATAACGTGCCGGCTAAAAAAGTTATACATTTTACATCCTGTGGGAATACGGGTAAAACCGGAAAGTTTGCCCAAAGCCGTGAACAAATCTGGAGAGGCCTATATCCAGCATTGGACTCCGATTAGCTGAAGATGATGATGAATCTCGTGATCTTGAGCTTGCTTAGTAAAATGTGTTTTATTGTTATAGCACTGAAGATATCAAATGGTTCATACATAATGAACGGTGAGTTTGCCGTGAGCGCGCCCGGCACTTACGAGACAGCTGGGGCAAGGTTCGTCTACTCCCGCGCAGGGGGGCTGGACAACGTCTTCGCTTTGGGACCTATTTTGCAACCCGTAGATAT
The DNA here is from genome assembly GCA_031163375.1 of Conogethes punctiferalis. NCBI lineage: Eukaryota > Metazoa > Arthropoda > Insecta > Lepidoptera > Crambidae > Conogethes > Conogethes punctiferalis. The sequence goes on from CM062094.1 coordinate 9,708,154, forward strand.
TATGGTAATAGTGAATTTCTTTTACTATTATTTAGCATGGTGCTTTCTAAGTAGGTGAAGCAAACATCATACTTCTGGAACGAATTTCGGCTATAGCAATCAATCTTCTAAGAGACCAGTCAAGTACGCAAGAGATATCAAAGTGCACAATTACTAGATTATAACTGAAGGCGTCTCCCAAAACATCCAGTATCGAAACCATTTAGAAAAATCCATTTAACTTAGAATACCGGGAATTAAACTCAAAACCCCCGGAATACCACGCTATTGACAAAAACTCTTAACCATAGTCACCGAAGTTGTCGATTAGCTTCATCTAAGTTGATCTTCATGTGTTTTATAAAGCTAGGTGTTTTGACAGATTTATCATATTTCAGGTTCTATATACTCAACCAAACCCCAGCATCAGATACGAATACTTCACGGAATCGCCAACAAACGATGTGGATATCGAAAGTTCAACCAGAACCAGTATCCCAGACATACTCCCTTCTGTCTCTACAAAGCATATCCGGAGACATCACAGTTTTGAACCGTACCCTCGGCCCACCGTGCCGAGGTTTCCAGATCTGGGTTTTTCAAAGGAATTAAGCAGTGAGGATGAGTTGGAAGAAAATATTGTTGGTTCTAGAAAATTTACGTGGAAGATTACTACGTATACTCAATGTACTAGAAGTTGCGGAGGTGGAATACAGGTAGGAATTTTAGTATAGGTCAGTGCTGAGTGTGTCGCTAAACAATTTCACTGCCGCCAAATTTTGGATTACCCAGCCTAGCTTTTTTTGAATATAAGTGACTTTAGAAAATGTAGACGTGTGCTTGTATGAACTTAAGTATAAGTGTTAAACCCTTTTCGATCAAAGTATAAATAGACATAAACCTCTGTAGTTGTCAGGCCACTTTGGTCAAACATCTGGAAGCTTTGCCCACGCTAGGCAGACGGGTTCGCGGGCATAGCTTCTCGCTCCGGAGACACTGCTACCCGTATTTGATCTGTGGTATTCAGCTACGCCGACAAACAATGGTTATACCGCCACCAGTCGGTTGCCAGAGCCTCATTCACGTTCTATGTCACGGGCAGGTGAGGGAGGCTTGGAGCGAAAAGATTATAGGTTACATCCTCTTACAGCATCCACACTCGTTCAGTTCATGCTAGACGCTCCGCGCAGGTCGTCGCTTCATTTAGCTGAGGGTCGTCCTACAAAATAAGTGATATTAACCGCTTCTTTGTAGCTCGGTAAATACCGCTGCGTGGAGGTGGCGAACGGATTCGACAAAGAAGTGTCTCCAGTCCACTGTCCAGGGTCGTCTCCTATGGGTCGAAGACGGCGGTGTAACATTACGCCTTGTCCAGCCAGATGGCGAGCTGCTGCCTGGTCTGCGTGTCCTCAGTGTGGACCCGCCACCAGGACCAGGATTGTGGGATGCGTGCAGGATCATTTCAGAGGAATCACGAAGGTCGGTTGCTTTCGATGTAACGTTTTGGTGATTGTGATGTGTCGATATGAATTAATAAATAGGCCAATACATGCCACAATGTGCCACACAGCGCCATCTTGTCCCAATCTAAGCCAAAGGTGGTACTATGGGTACTTTTTTAGTATAAATACATATTTATACATAGCAAACACGACTAATACGATGGATGAAATGATTTGTAGCGATCAATGTTCCAAAGTTTTAGTCGAATACTTAAGTACCTATAGCTGGAAAAAATAGCAAAGTTCTGTTAGCTTTATGGTCGTCCTAAATAACATTGCTGTTTTTCTTGCGCCAATTGAGCTTAATACTGTTCACTGCATAGAATATTTTGTTTTCACTCTGCTAATTTTCATTATACACTGTGCAAAGAAGAAATCGTTTTACCAGTCACAGTGCATAAACATTTCATCCCATGTATGTCTTTTAGGTGAACGATCAAAAGTGTCCGGAGCCCAAGCCAGCAACTTCAGAGGCTTGTGCCATTCCCAACTGTATCGGGACAGAGCACGTTGGCACCCGAGGTACCAAAGCTCAAGAGGCCACAGACGCCTTCAGAGACGGACCCGTCTATACCGTGGCTGTCAACGGGTCAGACTTCGATGTGGGACCGGAGTACACATTCGGGTCTACGGCTGGGTGGCTTTATACTGAATGGTCTGAGGTAAGCTGGATATTTTTAATTCACTATATTTTCTTCACTCATAAATTTAATGAAATAAAGGCAATAACCAACATACAGGTGTGAATGGCCTAAATTGCGGTTGCGACAGAATTCATTAGGATACAATTTGCACACATCAGCCTGTAGCCTACGTCCACTGCTGGACATAGTTCACCCCCAACGGCAATTGTCATTTGGGGGAATCTGCTGCCCGTTTCGTGATATAATTATTTTGTCATCTTCTACAACACCCACGGGATGAGACGGGGGCAGCAGCATTTACTAAGGCTTGTACCCTGCTAAACGCTGCTGCTACTTTATTTGTATAAAACCTACTGTGGTCACCAACCCGCCTGCCAAAGCGTGGTGACTAAGAAATCTCCCCCAAATGACAATCATCTTTAGGGCAGGCCCATGTTGTTATATTTGAACTATACATATTTGAACTCTGTTGAAACACAGTGTGTAGGCTGGTGCGTAGGCGGCGGGGTCCAAACGCGCGGGGTGCGCTGCGCCGACCCCTCGGGATGCTCACCGCGACTACCCCCAGAGTCTACTCGCACCTGCACCCCGAAGATGTCGTGCGAGCCCCACGATGGACGCTGGTTTACCGGTAAGAACCTTAGTAGGTATAATATCAAACCTCCGTAAAGTATTGGGAATGAAAATCAGCACTCATATTATGGGATATGATACATTTTTTCCTTGGGGGAATCCCCTCACTCGGAACAGCTAGAAACGAGATAATTTAGAACCTTCTTTCCTGATTGATCTGACCGGGAAATGAACTCAGATCCCAAGGATCGTTGGCAGATCAATCAAGCTCCAAAAAGACCAGCTAAATAACTAGATATTTTAGTTCAGTAGTGTATTTACGGATATAAGAACATTTTATATTGTTTTCTTATAGTAGCATGACAAAATGGCTTACTGATGCCTGATGGAAAGCGAAACAGGAGCCCAAGTTGCTGCAACAACGGGCAAATAACCGATCCTGTCAGTTACCACCGATATACCCGCCCAACCCTAATTCTCGACTGCCGATGCAGCGCTCACACCACGAGCTCCGGAAACCTCTACTCACCGGCAAAAACACGACCCGGAGGTCAATTCGCTGCGGTATTATAATTATAGGATGGAGATCCTTCCCCGAAGTTTCGGCCTTGCCCTTTCCTTTCCTTGCCCTACCTCTGTTTTTGTGAACTTAACAGTTATTTTCGTCCAAAGGTGACTGGTCACCATGTTCCTCTTCTTGCGGAGGACGCCAAGTGCGGGGTGTGCTTTGCATCGGCGGGAGCGGCCGGCATCTCCGGGACGCAGCCTGTAAGGACTCGAAGCCTGAACAGGAGAGGGATTGTGGGGGAGACTGCTCCTCTAGTTGGTTTTTCAGCGAGTGGGAACAGGTAAGTTCTTCTTTGGTGTATAAAGCATAAACTCGGAAATCCTCCAGCTAGGGAATACCTAGGCATGGCATATCTGGAAATCACTGCATAGACTGCATACCTAAGTTGGACCCTGTACTGTAAGGACAACCTGTACTGTAAGGACAATCTGTTAAGGTGGGGCTTTATAGACGTCTCTTTCAACCATTGTGAGTGCAGTGACGATACTCACACAAGGGCTAAATCTACTGCAGAGTCTCGTGTGCATGGATAGGTACATGTTCATGGAAAGACTTGCTGACCACGAACGATAAAGGGCGTGAGTTTTTGTCTATAATATTTTTCTGTACAAAAGGAGATCATGTTTGTTTGCATACGTGCTTGAGAAACGATAAAGGCGATTGTTGTGAGTGATTTATGGAACGAACATTTTGTACAACGGATGTAAGGGAGCGGCCTATCATCTTTTCGCTCCAAGCCAACCTCACCTGCCCGTGGTGCATCCTGCCGAATAACAAACGGGGCGCTGGCAACCGACTGGTGGCGGTATAACCATCACAATTGAAGGCGTAGCTAAATACTAAAGAGCGGTGACGGGCAGCAGCGTCACCGGAGCAAGAAGCTACGCCCTGCGATCGCCAACCCGCCTGCCCAGCGTGGCGATTATGGGTATATCCTCCAGATGTTTGCTCTAAGTGGCGAACAACTGGAGAGGCCTATGTCCAGCAGTGGACTGTAATAGGCTGATGATGATGAAATGTCGCTTTATGCAGTACCCACGATTCTACCGAGAAGTTGTCTGCTGAATATCTCTTCCTGGATGTTTGTGATTGTTGAGAAGAAAGAAGACTCTTCATGGAGAACGTCGAAGAACTTCAGTTGAGACAGTTTTTTTAAAACAATAATGAGTTTAGTATTGTATGTTAACTAGGTACCTACAAACCAAACAATTGTTTAATCAAAATCTCCATAATTCGCATTATGGAGTCTTCATTACCTCCTATCTAGAAAATACCTTTTTCTTTCAGTGTATAGGGAACTGTTCGTCTGGAGCTGGAGCTCAAAGGCGTTCAGTGATGTGCATAAGCGACAGCGGAAGCGGAGGCGTTGGGGCCTGTACTAAGCCCAAACCTCTCTCCACAAGGTCCTGTGAGCCTTACTGCACACCTTCCGATGGCCTTCCACCGGAACTTGATATAGGTATGGTATTTTAGATAATGACAGTTGATGACTATGCAGCATTAATTTGAATTCTCAGTATCATGTCTACTCTGATTCAACTTTCAGTTCTAAGTATGGGGAAACCCAAAAATATTTCTTTTTCTATTTTTTGTATAAGAATATTAATGCGGTACACCGAATATGTCTACTTACCAAGTTTCAACAGTATAGCTCTTATACTAGTAGTTACGGAAAAAAGTGGCTGTGACATACGGACGGACAAACGGACAGACATGACGAATCTATAAGGGTCCGTTTTTTGCCATTCGGCCACGGAACCCTAAAAACCACCCAGTAATGATAGATCATTACGATCTTTATACCCAGGTTCCCAAAAATGTTCATAGCCAAGTTAAATGACAAGGCTAGCTTAACAACTGCGCTCTTGCAGTGCAAGCTCCCATCTTCAATATGCAGTTATCCAATATAATGAGTAACAGTAAACATGTAGATAAAACAGAAATAAATGGATAAATTTTCTTTTTTTTAATTGTGTTCCAGTACCACATAAACCAGCAGTTTTTACTACGACGACTACGACGCAGCCGACTACAGTAAGCAGTTTTTCAACCTTGGTAACTACCAAAAAAAGCATATCCAAAGGAAAAGGTAAGGCCAAGTTAATTTACTCGTATATATATCGTATATAGACAGACATATTGTTCATTGATAATCAGAAATAATTAATATTTTCCAGAACATGGTTTTAGAAGTAGTAGTGCAGTCAATCAGCACTTGAACTATAAAGTACAGTAAATCTTACCTTCGTTGTACTCCGAACCACTAGGCTCTGGAACTTGAGTCCTTCCTCTTTATAGTCTTGGGTTTTTTAAACGGAATGTGAAGCGATCCGCTTAAATTTTTTGATTGAAAAGGAGTGAAACGTTTTAATTTTAAGTTTTCGTTTTCATTTCAGGCTGCCAAGACAAACTTAACAACTGCGCTCTTGCAGTGCAAGCCAGACTCTGCCACTACAACTACTATGTGCAGAACTGCTGTGATTCCTGCAACGGTAGATGAGATCCCATCTTCAATATGCATTTATTTGTAATCCCGTTTTCAATCATTCAAGAGCTAAAAACTTTATGTACTCGTAAATACATGCAAGACAGCAATAGTAATATTGTTTTCAAATAATCTAGGTACATGTATAATGAACAACAAAATCATAAACCATTAAAAAGTCATTTTGTGAATAGGTATGCTACAAATAAAATTAAATGTAATAATAATAATCAAGCAAAAAATAAACATAAAGTTGTTATGCTGACCAGACCTATTATTTATGTAATATATTATGCTAAAATATCCAGGTTCTGCAGCTCATTCAAAATATGCTCATAATTTTAGAATAACACATCAAGAAAAGATATTTAACAATTTCTATGACAGATAACATTTTTAGGTACGTGGAGATGTTGAGTTGAGTCTCATAATAAAATAATAGTTTTTCTAAAAATTTCTAACTAAACTTTATGTTTTTTCTAAATAGTATTGATTGTCGGCAGATATAGTCTTGTTTATATTACATATATACATTGAGATGTAATATTTTTTTATTATTAATCAAAATATGTTGCACAATGTTCAATATAATATTGATTTAAAAAGGGGGTAAGACCTCCGTTATCTCTGGCAACAAAATATCAATGGCAGTAAAATGTATCACATGATGCTTCCTTTATAACCTTTATCACAATTATTACTAAGTTATAATCGGAGAATACTACAAAAAATAGATAAATATTGTTAGTAATTTCCTCTACAAACACACGATAAGTCTAAATCAAACATGTTTAATAATAGCCAGTATAAAAAAACTGTCTTACTTTATGTAAATAATCTAAATAGTTTGCAGTACTGATGATTACTATACTAAACCTGCTATTTATTACAAGCTTATGATAAACTTTTATTAATATACGTATGATATTATACGACTATTGATAAAACTACAAACTTAATCAATAATGCTGAATAGGTTTAATTATCATTTATATAATAAAATATCATTTAACTACACCTACATGTGAATACTGTTAACTAAAAGTAAATTTCATGTAAAATTTAAAAGATGAATTTCGAAGTGTAGCCTTTATAAGTACGTATTTTTTTTATATCAAAGGCCTACATTATTATTGAAATGGTGTGATATTTAGATAGTTTTATAAAACTTGGCGGTAGTCTACAGTGCGCCCCGGTACCGTCGAACAGGGAAGGCTCGAAAGTACTTAGGACTTGTAATTACTTGTATTTTTAGTTAATGATTATTAAAGTATTTATAGCAAACTTTGCAGTTCTTTAGATTAAGTAACGATATTCTTTAGATAAGAATCCAATGTAAATAAACAGATAAGATTAAAAAGATAATATAATATTACGAAATTGACGATTTTTTTATTTTATGCCCTAGTTTTGCACATACTTTTTAATTGTTTCGGTTTTTTGTACCTTTATCGTACTCTTTTTTTCAAAAAATAAAGAAACTACAAATTATGTTGGTACACCTGGAGGCACTAACAATTGTAAGACAGTCCTAGACTATCACAACAGTTAGGTAACATTTATTTGTATGTATTTAGTTTTAAATCGTTTTTGTTCAAAATGCATATTTTGGATTTGAAAGTTTAAAGCTGGTCCTAGTTAAATTCACCAATCATATGGCTTGAAATCCATTTGATCATGGATTTCATAATTCCATAGCTCGTCTCCGCTCTGCCTCAGCTCAGAGGGACCGTAGCCTAACCCATAATTCTGCGGCTTAAAACGGACAGCTCGCTACTTTAGCCTGCTAATCCGGTAGGCTATTTCAAATCCACGATCTTTTAGGTATGTATCCAACAGCACATAGTGGAAAAACTACATTTAAATATCCATTTTTTAAATTGTTCCACCTTAAGCACCAGGGCCTAATCACCTAGGTGATTTAATCACCCGAAAATGTATAGAAGTGGAATTAGATCCCCTGACCCGGAGACTGGGACATGCAATATTTCTACGTAACATGATGAGGATAATAGCAACTAAAACTAGGAAACCTTGTTTTATTATTTTATTTCTTACAATTAAAATACTTCGGAGAACATGTCGTATTATCTTGATAATTCCCTAATAACCACATATAATCTTATTTATTAACAGGGATTTTACCGTGTTAATAAATAAGATTCGGCGGTATTATATAAATTTTTGTGAATTGCATTCTCAAAAATTTATTTAGGTAATATTATGTATAGTCACTTATTATAATTATATTTATATTACATTATGAACCTATATTATAATTATGATATTGACTTGTTTCACATTACCTAGTCTCGTACAACTTTCAAAGTTTTCTAGTCCAAGCGGAAATATACATTGTGAAAAGACCTGCAGGACGCTATTTAAAAAGCGTATCTACATAGGTACTTCGAAGTCGATGGTTTACAATAATAAACAGGTAATCAACAAGTGATAAACATCAGTCCGGGAGACATTATCAAGTGGGAGAGATGAACCTATATGACGGACTATTTCTAACGATAGGTCTATAACCGAGGTCTACAAGTCGTCTCGACGTATCGTTAGAGCAAAATGTAAGTTGATTTTTGACAGGTTCATCTCTCCCATAAAGTCTCCCTGACTCTCCTACAGTATTCCGATGCTGTATAGTTATTAACATAAGTATTTAAAATAAAAAATCTTACAATATTTACACGCAAAATAAACACGTAAGAATTAATCAACTTTCGTGGCACACAAATCATTTGTATCTATGAGAAATACAAATGTTTGTTGAACTTAGCTATAGTATCTTATTATGATTACGACTTTCTAAAAGTGTTCACTACTGAAGAAAACACGATTCCTGCTAGTGCGAAAATAGTAAAAACTATAAGTAAATTTGTCGATTCGTCACCGTAAATTTGTCTGTAGTAAGTATGAAAGCCGAATAGCAGAGCTAAATAGGCAGTGGATATAGTCAAGGTTCCGCAGACGAATTGGATGATTCTAGATATTTCTGGCATGTTCATTATGTACTGGAAGGCTCCAGCGAGCAGGCTTAGGAATGTGAAAACCATTGCGATGACACCTGTAAGGAAAATAATATGTACCTATGCAATTCAGAACCATGTCACAATAATAAATGACATGTAAACATTAACATTCTATAACATGAAGTGAGAAAAATGTATAGGTTCAATGTGACAAAATTCTCACGAGTATTATTATGCTTTTGACTGTACAATTAATTTTCTTTTCTCATACGCCACCAAAATTATTCAGGATGAAAAATTCACTTACCAATTATGCCATGAGCGGATTGGAAGTTTGTATCCAGATCAACCAACTTGATGATGCTACCGACGATGGCAAGAATCGAACCCACGAGCTGCAGCCCAAAGTGTATGGCTTTACGCTGCTGAGGCGTGAGGCTGCGACTCCAGCCTGTGAGAGGCAGGGATGAGAGAATCGCTTCGGACATCACGATTGTGTACTGAAAATTTAGTTGAAATTATCATTAGCATAAGTAAAAAGTTTACAATAACGTCACCATTACGTTTCCAATAACTGAATTCTACGTACTTATTTTAAACCTCTTTTCATCATGTTTCAAAATCTTTTAAATTATCATCATCATCAGCCTGCAAACATCTACTGCTGGACAATAATGACAATTGTCATTGGGGGACTTTGCTTGGCAGGCGGGTTGGTCACCAACCAGTGGCAGTGGGTTTTATTTGTACCCAGGTAAACTGCTGCTGCCCATTTCCCCATATTCCCTTAGTCGCCTTCTACGACACACACTGGATGATATTCCTAATCTAAATCCGGAAACCACACGGACGGCCCGCTTTTGTGTGTTGCTATACCTACTGACTGACACGCCTGGGATGTAAGAAAGCGACCCATCATCTATTCACTCCAATCCAACCTCAGCTGCCCGTGGTGCATTCTGCTAAATAGCAGATAACCCTCTGGCTACTGACAGGTGGAGGTATAACCATCACGATCAAAGGTAGCTAAATACCACGGGCTGATGACGGGTAGCATCGTCACCCCGTCTGCCCAAGGCGGCGATTATGGGTAAAGCCTCCAGATCATCATCATCATCATCATCATCAGCCCACATCAGTCCACTGCTGGACATATGTCCAGATGTTTGCCCAAAATGGCGAACAACTGGAGAGTCCTATGTCCAGATGTGTATTTCGATAGACTGATGATGTACCTACTTTAAACATTACAGAATTGATATGGGTGTTGTCCCAAAAATGCCCCTTCGCGCATCAGAGACAACATTCACAAACACTAAAGCAACTGGTAGTCATAAAAGTAAATACGCACTTACCCCAAGCACACACAAGTAAATGTGCTGAGTAAAAGAACCTTCTACGAAGATATTGGCGAACAGAAACGCACTGAAAGCGATCGCTCCAATGATGATATGGGTGATGCCGTGTACTGCAGTCATGAACGACACTAGTGTAGGGGATGTGTCTGGGTTCCTGAATCTTCCCGGGCCGGAACCATCCTCCACAATCACCGTAGACCCGTTATGCAGCGTCACTGTTGCTGCTACCATTTTACCAGCTTTATTTCAACACTGATCACAGTTGCTTAGTATTTTTAACACTATCCACTTCGACTGCGGACGTCTAAATCTTTAGATGTATCTCAGTATCTTCAATTGATACCGTTATCGGGATATTGGCTGATAAAAGATTTCAACTTGATGCGAGATTCCTTTCCAGAAAATGGAATACATTGTTGAACTCAATTTTTGATAACTCGTACCTTCTCGTATTTATTTACGCGTACTTTAAGCGTGATTATCTATCAGATTATGCAGAGGAAATGAAGTATGTAGCGTCCCCCTAAGACATCATTCATTATGATCACTTTTATTTTAAACTGAAGGTTGCTATGACTATTTTTCATTTTAGATTTTTTATTGCATACGGTCAACTACTCAATCAGATAAATATTGGTTATAACTCATCTCAGATTTGAATTTTTTCTATTGTATAAATATATCTTTTATTTTTATTATGTACTATTATTTTAATTTTCTTTAGGTTTTGTTTTTCAAAGAAATTTTTTAGCATATTACCATAATATTAGTCTCTGCTTAGCCCAATGGTTGACTGGTAGAGAATGTCAATGTGGCTTTAAGTCCCTCTTTTGTAGACTAATTTATTGTAGAATAAAGAATAAATAAATAAAATTCCATTTTACTCATACATACTAAGTTTATTTTAAATATTATAATAATACGCCGTACACACTGAATTATCTTAATCTTTGAACATTTTTAATGACAGCAGAAATCAAAATTCCTATAAAAGTATAAGTAGTCACAGCTATGAGGCTGTTCGCCGTGTTATTTCCGAAAACATTCCTGTGGTAGTAGTGGAAACCAAAGATTAGCGTCAAGAATCCCAAAATGATAGTTGAAGCTCCACAGATGAAATGAAGGATTCTCGTTATTCGCGGCAGAACCTTGAAGAACTGCAGCACCCCACCACAAAAGCTCATGATTGTGAATATCATAGCGATTAAACCTGAAACAAGAAGTAGTTCATTATCATCATCCAAGCCTATCGCAGTCTATTGTTGGACATGGGCCTCTTCAACTGTTTTTCATTTTGATATATCTTGGGGTTCTTGCATCCAACACTTGCCAGCTATCTTGCGCAGATCGTTACTCCACCTTTTTTTTCGTGGGGAATACCTTCGAGCCTTCGGTGACTGTAACGAGGATGCAGAGACCGGTGTGCGGTGCCAAGTTATCCCGCTAAACCCCACGGTGACCCACCATCGCCGCCAAGCCCAGGGGAGTCTGGATCCTCAGGAAGAGACTTTACCGGGGCTCCCCCGGTTAGACGGTGTGCCGCACAACGGCTCGCCTTCTGCGCGCGTGAGCGCGCACCAGGAGCATGCTCGGTCATCCTTACTCTACCTAGCCTGAGGGCGTCCTATACAACGTTTATCGAGACGCTATCTCCACTCCAGAACTTGTTAACCCCAACGGTTTTCTCAGCAGTGCGTAAAAAGAGAACAAATCACCGCTTTATTTCCTCCCATGTGTGGGTTAAGAAATACACATTGTCCGTCGTAAACCATTTATATGGATCTTTGTTTATGGGTACATATCTGGATCAAGCCTGATGTGTATTTAAACTTCAAGGATTTGGATGCTACTGCGAGCTGTGTAGGTAGGTATTACTAACTTTTATTTTCTTTTGGCAGCCAATACTTACCAATAGCACCTCATAGATACCTACTCCACATGCTTGCCCTAAAGTAGTAGGCGTAATCGTTGTTACGACTATTTACCTACTTTAGAAATCCTCGTTATCATTACAACAATAATTTGAAGTAATTGAAGCATTAGTTTGTCCTTTAATTACTGTACCTGTCTCCCTACCATCTTGAAGCAGGGTGCTACCCTTCGGTTTTTTTGAGAGCGGCGTGAGACTCACATATCCGTCGTTCCCTAAACTGCAGGAATGCGTATTTCCCCGGTTAAAGTTTCGTGCGTATGTTTTGACTAAAGTCTTACTTACCCGTAGTTCCATGAACGCTGTAGTTCATGCCTCTGTCGCTAATCATGACTGAGGTGCCGGCGATGACAAACACACATCCAAGGGCGTTCAGTCCCAAATGGAATCCTCTCCGTTGCTCATAGTTGAGGGTCCGAGACCAGCCGGTGTGCGGGCTCACTGAGAGGATACCCAAGCCCATCATAATGACGTACTGAAAACATAATGAAGCATAAGAATAATATAGTAGGTAGTATGTTAAATATCTATCTACTCTTTGCAATCCAAAAATTTCATGCAAGCATCCACTGCTGGACATAGGCCCAATGACAATTGTCGTATGGGGGGAATTTGCTAAGCCAAAGTTCTTTTTAGTGATCGCAGTAGTTTTTATTATGTTGTAGCCCGGTAAACGTTGCTGCCAGTTTCCTTATATAGTCTTCTATGACATCCGCTAGATGAGATGGGGTGGTTCTATTCTAAATCCGGAAACCACACGGACAAGTTTTTAATATATATGTATATAGTTATCTACATATATTATATCTTTTGTCTGAACTGTTACGGCGGACATAATAGAAAATTATCGCAATTATGTCGCTTGATAAGACGTCTGTGCTCGTACACTACATTTCCGGGCGGCAAATATACCACTGGGTGGCAAACAAGCCTACGGCCCGCCTGCTGTTAAGCGAGCCTATGGACACCTGCGATATTACCTAAATTCAATAAAGGCTCTAATAGGTATCAGTAATTCCGTACTGTGAGTGAGTCAAAATATAAGGTCTTTTGCGTTACGTTTGATGTCGCAGTTATGTTCTGTCGAAGGAATGGCTTGCCAAAATAGAATGTTGTGAGAGTAGTATTTTGTCTGACTAGAAATCTGTCGAATATATTGTGATTGTCGATGTAGTGTTCTATCGAATCATCGTACATGAGAAGAGGCGTAGTAAGCGTTTGGCTGACAACGAACTGTGAAGTGGCTTTGATCGCGTTTTGGAATCAGTCGGTGTATATCCAGAACAGTGAGCATGGCGTTGGCAATTAACATACGACTTGGATCTTCCTTTCGCTTTCCATCAGACGAAGGTATCACTATGCTTTCTTCTTCTTCTTCGCCCTAGCGTTTTCCCAGCCTACTAATACCAGGGGCCGCTAATCTATCTTCTAGATAGCAAAAGGTCGCCAGATTTGGGTATCAGTTACAGCTCTCCAGATATTTAACTACAACTAGCTGCTGTCTGCGGCCCTGCTTGCGTAAATGTACTTATAAAACATAGCCTATATATTAATCCATTAATTAAGCTACATTACTGTAAAGTTTCATAAAAATCTATTCAGTGGTTTTTGCGTGAAAGAGTAACAAACATCCACCATCCATCTTACTAAACAAACTTTCGCTATATATAATATTAGCAGGAAGTATCCTTTCTGCTTTTTCTTCTATCTAGTCCAAACCAATGGTAATCCTTCATGCTAAATTCCTGTTGATATACTAGGACTAGTACAATGTTAATACGATGTGGCGAACAAATGGAGAGGCCTATGACCAGCACTGAACACTGACATACTGATGATCATGTTGATGAGAAGTCAATACTCACCCCAATCACGCACAAGATGATATGTTGACCCAGAGCATGTTCCGAAACAAAATTAGCGAAGAGGAACGCAGAAAATGCCACAGCCCCGATAGCTATATGTGTGGTGGCGTTCAAAATGTCCAGAACCGTTGTCAAGGTTGAAGATGTATCAGGGTTCTCTGCTCCGAAGCTATTAGGACCCATGGTTGCTTTCGTTTTAATAATTACCACAAATTTTTGTCAATATATTTTTTTAAAGCAAGTGTTTTCAGCACTAATGCCTGCTAATCACTATTGATGCCGTAGTATGAATTAACTAAAATCGGAGAAGCGTGGGGACAGCGTTGATAATATTATCAGCGCTGATAAATACTCGTATAGATATTGATTGTGAAGGTGTAGGAACTTTTCAGGATATAAACTTGTTATCTATGAGGTTTTGGTCCCCATCCTGATAAAATGGTATGACATCGATTATTTCGTCATGTTAGGTAGATAGATATTTGTTATTGCATACTAAATTGTAGCCTTGAGGCTAGACAAAGTAACAATATAGGCTTAAAATAATGTTTGATTTGTATTCGAGCCAAAACTTGATCTCTCTCCAGTCGTGTCGAACTATACAGAGAGTGCCTTTTGCTCCAAGCCATTCTCACCTGCTCGTGGTTCATCCTGTCGAATAACAGACGAGGCTCTGATAACCCACTGGTGGCGGTATAGCCATCACGAGTGAAGGCGTGGCTAAATACCACAGAGCAATGACGGGATGGAGCATCTCTGAAGCGCCAACCCAGCGTGGCGATTTTAATGGGAAAATCCGCCAGGTGTTTGCCAATAATGGTGAGTAACTGGAGTGGCCTGTGTCCAGCTGTGCACTGTGATAGGCTGCTGATTATAATAATAACTTGGCTTATTTTCGAGGACAAAATTAATTTGTATAAATTTGCTTCGGGCATTTTGATCAGTTACTATCAGATGACCTTCAGCGCCAGTTCGACCAAGGCCAAAGCACATACATTTATTTATTTTGACGATCTATTGGTTCAGTGGCAGTGAATGCTGCCTCTGACGCTGTGGTCGCGGGTTCGATCCATGTATGTGTATTTCGTTAAGTACCTAAGTTTAGTAGTCTAGTACCCATAGATAGAGACAAGCATTGCCTTAGTTTGGGGCTAGATGACGCTGTGTGGTTCAGGGTATCGAATCTTGGGTTATTTATTTATTTCTTCGTAAACATAAGTAAATGTACACGGATCAAGACGAAACAACAATATAATTCTGTAACTTTAATAAAATTTTACACCAACAACTAATAATAAACGAAAAGTAATAAAGAATCATTAACAATAATCAATTCATCTTCATCAACGTTTATTTCTTTTTTAGCAATTCTTCTGGGATCAAGACGTCTACTGCAATTAAGATCGTGAATGTTCCTACAAACACCTGAAGCATAGGTACTGGCATCACATCGTTGTTGAACCATAAGCTCATCCACAGTTTGAACTGCGCGTCTTCGAAGGCATACCCCAGGCTCACTGCGGCTACTATCAGGTTAAGAACTGCAATTATGGCGTGGAGCAGTTTGAAACCAAACTTGACTTTGGCATTTTCACTAACTTTGTACACGGTATATGATATTAACCCGGTTAGGAATGTTAAAATGCTTGCTGCCGCTGCGATGATTCCTGAAATTAAAACAATAAGCTCGTGAAAATTGGTGACGGAAACCTAATATTTTGCCCCATTAAAAATAACAACACTTGTTATAAAGTTCAACGTTAGTTGAATAAAATTGTACCTATTATCTTATTAAAATTGTACCTATTATCTAATTTGGACTTTATACTCGTAGTATCATTAGGAAAGTCCTAAAAGAGGAACAGTGAGTGAGCTGGTTAATGAGCTGAAGCTACACATAAAATAAGACCTATCTATCTGCTAGATAGCGAAAAGAGGGTGAGAAAGGCAAGACGAAGAGAAAGAGAAGATATAATTAATCTTCAGATTTTCAAGGCGAGAAAAAAACAGAATTAGACATAAAATGTACGGAGTTAATTTAATTTAATTCCATCTGCCTCTTTTTACTATAGGACGAGCAGGGACACGGCAAGGAGATAACGGTTAATGGTGCAGGGTCCGAAAACTTGCACTAAGCGCTTTGCCTCTACATTCATAGTGCGAACGGCTAAACTATGGAACTCTGTATCGCATTTCTTTCCTCAAAAGATATAATCTTCAGATTTTCAAGGCGAGAATGAATCGCATTATGTTGGGTGAGCTGGCTCCATTGTAGACAGGCATCGTAGATAGTTGCTTAGCATCAGGCGAGTTGAGGTCAAGCGTCATTTACATCCCTATATGAATAAGAAGATATCATCATCAGCCTATTACAGTCCACTGCTGGACATAGGCCTCTCCAGTTGTTCGCCACTTAGAGCAAACATCTGGAGGATATACCCATAATCGCCACGCTGGGCAGGCGGGTTGGCGATCGCAGGGCGTAGCTTCTTGCTCCGGTGACGCTGCTGCCCGTCATCGGTCTGTGGTATTTAGCTAAGCCTTTAATTAATTGTGATGGTTATACCGACACCAGTCGGTTGCCAGCGCCTCGTTTGTTATTCGGCAGGATGCACCACGGGCAGGTGAGGTTGGCTTGGAGCGAAAAGATGATAGGCCGCTCCCTTACATCCCAAAAAGAAGATATAGGATAGATAAATTAAATATTCAATGATTTGGATGACTAATTTTACGATTATGCTATAAATTCCTAGATAAGATCTAATAACTCGACAATTAATCTCTTACTAATGTAGGGTAAAGACAAAATAAATTGTGATAATACATGATAAGCTTAGGTACAGGTGTCAGTATCATGAGTCTAATAATAGGCTAGTAATAATAATATGAAGTGCATTTTTATGATATGTCAATGTCATGAGTATTTAGTGATAAAAAATCTTGTACTAACTCCCGTATACTTTTACCTAGCCATAAGGTATCATGACTTCCTCGAGTGCATAATATAGCCCCTTAAAGCAGTTAAATGCTTAAAATGCCCATATTCTTGTGTTCTCTCTGCTCCAGTGTTTTACACGTAAAGCGCGCTCTACACTCGCGGCACGAAAGGCGCGAAACGCGTGTGTAGATGGTTTCGCGCGTTCACGTTCACGCTTCGCGCCGTTCCCCGTTCATTGTCGGTTTTTTGTCCCGCGACAAAGGTTCGGTTCGGAGGCTTCGCGAGTGTGGAGAGACACATTTAAGTGCGAAGTGCACGGCGCATCGCAGCGTGAATTCACAGCAAGAATCGCGAGTGTAGAGCGCGCTTAACGCGCCGCTGTGTTTTACGCGTATCGCGCCGTTTGTGATTTACGCGTAAAGCGCTGTTTCTGTTTTACGCGTAAGGCGCTGTATGTGATGTACGCGTAACGCGCCGTTTGTAATTTACGCGGAACGCGTCGTCTCCGTAAGCGTGCCCTTAGATTTAAAGTGTACCTAATTTGATGTGCCTTACTGGTTAATGCTACTTTGATTACAATCAATGCGATAAAATATTAGTCACTAGCATCTTATGTTATTACTAATCAGGCTTATTAGTAATACCTATTAATATACATATTTCGCATTTGATTGAAGCGAGTTTGATAGGTACAGTCATAAGCTTATAGGTACTAAAAAGATACCTACTAAAAAGGTGATGAATACAAGGTCGCCTCGGCTATCATCTTAAATATTTATTTCGGCTATGATGATGATGATGAATGACGAAATTGTTGATGAAATAAATAAATTGATCAATAATTGGGCAATTGTGTGGGGTAGTTTGGGTTGAAAGCCGTCCGCTCCACCTGGTTATGATTATAATGCCGCCTTGGCTATCATCGTAGCCATTTAGAAAAGAGTAGAGGGGAAACAGGGGCTAACTGTGACCTGGTATGTAGTTACAGTGGTAATCAAAATTGATCACAATTACACTTTTACTAAACTAATTTATCGTGAGTGAGTTACCAATTTTCAGATACGAATTGGGATTGGCGATAGTTGCTAATATTTTTTACAAAATCACATGCATTGTTCCAACGATTGTCCCAAATCACAACCAGCCGCTATCTCCCCTACACAGCTCTTACCTACACCACGAGGAATCGTGGCAAAATATGATTCCGGTTTCAACTCCAATAAATGGAGAACGCAGCCGGCCACAAGTGCAGCCATGCCCAAAAACTGCAGCGCCCACTGTGCATGGAATCTTTGATCCGTATTCAAGAGTACCGTCCATCCGTTGCAAGGTGATATTGCCATGACTCCTTGACATAAGAACAGGAGGTACTGAAATTTAAAATGACATAGGTTTACAATAGATGAGGTTATAGGTTTTTATAATTGCTGATGTTATTTCAGTATGATAACTTCCGGATTCCGGATTCTTTTTGTGCCGTACAATCAAACAATGGAATTCTCTGCCTGCTCATGTGTTTCCGACTTCTTATAGCATGGGATCCTTTAAACGAAGCGTGAAGAAGCATCTTGTAGGCCGGTATGGCTGTGGTGGCTGACTGGAAACTGAGGTTTCCCGCCCGCGGCCAGAGCGACTTGGGCTTCCTTTTCAGCTTTCCATCAGGCGAGAGGAAGCCACTATGCCGAGCCAATATATAAAAAAAAAAAAAAAAAAAAAAAAAAAAAACCAGTCGGACCAAAAAGTCCGAGTGACTTCCGGATTTAGAATAGGACTATACCATCTAGTGGATGTCGTAGAAAACGACTAAGGGAATATCAGGAAACGGGCAGCAGCGTTTACCTGAGTACAAATAAAACCCACTGCGGTCACCAACCCACCTGCCAAGCTTGGTGACTAGGGAACATCCCCCTAGATCACAATTATCATCGGGGGACGCCTATGTCCAGCATGATGATGAAGATCTTTTTAACCTGGTGGAAACGAAGGAGAGCCCTAATGGCTGTGGCAATGGGTTTGCTTCAAGAGATTCCAGCTAGTTGACATCAGTAGTGATTCCAATGAATAAGTAGATATTCCATTAAAATTTTATTGTATACTTATAGGTAGGTAGGTACTGTAAGATGAAAAGGTTTTTAGACAGTTTGTTTAAAAGTTCACATAAAGACTAGAAAGAAGTTGAACAATCATCATCACCATCTCACAATCCACCGCTGGACATAGGCCTTTGCAACTGTTCACCACTCTGATAGATCTTGGACTTATTGAGTTGGAAAATAGATAAATACCTACCTACAATCTTTTTTTAAGGTTTACGAATCAAATTTTGTAAAAAATAAACATTTAAAAGACCCTCAACCCAATCATCGCTTATATTATGATATCGTAAGATATAGGTAAGTGAGTATTGGCTGGAATCGGGGGTTTTCAAATGTTTATTTCATTAATCAATAGGTACTGATTAACTGTCACTGATTTAGATTAAACGTTCTTAAGAACACTTTCAATTAAGCGACCATTCACACAATTACAAACAAACTAAATCAAAATTGTTCCACCGGTTCCGGAGATAGGATGCCACAGACAGACATACACACATGTCAAACTTAGGTATAACACCCCTCGTTTTGCGGCGGTGGTCAAAAACTTACCCCAACAACAGCCAAAATCATTTGAAGATTGAGCGTGGTCAGACTTGGCCTGCATATGTACACCAAGCAAACGAAAAGTGTAACAAATAACAAAGCGTTTGTTAACAGATTCAGTGCTAGCCTTAACGTTTTCACTCCCGTGCTATTTACACAGACATTTTGTATTACATCAACTTCACCAGGAGCATCAAGATCTTTCACTGAAATGATTTCAACGGTTTCCTCTGCCATGGTTATGAGAAAATTGTTCCAGTACCCTATTTCAATCTAACAAAGACAATGCACATTAATCAGTAATGTTTTTAGCAGGTCCCTATATAGTTTTCCGATTTGCCACTTGATTTTAACCCATATCTTTGAGAGGGCAATTGAGATACATAGCTATGTAATTAGGTAAATGACTAATTGGAATTCGCACGTTTATCGAATATCTATCGGTAATTTTATTAATAACCTACTGCAGTAGTAGGTATGTAGGTATGTCTCCGCAAGGTTTGTATTGATAGTTTTAATTATTCTCTCGAAAAATTACGTGGCTTATACATTCTTTTAGACAGAGCTCGGTGGCGCCGCGGTCTTGTTCGCTTAACAATGATCGCAACGTTGTGCAACCATTGGCGCGGTCAATCCGATGATGGGTGACCAAAATTTGACACCGATTTCCTCCGTGCTTTGGAAGGCACGTTAAGCTGTTGGTCCCGGGTGCTATCTTTACCAACTCAGATAGCAGTCGTTACATCATGTCAGAGATGATGATAACTCTGACGCCTAACTGGGAATGGGTATAGCTTACCCTAAGTGTTGCGGAGGTCTGATGGCAGTCGCTCTGTGTAAAACTTAGCCCTCGCCAAATCTCTCAGTTTGGGAAGCCGACCCTGAGAAATCGGGAAAAAAAAGGCTAGGATGATGATACATTCTTTAAGACACTTCTTCAATAATAGATACCTCCGCCTTATTAAATGTTTTAAAGAAAAAAAACTTGAATTGATGAGCTTATTGGTCCTAGGAGAGTGCAAACCTCTCATTCATTTGATGCCAGCCACTTTCTTTAAGTAATCGGTCCATAGTACCGGCGGGCGTGTTATAACGCCCACAGGTACATTGCCTGCAGGAGGTATTCAACACTCTTCTACTTCACTGTCCATATTTTAATACTGATTCTTCTAGTGAAAATATATGACCTAAGTTTCTATTTTATTATCCTACATAATAGGTAGATATTTTTAAATCAATAGGGTAAAGAAACAAGGATGAGTGTTTAAAGCTTATTATTTTTTGTACAATGTTATATGCATAATTAGTATATAGACAAATGAACTTATGTGAACTGTAGTTATTAGCAAACGCATTAATTACATATTGTGATGGTACAAGTTTATCTACTATAAATATTTAACAGCCAGTAAGTAAATGCACTATACATATACAATTAATTATTTACAATTTTTTGTTTAAACTTCTATAAATATACTCTTTGATATAATTGATTCAGCAAATAAATTATGAACACTTTGTTTTATTGGTTCAAAAAGTCATAGAACATAATCATAATCATTTTCTATCTGTTTTATGTAAGTAAGTAATAGTGATTTAATCAACTCAGCATTTAATTTCGAAATCACAGTACATACTTGGAAAATTATTCCGAAATCCAATATGTTCGTAGGAATCGAAAGCTATAAATAAAACGTTTAAATATGTTTATTTTGAACCGTCTTTAAACATCACTTAACGAGGTAAGTAGGTATTCAATATAGTTATTTTTCATGATTGTAGTTTTTCAACAATTACATGTAGAATCACATACCTACTGTTCATGGCTTTTTGAACACTAATAAATTATTACTTTTGATTGTTCTTCATTAAGTAAACAATACTTCTCATTTATAATATTCTAATAACTTAACTACTAGTTCTTTTATGTAGTTTAGGGTTTATTTAAACAAAACAAAACACTGTTTCAAAAAATAAATGCTCGAACACCTTTTGTAGGTGACCGAGGTTTGCATTGTATCTGTAAAATTGTACTATAAGTAAAAAGCCTACCTTAATACGGATGATGACAAGGTATGAAAATGAAGAAAATAATTAGTCCGTCTCTTAGATAATAAAAAAATATAAGACCCGTATTTTTTGTTTTGTCGAAATAACAAGAAAATACTTAGATATAGCGCATTAAAGTTACGGAGTGGGGGCTAACTACGTCACGTTAGAGTATATTTTGTACTCTAACGTGACGTCATGTGACATTTAAAATCAATGTATCTTCGTAAGCTTTTGAACAAGAGGCAAAATAAAAAATACGTATCCAATATTTTTCATTAATCTATCTGATGGACATTAAAATATTTTTTAGTCATCATCCCAATTATTACAAATTTATTCACAAACAATAATGAATTGACTAAACATCTTAGACGTTTAATTAATCAATTGTTTGTTATTTTGATTATTCGAAATCGTGGAAAGTACGTTACTTAAGTAAGTGTACACAGTACTGGGGCAAAAACAGTGACTTATTTTATTAATTGAAATTGCCATAAAATATTTTAAATTGTAACAATCCTACATAAATGGCACCAAACTATATACAAGATTAAGTTTCATTAAGAGATAAATAAAATAAGTTGTTTGCCACCAAGAACATTGTCCTATACAATAAAGTGAGTTTGTACGTGAATCCTCATAAATATTGTGCTCTTGTATGAAAAAATGGGTAAACACGAAACATAATGTAATTCTCCTTCATTTTACACAGTACACATCTCGACTAACATCTGGAGATCACAAAACTATTCCTAACACTTACATACGATGGGATACCAATACTAGTTAAGACCGAATAGTACGCTCATACGAAGTCGAGGAAATTAAATTACATAAAATGTACGTAATAAATAATGTAAATAAAATATTATAAAACTGAACGATTTTATACAATGAACTGTAGAGTAACATTTAATTATCAAAAGTTAATTATTCACTTTGCTATTAAAACCAATGATCTTGACAAATAAATAGTCTCTCTCTTTTTACCACCATTATCTACACAATGTTGAGTTTAAGTCTCTTCCGATCCCCTTCACACGGTCTCTGCTACCCTACATTCAGTCCTTTTTAGCCACGTCTTCATGTTTCCATGGTTTTCAATCAAACACTTTTTCCCCAGATACGCAATCAAAAAATAGTAATACAAAAGAAGCATAAAACAATTCCTTTACATCATCTTCTAGAAAATGGTAAATATTTATGTAGTTTTACATTACTTAGGTAGTACGTTGAATCTGAGGTTTACATGAGCTATATAAGTATGGGATACATTTAATTTCCTCGAGGCATAAGCCACTTACTTAGAGATACTTTGTATAATAACAAAATACTTATTTCATTTACGAACTAAGTAACAGTTCCATAATTCGTCACACATTATTTTTTGTTTATAAACTTCAAAGACATTTATTTGTTCCATACAGAGGTGCATTACGACTTTTGGTAGAACATTTTATTTAGGAATATTGAATTACATAGTATTTCACGGATATTCAGAAAAAACATTAATAAAAATATAATATTGCTCTGAAATGACGGAATAGTACTACACACATTTATTT
This sequence comes from Conogethes punctiferalis, assembly GCA_031163375.1. Lineage (NCBI taxonomy): Eukaryota > Metazoa > Arthropoda > Insecta > Lepidoptera > Crambidae > Conogethes > Conogethes punctiferalis. Next base: position 9,731,230 of record CM062094.1, read on the forward strand.
AGTACGGTAGCACATATTAAAAGAGTTTGATTTAAACTTATTAACAGTTAATTAATGCAGTCAATGAACTACAGGAACACGTAAATTTAATTTGGTCTCGTTTCATCTTTTGTAAAGTGTATCGAAGCCGATTATAAGATAACATACCCAGATTAATAAAAATATGACGCACTACGATGAATGTAATTCTATAAAATGAAAACAATTTGCTTTTTACCTTCTGAATATTATGTTTGTTAGATAAAGATTTTATGTTTGTAACTACTTATTTCGAAATATTGTGCGAGTTTTGACAATGCATTATGATCTATTTTATAAAGAAGATAATATATAAAGACAAAAACATGTAAATTTTTTCGTACTGTAGGTGTTTGCACTATGTTTCAGACATATCTCATGCATCGTTTCGTAATGTCCCTACACAAGTGTTACGCCTATGCGAGGAACTATCAGTGTGTCGCGTGCGAATCTTCACTGCTAAGATTACTATCTCACTATGTGTCCATTCGTATCACAATACGTATCATAGCGCCGAAGGATACTTTAGGTATTCATCTGTGGAAAGAAGTGAATGATTAAACTTTGTCGAACAAAGCTTTCTTTCATGATAAATTTTAATATTCTTGTTAAGAAAGTCACCATCATCATCATCATCAGCCCATTGGAGTCCACAGCTGCACATATGCCTCTCTAGTTGTTCGCCACATAGGGCAAACATCTAAAGGATATTCCCGTAATCGCCACGCTGGGCAGGCAGGTTGGCGATCGTAGGGCGTAGCTTCTCGCTCCGGTGACGCTGCTGCCCGTCATCGGTCTGTGGTATTTTGTGATGGCCATACTGCCACCAGTCGGTTGCCAGCGCCTCGTTTGTTATTCGGCAGGATGCACCACGTGCAGGTGAAGTTGGCTTGGAGCGAATAGATGACAGGCAGCTCTCTTACATCTCGTTAAGAACGTTATAAGACTAAATTTAGTTTTGTATTGATTATTCCTGCTACATCAGAACCAACAAATGAACCGTGATTTCTGAAAACACAACGGCTTGTGATTTCTTATCCGTGCCGCTGTGTTATTAATTAGAATGCCCTGATGATAGCTAATCTCCGGTAGGAGATGGCACTCGAAAAGAAGAAAACCTGACCTACCTGAAAATGAAGTGCGATATTTAGTCACTGTTACAAACGCCTTGATCATGGGAGAACTTCAGAAATGAAATACCTTAGCCTCAAAAACCAGATATGATATGATAGGTTATGTACTTACCGTACGTGTTACGTCCTACCGTGGCAAGAGCGGCAACAGTAGTCAGAATAGTATGGGTAGTGGCATAACCTCGCTTGCACAGCCAGTGCGCAGTTACTCAGCTTGTCCTCGCATGGACCTGGATGATTGAAGAGTATTTTAAAAGTGTGTAAGAAGCATGTGGGTAAAGTGTTGGGGCTTGCTCAAGATAACAAACAAAAAAAAATTGCATTTAACATGGCGATGCATCTATCGCCTAAATCTGTCGAAATCGTATGTCGAATCCTAATTGAAAATGAGCAGTTAACATAAAATGTGCTACTCATCTATTTTGCATCATTAAAATGCCTAATTCGTTGCAATTTTCTCCTTTTTCATATTATGTTGACAGGTTCGGTGACTCATTAGTCGTGGGTCTCACCAAGACAATATTGTTCAAGGGATATACATTTTGTGTTTGTTTTGTGTCTGGGTGTTAATATTGTATCTTAATTGATTCCTTAAGCTACTATGGGGGTCGGGGCAATGCATGTGGTTTTATCTGATATTTATTTATTTATTGAAAATATAACAGATTTGGCTACAACACACTTGTTAGTATTCAAAATAAGGGAAACCCCTTCTGAACTCTCCACTGCAAATTGCATTTAATCCTATAAAATAAATGATCTATTACTTTAATTGATAGTTTTTACCGTTAGAATGTGATCTCTGTTTGACATTTTGTGTACTGTGGCTTTGGTGTCTCGTAACTCGCTGTTGAGGATCTGAAACTGTAACAAGTTATGTTTACCATGTTAGTTAATATATTGTTTAACTAACGTAATGATCATAATACGGGGAAGGACCTCCACCCTATAGAATACCGCAGCCAAATGACCTCCAGGTCGTGTTTCTGCTGGTGAGTAGGGTCTCCGGAGCTCGTGGGGGGTTAGGGTTGGGCCGGCATGGCAGTGGCAACTGACAGGTAACTAACAAGTTACTTGCCAGTTGTCACAGTGACTTGGGCTTCTCTTTCGCTTTCCATCAGGCGTAGGGAAGCCATTATGTCGAGCTACTATAAAAAAAAAAACTTAAATACTATTAGTTGATATGGATTAGGTATAAATTCACATTAATAATAAATAGAGGGAATCTTTTTAATAGAATAACCGACCTTATTTGCAATTTTTAAAACATGTTTTATTCGAAATTTTCAATATACTACACCGGCGCCATACTTCGGCCTGCGTTTGGACATTTGTCTCACAAGGGCCTGATACTAAAAAGAGTCAACTTGACTCTCTATATGAAACTCACCAGGAAACGGCTTAGGCACAGGCTTGCTGCAGGACCGTATCTGGGCTGGGTAGCTGGGTAGCCCAGTGGGGCAAGGTGCTCGAAAGCACCTTGCCCGGTGACCAGTCCACACAGTCCAGTGAGGTAGGGTAGCCCTCACAAAAGCCTGATTCAGTGGCAAGTTATATGAACCTCACTATAAAGTGCCACAGGGCACGCTAGCCTTGGCTAAAGGCATGCTCGAGCACCGTGTCAGTATCCAATCCTCACAATCCAGCGCGAGATAGACTTCAAAAGGGCTTGAATCCCAAAAATGAATCAACTAGACCTGTAGCAATCTACATGGCACTTACCATTCGGCAGATGTGGCACGCTACTTACTTCAGTACTCGCAATAGTCTTCAAAAGGGTTGGCTCAACAGAAGAAACTGAATGAAACTTACCAGCAGCCGGCTGCGGCACGCTAGCCTTGACCACGGGCTTGCTGGAGCATCGCGCGGGTACGCAGGCGCGGCGCGCGGGCGGCCGCACTCCCGCGCACTCGCCGTCGCGCGCCGCCCCCGCCGCGCCCCCTTCACCACCCCGCGCGCACCACACGGTCCGCGATTGGACGCCGGCCTCGCATGGGCCTGAGCACTGAAAGGAGTCGTTAGAGTTGTGTTTCCTGTATCGTTTTTATTATGTAATGGTGTAGGTAGAGTGGGAAAACTGGTTTTGTTTTTAATTGCCAACTCAAGGGCTATGAGCGCGTAGACCAATTACATACCCATTGCTTCTACTGGAGTGGGAGTAGTGGGACAGAGGTGTGTATGTTTTGATTATATTAATAGAGAAATTTTTGTTAGCCTCAACTGAGCTGAGCCCAGCCTCCCCGAAATATCAGTTTCAACGAAAATATTAAGACTTAATTGGTTTTCGTCAGCAAAATCATAAAGTAAAGGCAAATGAATATCAGGAAACGGACAGCGTTTACCTGAGTACAAATAAAACCTACTGTGATCACCAGGCTTGGCCCAAGCGTGGTGACTAGGGCCAACCAAATGACAATCATAATTGGGGGAAGTATACATTCAGCAGTGGATATTAGGAGGCTGACAATGATGATGATGAAATGCTTCTTAAACCATATTGCTTCTTACCTCGCTCCAATCGCTTAAGTACCAGGACGGTGCACAGGTGCCTCCACAGGCTCTCTCTGTATCAGGCTTTGGCGATCTACAAGAGCCGTCTCTCAGTCGTCTGCCGTTGCCACCCACGCAGATGGCGCCGCGGACTTGGCGTCCATCGCAAGGAGCTGAACAGGCTGACCACTCACCTATGATGGAAGAGAAGAAAGCAATTGTTACTCTAGCAAATAAAGTCTTACTTGTTAAGATTTCGATTGCGATTATGGGTATATCCTCCAGAATTTTGCCCTATGTGTCGAACAACTGGAGAGGCCTATATCCAGCAGTGGACTGCATAGGCTGATGATGTTAAGATTTCGACTGTCCGTCTGTTTTTCGGATTTAGAATAGGATTATCCAGTTGGAGTCGGAAGATGACGACTAAAGGAATATCAGGAAACGAGCAGCAGTGTTTAACTGGGTACAAATTAAACCTACTGCGGTCACCAACCCGCCTGCCATACAAGGTGACTAAGGCAAAACCCCCCAAATCACAATTGTTATTGGGGGGGGGGGGGGGGGGACTATGTTCAGCACTGCTAGTTCTGCTGCCTGCCTACGACCACACATTTGCAGACTAACGATGAATCAGAGGCTAAGATGCTTACGTTATGTTTAGTACCTAAAATAACTATTGAAGGAATACCTACCACATATTTAGTCAGATCGATGGAACATAAACATTTACAGAATCTTATCATGGTATCAAAGATTAAGAGAAAGTAGTTAAGCTATTTATCTAAATAAATGAAGGAAACATATTGGATTAACTCTATATACTTTGCAATAAAAACATGTATCAAAATATGATCTCTGATATTACAAGAGTACGTGATTTCATTCAGCTATCGATAAGCATAATTGCCTGTTGTAAAGTTATCAAAAGAAATGATTAATTTGATATTATTGATTTCCATAATTCTTTCATCAATTAAATAATCTACATCCGATAATGAAGGTACAATGTGAACTAGTATTTCGGCGCAGTTACCACTTAGTTCAATCGAGTTAAAGTGCGTTTCCACAGAAGAAATTGCAGCCCATAAAGCTGTGAGAAGCAATTGAAGTGGGGTGGAGATGACATGTGTGATTGAAGCAATAATTATTGGTTATTAGTAAATCCATAGGATTTCTATTCTAAATTACTTCGGTAATGGCTGAAACGACCTTGTCACTATCATCTCATTGATCGAGGAACGGAAGGAATTCCTAAAGAAGTTTATAGAGGAACTATGGAAATGGATGAATGATGTAGGCAGATTGCAACCGACCGTTTTGGAAGTCTTTGGGGAAGGCCTATGTCCTGTAGTGGACCTTCTATGGCTGAATATGATGATGATGACGACGATTGAGAATAGCAATACTTACTGGTGAACCATTGTGCGTCGCACTGTTTTCTCGGCGTGCAAGCTTGCGTGGCGACCGGCGCACGCGTCTTGCATCCGGAAGGGTCTGCGCAGCGCACGCCGCGGGATTGCACTCCTCCGCCCACGCACCAGCCTACGCACTGTGACAAACATTAATTCGAATGTAATATAACCGAAGCTTTTATCTATATTTTGAGAGAGATTATATCTATCAGGGTACACGGACTTTGGCAGAGTTCCTTAGCCATTGGCATTATGAATGTAGAGGGCGCTTTGTGCGAGTTTTTGGAACCTGAACCTCAGTGTCTCCTTGTTGTGTCCCTACTCGTCCGGCGTTAAAACAGGGTAAGCGGAATTATTTCAAATAATTCCGTAGCACCTCTCCAAAATGCAACCGATAAAAGATGGAAAGGCCAATGTCCAATAGACGCATAAACCACCAATCTACATACCGATACAGAACAGCTGTTTTGTGGAATTCCGTGTAAAATGCAGCATAATATTAACCAACAACGCCACCAAAAACACCACCTTTAGGGACTCCCATGTCTGTAGTTTGACCAATCATCCTTATTCACACACGCCAACGCGCTTCGAAGCCAAATCTTCAGTAGAAGAGTGGTTGTAGTGGTGAAGGCAGCAGTGAAGTGAAGGTAAGCCAATGCAAGGCAAGTCTCTTTAATGAAATATATGAAATTGGTTATATACCTCTGACCACTCAGTATAAAGCCATCCACCAGCAGCGTTGAAGTTGTAGCTTGGTGACATGGCAGGCGTCTCTTCCTTCTTGGTGACGTTGACCAGCGAGGCAGCCAGGGATATGACGGGCCCGTCGTGGAACGCGTCAATGCGGTCCCTCGGCCTCACTTGCCGTCGCGAGTCCAAGCGAGGCGAGTCTGCCACGGCCGAGCCATCGCAGTTTGGAATGTCGCAAGCTTCGCTGCTCGGCGGCATTGGTAGCGGACATTTTTGGTCGCTTATCTAAAAGTGAATAGTTAAATAACAGTTGTATCATGAAGAGCTGTGCAAAGATTTAATAAGGAAGACATTCTAGTAATAATCTCATCAGCATCTCTTAGGCTTATCACTATGAATGTCACAGTACTGCGGAATGCCATTCGAATTAAAAAAAAAACTACGTAGGGTTTGTAACCTAAATGATTTGAAAAAGCAAAGTAAATCCGTTTCGTGTTATGAATAAGTAGTGCAACTGACCAAATCTGATGTATGTTGTATCAAAATAACCGGATCATGCTTTCGACCCATCAATCCCATAATTATCGTCTGCGAAATAATTACTTCATTTGTAGTATGTATTAATGAAGCTAAATGCGTAGTTATAAGGATATTTAAATAAATACTTTTTATATTATACTGGGTATATCCTCCAGATGTTTGCTCTAAGTGGCGAACAACTGGAGAGGCCTATGTCCAGCAGTGGACTGTAATAGGCTGATGATGATGATGATGATGATATTATACTGTAGTGGTACTACAGTTGGAAAGGAAGAATCTTCAAAGAGTAAGGTCTGATTTTTTATTTGGCTCTAAAAACATTTAGCTAGTAAATAGGGAGTGTCTGATTTGAAGATAAGGTTGTAGATCATTCACAGGTAGTTTCTTTAACAAGCGTTACCTTCGTAATTCCTTTGGCATGGTCTTGAACACAGCCAACGATTCGAGTCCTCTGAGCGGGCCCGCAGACTGGGCAGGGGCCCCAGGCAGCGGCTCTCCACCTCGGGGGACACGGCGCCCCACCGCACCGGCGCCGGCGCGTCGGGGGCGGGCTCCCCTTACAGTACGCTGAAGCTACTTCCTTATCCTTCGCAGTCACCTCCACACACTTGAACTTCCCTATCTGAAGTCCGCCACCGCAAGAACGAGAGCATTGCGTGAAAGAAAGGATCTTCCAGGCAAATTTCCTTTCGCCAATGACATTGCTCTCGATTTGCGATTGGCTTTCCAAGGGACTGACATTCGAGTGGTCAGGAGTATATTCCGATTTGCTGTCCAGGTCCTTCTTCCTGGTCTCCATGTTGTGGTGGCGGTGGTGTCGTTGGGCAGTGTGGTGAGAAGGCTGGTTGTTCAGTGGTATATCGTTGCTTTCTTCGGGCTCAGATTCTGTTAGAAATTCGTATTTTATGCTCGGATTCGGTTGCGTGTAGAGGACCTGCGAAGATAATGAATACATTAGGGTGAGAATAGGCTTGTGTCCATAAAAAAATTAATTAGTCCGTCTTCTAGATTATTCAAAAATAAAAGATACGTATTTTTTCATTTATAAATTAGACCAAAGATTACAAAGATATACCCCGTTAAAGTTTCGCGTGACGTCACGCCGTGCAGCATTTTGTGGCACGGCGTGACATCAAACACCCCCACTCCTAAATTTTGATGCTTTGTATCTTTGTTATTTTTCGTGTAAATGAAAAAAGGAAAAATACGTGTCCAATATATTTTTATAATCGAAAATACGGACTAAATATAATGTAAGTATTTTGACCCTGGAAACATTCCTATTTCGTGCGTTAAAATTAATTCGATTATCGTCATAATAAATTGTCATGGAAAATATTGTTAATTTTGCAAGTCAGAATTACTCACTGCGAATGAGTTTTTAATAAGACGGCTTTTTTATGCGATTCTTCTTTATTTTTTATTTATATTTTTTTCAGTCAGTATGGTGTGTAAGTTATCCTATAGTGTCTATAATAATTGAGTTATTCTTCTTCAAAGTATGGTCATTAATATATATATTTTTCAAATTTAAAATTCTTTATTACAGACATTTTGTCGGCTGTTGATTAACTGATTGAGATGATTGACCAATTAATTAACTGGAGAGGCCTATGTCCAGCAGTGGACAGCGATATGCTGATGATTAACTAATTTATACCTATATTTTGGTCTTAATAAAATCATAATTTATAGTAGGTACTTTGGAACGGAGTAGCTTTTAAGCTTTGTTGGTGGTTCCGTTCTCCACCCGCTATTAGTCCTAAGTCTATGAACAGCTTACCATAATATCAATGGGTTGGTGTATTGGCCCTTGTGCGAACACATTGTCGAGACGGTTGGATCGGGAGTAAACGAAGCGAGCACCAGCTGCCTCGTAGGTTCCTTGCGCGCTCACAGCGAACTCCCCGTTCATGATGAACGAGCCATTTGATACCTTCAAGGCTGAAAGATAAAGCATAAAGTTTGTCATCGTATCTAAAGCCAAGAAAGGAAACTAATTTATTCGGTCTTCTTTTCGAGTCAATGGTACTTTGCCTCCAATAGGACCAGCCCAAAACCTGGTGACTTGGATGCCTCAGTCAGTTTCCCTGCAAAGTTAACACACCGAGCTCCTAGTAAAACATAGCAGGCATATTTATTTGGTATAAAGCTAACACATAACATCAATTGCAATATACGGCGTTATCAGATACCAGTGTGATTTCTGGATTAATAATAGGAAGACTTCGTCTGAACCCGAGGGTGTCGTAGAAGACGACTAGCATACGTCAGCAGCATTTACCTGGGCAAAAATAAGCCTACTGCGGTCCCAAACCGCCTGCCAAGCGTGGTGACTAAGACAAATAAAAATAAATGGCTTTTTTGGGGGAGCCCTATATCCAGCAGTGGACGTTTGCAGGCTGATCATTAACCGATACTAGTGCCCACCTGTAACCAATGCTGCCTCAACGCAAATTCAATTCTGGCTACAGCCCTATATCAAGGACACAGTAAGACCTTTCGTAATTGCTCGGTACAATCAACGGAAAATTCAACGTGACCTATCTTTTACGGCCTGAGTTAATCTTAGCAGAGCGTTAAATAAATTGCCATCAACACTGCAACAGGGTGCGTCACACAATAAAAGGACCGCATCCACTTGTTGCTTAATTACTGCAGGCGCCTCCATTGAAGAGATGCGCCGCAGTGTAATTGCTAATCGATTCGACATCGATCTTTGCACTCGCGAACACTTCATCTCTCGATTAAGATCGCTCCTTTTGACCCAATATCGAGCGATCCGTATCGCGCAGTTGCCAACGTTCAGTATCGACATTATTGCTAATGGAAAGATTTGGCACAAGGACTATTTGGTTACAATCATTATTTCAGGCTAGTATTGCCAATTTAAAATCAATATTCGACGTAAACTGATAAGTGTTGTTATGGTTAGGTGCAGTGTGTTACGTTATTGCAGCTATAAAGTTCAACTGCAGGCTTTTATTTATATAATAAAAGGGAAAAATTGCTATTAATGGAAGTAGCACAATAATAAAATCGACATTCTCAGCCTAATTTAGGTACTCGTAGCTGATCAACTGCTCAAATATGTTCCCACAGAAGGGTTTGAACCTACGCTAGAATAAGGCGCTAATGTTTTAGTCCACTACCCTGACCAAGTACAAGTTGGTTGACTTAGAATTTGGGTTAGGAATAACCAGGGATGTAAGGGAGCGGCTTATTATCTTTTCGATCCAAGCTAACCTCATCTGCCTTCATCATCATCTGCCTCATCTGCCTTCATCTCATCTTTGGCGCATCCTGCCGAATAACAAACGAAGCGCTGACAACCGACTGGTGGCGGTATAACCATCACAATTGACGGCGTAGCTAAATACCACAGACAGATGATGGGCAACAGCGTCAGCGGAGCGAGAAGCTACGCCCTGCGATCGCCAACCCGCCTGATCAACGTGGCGAGGTTCGCTACTTAGGGCAAACGTGGAGGATATACCCATAATCGCTACGCTGGGCAGGCGGGTTGGCGATCGCAGGGCGTTGCTTCTCCGCTCCAGTGACGCTACTGCCCGTCATCCGTTGCCTGTTTGCCTTGTAATTACGACGCTGGTTCTTGTCTATAGTCTTCTCACCTATATAATTCTCGCTGGGTACAATCTCGGAGACGTTGAGGCGGCACGCGCCTCGAGGTACCGTCGTTACAAACGAGTAGCCCAGAGGTAGCCGAGGTCGCGTGAACAAACCGGATACCAGCTTCCTACCGCAGTGGAGTTCCCGTGACGCTGTCGATGCTAGCACTCCTTCCCGACCGACAACCTGGAGACAAGGGAATTACAACGTTGTAGAAAAATAAAAGTTTATTTGATGAGGGTGCGTTACCACAAATAAAATAGTTACCGCAAATAGAATAAAAGTTGTTTTGATAAGGGTTTGGTCCGTGGGTTTGGTCTGAAAGTTTGCGTTCGTTTTGCTAGACACACAACGAATAAAATCGTTCAGGGACGTTCGACCTACATATGAAGATTTTCTAATCGCTATCCAAAGTTAATGTAGCATACAATCTTACATATAACTTAAAGTTAATAAGTGAAACTAGCAATTAATGTGCCCAACTCTATACCTGTTGATTAGGCACGAAAAAGCCATTTATTTATACACTCGTTAACTAGAAATTGAATTTGTTAAAGAGAAACTAGATTACTAGAGACTATATTTTTCAGGGTATTGTTAGTTAAAATCACAAAAAGATAAAATTTTCATAACAAATTCATTGTCCCAAACTTCGCATAGTTTCGAAGCTATGTGATGCTTATCTCTATATTTAGTGATATTAAAGAAAACATACGTATCGCTATATACGTATGTGTTCTTTAATATATCTGAATATTTAAAAAAAGTCCTGTGGTACCTTCATTGATATCGATTTATAACACGAGCTACTTATTTATTAATTTGTTAATACACAAATTAAGTTCTCCTACACCTTACAATAGACCACTCTATTTAAAATGGCAGCAAATTGGTCACGCGAATCCCCGTAAAATGGTCCGCACGTTCTGACGTGAACACCCGCATTCTGATGCGGGTGTTCATAGCAAAGATTAAGTTGTCAAGAGCGAACCCTATACAATTTCACGCATAATTTAGACAAGTGTATCGAATACGGTGTAAGTGCTAGAAGGGAATTAAAACGGAAAGGCTGAGGACTGTATTAATAATTTCCTTAATAACATCTTAACTAATATTATAAAGCTGAAGAGTTTGTTTGTTTGTTTGAACGCGCTAATCTCAGGAACTACTGGTCCGAATTGAAAAATTCTTTTTGTATTGAATAGACCATTTATCGAGGAAGGCTTTAGGCTATATAACATCACGCTGCAACTATTATGAGCGAAGAAATAATGGGAAATGTAAAAAAAAACGGGGAAAAAATAACTATTTCATGCGGACGAAGTCGTGAGCACAGCTAGTAACGTAATAAGGGTCCATACAATGGATAACAGAACAATTAGGATTACACATCCGTGTGCCCTAATTGTGTAGCAATTTTATCACACTGATGTTCATATCAAATTTTAAAAATAACCATTATTTTCTGTAGCTGTGCAAGCAATAGTGACTTTTATTTTGTGTCTAGTTTCTTGGTAGTCAAAGTCTTAATAGATAAATCGTTCCTAATATCTTGTCTATCCGATACTCATACAATTGACAGCAACGACGTCTTCTTAAACCATTTTTTTCGCTTATATACTATGAAAGCAGATTATAATTGGAGACGTCCCTTGGGAAACTCAGGACAGATTCTATTTAATAAAATTTATTTCTTGAATTTACCCCAGAAGGAATCGAACCCTTAAGCATTGCGCTTCCGAGGCCGGCACGAATTTTCCAGTTACCTAAGTATAATATGAGCAAATTTAAATACTAAGAATCCTTATTAATATTTTGAATTAGTACACGACGAAGCTATGATTATCCGAATTATTTCACTGGTAAACGAACTGAACTAATTAAATTATCAGATACCAGCATATCAAAACGCCAGCCCTTAAATGAACATGTCAATCAATTTCACGATTGAATGTACGAGTATTCATGGCGGCTAGCTAGCCATAAAACATCATAAGAGTAGCGATAGTAGATATAACTCGTGAAGAAAATTTAAGCGAAAGAGAACGACACCACCCGTCCATCTAAGTAAATATCTACTATGTTGATTGACTGTCCGTGTGCTTCCCAGATTTGGAATAGGACCACAGGAGGGTATCGTAGAAGACCACTAAGAGATAATATCAGGAAACGGGTAGCAGCAGTTACAAGTAAAACCAATTGAGTCACCAACCCGCCTGCCAAGCGTGGTTACTAAAGCAAATCCCCTTAATGACAATTAAATAAATAAATAAATAAATATCAGACAACATCACATACATTGCTCCGATCCCAAAGTAAGTAGCTTAAGCACTTGAGTTATGGGTATCAGAACAACGAAGGTACCACAAATAAATACTTAAATACAAATATAAACACCCAGACACGGAACAAATACAAGTGTTCATCACACGAATGTTTGTCCCGGGTGGGAATCGAACCCACGACCCTTGGTTCAGAAGGCAGGGGTCACTACCAATTGAGCCACCGAGCCAGACAATTATCATTAGAAAAGGCCTATGTACAATAGTAAACGTTTGCAGGCTGATGATGATGATTGAATTGCTGCTACAGGACCTAATCTACGAGACTAGCCAAACAGGCTCGAACTAAAATGTACATGTGTGTTCCAAAACACATAGCGTTTCGTATCTTAAAAACAGAGAGTAAAGTATCTTTTCTCATCGTTTTTAATCATATGATTCCTAGCTAAGAGCTGCTTTAGACCTTAAGACCAAAAATGATTGTAATGATTCACGGCACACTATAACTGTCTCAACTTTTTACGATCAACTCCTTTTGATGTCGCGTTTACAGCCCCAAATTAGTAGCATGTAGCGACCGTACGGAAACAATTTTTCAACACGAATGTACCGAAAATTGTCTAATCTTGCACGTGGTTGATGCCATTGCGTCACATTTAATGCGACACTAATGCAGAAGGGACATTAGTGGCCGCTAATGTCAGTTTTATGAGCCCACTGTGCAAGATAAACATAGCCGAATCTGTTATTGGGAGTTTCAATTGCATTGCAAAAAGTCTTTGTTGTGTAACGGTCGTGAGTCATATCTGGTCCTTTGTGGTGTTCAATAATGACGATGATGCAGTGGCCCCACCTAATAATTAGTGCAATTACGATCCAAATTGAGGATATGGATCGGATTGATATGAATGCAAGCGTAAAGCAGTTTCTGAAGAGCGTATTGAGGTAGACTCCGATGGTAGAAACAAACAAAGATTCAATGTTTTTAGCTTATGACCATAATGTTTGTATTATTAACTGGGTGGGTGGAAAAGACTTCAGAAGAAAAATTGGTAGGAAGGATTGTGTAACTAATGATATGACTGAAAAGGGAATTGATGGAATTATGAGGGCTGATGGAAATAAGACAATATATTGCATAGATGGAGTAATAAAACTGTAATGTAAATTGTACAGATTCGATATAACATAGAAGCACGGTAGAAGAATGAAGTTTGTATTTTTTTACCGACATTAACTATGTTAGGTGATCTTGATTCTACTAAACTACAAACATGTTTATCTTTTATTTTGTGCTGTAGGTTTGGTGCAAACATAGAATTGTGTCTATACATATCATACTTGCATCCTTGAACCTTAAAGTGACGTTAAAGAAAGTAACTCTTTATTGGAACGTAATATTATTATAGCTATTTATTAGAGCCAAGTAACGCGACCAGTTTTAATGAATTGAAAACGTTTAAGTAACAACCAGAAGCATTAGACGCCCCCATAAAAAACCCACACATTATTCCTTAGGCTACTTAAGTGCTTAATATATTAGCGGTGTCAGTTTGTTTATATATATAGAATCAACTTGATAGTCGGGTGTCTAATAAAAATTCTTCGCTACCTATTTGAGTTACATTTTTCGAAGTGTTTGACAGTAATTCTATATAAAAATTTTGGTGTCAAATGTTTTTTGTAGGCTTGTTTGGAATGATGTATTTATTGAAATAGATGGCAACTCAAAATGGATATTTGAAATTCGATATAAAATAGATTTATTTGAGGATAAATATATGTGCATTCGATATGAAAACTAGGCACATCTTTATAGCTAGAGTGCTAAGGAACATAAATTAGTTCACCAAAGTCTCTACTTTGATCAATTCCTCTCTTCAGATACATTGGTAAATCGATGGCTAGTCAAAATAAAAAATAGTCAAATAGAATTAAAGACGTAGTTTTTTATCACGCAATTTGCACAAAACTCACACAGGTTTCGAATAAATGAGCAAGCATGTTATAAAACCATCCTAACTACTTGATGAATGACAACTAATTTAAGCAAAACCATCGCAAATGATTAATTACTTAATTAAATATTATGATTAGGCCAAAAACTTGTTCCAATGTGTAATAAAAATTTATAGATCCGATTATGGAGAAAAAGAAGAACAATAAATTTACAAGAGTGATTAATATGTAAATGAATCTAAATGTAAACACCTAATTACGGCCGCCACTCAACTGATTCACCCGAACAAATAATGAACACATTTCTCTGAGACAAACATTATATTAATAATTTCCTTCATTTGTGTCGTACAAGTGTTCTTTGCGTTACGAAATGTTTATGAAATTAAATTAAAGCCATTTACGACTGATTGACTCCAAACTTCCACTGCTGGACATAGCATATGAGTACCAGAAAACTGATAAACTAACTTATACCCGTACCTTTATTGTCAATACAAACAGACATGTTCGTGCACTCAAATGTTTGTAAATGCGGAGTTCGAACCCGCGACCACTGTTTCATTAGAAACACAATGGACATAAAGACACAAAAAGGTTTTGGGTACATGCCAATAAAAATCTCAAATGTGCATTGAACCCGGAAGCAAAATGCTTTTCAGTTGCAATGTTGTATCTTAGCATACGAAACCCGATCACTGTTGTCTCATTGACGAACTGACACTGAATGCCACTGTTAGCCCAATCAAAGACACATTCAATCCAATAGCAGCACCACTTTGTCTAGGCTGTTCCTATGAATTGCACGATTCAATCTGTGCTATCCATTCGGCGAAGTATAACATTACTTTATTACTTTCAATTGTTTGTCATTTGGTGCGGGGACAAGCGCAGGCAAGGCCAAAACGTTTAGGGCATGCAGTTAGTGCACACATAGAGAAATGGGACAATGTATCTATGGGATGGAACTAGCACTAAAATTGAAATTAGAAAGTCTTTCATCATCATCAGCCTGCCAATGCCTACTGCTGGATATAATCTTCTCCCAATGACAATCATCATTGAGGAGGGATTTGTCTTAGTCATCTTGCTTAGAGGGTTTGCTTAGGTTTTATTCGTATCCAAAGTTGCGAACGTAAACGCTGCTGCTTGTTTCCTGATATTTCCTTAATTGTCTTCTACGACACCCATCGAATGAGCGAGTCACTTTTCCTTAGCTTATTCAGTTATAATTTTTATTTAGAAAATTTCTCGTCACCAGTAAATAGTGATGTAAACGAAGTACACAATCAAAGACATGTTCGAACAAGAAGGGGAATTTATCAACCAAAATAAATAAAATGAAACAAGTAGCTTATCTCGCTGAACTTTGTAAAGAGCGCATCAGTAAACGACATGCTCTTAATGCGTTATAATTATTCACTCTCACGTCTGCAAGTGTTCATGTAACACTTATTTGATTTGAATAAGGTATTATTATGTTGCACGATAAACGCGATGCGATGCGACCTAGTTGCGAGCGGTGCATATGGATGTTTGTAGTCGCTTCGGCGCACTCCCTAGTCACCTTTGTTTCACTAACCGTCTGTGTCTGAATGGCTAATTTAGAATACCACTTATCTGATTCAGCTGTTCATTCGACCTGAATATTCGGCTTCATAAATTTCGTGCTCGCGTCATAACTGATCGGAATTCCATTGTCTTTGTGCTGTAGCAACGTCGCCTTTTAGAGATTTGTATGGATCAACTGAGATGTAATGCACTGGGCTGACGTCAGTTTTGCCGCGTCAAGGTCGTGAGTTTCTGGTGTATGGTTTAGTTCTGCAAACCTAACTGTGAAATAGAGGGTAATAAATCAATCCGCCTATTAGGTACCAGCCATTTCTGAATAAAGACTTCCATTAAGGAAAACCAACCATCCCGACCATAGACAGAAAGAATCCGTTAAATGATTATTGACTTATTTCCTATTTTTTACCTACCACTTGGACATGTTATGGTAGAGGAAGCTAGTACCTAATAAGTAAATGTTTGTTCATAAGTAGACGGCAAGAAAGAAGAGAATTGTTACTAACCACAGTAAATGACCAAGATATATTCGAAGAACTGACTAAAACCACTACAGAATAAAAAGATAAAGCACTCATAGATAAAGGATACAAGAAAAAAAGGCAAACAGGCCCTGCTTCAGCATTTTGCTACTTTGGAATTAAGTTAGATATACTAACGCACTAATATTTCAATTTGTGTTAGGATGTGTCACTTGAAGAGTCATAATTGACACAAAAGCAAACATTTGTTAAATAATTATAGAAACCATTTCTGCAGTTGATGTAATCTGTTGCGTTAAAGCCGCTTCCGAAGATCTATGCTCATAAACAGAACCAAACGTGATTTCATCCAGATATATTTCAGTCCCATCTAATATTATAGCGTGGACAGGAAGCAGACCTTTCGGGACGACATTGCTCGTTAACCTTTCCACATATTAATGAACGTTGTAAACTTTGTATCGGAACGGTGGATGCGAAATTAAGTCTGGGTACACCCCGGTGGCTAAAACCGCAGCAGAGCTGATCAATTTATAATTCGCTAGCAGCGAAACTCATCTCATATTATAATGGAAAGTCTGTTGTTGTTAGCGTAATAAGTGCTGGCTTTTTGCAGTTCATAAAGCTTGTATAAAGTTGCTTTAAGTTAGTTTCATGTGGTTGAATCATGTTTCTTAGTAAGGAAGGTGAGCTTAGTAGGGGGAAGAAAGGAGGGTTGATTTGATTTTGGCTTGACAAACTATTGTTGAAATTTTAAAGTAAGTAGTTCTAGGATGAGAATATTCCTTAAAATACGTCTGCAATGTCCACCGATCACTTTATCCCAAAATACGAGTATATAATAACGGGTTGCGGTCTCTAATGTCTAGATAACAAAATGATAGCTATCAGGATCTACTAGGAGTTCTTAGTGAGGAAACCTGAATCAATTTAGAAGAATACATTGCCTAATTTTTTTTTTACTTTTAGGTCGTTTTTTTTCATTGGGCATACATAATTGTTTATGTATTTAACGTTTACACACAAGCTACATTTTGCGCTTTAAATTACCGTACAGTTGTACACAGGAGTAGTATCAGGGCCGTCGCTAGCAGGGGGTGCAAGGGGTACAGTGCGCAGGGCGCACGGGGGGCGCGGCGCGGGGAAATACTTAAGACGGCCCTGAGTAGTATCAGTTAACTCTATTCTAATTTTAGCATTGTACTAAACTTTAGAGCACAATAGTTTTATACACTAAGGCGGTTCTCCCACTGCACCAACCTCCGCCGCTGTATGAGTTTAATCGAGGCAAGCCGCTTGGATAGAATCGAGCGATGGCAGTCAAACCAATTTGTTTGGTTAAAATTGGCGCGCGAGCAGATTCTGCTAAAAATCACGCGGAGATGCGATGCAGTGTGATAATTGCCTCAATCTGGTGATAACTTCAATTCATCTCAGTAGATCACTCCCAAAAATTCACTTGTTTACTTTCTCATGAAGTTTTCAACTGTAATTTTACCATTATATAAAGGTATCAAACAATTTGAAAACCTTTGCAATATTTTGTTACAAATACTTAGTAGACGTTAAGCATACAAGACGAAGACTAGGATCGTGATTATTCAATTTGGAAGTTTGCAAGCCACGTACGTGATATCCGTTGGCTAAAACTAAACATTATGTGGCGCCAAGTCGCGTTGTTGGCGTAAGGTGTGAACTTCAAATAGCGAAGCCTTATTCTGTGGATTTCCTAGCATGATTGCAAGAGACGTATCGTCGAATTTCGTTCGAAATCTTAGACATTTCTTTACTGCGACGCCTTGTTAAATCGACGTCTTGTTATTGTGATATGTATTTCGTTACCAATATGAAAACCTGTACTCCAAACTTTTCATTTTGAGAAAGCAAAGTTTTCTTACGCGGATGTTTTCCGGGACAAATGTATCTTTTCCGTTTTGTATTGAGAAATAATAGGAATCACTGCCCGTTTCTTCCAGGTGGGTGAAGTAAAAGTCGACTAAGGGACTTCTTGAGATTTCTGTTTCTGAAGCCACTTTACACCTAAAACTCCTTAGCAGCCTTTGGGCCAGCATGGCAGTGACGACGGACTTTGGTTACTTACCTGTGGCCATTTTTATCGGGCGACCTTGGTGGGCTGCTACAAAAAAGGTAAGGTGTCTTATCATAGCGTACCTACTACACTTCTAACGTGTACTTTATCTTCGGCGCTTCACTGACCACTTCGCATCTCTGAATCCGCATTTTAGCGTTAGATTGTAAACATTTATCAACCGTGACTATACACACATCGGCATTAAACGAATCTTAGCGCGATGTTTTACAACCGTCTCGACAAGCGTTTGGTGACTCAATGATTTCCTGGCCGTAAACATTTTGACTAACAGCCCCAATGTCAATCTTTACGATAAACAAATGGAGTAAAATTTAAAAAAAGATACGCCCTTGGTCACATCTGTGGTATTTTAATCTAACGAGATTCGGAATCAGTAATGTTCTCTACAATTATTTAAAATCAGTAATAGGTTATTTCATTACTGAGAAATCTGCCGTACCTATAAATGCTACCGCCATTCTCACTGACGTGACCACCTGATCTATACTGGGTTATTCCTTGTACCTACTGTCATTTTGATCATGAAGGAGCTTGAAGGAAGAGAACTTATAGATTTCTATACTATTATAAATGTCCTAAAAAATGGGGAATCCTTGTATATGGTAACAAGAGATTCCGATGCAAGATGTTTTTACGCTTTGTTTAAAGTATCATATATTTTATAGGAAGAGTTACACTTTTTGATGGTTTGGGACGATGCTAACTCTCGTTTTTGATTCACCTTCGCTCGAGATTTCCCAAAGTATTCTTAAAAGTACCTAATCCTATAATTGTGTCTATCATGCTGTTTATTACGCTCACGCATCAACCTCAAAACCGTCTCACATCAAAATTAAATATACGCGTAACAGTATTGGCGCTCATAAAACAATTCACATCGTGGTTATTAAATTGACACCTGTACAATCGAAAGTTCACAAGGATCAATTACAAAACGATAGTATAATAAATTGGTGTTCACTTGACCCAAATAGACAAGTGTTCGAATTTTTCTAATCAACGTTAGGTGACCAGAGACGTTTAAAATTGAACGTCTAGACAGAGAAGCCATTTACAATAATTTACGTGTATCCAATGATTTATCGTGCATTTCACTGGACATGTAAATAGACCGGCCAGTGCCAACCCATGTTATCAGATTATAAATTAAGATAAGTATGTTTATACGTGTTAAGGTAATCTTAAGAACAATGAACAAATTTTAATGTCAGTAGTGTGTGGCTATTTTGGTAAAGTATTGAGTAAAGCTACTTTTTTTTAAGACAATTCAAATAATACGCGACATGTTCGGGATTTAACGCGCACATACCTTTTGTAATAATACAACGTTATCAGTGCTACAATCATCGATAGCAGAAAATTTGCAGAAAGGCAAATATTACTAAATTTGTCTCATTGTGTAAGTCGCCTGTACTACTGCGTTTTTAAGTTTTTATAAAGGTTTTATTTTTGCAAAGTGAATAATATATTTCTTTGCGAAAATAAAACCTTTATAATATTAATATTAATTAAAAGGTAATAATATAAATATATATTTTTTTAAATAATCAACATTAAAACAATGGTGATTATTAATTTGTACAAGGTTTCAAAGGTATTTCTTTATTAACCCAATAAATAAATTAATTATAATACTTTTTAAAGTTAGTCCCTTTAATTGTAATACGATTACTTACTAGGCACAAACTGAAAACAAAATTAAAAAAAATATCAGTATGCTGATAGAGTACTACGTGTGTATAAAAAAATTGACAAATACATAAATAATCTAGGTACTTACCAGTAAGGTCAAGATGAATGCGGCTGAAATAGGCATCATTTGAAGATTCGTCGTCATACTAAATATTATTATCACTCTTACACTAGGCAAACGAATATTTGCCAGCAAAGAACTGTTCGTAATATTTGTCCTTTATCAGCTGTTCATAGATAAATGTGACCTGTTGATACATTTTTCAAATAAAGTATTGATTACATCTCTATCGATCTAACATTATGACAAATGATGTATTACTTATATATTTGACCTGCAACGAAAAAAAGTGTTTTTCCTGTTTCAGTAATTTGACATGGTAACTCCCATAGGATCTCAAGCGACCTTTAAACACTATTTTTATTACGTCTGTTTTAACGGCTGTTAAAGCCTGTTAAATACTGTAAATACTAAAAAGCTGTTAAAGAAAAAAATATAGACTGTTTATACTTATCTATAGTTAAAAAAATAATAGATTCAAATTAATAACTTTTATTAAATTTTATTTTGAAGATTTTAAATATTCGTCGTGTGATTTATTGTACAGACCTGTATGTTGTCACATGCAATTTGTAATAACTAATAGCAGCTATTTGTTATAAATTTCAAATGTTATTTCTGAACGTAATTTATTAATATAATTATATTTTATTTGCCTAAATCCAAATTATAGCAGACGAAATGTTATTTTAAGCTAGCTTTGTCAACAATGTAAATTTTTATCATGTAGGAATTTTGGCAAATTATCACTCTGACAGATTAAATATAAGAAATAATTCTAGTCATACGTATAAAAGCGTTATAGAATTAAATATTTAAACACAGAAGAGCATTAAATATTTAAACACATAACAACCTACATGCACAATCCTGTATTTATCTAAATATAGTGTTATTATGACTAATGGCTAGCATCTGTCAAATTCCTGACATATTAAATAGTTAAATAATGATATCTCTTCAAAACTAAATTCTTTGACCATCTTCAAAGAAAATATGCACTGCAAGATTTCGTTTCGTTTCATCGTAAATGTTGACATTTTATCAACATGACTTTTTAATATTTAATGTGAGGCTAAGGCACGCCAAATATTCTTTTTTTATTATCATTGTCAACGAACATAGTAAAGCAAAGAAAATACAAGAGCGTCTGAGTATTTTAACTGTTGAAATGGTAATTAAAATGCTATTTTCAATGCCAGAATCTAAGTTTAAAAATAGCTAAATAGTCACGGAGACCTATTCGGTTATTTGTCATTTCTGCAGCGACTTGGGCCTCTCTTTCCATTGGGTGACAAGAGACTACTATGCTGTGCTACTATAAAAAACGAAAACTATATGTTTCAAGGCACACTGGCAGTGTACTCGTAAAACATCATATTATTATCTATGGTAGGGAGTAAGAAAAATCGATATGGTATTCACTCTCGATTAAAATGTTGTCACGCACCCGCACACCACGCTTTCGATGAATCGATTAGCTACTACAACTATCTCGATAATATTCGACGTGTATAAAAGTAAAGCACGTCTTGTAGTATAACTATTACCTACGTTAGTGAAAGTTAAGTAGGTACATATCAATGAACAAATTAGATGAAAGCCTTTGGTGAAATGTAATAATACCTACTATATTGATAAATTATAGCTTAGTCTAGTGGTAATCTGATGTATGAGCGATATTACTGTACAGTTACTAACATTCATCCTTTCATCTTTCCATCCATCCATCCATCCATCCAAAACTTGCTTTAGTGACCACGCTTGATAGGCGATTTGGTGACCGCAGTAGGTTTTATTTGTACCCAGGTAAACGCTGCTGGGTAAATGTTTTGTTAAAATATAATATTATTTTTATATCATACCTACACTTTTTCTCATCAGGCCTCGTGTCGATACGCTCTGTTAGGAAAAAAGTTTGACGTGCAAAAAATCTTACTCATGAATCTATTTGTGAAATAAAACAATTTTTTACTATACAAGCAGACTCACCACACTATATCACTGCAGTCACCGTAATTTTACACTAATAGCAGGTTGCTTTAATGAAAATAGTAGTGAATGTAAAACATCAATCATTACACGATATTTTATCGCCCACAAATCACTGGTAAGTATTTTTGATCATTATATTTATAGAATCGTAAATAATATACGATCAAAAATCATTCTCGCAAACCTTACCAAGGGCGCGTAGTTAAAAGCAAACAACTTTTATATCTCCTCTAAATAGATTAACATTTATTGATATACCTATGAACTTCGTGTATTTTGCGTCATAGTAATTTATTTTTAGGTTATGTTCCCATATGGTCTATGTATGAAAAGTCCTAGCAGACTGTGATAACGTCTAGAAACACTATCATTATTGAATACTAATCTTAATAGTACTAATAAACTTAACCTATTAAATAGCACATGTTTCGTAAAGGATGGTTTATAAGGATAATATCATTTCGGATACCGATGATTACGTGGGGTAGTATTATTTTATTGCTTTATCCATACCGCTGTGAACATATGCAAAGAATGTCAGAAAATCTTACAAAAACGAAAATTTTACAAATCTTTCTATTTTTATACTCGTACTACTAGCGACCCGCCCCGGCTTCGCATGGGTTCAATACAATTTCTTCCCGCTTACACCCGTTTCCGTGAGAATTTCGGGATTTCCCTTCTTAGTGAACTTCTACGGTACGATCTTTCCGAATTTCAAGTGTCTACGTTTAGCCGTGTAGGCTGTGCGTTGATATGTCAGTCAATCAATCAGTTTCTCTTTTTGTATATGGGCCAAAATACTTTTTGATGCCTAAAAACTGGTCCCTCCGAAAGATTTATTAATTTTATGAGATATTATTGCAAAATTGCGCAAAAAGTATACTTATATCGCAATATAACATTATTTTCTAACGCAGAAAACAAGATTTTACCGAAAAAATAAGTTATTTATCTCAAAATTGCAGTAACAACGTTGTAAGTTTTGGTAACGCAGTCGTTCTTAGTACAAAATATTGCTGTCCTTGAGCACTGTGACAAGATGTACTTAGCTATTTCTCCCAATATTTCCTAGGTGGGGTTGAATCTTAAATGTCCTTATGAAAATGTAACATTTGAACCTCATAACAACGCAAATAGATATTTTTTACATTAAATATTTCATGGAATAAAAAAATATTTAGTCTGTGTCCCCAACAAAGAACAACATCGTAACTACCTTGCGTTGCTATATGAAAATAAACCTTAAAGTGAGTGTGTTACATTTTATTTCACTACATTTGGTTCGACTTATTGTAACTATTAGAACGAGTGAGAGCAACTGCGGTGGGGGAGACCGCTAGTCGGATTTGTCGCATCACAGTCGTTGAGAGAGGTGCGTGTATTTATTGCGTGGCCACTGAGTTACCGCTGTCGAAAGGTATGTATTGACGATATTTACATTATTATTACTTTAACATGCAGTTAGTCATGTTTAGTTTCTGTCAGTGTTAGAATATTTGCATTTTGTTACTCTTTTTTAGTGAATATTTACAACGCAGTCAAAAATTTACAGCTGCGTAACTGCTACACTGCGTTACTAAAAAGTAACTCAGTTGTTGTAAAGGTAACGCAGTTGTGTTTTCTATTAATTTTAATGTTAAAAATATATTATTAAGACCGAAATACAAGAATACTCTTTCTTGCTCCACAGAATACAGGTTATTCCTCATCTTCTAACTCTGAAGACGAACCTTTAGCAAGCATTAGCCGGT
Organism: Conogethes punctiferalis; assembly: GCA_031163375.1. Lineage (NCBI taxonomy): Eukaryota > Metazoa > Arthropoda > Insecta > Lepidoptera > Crambidae > Conogethes > Conogethes punctiferalis. The sequence goes on from CM062094.1 coordinate 9,755,056, forward strand.
CGAAATCGGTTAATAAACGAAATGCAGCTAATAGAAAAGGAAAATGTTCATCCTTCAAAGATATCTGACGGTGTCCATGTTTTAATAAAAGTGTTCTTCTGTCAATGACAAACATTACACAAAGTGAAGTCGATGAAGAAGGAGACGTAAAAATTATGTTTTACAAGATGGAAGATAAAACTGGCAAAATATTCAAAGCAGTGGGTACTGATATTTCTTATGAGCCTTACGATAATATTTTGGAAATTGTTCCTCACCCTAAAGTTGTCATAAAAGTTAAAAGGGTATATTTTCATAACGATGAAGCAATTAACGTATATGAAAAGTAAGACTGAATTATTTGTATTAAATTTACTAAGTTTGTTGATTTTGAAGTAATTTGAGTTACTTGATACTATATCACGTCATAAGAAGTAAAATTTTGGTTTGTTTTATCATTTTAACAGATCTCTATTAAAAGTACAAGGTATAGTAAGTAAGAAAATACTACTGTGTTACTAAGTTTACTACTGCGTTACTTTTGTGTCCCCCTGATTATTGTAGTTTTTTCAGTAACACATGGGCTGCTAGTAATCTTAAATGCCTTAACCTTTTATGTACGTATTATTAATCAAAAGTGGAAGGTTATGCCATTAGATGGTATTAAATATAAGTTGTTTTATGCTATTAATAGGAAAGTCTAAGTTTTAAAATGACACTTTAGTAACGCAGTAATCTTAATTATTATTAATACTCCATGAAACTGATAAAACCTGTGATTTTACTTTCTGAGAGCTAAATGTATGCGTTACAGTTTGAAACTGACATATTGAAAAGTCTGATTGTGCAATTTTAATTAATAAAGTTAATTTTGTAAAAAAGTAACGCTGTTGTTTAATTTCTTGACACCTTGACATATTAATAGCCAGAAATCAAATAAACTCATTAAAATTATCGCTGCTGAGGTATGTATATTATAAATCAAACTATAACTTATCTATATTAACCTAAAATTACAAAGAAATTTAACATTTTATTTTTATATTTTATCGAAATTTGAATGTTCGGATTAGGCATTAAAAAGTATTTTGGCCCATATGTACTTAGAAGTGAGAGCTTCAGAAAGTATTTTCTGTTTTACCATGATTTTAAATACTGAGAAGTACTCAGCATTAAGAAAATACTACACTTTTTAACCATCAGTGTGGATTGACGCATGTTACGAGAGCAAGATAACGCTAAATTAAGGTTACGCAAACTGAGACATGAAATATATTTTTTCTATGTGCCATTCAGTCGGTTACACGGGCCGCCTACTATGAATGACGAGGCTGAATGAGTAGATGTCTAGGGCTGCCTTAATCCGTACCGCATTTGTAGAATTCCAACTTTTTTTTATATAAATCACTACTATGGTAGTCAAGGCGGTTATTTCATTGTCACTGGACTGAAAGAGCTGATGCTGGATGGATGGCTTTCACCCTCTAATATTTAAGCACAACTGATGTTTCAAGTCTTGGCTCAAAATGTCGCTCAAATGCCCTGCATGCGTTGATTTGAGCCCTTGAGATGAAAAAAAAACAAAGCGCGACCAGCCGCGACGCGATCATAGTGCAGAAGAAAAGAGATAATGCTGTGATATTTGTTCTACGAGTATGATAAAGCAGGTTTGTCATTATTACGCCCAGCAGAACGGGGCATAAAATACTACCAAAGTATTCTTGCCTGCCGTAAGGGGCGACTTAAAGAGCTTTCTTGGTCATAGCGCATTAGAGGTGGTTAGTCTCCACTAAATAGGAGTCTCAGGTGTCTCCAGTGTATTTTTATTCCGCTCTTATCTTTACCCCGCAGGTCTCGGTTATTTAAATAAACTTACAATTATATGTGCCAGCCCTAATATCGATATATGTTTGGCGGTAAGCCAAGACGATCAGTGCTTTGTTCTCCTAACATTTTACTACGCTACTATCTCTGTATCAGAACAACGTCTTTATGAAAAACATAAATTAAGGCAGTTATTTTTTATGCGTGTCGTTAGATATGTTCTAAGTAGTCACCACAACGACTTGACCAATCATTATAAAATGTATTTTATTTGCTTTGTTAAGCAAAGTCCTTCCCTATTTTTTTCTCAAAAATATTAAAATGGTACCTATATTGATTTTACTGTAATACATTTTTGAATAGGATAACGTATAGTTATGTCATGTAGATTGAAATTATTTATTTTTATAATTTAAGATGAAAATTATTAATGTTTTTTAAAGACTTTGTCGCAGATTGTCGCGTATTAGCAAAAGTTTATGTCGACCAGTGGACTAGCGCCGACAGCCGATGATGATAAGAATTTACTTAACTTTTGGTAGAGTTCCTCAATGACCTGTTATAAAATACTTAATTCCATAAAATCTTCTAATAGTATATTCATATAGACTTGAGATAAGCACTTATAGATCGTCAAATACATTTAGAATTGACTCTAAAGCTGGATACAGAATGCAAACAAAACAAGCTTATATAATTTTTTTTCATTATGTGCTATCAATGAACTTCTTTTCTTGCAATGTTTATCTAAGTTTAATAGCCATGTTTTATTGCCATGAAATATATGACTATCTTGGCTTGGCAAAGTTTTAAATAAACAATATTCATGTATAAAACCTCATAATATGAAAACGAATACTTTATTAAATGTCAAAGACATAATTATTACCTCATAGTTCGTGATTTTGATTGATCCCATCAACAAATTACAATATGTATTTGATTGTTTGCATGCAATGCATTATGAATATTGCTCGGAAACTGATACGTATCGGTATAAATTGCCACTAATGGCTTGTATACAACTGCTTATTATCTGTATTAGCGTGTAATTTAGTGTATCACGTTGCAAATAAATATGATACGTAATAGTTATATTGTATATGAATTACTTGTAAATAATGTAAACGAGGTTTGGAGCGGAGATCGCGTCTCTCTAAACGTAGAGTAGGACGCCCTCAGGCCAAGTGGAGTGACGATTAGCGCAGGACGGCTAGCAGCAAGTGCTGAAAGCCCAGGATCGAACAAGGTGGCCAGCATTGGGAGATGTCCAGCAGTGGACTGATATAGGCTGATGATGATGATTTTTAGACAAGAATATTAGGCGCAAGCCGAAGTGGCAGTGGGCTGGCCATATCAGCCGTAGAACCGAAAACCGTTGGGGTAAACGAGTTCCAGAGTGGATACCGCTTCTAAGCAAACGTAGTTTATGACGCCCTCAGGCCTGAGCGGGTGGCAGAATGTGAGAAGCCCAGGATCAAGCAAAGTGATGAACAATTGGAGAGGCCTGTGTCTTACAGTGCATTACGAGATGGTAAGTAAACAAAAACTATCTATACAAATGTAAGTATTGCAAACATCTGCAAAATTAAGTATAAAAAACTAGCTTGACATGCTTTTGAATCGTAATGTATACCTAACAGCATTAATTCTTCTTTCCTGACCTGAGGTATATTATATTACCTACTTATATAATATTACCTATATAAATTCAATGCGTTCATTGCTAAAATTGCCCCGCCTAGGAGTCGAACAATGCTGATGATCGTCATCATTACAAATAATTTAAAAAGATCTTATAATAATAAAAACTCTACCATTTAACAACATTAAACGCAATGACATTTTCTAATTACTTCAAACCAAATTTATAGCAATAAACGTGGAATAGACGTGTACAATTTAAATATGAATGCTTTTTGTGACTAAAAGATCGACGATAATCAGATAAAGAATTTGTTAAGTGATTCTTTATTAATGAGATGGCGGAGTGATCACGAAACGCCTCCGGTTGTTAACGACAAATCACGCTATTAGGGTTGTCCACTATAAATAAATATCCGATAACATCACATACATTGCACCGGTCCCAAATTAAGTAGCTTAAGCACTTGTGTTATGGGTATCAGAACAACGAAGGTACCACAAATAAATACCTAAATACAAAGACATGGGACAAACACATGTGTTCATCACACGAATGTTTGTCCCGGGTGGAAATCGAACCCACGACCCTTGGTTCAGAAGGCAGGGGTCACTACCAATTAAGCCACCGAGCCAGTCAAAACTGTGTTCAAACATTTGTGTGCATGAACATTGAACGAACATGTCTGTTGACTGGCCCCGTGCATCCTTTGGCAGTGATCTCCGCTTACTGAACCACGGGTCGTGGATTCGATTCCCACGCGGGACAAACTTTTGTGTGATGAACATTAATTGTGCTTTATCCGTGTCTGGATGTTTGTATATTCGTGGTCCCTTCGTTGTACTGATAATACAACACTAGTGCTCAAGCTTGGTACTTACTTTGGGATTTGAGCAATGTATGTTTTTGTTTTCCAACATTTAATTAATTATTATTTTTGTATGTAATCGCTGTTCAATAAAGTCTATCTACAGCTGCAAGTTTGCATTTTCTGTTCGGTTTCCTTCTTCAAGTGTTAAATTTCTTGTTTGTCCTAATAAATAAATAAATATCTCTATCCTATACGCACGCGTGACAGCCCTAAACAACATCCGTAGCGAATCCTTAAAAAAAATTACACACTAACAATTAACAAGTATACCGTCCAAATTGACCGTGTAAATAACGTATTTAGCGTACTAAGAATTATTCATTTACGTTCGGTAGTAACCGCTATCAGTTGGAATCGGATAGCCACATTTTGTCACTATTACGATATTTTATAGCCTATAATAACATGCAATTGAGTGTAATACTTTAGTTAAAGTTATTACTTCTTTATCTTTGTGATCGTGTTACGAATCTTAATTTGACAAGTGAAGACGATTTTACGCTTTTATTGAACGCGGCAGTAAATGTACAATTTTCATCATCATCATCAGCCTCTCACAGTCCACTGCTGGACATAGGCCACTCTAATAGGCTTGTTGCCTTAAAAATATAATTAGTCCGTCTTTTAGCTGATTCAAAAATAAAAGACACGTATTTTTTAATTTGTAAATTGGACTAAAAATTGCAAAGTTATAGCCCGTTGAAATTACGTGACGTCACGCGGTGTGGCATTTTTACGGGACGGAGTTACGTCAAAGACTCCCACTCCTAACTTTTGATGCCTTGTATCTTTGGTATTTTTATTTGGATGAAAAAAGGAAAAATTCGTGCCTAATACATTTTTATGATCTAAAATACGGACTAAATATAATGTAATTATTTTGACTCCCAAAACATCCCTATTTTTCGCCACTTTGCTCGATCCTGGGCGTCACAAATCCAGCAAATCATCACTTCACCATGCCTGAGGGCGTCCTATACTACTTACGAAGCTATGTCCACTATGGAACTTGTTTACTCCAACGGTTATCGGTTCTGCGGCTGATATGGCCAGCCCACTGCCACTTCGGCTTACAAATCCGGTGAGCTATGACGATGACTTTGGTTTTCTGCCGGATCACCTCATTCTGGATCCGATCGTATAGGGAGACACCGAGCACAGCCCTTTACAATTTTATAGCTCGCTGAACTATTTTATTTTTAAAGAGACATATTCTGTGTAACTATTTTTAATAGGTATTATATTTACTTTGATTAAATAAGCTAGATACGAGTAGCGTTTATTAGTATTTAGATTGGTTTATTACAAATTAGTAGATACTTAATTGTTTAACTCGACAAATAACTGAAAACATTTTTCTTCACCTATCTTTCGAATCTTATCTGTACTACATTACATAGACTAGTTAACGGTTTTGTTAGTCTTTTGTAAAATGTAACGAAATATAAGAATTTTCACTGTCGTACCTTCGTGCGGTGAGGGAAAAGAATACAAATCATCTCTCATTTCTGCCAGCGACTGTCATAAAAGTCGACTAAGGAACTTTTTGCGATTTCTGCATCTCAGCCGGTGGTAGGGTTTCTCCGCCTGGCTAGCGACTACGGCAGGTAGATATGCCAGGCAAAACAGCTGTGAAGTGACTCCAGCAGTGTTACAAAATCAGTCTCTGTACAGCCAGAATAAATCCTACTTGAATGGCGGTGGCAACCACGGGTGGTAACTGACAAGGGATTAATTTGGTTAAATTATCTGTAGCTGCAGTGACTTGGGCTGCCCTTCGCTTTCCGTCATGTGATGGGAGGCCATTACGCTGTGCTACTATAAAAGTGTAGATGATTATGTGGTTAGGTAGAGGCACACCGTCGAATCTCTCAAATTGACTCAGCAAGATAAGCGGTCCCTTTTAGTACATCGGGGCCAAGCAAACTGTTTTTGTAAGGGCGACGAGGACGAAACTCTCGCAATATTTATTATATTTTGTAATTGGCCCATTTCGTTTATCTCGAGGTGTCATAGATTAAATAATAAACGAAGTAGGTGTCGACACAGAGATAGGAATCTCGCGTTAGCGTAGTCAAATTGGCGTGACTGTTTTTGCGTCTAATTATAAACGGGATGTTAAGAGCGCGCATACAATTTTAAGCAACTCGAAACGCACGCGGGAGCCGATTCCGAAACACACATAGACATCATTTGTGTCTGTGTGGGTGAGCGGCGTGTCGGACGCTAACTCCGGCGGACGAACATATTTTGATACTTAACAATTTATTATTCATCTAAATTATTTGAACATTCTATTATTGCTAAATATTTTATTAGTGTAGTATAGGTGCGTACTTATTAAATATATTTAAACACTTTAGAGTACATTATTCTTAACTGTTTATTAATTAAGGCTTAAGAAAAATATAACAATATTTTTGTCTTTCTATCTTTATATGTACCAGGTACTTACCTATCCAAATTATATTTTGAAAGGTATTGTGTGTGTGATTGACGTTATTAATGTTGCTTTATAAAAATCAATAAACCCTACTGTTTTTTCCTTGCATTCTGATCATGAGTCAAAGGTCGTGAGTTTGATTCCCATCCAGGACAAACATTCGTGTGCTGAACATTTGTGGTTGTTCTGTGTTTAGGTGTTTGTATTATTATTTAAGGAAAGAGCAGTCCCCATGGTTGCCACGATATAACTCTAACCCGTTTTATATTTTAACTTGTCAAAATTACTTTGTTCATTTTCACTCGGCAGAAATGCATCTCACAAAGAAGCTGGTTGCCATCATTAAAAAAAGATCAGTTTGAAAATTTCAATTTGTCAATTTGAATTAAGATCCTAAGTCTCCTATGCATTGATCACAGAGATCTTGTATACCTACTGAAGCTTGTGCTGAAAGTTGTGCTTGTGTTTCGTAGCAGAAACCCCAGATGGCCTACAACAACTTAAATCTGGTTCCTATCCAGCTTGACCAAACCATCACTTATTCTCGGGATGAATGAATATTCGTCGTAACCCGAATCCTAAGGAAGAATTGAAGGAGTCATTGACTACTGCGGCATTCTCTAAAATAGGTGTCCTGAACCTGATTCTGAAGGAATATATCACGACTGTATAAGACACAAATCTTGCGTAGAATACTGCTTTTACGCACTTTTATAAATGATGCGATGGTCAGGCGAGCTATCTGAATAGGTAGGTATGGTGAGTCCTCTTGTGTATATTCAAAAATTGTTTTTTTATTTCTTTCCAATCATCATCATCATCAGCCCACTGCAGGACATAGGCCTCTCCTAAAGTTCACCAGTTCTTTCCAATAATAAACGGACGGTTTTTGTTGAATAATTCGCCCCTTTTCTGATTTTGCAGTAAAACCGTGAGAACAAAAATTGTAGGAAATTTGATTTTCTACAAGTTTGATTCCAACTATTTTTCTTCTAGGATCGGTATTTTGGAAATTAAAATTGAAAACAACAGCAAGTAAAAAATGTTGTCATTATCTCGTTTATTTTCTACTTTACGGTCTAAATTAAGAAGACTACTTTTTACGGCATGAATGAAAATAAAGAAAGTTCTAGAGAGTCAAATTCCGAACAATTTTGGTTCCTACCTTTTCCCCCAAAATCGACATTTTGGAAATTAAACTGAATTAATTAATTACCTATTAATATTTCGAATTTAACATAATTCCAATGACGGCGACGAAGCAAATAAAAGAAATAACAATACCTATTATGGCAAACTGCTGCACTAATGAGGGCGCCCATATCGTGTGTGAATTTGCCACCAGAGGTGCCAGTGTAGTGTGAGGTATCCGAAATGTCAAATTACATAGGTTCTGTGGGTTAAACGAGTTTATTTCGGAAAATTAAATAATTTTGTGCAATTTTGGCATAGCTAGCATTAATTTTGGAAAATATGAGACACGACTCAGTGATTGTCTGCGCTTTAAAAGCGGAGCCGAGAAGATGAGGTGTAAAAATTAGCAGTCTGAAAGAAAAGCTAGTTCACTGGTTTGTTTATTAACCGTTAACAAACAGTTTTGCCTTTTGGAAACTTATGTCCTCCTTCTTAAAAAGAACAAACAGTCATCACATGCATAAAACAAACCTTAACAGCTATGCAACAGATTGGAACAAGGTGTATCGGTCGGGGGTAGGATGGTGTCGAACTTGAGGTACGCTGATGACACGACTCTCCTAGCATCAACTAGGGAAGATATCGGCGATTTGCTGAGAAAGCTTGAAGGCACTAGCTTGGAGTTTGGTCTCGCTCTGAATCGCGAAAAAACGAAAATGATGATAGTTGATAGAGCAAATGAAAGCAATCCAGACAACTCACCAATAGCAAATTGTGAGATTGTCAATAGCTACATATATCTGGGCTCCACGATCACCAATAACGGAGGATGCGACATCGAGATCAGGCGACGCTGTGCCATCGCTCGTTCGGCTGCGCAACGGTTGGACAAGATATGGAGGGACCGGCGAATCACGAAAACTACCAAAAAGCGCCTCATGAACTGCCTGGTTTTCCCGATATTCCTATACGGTGCGGAGACTTGGACGAATGCAGGATCGACGTAAGATTGACGCCCTGGAAATGTGGTGTTGGAGACGTATGCTCGGAATCAACTGGACAGCTCACAGAACTAACGTGTCCATACTGAAAGAAATATATATATATATATATATATATATATATATAAGTTCCAAGCCGGTTTCGGCTACAGTGACCGTTTCATGGACTGCTATGCCTATGACTGATGTATTGCCCTCCCATGCGCCCGCCAGTGACTAGCGTAACCAACCTTGGTTTTGAAGATGCGGTCACACTGCGGGCAGGTCAGGATGCCGTGGCGGTAATGGTAAGGGACTGCAGCAGGTTGTCTTGCCTTAAGTGCGTCACGCTTGGCGTCCAAATCTTCCCTCCTTTTGCTTTCAAAAGAGTCCACGCTTTGCATAACGAGGCGTCTCCACTCTGGTCTATTTTGGGCCATCTCCTCCCATGTCCCAGGGTCTACGCCACAGTTCCTCATATGCCGTTTTTGTACATCCTTATACCGCAAAAGTTGCCCGCCCTGTGTCCGCTTCCCCTCCTTGAGCTCAGAATACAAGATTCGCTTCGCAATCCTTTCGTCGGGCATTCGAGACACATGGCCACACCAGCGAAGTTGACGACGTATTAGGTAGGCCTCTAGTCCACAGATACCAGCACGACGCAAAACATCGGTATTCCTAACACGGTCAGACCACCGTATGCCCATGATGTCCCTTAGACAACGCATATGAAAACGATCCAGAATGCGTATCTGCTTCCGATAAAGGCACCAAGTCTCCGACGAATACAGCAAATTCGGCAGTACTATGGCCATATAAACCGCCACCTTCGTCGTTAACTTGATGTCGTGAGAGCGGAATACTTTGGACCTTAGCCTGCCGAAAGCAGCCGAAGCAGCACAAACCCTGCCATTAATTTCAGCATCAAGGTCGCACTTTTGTGATACTATGCTTTCCAAGTATTTAAATCTCTCAACCGACTTCAAAAGACTCTGACCGACGTAAATTCCAAGTGGTTCATCGCTCTCACCGATGGCCATAACTTCGGTCTTGCTTATACTAATCTTAAGACCAAATCTATCACAAGATTCGTTAAGACCAGTCATCAGTCTTTGCAAAGCATCCGCAGAGTCCGCTAGAAAGCATAGATCGTCAGCGTACATTATCTCCGTAATCACATCGCAAGACGTTTTTGAGCGCGCTCTTAATCTACGCAAATTAAAAAGACTTCCATCCGTTCGGAAACGTATACGTATGCCCTCCCGAATAGTCTGCAGTGCTTCCCTGACGACCACAGCAAAATAAAGTGCAAACAGAGTCGGCGCAAGGACACATCCCTGCTTCACACCACACGTCACAGGGAAACAACCGGTTTCCTCGCCATCCACCACAACACAGCACTGCATGCCATCATGCAGCAGCCGTACCAAGCGCACAAACTTCTCAGGACAACCTAATTTATCCAATATTAACCACAGTGCTTCACGGGGAACACTGTCAAACGCCTTCTCGAGGTCAATAAATGACAGAAACAGAGGTTGACCCTGCTCACGACTCTTTTCTTGAAGCTGACGAACGGAGAAGATTGCCTCGCCCGTTCCCCTCCCCGGACGGAAACCAAATTGAGACTCAGGTAAAAGCTGTTCAGATAACGGCATCAACCGGTTGAGGATCACTCGAGCAAATATTTTTCCAGGCACAGAAAGAAGCGACACCCCTCGGTAGGAATTACAATCGGCCCTGTCGCCTTTGTTTTTATAGATGGAGCAGATACGTGAACTGAAAGAAATAAACATAAAGCAAAGACTTTCGTCGCTTGTGCAATTACGAATACTCAGATTCTTTGGACACGTTACCCGTAATAACAATTCCATGGAGCGGTTAGTGATTCAGGGCAGAGTCGAAGGTAACAGACCACGGGGTCGATCGCCTACCCGCTGGACAGACACCATCAAGTCCGTCACCGGGACGCCTGTGGTGGAATGTTCTCGCCATGCCACCTGCAGAGACCGGTGGAGACGGATCGCGAAAGCGGCAACCACAGCAGCAGACGACTCCCCATGACCACGACCACTCTGTCAAGAGCGAACGACTGAGAAGAAGAACAGCTATGCCCGAAGACCTCACTATACAGTGGCGCCCTCTGTTGATTACAAAAACGGTAGCCCTCATTGGCAACGTTGCACCTAGCGACTTGCCATACCACCATTCAGCATACGTAGCCGGTAATTTTAACGTAATGTATGTAAATAAGTTACCGTAAAATATCTGTATCTTACCAGCCTTTTCGCTAAAATCAGCCCTAGTAATCGTAATGGCCATACATTTCACAACTATCATATTATTATTGCATTTTGGTTTTACATTTTGAAACTATAAAATATAATTTTTACTTATTTCTAATACTATCTAAATGAAAGTAGTAATCTCATATCGTTATCAGCCTCTCACAGGCCACTCCAGCAGTGGCCTCTCCCATTGTTGACCACTTTGATCGATTTAATTTTAATCTCTTATACTTGTTATTTATGTGACACAAAGATTCACTTATTCCACACTAAATAATTAAGCGACAATTCAACAGTTGGATTTTTAATATTTTCTAAATTTAAATAAATCGATTATCTAAATCTAAATAGATCAATTTAATCATACTATCAAACATTTTATCATCCATCTTTACACTTATAATTTTACTAATAATAACTCGACTATGGGATTTCTAGGACTTTCAGCTTCATTGTATGCCTTTATTTATAATCGTGAACATGTGACGTAGATTTCTAAATGCTCCCAACTCAAATGAATCTCCTTATCAGTTTCTTCATGGAAGTTGTTTCTGACCATTGAAGCATTAACGAGCATAATAATTATCATTGGAATAGCCTTACTTTGAACTTGTAACTTCATTAGTGAACTAATAAACAAATTTCATATTAAATTTTTGAAATATTTAGCAAATGTGGTTGTAGTTAATAATAAGTATAATAACCCTGATGTTTGTATTTGATACTCATGACTAAACATTAAATCATTTCATTAATTTAGTACATTATTTTAACTTAATAAATTTTCCATACAAAAACAATATTACAAAGTATCAAACTCGTGGAGTTGCACTCGCGCAGAACGGTATACGCTCATAAAAGTGGTTGTGCGTATGTGTGCGTGAGCGGAGCAGTTAGCGGCACGTCCTCCCTCTGGGATGACCCGATTTGGACTGAATCGGCAAACGTCGCGCGCGTGGCTTTATAGTCACTTTTAAAAAAATCGTATAAAATAACAGGCATAGAATATTAATAAAATAATAATTTAGTGCACTTAAGAAACACTTCTTTTACATTTACACAAAATTTAAACTTAAAGAAACAGTGTTTTCTACTAGAAAAATACTGTTGAAAAGTGTGAATTGAGCTTATTTTGAAAAATTATTTTGGACAATTTAATAACACATTTTTGGAAGTTTTTTTATCTAGTGCACTAATATACCATATAAGCTATTGTATAAACATATATTTAAAACATATGTATGTAATGCAATTGATATTAAGACTTTCGAAAATGACTCTGACTCGCATTTTTGCGAATCGGCTTACGGGAGATCTTTGATAAACAAAAATATACTAGTAAATGTTGCATTTTATCTAGCCTACGCACTAATTAAAGAGTTTGTCTATATAGAAAACTATGTTTCTTATTTAAAAAAAATCGTTTTATATGATAATAGCTCGCCCGAAAATACCAGTTTCGCCGCAAATACGTCGAATTCTGTATGCGCGCTCTTAACGCTTTTCGTGTTTGCGGTGAGACGAAATTAAAAATTAAGATGATGTTAATAGTTTTTGAAATGGTATCTCCTGGTATACTTTCGCTTTAAACAGGTAAAGAGTAGGTAAGGTGTGCTTTTGCGGACAGACTGAAATATTTGTATATTATTGAGTTCATTTTTATTTTTCTAGTCAGCTATTTAGATTTTCAAAGAGATGATACGTGAAAAAAATATAAAAATGTTATCGTATTTTTTTTTCTTTTGACACGTAGGTGTAAATTACATGGTGGTTCTATTGATTGAATGGGCTGTATCTTATGATTGTGTAGGCTTAGAAGTTTAATTTTTTACAGCTCTAAGAGTTAAATACCTGAGAATTTGATATGAATTTTAGCTTGACAGAGAGAGAGAGTGACGACAGAGTTGCGACAAACAGACGGACGGACTGATGGACAACAATGCGATACATCGGCACCTTAAAATAACAATATTTTCATTGCATTCATAAAGAAAATATATATCTATTAATGGTAGATACAATCTAGTATACACATTTCAAAGTCCGATTGTGTTAAAAAAATAATTCCCAAGGTTATAGTACCCAATGTCATCGTAGGTAAGGTTGTTATCTTTTTATCTTCCTAATTTCTTATCAGCATAGGTACAGTAACTGGGTCACGCAGCTAGACGAACAAACGTATTTTAAAAGGGGTTTAGTACTAAAGGTTCTGTGAATTGTTTCCAATTCTTGCTACGCACTTTAAATGAGTTCTTACGCGCTTTTTAACGACTGAACCTAAATATGAAAACACAGAAGTAATCTTAACTCTACACTCAATTTAAAAGGATCATACAGTATTTTATCATACTATACTACCTACCTTTTCATAGCAATTAAATTGTAAATTAACAATAAAGGCCATGCTAATTGCGACTTTATTCCTATGAATATGACTCCTGTTGTGCCCTCATTTTTAATATCCTACTAGGTACCATACCAATAGCCTGATAAAAACCGAAAGAGAAGGCCCAATTTTTCTATTTCAATTTCTACAATTTCTTGACAGAAAATTAAAATAGCAGCATAAATTTTTAGGACAGCCAGCTCAGGATTCGGGCCCGGGGTTTCTAGGACCTTAGGTCTTACATAGATCTTACACTATATACCCTTAGGTCTCGTCTCGGACGCCAGCAGGCGGAGCGTGAGATGCGGGCGGTACGCGCAATTTACGTAGCTGCATCGTTCACACCGCTGTCGTAGAGAACAAACAGCTTCATACAAATCTATGAACTTGATCAAGACGTGCGTACGTACCGTCGCCCGCGCCGCCCGCTCCAGCTCGGTAGCTGGTATGTACGGTTACAAGACGGGCCTAAAAAGCAGCGCTCTCTCTAAAAGGACGGGACGGAACCTCCCAAAAAGAGGACTCTACAACTGTCTCATTAATTGTTAATGAGATCCATTAATTGCACATCAGCGAGTCCTTGATTGTTAAAGTTAGTATTTGCATTTCCCGTTCCCAATTCTTAGTATCGTTATATTTCATCTGATTAAGATACAAGCATCCGAACTTAGTATTAATTAGTAGATTTTTAAGATTCACTTTTGCTTGAGGTAGTTGCAGTAAAATATTTGTTTTGAATGATTGCGAGTGTATGTTTACATGTTTTATCGTATTAAGATTCTCTTCGGTCTATTCGAAGCATACTTTGTTTTACGCAGTGTTTTTAATCTACTCAGAAGTTATTTAATGTAAGATGTATGTATGGTATCATGATAATGAATAGTGGCAGAATCGCTCGACATAATAAGAATTTCCGTGTCTCGTGACTTGACTTAACTTAGTCGATAGGATGCACCTCCACCCGCCTTGCACGGGTCCTCGTCTCTGTCTGATGGGAGTGGGCCCACCCTTCGGGCCACTCCCGTCGCTGCCCCTAGGGGGAGGCCTGTTGGGCCTGCGTAAGCGGGCAGCGTTGGTGGTGTCGCGGAAGTTCTAGTTTCTGGGTCCCGTGACACCATCGCATAGACGCTCGACGAATTGACCGGGATATTTAGTGGGTATTCCCTGCCTCCTCTCCATCCTGAGGCAGGGTGCCAACCTCCCGTTCCTGAGGGCGGCGTGAGTCCCACATACCCCGCTACTTCCCCCTTCCATCGCTCCCTTACATAGGATCCTCGACACTATCTTTAAGGCGCATGACGAAGGGGCCGGCGGTTTTAGGGGATATTTCCTACCTCACTTTTATCTTCGAGGCGGGGTAAGTGAGTCTGACATACCTAAATGCCTATATGCATTTTCCCACGTAACAAAAAAAAAAACTTGCGGTCGATGACTCATCAGATAGCTAAGACTAAGCTAGATAAAAAATAGTACAAAATATGAAGAAGAAAGGAGAAAATTTCTTATATTCTTAATGTATTGGTGCCCTATCTAAATGTATCTATTGGTTGCATAACATCTAAGATTTCTCTAGCATAACTAATATGCGTAAACTCAGCTGCATATATCTCACTGCATCTTATAAGAGTGTTTCTTTGTAATATCTCAATAAAGTGCTCGTTAGGCGCGTGCGTGCATCCTGTTCCCTAACATACTAGTATTTATAATATCCATCGATTAGGTACCGTTTCATAGCGTATCATAATATAGAAAAACTTGGAACGGGTTTTCTTGCTACCTATATTTTAACCACTTCATAACTTCGATGAAAGGCTTTCAATAGGAACGTCGCCATGTTTGTTTTTTGACAGTTATTATTCTTTTGTTTTATAGCTTTGAATCAAAATTCTTATCAGCTTGTTCTTTGCTTTTTCGTTTCTTCAATTCGAAAATAGTATTGTTATGGAATTGACAATTGGTTTGAAATTCTTGAAGATTTTTTTCTTTTTTTATAAAGAAATGATTTATAGAAGTGACGAGTGTTTCAGTATTTCTATATTATGTGCCTATATTTTAGACGAATATAAAGAATGGCGGTGCTCGTATTTTAATGGGAGCAATTAAAGTGTTAAATTCTGATTTGATTAAAGAGATTTAGACATCAAATAATAAAATTAAAATAAATCATACAAATCACAATTTTATTAGCGATTTGTCAAACAGATTGAGCAGCTCAAAGTATGAATAATAGTTGATTTGTTTCTGGCGATGATTTCGTATGGCTTGGCACGTTGGACAGACAACAAAACAGATCAGGTTCCTAACTGCCCGTAACGGCCAAGCAATTGAAATTGGCAACTATTTTGTATGTCTAAATAGTGATTACGCACGGTTTAGTCAAACGTAGATATAAATTAAAGACAAACTGATTTTTAGGGTTCCAACGACAAGTAACTAGTCAGTTGACAAAGAACCCTAAAAATTAGTTTGTCTTTTATTTCTAAATAATTTATATATCTACGTATGACTATACCTGTCAGTTGTCACTGCCATGCCGGCAGAACCCATACCCCCCACGAGCTCCGGAAACCCTGGTCACCGCCAGAAACATGACCCAGAGGTCATTTGGCTGGGGTATTCTATAGGGTGTAGGTCCTTCCCCGGACGGATCGGGCTAAAATGTGGCATGCAGGTAGATTTTATGGCATCCGCCAAGAAAGGATTTTGATCAATTCTACCCCCAAGGGTATAAAATAGGGGATGAAACACTATTCGAAGCGGACGAAGTCGCGGGTACAGCTAGTTTAACGTATAAAAATATAATAAACGTATAATAACTCAATCGCTCTATCCTTAAATCAAGGTAATAATTTACAAATAACATTATCTTACGAGTATTTTATTGGCCGGCCTAAAGAATTCGCACTCAAACATAGCCAAGTTTGTCAAGAATGGGACAAGTCTTGTCTAATTAGTGTGGGCGTGACAAGTTTTCTTGTGTAAAATAAGGGTCTTTTTATATTTATTGTATTATGAAACACGTTAAAACAAATTATATTCCTTTTGTGTTCAAAGAATGACAGTTATGTATAGTTAAGATAGTTATCATATTTATTTAATACCATTTCAGAATCAGTTGATATTGATGATAACTCGCACGACGTTTTTTAACTATCACCTACCAAAAAGTTGTCTAGAAGAAATCGTTCAGATAAGTAGAAAAGGTGGGGTAGAGACCGCTAAAAATTATTCAACAAATTATGTCGGTTATACTTTTTTTTAAGTCAACTGTATGGTGTGCAATAAATGATATCTAATTATCTATACGTTAGAAGAATTCGAATTCAAAATTTACCCGATCGGTAACCAAACCCGGAAACTCGAATCGTCAGCGCTTTAAGTAAAAGCAGACTTATCAATGTAGCACTGAGGACTGTTCGGACAAGGCCGGCTTTGCCATCATCGTATTTTATACATTATGCATGCAAATAAAGAATTTATTATTATTATTAGAAAAAAAAATCACTGTTAAGAAAAGCCAAAAAACTTATCATTTATATATTTTTTTGTTAATCTTAACAAATGTACAGACACGTGGTTCTTACTGTTATATTATATGTAATAAATGTATAGATATAAACTAATTTAAAAAATTTGGGCAAAAATATCTACTATCAACCTAAAACTAATTACAATCCGCATCTTAAAAGCTCTCCTAACAACAATTATAATTCATTGTTACCTTATTAGAACATATACATTTATATACTCGTACTTACCTGTTTACCTACTTGCTATGTTAAAACACCTATGAAATATCTACACCATCTATAAACTGTAATATAAAATTAATTACTTTCGATAAACGAAGTGTTTACTTTACTGCGTAAAATTAATTGGTATACTGACATATTTCACGTACAAATACATCTAATTACCACCACACGATGTAACAAATCGGTTTTCCTTCGTTCACTAGCTATTTGTTTGACTTCAAATAACAAAACTTCCTAGCACTCTTGCGTTAAACGATTTTAAACTTTATCTGTTTGTGGAAAAAGACTTTTATCCTCTAAAAAACGAATGGCTATTACTCACGTGCTAGAGATGCCGGGATCTATCACAACAGTTGACAGAACAGTATTATAAAGAACATAGTGTGATGAAATCGTTAAACTAATCTAAACAAGAAAATAAATTAGGCGGGAAAATGGATGACAACTAATATTTTCATTGAAATTTATTTTGACATTTCATATTAAATTTGTTTTATTATTTTTTTATTAACGGCCAGTATTCACAGTAATTTAAATGATTTATGGGGATGGTTTTTATAAAAAGTTTATAAACACTACATTGTAAATCTTTCGTAACGTTTAATGTTATCGTTTTATAATAAGTGCCTATCAAAATTGTTTTACCGTGGATAGGAAACTTAACATTTTTATTTTAAGGTATAGTCATATTATTATGTTGTAGATTACGTTTACTACGGTTTCATGAAAGTAGCAGCTTATTTTATTTATTTTTCATACACACACTAAGTTTCCATTAATTAGGACAAACACTTTTTCTTTTGCCGAAAACAAGCTTAAATTAAAAAAAAACAGAGATGTAATCATTCTCTATTCCACATACAAATATTCAAAAATCGAACATCCTCGCAACACTGCACTTCAAATCCGTTCAGAACGGACGCGTCCGAAAAAAAGAAAAAACATTGTAAAGTTCAGTCTCATTGGTACCGCATTTTCGTAGCACTTTTCCGAGGCGCGCGGTTATCTGTGGATCGCGGTCGCGGTCTGTGTGTAGACTGTGCGGCAAACGTTGCTCTCCATCAGGGCTCCATAAATCCGTACTCTATGGGACTGATACGCGAAACGGAGGGGGTAATCAAATGTGACGTCAATGTGACGATGCTCACTAAAATATTTAAAAAGAGAACGAAATTTTATTAGGCCTACACGTTTATCTGTGTAGCATTCATTCATATTTGCTTAACTATGAATAGCAAGTGTCTCAATAAGAAGCTTGGATTAGGTTTTGTGGCTCTATGGCGTTTATTTTTCAGTGGCTAGGAATACTAATAATTATTACTAAATGTATTGTAGCACTTAAATAAACATAACTTTATGATCTCTATGCTGTGCCAATATAAAAAATACATGTTCTAAATTTGAAAATTAAAGCGGATGAAAAGTGATTCACTGTGATTCTTTGTAAAAAAGCCGTGATCGCTGTATCTATAATGGACAAAATATTACTTTAATTGCATGGTATGGTAGACATAATATTTCTATAGTTTAATGCTTGACAAAATACTCATGCGCTTTACTTCCGACAGATGAGAAAAGCCCGCTCGTTGCATTTACGCAGCTGTGGCATTTAAGGCGATCTGTTAACTAATTTAATTGTTAATCTTATGGCACGTGCAGTGATTTTTGCCTAAATGGTGGCGAAAATTAAGCACAGAGGTTCTAGGAATCAGCTGATTCTAGAACCCTGACCTAATTTTGACCTAACCCGTTTTAAAAAATCAGAGTTTGTAAAAGAGAGATGAAAAAGGTTTAACCTAGCGTTAAAAGCGCTAGGTAAAAATTCTTTTTAACAAGTCAATACCTATTCAACATTTTGAAGAGTTCTGCCTATTATGTGGTGCCATCTGGTGGATTTTTTTAGAAAACTCTCATTTGCGCCACTGTTTTCAACAATCCAGCGGCACTTAAACCTTATAATTATAAATAACTGTATTTACTCAAAAGAAGATTGCTACAATTTGTACTTACGATACGAAATAGTCATTAACGGTTCCAGTCGTGCCCCTACATCCCCCGTATCATAATGAGTGGTGCCCCACTCCATCCATTCGGCTAATGCATTTTCAGATGCTGACGGACGCATCTAGACAACCGTTACAGCTATTCTTACTAATCTCTTGTACTAACTAGGCTATCTGGTATCGGTTGCATTAATTCGGTCTGGGGCAGCGGTACCTAACCTTTAATATTGTTACCCCCTTTATTTCTTGAATGCCTTGACGGGATACCCTGGGTACATGGGTTATGTGGGGCTCAGTCCCATCTGGCGGAGAATATCCGTAACTAAACTAAACCGTATGTTGTACATCTTGTACCAATTAAAAATTTCATCCTTATCATCTTGATAGTTAGAAGCCTTCCACCTTCAGCCTCGTGTAACGGTTCTTTGGAATCAGCTTTCAGCTACGACGTTTTCGATTGGAGACCTTAAAAAATCGAGGGCCTCAAGGGCCGGTATCGTATTTGTGACTCCCCTGCTGTTGCAGTGTCTATAGACTGAAGTGATCACTTACCACCGGGTGACCTTCAAGCGCATTAGCCCACTCTGCCATAAAAAAATCCCGCCCATGGTCTGCTACAAGCACTTTGTCTGAGGAGCGTCGAGAATCGAAATGCCCGGCGGGGCTCGAGAACCGCTCTTCACTTTAAACAAGAGATACTATAAGGAAACAGTATCTTTCGCTAATGGTCATGTCCGGTTTGACTACGTATGATCAACGAAATTCGGTGAGATACTCTTCTAGCAATGGGATAAGCAATTGAAATTAATTTGATTGAAAGTATCTTAGTATAAGTCGCAGGACAACCAGACTTGAGATTACCACGCTATTTTGTCGTAGAACTCTTTGATCCTACTATGAGTTGCAAGGAAAAAGTAATAGTGTTATTTACCCCCTCTGGGTTAATTACCCCCAGGTTTAGAACCACAAGACTAGAGGTCTCAGTAGAACGCATCAGTATGCGGCGTGGTACCGCTCGGCGCCCGCGAAATTTGCGCGAGAGTGAACAAATCGGATGCCTGAATGCAAATAACGTGAGATGGAATTTACACGATAGAATAGCATAGCTGTGTTAGCCCATTTTCTAAGGAAGTCTGCAAATGCTTCAACGTTGTTGACATAAGAAAAAGCTAGGTGAATATGGAAATCATTATTATTGTACCATAGTCTACCATCACATCCCCTGGTAGAAGAAGACCAAGGGAATATCAGGAAACGGTTAGCTGCGTTTACCTGGGTACAAATAAAACCTACTGCGGTCACCAATCCGCCTGCCAAGCGTGGTTACAAGTGCAAACCCCCAAAATGACGATTATCAGGCCTAGTCCATCAGTGGACGCAGGACGGCTAGTTGGTTTGGTGAGTAAGTAGGTTTTATTTATACCCAGGTAAATACTGCTAACCATTTCTTCATACTCCTTTAGTCGTATTCTACGACGAAAACCACGGGGTGAGGTGGGGCCACCACACTGTTAGTTGATGTGTAGCTGAATATATCCAGATGCCAACATGGCGGAAAGGAACTACTTACAAAAAAATGTGATCAATGTAGAAATGGGGTTTCATTAATTTAAAGAGATTGAGAGTATACAAATGGCATGTCTGGTTATGTAACTACACTATTTCCAACACATAATAACTATATTATTTAGGTACATGTATTCTTTTATTTACAAAGCACAAACTCGAATTATGTCAAGGCTTAATTTGTAGGTGGTGAATAAAAATGCGTTTTTATGAAGTAGTTACGATGTTGCATACAAATATTTCAAAGATATCGCAAATAAAAGATGAAAGTGCAAATGCTATAGTTTGACCGAATTTTTTTTTTATTTTTGCTGGCAGTGCAACGGAATATTGTTCGCGTAAATATTTGCTTTTCATGAACGTAAAATTTATTTAATATTCAATGATTATGTTTGTTTTCTTTTTAGTTTCAAGAAAATCTGGATTAACTTTAATATCGCGAATTTAAAAAAAAAATGCACTATGGTATTGCAGTATAGTATGGTCTAAGACCAAGTGGTCCAGGGTTCCGGTAACCCCGGCACTTATAGAGGTCTAGAGACGCTCCTTGTTGTTCGAGGGCAACTTCAACTTTTAGCTTAGGTTCTACTGAGTCGGAGCGGAGCTGAGCGGAAACGTCACAGCACGTTTTGCCAATTGGGATGATGACTAAAAAATAATTTAATGTCCATCAGATAGATTAATGAAAAATATTGGATACGTATTTTTTATTTTGCCTCTTGTTCAAAAACTTACGAAGATACATTGATTTTAAATGTCACATGACGTCACGTTAGAGTACAAAATATACTCTAACGTGACGTAGTTAGCCCCCACTCCGTAACTTTAATGCGCTATATCTAAGTATTTTCTTGTTATTTCGACAAAACAAAAAATACGGGTCTTATATTTTTTTATTATCTAAGAGACGGACTAATTATTTTCTTCATTTTCATACCTTGTCATCATCCGTATTGCCACCGCGATACCAATCACATGACTTATACGATCACTTCGTCGTAACTTTAGAACTTACAATTATATAGATTTTTTTAAGTACTTAATATAATTTTATATAATAAAAAAGTATTATTTTCACAACTTGAACCTCGTCTCCACTCTGCGCAGCTTCGACTTAATGAAACCGCAGCCTTATACCATGACAAAAATAATTATCAAAAATCATTACTAAGCAAATCCAACAATCAATTCCCCTTAACCGCCCATCGGGCAAATGCTCGATAAACCGCCAGATATCCATTTGACGGACAGGTATAATTAGTACCGGCTACCGGCAAATGGAGCCGTGATGATAACACGCCAACTGGGTAAACAACGGTGCCCTTCGAGATACCCGGCGATCCCTAAGTGGGTAAGGGCTGGTGCATACTCTCATAATAACGAGATTGGCGTATTGAGGTCGTAAAAACTCGGGCTCGGAATAGGGAATATGCATGACTTTTTTTTATGGATTTATTGAGATCTTTTGTCTTCCAGATACATAAATATCGAAGAATTTTTAAACTATCTTTTCTATTAAGCGAGTTTTTATAACTAAAGCGTTAAAGTTATTGATTAAACAGAGAGATCCGATGCGGTAGTTGACGTCACGTACCGTAAGCGCCGTACTAACTCCATAGAAAAATCTGTTTCGCGAGAGAGAGACGGATATATTCACTTTCAATGACTGTATCTCGCCCATTTTTCAACCAATTTTGATTTTGTTTTCACTGTTCGTAGTAGATTTTGATCTATTTTACGATAAATTAGTAAATACCTGAAACTATTTTTCATGCATATTCCCTATTGGTAGTGACCCCTGCCTTCTGATCCGAGAGTCGTGGGTTCGATTCCCACCCGGGACAAACATTCGTGTGATGAACACTTGTGTTTGTTCCGTGTCTGGGTGTTAATATTTGTATTTAAGTATTTATTTGTGGTACCTTCATTGTTCTGATACCCATAACACAAGTGCTTAAGCTACTTACTTTGGGATCGGAGCAATGTATGTGATGTTGTCTAAAAAAAAAAATTCAGCGTATTCGAGTATAAATCATATCACTACCTTAAAGGAGACGAATAAATTGAATGACTGCCTCGATGGCTCCTTTGGTAGTGACCTCTGCTTTTTGAGTCAAGAGTCGTGGGTTCGATTCCCGTACAGTACAAACATTTGTGTTTATCAAGATGTCTGTTTGTATTGGTCTGGGTGTTTTCTATGTATAATATGTATTTATTTACAAAAAAAAGTATCTAAGTAAGTTTATCAGTTGTCTAGTACCCATAGTACGAGCTTCGGCTTAGTTTGGGGCTAGATGGCGATAAGTGGCCCAGCGTGACATGTCTTGGGTTATTTATTATTATTAATTCAGTATATTAAAAACAGGGTGTTTCTTCTAAGGTGTCGAGCTGGCGCGAGCTGGTAGGATGGTGCTATACCTATCGATTAAACCTCTACGTATGTCCATGTTCTACGATGTTTTGTATCTTTCGTGAAAAATTTTGTTTTGTTTTTTTTTTTTTTATTTCATGACCATTGATTCATGGCTTTGACCGTTAACGTTGCCTAGACATAATATATTTGCTTATTTATAAAACAAAAAAAAGTTATATTAAAATTTGTTAAGCAGTTTCGGAGATTAGCGTCTAGGTACAGCCATATACTCGTACATAAAGATACAAATGTACAGATTACTTAATTATTTTTTTTGAATTCTTGCTTGCTCAGTGGCGTGACAGTTGTGCGCCTCGGCTGACCACCGAAATGCACAGAAATTTAAGGTTACAAAGATTTTAAATTACGCATTTGCCGTCTGAGGACCGATGTCGAAAAGTCGTCATGTGTGCCAGCCCTTATTGGAGATAAATGCAAAATGTAGGATCTGATCAGAATACTTTGATGGGCGCTGTTACTGTCAGATAAAACGCGCGTCCTAATCGATGTCATTATTTAAGAGGCGGAACGATTTTAGAATTCCATAGTAAGATGTAAGGAATTCTCATGTAGTTTTGCTTTACGAGAATGTACCTATGTTTGGTGTAAATATCTCCCTGGCTGTCGAAAGCTTTCCAATTCCCTAGGCAAACAACGTTATTATACTTTATTTTTAACAGTAGACGGTGTACTATTTTTTAAAAGTAGCATAGTAAGAGAGATTAGGGCATAGTGAATCTTCGCTCAAATTGAGCCGCCCGTCTGGAGAAGGACCTCCACCCTATAGAATACCGCAGCCAAATGACCTCCGGGTCGTGGTTCTGCCGGTGAATAGGGTTTCCGGAGCTAGTGGGGGTGCTACTATAACAAAATAAGTCTCCTGTCAACTGATGGAAAGCGAAAGAGGGCCTTAGTCGCTGCGGCAACGGACAAGCCCCCGACGAAATACCTGTGAAGTGACTTGGAGGCCAGTATTTGGTGGCAACTGACTGTTGCCACAATGACTTGCTGCTATTTGGCTTTCCGACAGAAAACGGGAGACCATTACAATGTGCTACTATAAAAAATACGATTCTAATAAGCACTTCAACTAAGTAATAGCTATAGCAAAATAGTTATCATTGAAAGATTGATAATAATATGATCCGAACATAAAATAATATTCGTAGGTATTTAGAAAGCTTTTATCGGTAATTGAAACTCGGGTGAAGAATATTTTAATTTTTTTTATTAAAAACAAAGTGTCGGGTTTTGAGTGATCCTTTTGTGTGAGTGATTTGAGTTTTTTGGATGGAATGTTGAGGTATTTGTAGCTTCTGGGCAACCGCAGTGTAGGATGCCCACAAGCCAGATAGAGAGACAATTTGTGCAAAAGCTGCGTGCACTTTAAGGGCGGTTTATCGTGCACTGGAGCAAGAAGCTACGCCCTGCGGTCACCAACCCTTTTTTGTTTCTTTTTTGTAGTAGACTGATGAAAAGCGAAAGAGAAGCCCAAATCGCTGTGACAACGGACACGTAGCAACTGACAAGTAACTGGTCAGTTACCTTTCAGTTGCCATAGCCATGTCAGCCTAACCCTACTCCCCTGCAGAAACACGACCCGAAGGTCATTTGGCTGCGGTATTCTATAGGGTGGAGGTCCTTCCCCGGATGTGGAGCTCAATTCGAGCGAAGATTTGCTATGCCCTACCTCTCTTAAAGCCTCCAGAGGTTTGACCAAAGTAGCAAACCACTGGAGAGGCCCACGTCCAGCAGTGGACAGCGATAGACTGATGATGATGATGATGATAGAAATACGAATCGGAAATTTGCAGTCAAAATTAGTTTCATGGTCGATAACTATTTTTACACTATTCTCATTACAATATTTGCTCACATCGTAACAACATCCGATTTCGAACAATTCTGTAATACTGTGCCACCGTGTTAGTATGCGAAGTATATTTACTTAAACCATTTATTGTTGTTAAACAAACACTACTCAAATTACTTATTCGTTTAAACACTTCGCAGATTACTTACGTTTGAAATTTATGTTGAATTTGTAATTAAGATGATTCACTTTTAGATGCAGTTGCCGTTAATAAGTTTCACTGATATTTTATAGTAGCTCGGCATAATGGCTTCTCTACGTCTATGAAAATGAAGCCCAAGTCGCTGTGAAAACGGGTAACTGATCAGTTACTTGTCAGTTGCGACCGCCATGCCGGCCCAACCCTAAACCCCCACGAGCTCCGGAAACCCTACTCACCGGCGGAAACACGACCTGGAGGTCATTTGGCTGCGGTATTCTATAGGGCGGAGGTCCTTCCCCGGACGGACGGCTCAATTCGAGCGAAGATTCGCTATGCCCAGGGCCGTGGACAATTAAACCCGGTACCTTCGGATATACATTTATTTCTTCTGCCTGTACACGTAAGATAAGGTGACAAATAAAATAATTTCCACACGAACTGTTATATAAATGAAACTGAAAGCATACGTTTAGTATCAGTCGACACAACAGTTAAAAATTGCGTTAAAGCGTTATCAAAACACATTATGCAAGTATTCGGCAAAGCAAACAGATAACTCAGTTTGCGGAGTGCATTCCAACATAGTTTTGACGTCAGCATCATTGGCGATCGGTGAGCGACCTTCGGAGTCAGGATGTTCGTGGCGCCATGTTTGTTTTTTTTTATTTTTCGCATTGTTTTAATAAAATTAATGTAACTTTTTTTAGCAATATCTGCGTAAAGATCGAATGAATAATGTGACAAAGCTATACTCCATCATTATCATCAGTTGATCAAGGTCAACAGTCAATGCATTCAACAAGAAATGTTTATTCAATTTTAAAATATCGCCGCCATATTTATTTCCGTTTGTTAAAAATAAGTGCGTTTGCCGCCATTTTTGTTACAGTTTGTTTAAAATTAAGCGTTTTTAAGAGCAACAGTTGTGTAACGTCAAAATCTCGTAAAGTGGACTTCAAACGAGAGGTGGTGTTTGAGGCAATTTTACGACAATAACAATCGATGAAGTGGTGAAGTTTGACCATGAGAAATAAATGTGTCCTTAATCATTACGTCTGGGTTACCAACGGAATGGAACTTGGAGATTTACAGCACAAAATTTCTTTTTCAGAGGTCTAAGAGAGATCTGAGAAAGAAAATATCTATCATTGAGAGCCAATAAATGCTAGGAGAATTTTTCCTTATATTTGAATGTATCTATTTCTATGGAAAAAATATATTTTCATAATAAATAACAAAAAAGGAGACTAAAAATTCCTTGTCATGGAATAATAAATAAGTATGTGTTCTTTGTTGGTTAATTCACATCATACCAAGATGGTCTCAAACTAAGGTTTACCCTTGTCTTCCCTTCCTTAACGTTTCTTAGAATATCCAGAAATGAGAATGTCTTAAAAACGTTATTTCCTAAATTGATTCGACTAATTGAACGTCTGCTTTTAAGCGAACTATTGCGACATCGTGTCTGTCCAGATTTATATGGAGTATATTGAACTTCAAGTAATGACGTCTAATAATCATACATATTATTCAGTCTACATTGTAATAAATTGCACTGATTCATCTAACATCCATTACACATCCATCCTAATTTTCAACCACGATGTTCACATTAAGGTATGATGTGAGGATATTTATTGCCAATTCAGACAAGGAAAAGGTGCGTAGGCCGGCCGATATGCATCTAAAATCGGGAATGACTTCATGAAGAAAAACAAGGAGCTGTTTGTTTTGAAACGTCTTGATACATTGATCCAAATGGGCTGAAGATTAATATATACATCTATATACTGACAAAACACTATCAAAAGTAATGGTTTTGCATAATTATTGTTTGTTATCTTGTAAAACATTTTCTTGCGTCGAAAAACAATTTTGAATCGGGAAGCGGACTCAAATTGTTTTGTCAATGCATCGTCAAACTTGTGTATTTGTGAACTAATGCTGAATTGTAGAGCAGTTTATCAAGGATTTGTGTAGGTAAGCTTTGTTTCTGTTCAAAATAAATAACCCAAGACATGCCACGCTGGGCCACACAGCGCCGTCTAGTCCCAAACTAAGCCGAAGCTTGTACTATGGGTACTAGACAGCTGTTAAACTTACTTATATACTTTTTTTTTGTAAATAAATACATATTATACATAGTAAACACCCAGACTAAATACAAACAGACATGTTCATGAACACAAATGTTTGTACTTTGCAGGAAACGAACCCACGACACGACGAAATGAACAGCCTAGTTTATAGGTCATTTTATTTAAAGGGCAACACTTAACCCTAACTTGCCCGATGTTAAGCGACGTTGGAGCTAACGATGAGCGCCCAACAAAAATCGATTCACTCACGCTTTGTGAATCTGAAAATTGTATCTGTTGGAAACACGGACAATGGCAAAGAGTTCCAAAGTTTAGTTAAAGTTGTAGTAGTAGAGATTAAATGTAAAGTTGTTTATTTCTGCTAATATTTATGCAATTACATTTTTTCAGTGGATGAAGGGATGCAAGGGAGTGACCTATCAGGGATGCAAGGGAGTGACCTATCAGGGATGCAAGGGAGTGACCTATCAGGGATGCAAGGGAGTGACCTATCATCTTTTCGCTCCAAGCCATCCTCACCTGCCCGTGGTGCATCCTGCCGAACAACAAACGAGGCTCTGGCAAACCGACTGGTGGCGGTAAGACCATCACGATAGAAGGCGTAGCTAAATACCACAGGCCGATGACGGGCAGCAGCGTCACCGGAGCAAGAAGCTACGCCCTGCGATCGCCAACCCGCCTGCCCAGCGTGGCGATTATGGGTATATCCTCCAGAAGTTTGACCTAGGTGGCGAACAACTGGAGAGGCCTATGTCCAGCAGTGGACTGCGATAGGCTGATGATGATGATGATTTTTTCAGTGTAAGGCTTGATGAGAACAAAAGCCGCAAGTGATTTAAAAAGCAAGTGTATTTCATTGTGATTTGTAAGCTTCCGATATTGAATAAAAACTACAGGTATAAAAGACATTGAGATAAATTCTAATATTTTATTTAAAACTAGGAGTTCGTTCAATCGTAATTAAAATCTGTGGTCTATATTTCACATCGATCAAATTTTCGCTCAATATGGTTACAGATTAAACATTGGAAAATCTCTCTTCCCCTGGGAGAGGCATATGTCTAGCAGTGGGCTGATATAGGATGATGATGATGATTGGAAAATCTATAAGAACTTGATTTCAAAACAAAATAAATCAAGACTCCACAAAAATCGGAACAGCCAATTCATAACTCAAATCTGACCTACGACCATTGAGTAACAGTTACGAAATATCTACAAAACCGTATACAGTAAGTACATGAAGACCTTAATAAAACACATTGTTATACGCGCCATGTCGTTCACCATAAAGATTCACCGAAAGGTTCAACAAACTGTCACATGGCACCCTATAAATCATTCGGTGTGTACTCTACAACGGCTACGCAATCTAATGTACACTAGGCCTATTTTTAATATCGCGCAAATTTCAACACAATATTTACCGTAATATACTTCGACGGAGTTAATCACGCGTTAATGACGAACGTATTATGACTTAATTAGACACAAATCTTGTTTAATTGGTGGTTAAAGGAAGACATTTGTCAGTGTGCTTCCTTTTGTATTATGAATGAGTTATTGATTTATAAATGTTGCTTTGCTTTTTTTTGCTTTCTTAGTGACAGATGTAGGTTTTTATTACCTACTAGACAACGAATATTCGTTGTGTTTCTTTTTCTTTTAAATAAAGGTAGACGATCAACTAACGAGGCACCTTTCGGCTAATGTCGAGTGAAAATTTACAAAAAAATTCGTTATTATCTACTAGACAACGAATATTCGTTGTATTTCTTTTTCTTTTAAATAAAGGCAGACGATCAACCAACGAGGCCCCTTTCTGCTAATTTCGAGTGAAAATTAACAAAATTTTCTTCGATAAAGAATTAAAGCTCAGGTGTTGAGAAGATTAGTTTTCAAGGGATATAGTTCACTGAATCGCAAAACGAATCTTCCCGTATTTATTTTAGTATAGTTTGTCTCAACTTCTCTAATATTGGATCCATTGAAGTGGAGCGGAGTTGAGATGTGTGATTTGAGCTTCAGAGATATCATTGGTAAATTTTGTCCGCGTCAGCTTAAATATGCACAGCAGAAAATTGATACAATCTAGTACTGATAACAATTTAATATTACGTCTCACTTTACTATGAAGGAAGGTAAAACACACATTAAATAGGTAGTACTAGATCAAATTACACAACATGTTATGTTATCACACCACATTCCATCGCGCACTGTATAATCTGTCGTAAATATTTTCACGTGCTGTGCAAAATATTTCTTCTGACTCATCCTTCAGAATAATTTTACATAAGTCAACTGCGCTGCAATTGTTACAGTAACGACGCAATAAGAACGGTAATTAAATTTTAGGCTTAAAAAAATACAATTTGCGATATCAGAACAAATATACACAAATGTGCAGTTTGTGCAAAAATAGGTAGACTGTATAACGCAAAATGATAAATATAAAAGCACCAAACAATGCACATAAACCACATATCTACTCTCTCCTCTTATTTAAAGCAGTTTGGAAATGAAATTGAGTTCGGTAACATGCTTTGTCTGTTTCAAAACCCAAACAATTTTACAATAACAAGAAAATAAGTTCATTCCAAGCGAATCTACAAATTGGTAGGTAACTTATCTTTAAATACATAAGTCAGCTATGCATCTATCCGTCACTGAGCCTCGACCAGGCTCGCATACACAACGTTGCTGGTTTTCAGTGAAACCGATTAAAAATAATGTTTAAATGAAATAAACCTTTTGCAAGACTTCTGAATATAATGAAGGAGAGTTTTGTTAACCTCAAACTAATATTTTCTGCTATAACTAAGTTAACCTTAAGGTTTTGGTTTTGATTGTACAGGTTGGTACTCACAGTAGGTACAAGGATAAAACTTAGATTGAAAATCGTCTGACGCATTTATAAATCTTCAAGTGAGAATAAACCAGCGAATGTTACTTCATCAAAACAACAACATTTTCACTTTGACAATAAGTAAGTACATACTCCATATTGAATAAGCTTTATTACCATCAAACGCTCTTTCGACATAACCGAGTGTTTCCAGAGCAATGAACATACAAGCACCGTGGGTATTCGTATGTAACAACAAATTGACGCGGGTCCCACAAATTTGTTTAGAGTTTATCTTCATACACGGGTACACATTGTTCACAATGGCACATTCTTTTTAGGATAAAGGTGTCGTTTACCCAATAGAACAAATTGTTGGGTATTTATACTAATTGGATTGCTTGCCGACTAATTTCCGGTCAAGTTAAATTGGAAAAGGTCTGTGCAACTGTTTGTATGTTCTCGAAACTGAATGTAAAGTTAGTAACTGTATAAAACAGTATGCTTGTTAGCTAATCAGATTTTTTAAAAATATCTAGATATAGCCGTTTTGGTTTTATAAGTATTCTATGCGGTTTTATATATCCAACCTCTGTCATTAAGATAAGCTGCTAATCTAAACGGACATGGGGGGCCACGTATGTAGCCTGGATGCAAATGTATGTAGCCTAAATGCAAACAGATGGACCAGAATTATTGTCACACAGTATTGACTTACAGATGGATGCCGTCTAAGGGGCAGGCCGAAGAAGGGATGACCTAGACCATTTTTCTCCGAGGCAAGAATTAAAAAAAAGCACACCAGTTGGGAATTGGTATGAGTAGAGACCCTGGCCTTTGCCTAGCAGTGGAGCAGTAGAGGCTGGTCAAAAAAAACATGTCTAAACTTTTTCCTACCAGGACTTCGACGTAGTTTGCAAGATAGAATATCTATCTAAATACAATATGCAAACGGACTTAATGCCACATAGTCATTCTCTACCAGTCAACCAGTAAACCAGGAATGTCCAACAAAATCCTATCTAGCACACGGTCAGCAGTTAAGTAGTTCCAAGTATAATCTAACCTAGCCCCAGTTCCCTGACCGAGCGTCCTATAATTATAATTGTCTCGTCCAAAAATATCTGACGTAAAGTCGACACTATTTACATTTTCGCTAACGGTGTGTGAAAATCTAATTATTCGCTTATATGCCAGACAAGCTTTTGACAGTAGCCGGCAAGCAAATACACAATGATAACTAAAAATATTCCTTTGCAGTGTCCCACATTGCTCTCCGTAAGATAATGTCTTGATGTAAGGAATGTATCCACCGAAGCTAATTTTTCCTCTTCAGTTTTTATTGGAAGCATATTTTTGGTGGCTTTCCCTCGTCTAATAGAAGGACAAGCCTGTGACATTATGACTGGCTCGATGGCTCATTTGGTAGTGACCTCTGCCTCCTGAGTCAAGGGTCGTGGGTTCGATCCCCGCGAGAGGTTTTTTTTTATAATGGCTCGACATAATGGCTTCCCTACGCCTGATGGAAAGCGAAAGAGAAGCCCAAGTCGCTGTGACAACGGGCAAGTAACTGGTCAGTTACCTGTCAGTTGCCACCGCCATGCCGGCCCAACCCTAACCCCCCACGAGCTCCGGAAACCCTACTCACCGGCAGAAACACGACCCAGAGGTCATTTGACTGCGGTATTCTGTAGGGTGGAGGTCCTTCCCCGGACGGGCGGCTCAATTCGAGTGAAGATTCGCTATGCCCTACCTCTCTAAAGGTTTTAAAGGATCGGCAAAGCGCGCGTAATACCCCTGGTGTCGCAGGTGTCCATGGGCTGCGGTAACCGCTTAACATCAGGCGGGCCGTAAGCTTGTTTGCCGCCCTAGTGGTATAAAAAATACCTTTATCAAAATGTAGTCGCGATTTCAGACTATGCATTTTCGATAATATCTTCTGTTTCCTTGGAATACCGCCCTAAAAGTTACAGATTACAAGCATATTTCATAATCGCGTTTAATCTGTAATAGATGATTTGATATGATTTATTTGAGCAATAATTATGCGAATAACATTCTAAAGGAATGTTAAGTGAGACCGCGTGAGCTTGCGCATGCCGCGGTCGATTATATTCGGTCAATGCGCAGAACTTCCGTCGAATCATAGTACAAATAGATAGGTAAATATCAGACCACGTCACATACATACATTGCTCCGATCCCAAAGAAAGTAGCTTAAGCATTTGTGTCATGGGTATGACAACGAAGGTACCCACAAATGTGTTATGGGTATCAGAACAACGAAGGTACACACAAATATATATACTTAAATACAAATATAAACACCCACACTCGGAACAAACACAAATGTTTACCACACGAATGTTTGTCCCGGGTGGGGATCGAACACACGACCCTTCGTTCAGAAGGCAGGAGTCACTACCAAATGAGCCATAGAGCCAATCAAGTAGGTACCTATTTCAGATAAATACAGAGTTTTTTTTAGATTCAATTTCAAGAAGTTTACCGTCTCTTTAATTGGTCTAGTACTTAGTCGCAAGAGCCAATATCGGGCTTAGCCTAAAATGGCAGTTCCCTAATTTTAAGCTTTTTTTTTATGCGAGGGGCGGCAGACGAGCTCGTGTGATGCCTGAAGGTAAGCAGTCGACACCGCCCATGAACACCCGCAGCTCTAACCGAGTTTAGGGTCGCTGCCGGCCTTTTAAATATGAATACGCTCGTTTCTTTAAGGTTCCCAAGTCGTAGCTGTAAGCTTTGGAACTCTACCAGCGTCTGTGTTCAGCGATGGATTTAAGCTTCAGATTTTCAAGGCGAGAACTAGCTCCATCGTAGTCTTGAACATTTCTTAATATCATTCGTGTGTGATCACTTGGGATGTAGGTAAGGGAGCGACCTATGATCTTTTCGCTACAAGCCAACCTCACCTGCCCGTGGAGCATCCTGCCAAATCATCATCGGATCGAGGACCTACGAGTAAGTCCTGCGATCGCCCACCCTCCTGCCCAGGGTGGCGATTATGGGTAAAGCCTCCAGATGATTTCCCTAAGTGGCGAACAACTGGCCTATGTCCAGCAGTGGGCTGAAATAGGCTGATGATGCGATCACTTACCATCAGGTACCCTAAAGACCCCTTTGCCCCCTATGTCATTGAAAAAAAAAACACCAATTTTACCAAAACAAGAAAAAATTAAGACCATTGTCACGAGACGAAAGATAAACTCAGACACACATACGGACATATTCACATGTGTTGGCGCAGTCTTTCCGTATCTTATCAGATACTATATTTGTTCACGAATGATGTTTGTAACTTGCCTTGTAAAACATGGGTAATAACTAACCCGAAATTGGGACATATACGCGAATTCTCTGTGTTATCAGCGGTTGCAGTTTTGATGTAAACTTAACATAATTTAACATCTGGAAGCTTATCGATGTCTTCTAAAGAATGGCATGTAAAAACCGAATGTGATAATACGTATACATTTTAGCTTAAAAAGGTACTCCAAGGATAGTAGCCAAGTACGCAGGAGATATTTAATAGACACAAGTGTGGGTTCAAACGCCTCCCCGGGACTGTTAGAGACTTTTTTTACGGAAAAGCTCGCGTGAATATCGGTAATAATGTGATAATGAAATAAATAAATAAATAACCCAAGACATGACACAGCGCCATCTAGCCCCAAACTAAGCCGAAGCCTATACTATGGGTACTAGACAACTGATAAACTAAATAAATAACCCAAGACATGCCACGCTGGACCACACAGCGCCATCTAGCCCCAAACTAAACGAAGCTTGTACTATGGGTACTAGATAACTGATAAACTTACTTAGATATATTTTTTTTGTAAATAAATACATATTATACATAGAAAACACCCAGACCAATACAAACAGACATGTTCATGCACACAAATGTTTGTAATGTGTGGGGATCGAACCCACGACCCTTGGCTCAGAAGGCAGAGGTCACTACCAATTGAGCCACCGAGCCAGTCACTTACTTAGATACTTTTTTTTTGTAAATAAATACATATCGTACCTACATAGCAAACATCGAGACCAATACAAACTAACAGACATTTTCATTATCCTTATACTTTGTGTTAACCTGATCTATGAGCTATTTTAACGTCCGAGCTATGTTTTCGCCTGAAAGAGTAACCATAATCCGTTTTTCCATCAAAAAACAAACTTTCACATCATTATTAGTCACTAAAAAGTATAAGACAAAGTCGCTTTTGTCTATTTATCCCTAGTTATGCTTAGATCGGTAAAACTGCGTAGTGGATTTTGGTTTGATAAATAATTGCACCATAATAAAATACAAGAAAAAGGTGTTTTAAATATATTAAAATAGCCTAAATTATATGTAGGCGGTCTTATGGCCGAAAGAGATCTCTTCCCGACAACCTTCAGGTAGAGAAGGTAGAGGATATATTATCTGAAGATAGGTGTAAAATAATAGTGCAGAACTGATTACAATCAAGATAAATAATATTTCAAATAAATAAAAGATACAAATAAGGATGCGAGAGGCCCGGGACCGATCGAAGTTTGTTAAGCATTGGGAGAGGCCTATGTCCAGCAGTGGACTGACGTGGGCTGATGATGACAAATAAGTAGGTATAAAGAGTGACTAAAGAGGAAAGTTTAGATAAATTAAAGTGTTTTGCTTAAATACCTAAAGCGAAGCAAGGACGGGTTACAAGTTTATAAAGTTAAGAATAAGAAAAACTTTATTTATCACACAATTACACAAAATAACAAAAAATAATAAAACAATAAAAAAAAAATAAATAATAATATCTAAGTAGGATTTAAATTCGCATAACTACAGCATGACTCAAACTCCATCCATCCAATAAAATAAATATTTTAGCAAGTGTTTGACGTGTATAACGCAGTCTCTTTGCATTTAATTGAATACTGAATGTCATACAAGGTGACATTTTGTATCCTTGTAATTAAATAATTGATAATGGAACCAATATTTACAATATTATGAAGGTGACGTTTTCAATATGGAATTTCGTTGGTTGTTACTAAACAAATAATATTTTTAGTCAACCCACTTGCAATATATTGGGTACTAGACAACTGATAAACTTTTCAAATACATTTTTTTTTTGTAAATAAATATTATTATACATAGTAAACACCCCGACCGATACCAAACAGACTTATTAATGCACATAAATGTTTGTACTGTATGGGGACTAATCAAACCCTCAACCCTTGGCTCAGAAAGCAGAGGTCACTACCAAATGAGTCATCTGACCGGTCATTGTACATTATGTCAAAAGATTGTTTGGATGGCTAAATAGATGGATGGAAGTTTGTTACTCTTTCACGCAAACGGATCTTAATAAAACTTTGCAGTAACAGCTTAATGAACATCAAATTAACGCAATAGCTATGATTAGAAAAAAATCATGAGAGCAGAGCTGCGGGATGCATCTAGTATAAAATACTTTTCATCCATTAACCCGTTAGGTCTTACGTTAGACTATCAGTATTGGTAGAGTCATATAGGAATTTAATTTCCCACTGCACACGTACTATAAAATATTGTAATTACGGTACTATATCTAACTGTTATGGTACTTATATGCGTAATTTAGTTTGGCTTGTCGTCTTAACCTTAGACCTTAATTGTGACTTATGAGAGATGTGAAGCTAAGATATGATCATTTGAGGGTTATGTTAAAGACGACATTAGAGGATTGTATTCGATTATATTTGCATTTCTCAAGGCAAGAAAGTGAAACCACAGAACACCGCCCAACTGCGCTTTAACGTCGAAATCATCATTAACCCGGAAACGTTCACTGCTGGACA
This sequence comes from Conogethes punctiferalis, assembly GCA_031163375.1. NCBI lineage: Eukaryota > Metazoa > Arthropoda > Insecta > Lepidoptera > Crambidae > Conogethes > Conogethes punctiferalis. The sequence goes on from CM062094.1 coordinate 9,791,152, forward strand.
TAGCTTTAGAGAGGTAGGGCATAGCGAATCTTCGCTCGAATTGAGCTGCCCGTCCGGGAAAGGACCTCCACCCTATAGAATACCGCAGCCAAATGACCTCCGGGTCGTGTTTCTGCTAGTGAGTAGGGTCTCCGGAGCTCGTGGGGGGTTAAGGTTGGGCCGGCATGGCAGTGGCAACTGACAGGTAACTAACCAGTTACTTGCTAGTTGTTACAGTGACTTGGGCTTCTCTTTCGCTTTCCATCATGCGTAGGGAAGCCATTATGTCGAGCTACTATAAAAAAAATAGGCGTCGCCCTATGACAATTGTCATTTGGGGGGCTTTACCGCAGTCACCACTCTTGGCTGGTGGGTTGGGAACCTACTGCGCTAGGTTTTATTTGTACCCAGGAAAAAGCTGCTGCCCGTTTCTTGATATTCCCTTAGTAGTCTTCTAAGACACCACATTCTAAATCTGGATACCAGACAGACATGCTACAATAAAAAAACACTGCAACCTATACAAGTGGCCTAAAAATAGGATGTTTGTTGTATTTAGGCGGTTTTATATAGGTAATCTAACTCTTTAAAAGCCTTTAGGTAGAGGATGAGCCTACTTTTTTCCTAGTAGAGGATTAGCCTAAGATTGCTTAGCCTAATGGTTGACTGCTAGAGAATGCATACGTGGCATTAAGTCCGCCTTTTGTACACTACTTTACTGTGCAATAAAGATTATACAAATAAATATTATGGAATCGGATTATACAATGCCAGTATTCGAAACAAAGCGGTAAGATTAGACTGCATTTTTAAAGACAACACAAAAGATATGGCTGCACCAACGGAATCCAGAATCAGTGAACATAACAATGCATGCATAAACGCAACCATTGCAAAATCTAAGCCCTACATCAAAACAAGTATTTAAACGGGGAACATTATCTATTCCCCGAGTTATCCTGCGGGAGACGCGGCATTCATCCAGTGTTGCCCCAGGCGAATGCTTTCAACATCGTAAATACAACTTAGCTATGATTTAATACCAGATTACATTATTCTGCCGGCATTTACTTGTCCGCAAACTAGCTACCAACTTTCGTCGAGTTAATCTGGAATTATTTATTTCTTGTATTAAATAGCACAGTTCCGATTGCTGAGGTATGTGTAACTTTCGCATGAATAAACAATGTTAGTATACTATCATCATCATCATCATCAGTCTAATGCAGTCCATTGCTGGACATAGGCCTCTCCAGTTGTTCACCACCTAGGGCAAGCTTCTGGAGGATATACCCATAATCGCCAGGCTGGGCAGGCGGGTTGGCGATCGCAGGGCGTAGCTTCTTGCTCCGGCGACGCTGCTGCCCGTCATCGGCCTGTGGTATTTAGCTACGACTTCTATCGTGATGGTTACCGCCACCAGTCGGTTTGCCAGAGCCTCGTTTGTTGTTCGGCAGGATGCATCACGGGCAGGTGAAGAGGACTTGGAGCGAAAAGGTGATAGGTCGCTCCCTTACATCCCTTTAAACAATGTCTCAGTCCGCCGACGTTTAAACAATGTCTCAGTTCAATTCAGTTGTAAATTGGCACTAGGTAGGTACAGATGAAACGTAATGCGGTATGCAACGCGCCTGCAAAGCGTGGTGACTTGATTAAGAAAAGGTTTAACATCACTTATTCTTTGTGTACACAATTGGGATGATGACTAAAAAATAATTTAATGTCCATCAGATAGATTAATGAAAAATATTGGATACGTATTTTTTATTTTGCCTCTTGTTCAAAAACTTACGAAGATACATTGATTTTAAATGTCACATGACGTCACGTTAGAGTACAAAATATACTCTAACGTGACGTAGTTAGCCCCCACTCCGTAACTTTAATGCGCTATATCTAAGTATTTTCTTGTTATTTCGACAAAACAAAAAATACGGGTCTTATATTTTTTTATTATCTAAGAGACGGACTAATTATTTTCTTCATTTTCATACCTTGTCATCATCCGTATTTCAAATGTTAAAAAAACTTAGTGTAGGTATTTTTAAGGATTCTATTTCAATAAACCTTCATCTCTTAAATCAGGGATTTGAATGCAGAACAAATATAATAATAAAAGTGGTATTAAAGAAACATTCCAACTCACGACCTTAAAATACAAAAAATAGCTAACAGTAACACTCACTTTAATTCGCGGAAACCAATGTCAAACTTTTAGCAGAAACGAGTTAATATTTAGTTTTACACAGCCGTAAAGAAGGAATGACATTGGAATGATAAATTCAGCGGTACTGTTTATTTTCAAAACGCGGTAATGTCGAAAAAGTCGCGTCAGTCTTAATAAATTTACGGCTGTTTTCGCACGCAAAAAAATTCTTTGCCGGCATTGGCGCCGTATATATTTTTAGCAGATTATTTTCACTGTAATGTTTTTATTGTTTCGAGGCGGTTAATGGAAAGAAAGTACTTACTTGTCAAAAAGGAAGTAATTTGTGTTCTAAGCAAAGATATCGGTTATTTAGGTGCGTTATGGTATTTTAAATAATTATGTTTATATACAAACACTATGCTGATTTAGAATCAAATGTGAATACCCCATCATAACTCCGAGTGCCCCGAGTTCCGTAGAATATGACTTGATGACCAAGGCAAATCCACTAAATGTCCAGCAGTGGACACTTATGTCTAGCAGTGGATATTTGCAGGCTAATGATGATTCATAAATTATTGAAATTAGTTAGAAACAAAAATCCAGATAATTTGTAGTTCGATTCTACGAGTAATATAATAAATAGTTTCATCAGATCTATATAAACACATTGCAGGTACACAATTTCGGTAGAGTACCTACAGTAGTTGGTAACTAAACAATACATGAATAACGGCATATAAACAGTAGGTGTTTGCCAGAAGTAACGATCTGTCGGATGGGCGTTCAGAGTTGTTCCACAATAGCTATCAATCATATTGTGTTCGGACCCTAAAGTATTGTTACTAAGACCTTTGCCTGCTAAGCAACTACTTAAGTATTGTTCATTTGTCGTAACACATTGTTATGATACAGTGGCGTTGCGAAAGTCAAACGGGTGTTTACGATAGGCCGAAATGACATGTCATGTTTGTAAGTACATAGTCTCTTAGACTAGAATTTTCTGTGAGGTATAGAGATCCCGACTTCTCAATATGTGACTTCTTTATGGATTCATTGAAACCTTTTGTCGTCCACAAACACAAATATGGAAGCAACTTTAAAAATTTTAATCCAATTATAGGAGTTATAAAGCTTCTAATAAGTTAGATTTAGAGTTAAATAGTTAGTGTTACATTCGCGCACTACATCTCGTTAGAAAAATCTGTTTGTGAGACTATAGAATTATCTTTAAATGACTATAATTATGTCGCGTGTGGCCAGCGTGGCATGTATTTGGTTATATGTTTATTTTATACTAGCTGGTACGGCAGACCTTGTACCACCCATTATTCACCCTATAAACCTTCCCTGGACTTCTACAAACAATTCAAGACCAAAATCAGATAAATCGGTCTAGCCGTTCTCGTGTTTTAGTGAAACTAACGATCAGGAATTCATTTTTATATAAAAGAAAAGATGACTTTTTAATCACTATACAATTTTTTTCTGGGCACTATGTATAATTAATAGAGCCTATTTCTGCAAAAAAAAGGTCATATTTTCACAACAAATTCATTGTCCCGAACCAATTATAAAATTCGCATGGTTACCATTTCTAGCGTAAATATTTGTATAAAATTTTAGCAAATTTTGATTTTGCTTTTTACTGCTGCCGAATTACAAAAGATAAGAATGTTGATTAATCTTATGAATAAACTAGATAGACTTCCAAAGTAATGAATCGTCAAGTACAAATTAAAATTATTCCGCCGCCAGGTTTAAACTCCAACGTTTTCCGAATAAAGTATTCAAATTAACAGATTTATTAATATTACAATTTGGCCAGTGTTGCGGACAGACAACCTTTTTATATACGCTTATGTACATAGTTTTATATATAGTTTTTGTATTTAGAAGTGTTTTTTAAAAGTATTTTGTGTTGCTATGGTTTTGATATATTATTGTTTATTTATCTAGCGTTAGTGTGTTGAAGTTTACAGTCCGCTACGGCTGGACTATTAAAGTGTTTTTTGTGGTTTCCCATTACTCGTTTGATTCCACACCCCCCGGTTCCAGCCGTATCAGCCAGCTACTATCAAAAGTATCTTATTAAATATTAAGACACGACAGCAGTAATCAGTTCCTTGTTAGTCACGATTTACATCAGCTCGACTAGACCTGTCACCAATTATGTTGAAAACGAGAACCCTGGAGCGGTATATGTTATTTACCAACTTGTTGGAAACTTTCAAAACAATGTAACAAAACGTTATACCTAGTGTTGTAGAAAATTAAATGGTCAGTGTGGTTTCCGGATTTATACCGACTCATCTCATAATTCTTAATCTAATTTAAATTCTTTAAAGAGAACTCAAAATAAAATCTATTGCGGTCAGCAACCTGGCAAGCATTGGGGGAGGCCTATGTCCGGCAGTGGATGTCTTAAGACTAAAAAACCGGCCAAGTGCGAGTCGGACTCGCGCACGTAGGGTTCCGTACCACTGATTGAATGAAAAAAATTAGGTAATTTGATTTATGATGTTTAAAAAAAAACTACTGTCTAGATTTCATTCAAACCAAATTTCGTTAGTAGTTTACATAGTAATACACATCATATATTTTTTTCAGTTTTATAATGCCTATATTTTAGAAGTTACGGGGGGGGGGGACACACATTTTACCACTTTGGAAGAGTCTCTCGCGCAAACTATTCATCTGAGAAAAAAATGATGTTAGAAACCTCAACATCATTTTCAAATACCTATCGATAGATACCCCACACGTATGGGTTTGATGAAAAAAAAATTTTTGAGTTTCAGTTCCATGTATGGGCAACCCCAAAAATTTTGAATTTTTTTCTGATTTTACTTTAAAATCTTAATGCGGTTAATAGAATACATCTACGTACTAAATTTCAATAATGTAGCTCTTATAGTTTCGGAATAAACTGGCTGTGACATACGGACGGACAGACAGACAGACAGACAGACAGACAGACAGACATGACGAATCTATAAGGGTCCCGTTTTTGCCATTTTGGCTACGGAACCCTAAAAATGGCTCATTTGGTAGTGACCTCTGCCTTCTGAGCCAAGGGTCGTGGGTTCGATTCCCGTACAGTGCAAATATTTGCATTCATGTATATGTCTGTTTGTTTTGATCGGAATTTTTAATACATGCGTGGCTCGAATCAGTTGCAAAATAACATTTTAGGACATTTTATATTAAATGGAATATTGATTTTAGGACACGTTAATGTGATTGTGTTACATTATGACACATGATGTTAGGACATTACTCTTGTATAGAAAAGCTATTTATGTATTTTACATCACGCGAATCGCGGTCAAGCGCAAACCTATTTACGAATATAAAAAAATTCGGCGGTAGAAGAAGGCCTTAGTCAACTCCAACTCTGATTGATCCTTTTCTATACTGCACCGATAACTGGTGCCTAATTATCCCATTGTTCGTCAACGCCGCCGGCGCATGCCGCGGCAACATTTCACAAGATTGCCTCCAATTTGCCAATTAGCTTGGACCTCACGCTTCCCGCCTGCCCTTTACTTAAGATTACGTCGTAATAAAAAAGGATATTGTTACCATTAAGGTTAATAACAAGGCGCCATGACGCAAATTGAAGTTAATACGTTAGCGAAATAGAAAATTGTATCGCTTTTATCAACGAGATTGGATCTCGTTAGGGATTATATTGGCGATTGTGGTTGGGTGTGGGCTGGTTCATAATAGGATTCAAAAAAATACTTAAGTTTTCTATAACCATGATCACGAAATAATTCAAAATAAAAGCGCGAACGGTGGTAACCGTTTAACGTCAGATGAGGCGCTTGCTGGTCTGTCTCCTTCAGTAATAAAAAAAATAATGCAAAATATTCCGATACTACAAATTGATTCCTCCGACGCTAGAAAAGAATTTATTTTAAAAATGAGACAGAGATGGACACTTTATCGGATATCGAAAGCGGCAGACGTGCAAGGACGATGATGTTTTAGAGGAAACTATTAAGAACAATATTCATAGTTACCACGAATGCAAAGAGGCGCGCTTTCCAATTGCATAAAAGACGTAACTTGTGCCCATAGTCGCAAGTCCACTACAAACAGCAATAAAGTGAAGAGCGAAGATGGATTGCCCATTATTGCATAGACAAGACGTGTATAGGCTCCATAAATAAGCCCTCAAATACCCCGCAAGGCCGTAAATGTACCATCAATCACTTCTGATGAAGGCTCATTTCAGAGGTCATGTTCATTCCTCATACTAAAACTCCTCAAATAACAGTCGTAGGTTAACTCAATATATTTTAAAATGCAAATACATTTCAATCAGAAAGCACGTGTGGTTATTTTATTTTATGGCGAGATGTATCTTAGAACTAAATGATATAGGATAATTTATTAGTACCAGTTTCAAGTACTAGGATTCCCGACACAATACCACCACCACATAAACTTTGATATTAGATCTTGATTGTAGCAATTATAATAGTACAATTTATATGACTTAATAGTTATTGTACCTAATCTTTCATTTTTACTCACCCGTTGGCTTAAATAATAAGATAATTATTGCAAACAAATTATAACTAAGAAATTAATTTTCCACAGGGACTGCAATACTAACCTAATACATAAATTCCTTTTAAACTTAAAGGAATTTATAGCCAATAGATAAAGATGTAAACTCTGTAAATCCTAGATTACTTATCCGCTTAATGGCAAGGAAGACAAGATAATACAGTACCATCAATAGCGGACGACAAAATTACCGCATAACAAAACGAAATTGCAGTTTCAATTGCAAAAACTACTTCGCCTATTTCCTATCCAATGCCGTTTAAAGAAATGGTATGTAATGATCCCCGCTGCAAAATCGACGCATTGGAAACCGAAATAATAGAAGCAAATAGTAAAACAGAGGAGGAAAAACTGCATCGCTTGTTTCTTATACAGTGCTTTACAGAAATGGTATCTAATGATGTTCGATGTGAAAAGAAAGCGATGGAAATTGCTGTAAACGATAGGTTTGTGGAACTAGATATACTTGTAGTGGGACGCTCGGAGTCGTTTGCTCGCTCGAACGACAATTTAATCGCTGTGTAATGACAAGTCGGCTGTCTCTTGAGGTAGTGAACGCTTGTTATTGGATTTCTATCGCTTGGTTATTACTTACAATTGCCAACGTGATAAAGATTTCAGGTTTAAGTTCTTTTGATTTGATTTTGAATTGGAATAAGAAATAATAAATTAGTTTAAGATAGCATCTGATATGAAATGTTTGGGGTTAACCTCCTCCCTGTGACCAGTTATAAAACTAAATATCGCAATGTCGGGCTAGGAAACACTGACTTTATATTTTGAACGAAAAAAAAGTTTAACATTGTTATGTTGTATTAATAACGATAAATGAATGAAAATAAATAACATATTATTGTGAGAAGTTTGCACTATAATTGGCTCATAGGAGAAAAGGTCATAACGGAACGTTATATTAATTTGACAGGTTTTGACGTGACGAAAAAAACAAGTCTAAAATAGAAATAAAGAAGAATTTTGGCAAATCTGTAATAGAATATACTCGTATTTTATTTTAAGATACATAAATTCCTTTCTAAAATTGAGTTGATGACAGTGAGTAATATTACATTATATGCTATTTGTCAAAGAAAAGCAGCATTTTCCTGGAATGCAACCTTACACACCACTTAAATTCGTCATCAGATGTATTACGAACAATAGTCGTTCGCATTTACTTACTGCAAGTGTTTGGACAGTACGTACTTGAAGTTAAATAAAGTTGCTCTGAATAACTTATTTGCGTTTATGAATCAGACAAGACTTCATTCTAATTGAAATTGCTCTCTATTATGCAACAAGGTAAGTACATGAGTATTTTTTAAATCACCTCATCAGCTTGCAAATGTCCACTAGTGGATAAATGAAAATCGTCATTTGGGGGTTTTTGCCTTAGTGAAGTCGCACACGTGCCACACGCGACAGCCACAAACGCCGCCCCAACATGCAAGACGGTTGTAGCTTGTAGCGTGTGGCGGCCACCGGCGTCAACCATGTGCGGCGATCGAGTCCATATTAAATATATGGAGACTACAGGAAATATGCCGATACCGGCGTTTTGTGGTTGTGTCCGGTGGCCCGTGTGCGCGAACACTAAGTCACTACGCTTGGCTTTTTTCTTTTCTTTAAAAAAATGGCAGGCGAGTTGGTAGTCACCAACAGCAGTATGTATTATTTGTACCTAGGTAAACGCTGTTGATGTTTCCTGATATTCCCGTAGTCATCTTCTAGCAAACCAACGGGATAAAATGGGAAAGTCCTATTCTGAATCCGGAAACCACACGAATATTCACGGATTTTATAACATCTTCTAAGAAAAGTTGTATTAGAAAACTAGTTTATTAACTAAGGCTACATGTTAGAGTACTAGCTTTTACTCTTAGGTACCAACGCAAAAGTTGGTACTAGAACATGAACAGTATATGCTAATATTCAGTTCGTGTTCTTGCTAAAGTTAGAGTACCTTATAGAATAGAAATTTACTAGAAATTAAGCAACACTTTCTTTATGAGCTAAATATTTATACTGCACATTAAAAGTGATCTAGAATTAAAATATTCTAGACAGTTGCAAATTTGGAATATCAACAAGGAAAATCAAAATTGTATTGTCTTATTAGGTAAAACTACTGCGGCCATTCGATTCATACTATAACCTATGACTATTTGTGATTAAATCTCACTTAGCAGTCAAGTATTGCGCAAATTTAACCACTGCTGTCTAAGGTACTAATTTTATCAGCGTTACATAAACGTCTCAATTTCCAGTATTTATCATATTTCCTAGTAATTGCATGACAAATAAAGAACTATTAATTAGACCTACACAGAACTAGGTATACCAATGTTTTATTTTCATTACTAGTAACTTTACGAGATCTATTCTTACTAATGTCAAGTGAAAACAGACAAAGTTTTCTTGGACAAAGTTAAAATAACTCAGTGTTCAGAGTTATATCACAATCGTAGTGTTTTTAAAGACTTATCTTCCCGAAAGCAAGTTTCAAGCAGTCATCAGGTGCAAAGCGAGTTGTTATGTTGTTAACTTATACACTACTTATAAGCATCAGCTTGAAGACGATTTATTTTATGGATTCTATAATTTTGACACAGTACAAAATAATAACACTAAGTTGAAACATTAAAACCCATAACATGACAACAATGATGTAATTAAAAAGATTGACCATACTTCCTCTTCACCTACAAATAATCATTGTGAACTTGAAAGAGTGTGTTCACACAAGGATAAATTTATAAACGTCCACATTTCTATTCGCTTCTAAGTTCTACGTGAACATAGCTGTAGAAATCGTGTTAACAACGGCTGCTATGTAATTTGTCAGATCGTCAAGAGACCAGATAAAAGTTGTTTGTGCATAATTGAAAGTGCCGCTACCGACAGCCACTTATTTCATCCTGTGCTTACTCAATATTTTACAGAAGTGTGTACGCGGATGGAAAATGTAGAATATTTCAAGTGTACGATACAACTGGGAAATTATCTGTGAAACGGTATACCTATGTGTGAGGGGAAAATTATACTTGTTACACTTATTACATTTAGTGCTGATTTAATTATTGAATCAAAAGACAAAAGTTTAAAACTGAAATCGGACTAAATAAATTACTTTCAACATCAACTGTTTATATAGGACAAAACGAGTTTTATTGAACACTAGCTGCGCCCCGCGGTGTTATCCGCGGTTCCTCGTTGCATTTATTCAATTTTTTCCGCCGTAAGAACCATACATTTAAAAAAAAAAGAATTGGCCAAATTAGTCCAGGCGTTGTTGAGTTATGCGATACCAACACATTTGGCGATTCATTTTTATATTATAGATTACCCATCTGCTTGTCCAGAATTTATTTTACAGGCTCAGGGATTTGACTAAAGTTTGATAAAACCAGAAAGTCCCATACTTTTTAGAAGCTTTATAAATCCAATTCTGATCAATTTTATAAAAAAAAAAACAATTTATTTTTTAAAATTTTGTTTCGACTAGCAGAGTCATTTGGTAGAAACCCTACCTTTGGAAATAAGGATTTCGATAGAAATAGTTTATACGAAATACCTTACTTAAAATAAGGTATATTTTGTGGTACGTTCGTTGATTTCGATTTCCAGAACAAATAAGTTACTTACTTCGAGATCGGGTCAACGCAAGTGTTTGGTAATTTATTTAAGTACTTTATTTTGAAACGAAAACTTAATTGTCGGGCGCAATCATCCAACCAAATCGAAAAACAAGCACTTATTTCAGTAACCATATACGGAAAAATACAGATACATACAGATGATTCAACACACATAGCATTGAGGAAACATTTCAGTATCATGATGCAACGTAACCCAATAACAAAGAGCCACTACGAAGTTGCAATACAGATCTGTAATTCGCAACAGATGGACTATCTGGGCATAGTTTGAGTCAGCCGAGCCAATTGGTCCTATCTGCTCACTCCGAATAAGTAATCGAGATAAATTTATGCAAAACGATTGACAGCAATAAAAGGGCCGGTGTTATAGTAAATCATGTTTGCATAACGGCGTGTTATTCATACTCGACCTTCGTTTTATTTTGGTAGCCAAATCGATGGATTTATTGATGCCTTTGAAAAAGCTATCGATTTTATATGGTGTATTCCTAGGTCAGTTTTAATAGTGAAATTGCTTTCGTTAGTATTTGTAGGGATTGCCTTTTAAAGTACTTATGTTCATCCTCATCCAATGTTGGACATAGACCTCCCCCGATTACATAATAGCCTATTTAAGCTATAATAGCATATTAGTTTTTTAGGCTATTATTGCTAAAAATTGTAATTAGTCTGTCTTTCAGCTTATTCAAAAATAAAAGACACGTATTTTTTTATTTGTAAATTAGACTAAAAATTACAAAGTTATAGCCCGTTGAAGTTACGCGTGACGTCACTTGGTGAGGCATTTTTACGGGAGCGAGTGACGTCAAAGACCCCTACTCCTAACTTTTAATGCCTTGTATCTTTGCTATTGTTTATTTGAGTGAAAAAGGAAAAATACGTGTCTTTTATTTTTGTATAAGCTGAAAGACGGACTAATTACAATTTTTAGCCATAATAGCCAATTGTCGTTAGGGGGATGTGTTTAAGTCACCTCACTTGGTAGGCGGTTTGGTGATCGCAGCAGGTTTTATTTGTACCCAGGTAAACGCTGATGCCCGTTTGCTGATATTTCTTTAGCTCTGTAACTGGCTCGATGGCTCATTTGGTAGTGACCTCCGCCCTCTGAGCCAAGGGTCGTGGGTTCGATTCCCGCACAAATATTAGTGTTCATGAACATGTCTGTATGTATTTGTCTAGGTGTTTACTATGTATAATATGTATTTCTTTACAAAAAAGGATCTAAGAAAGTTTATCAGTTGTCTAGTACCCATAGTACAAGCTTCTGCTTAGTTTGGGGCTAGATGGCGATGTGTGGCCCAGCGTGGCATGTCTTGGGTTAATTATTGTTGGGTTATTTGGTCGTCTTCAGTGATACACCCACGAGATGTGATGGGTGATTCTATTCTGAATCCGGAAACCGAATCCCTTCGGTCCCATTATCCCTAATGTTACGGTTGATAGAATTAATGAGAACATAATTATTAGAGCCTAGAGTGTTTTTCACATTTATTTCTAAACTTCTGAATCGAAACATTTGATATGACTGGATGACTTCTTATGAAACAAGATAGATAAAAAATTACAGAAGTACATATCATTAAGTTAAATTTACTTAACTTTCAATTCACTTTAGGTGGTCGTTTCGCTAATAGCTATAAATATGTGGAAAACTGAAATATTTGACTTATGTTTTTTTATGATCTTGTTTAATATAAGTTTAATTTAATAGAATGTACCTACAATTGTAAATTCTTTATAGTTTTTTAAAGTGTTCTAATACACAATCAAATTTAGACGCTTACTTAATCCTAGTAGATACATAGAGACCCTCACATCTCACAATACTTACAACATAATGGATTGATACCATTACATGTCTCAGAACTGACAATCAGACCAATAAACTGTCCTATACTGTCCTGATACCAGCGAAAATGATACTGTTATAAATCCAACAAAACATGCAGTCTACAATCGTAATGTATACGAATCCTGCCAACCGTCCACCAGATTACCCAGAGCTTAGATTTTGTTCTGTGCCTTTGGATCTTTACAAGTGTTAGAGTACTTTAAGGGTCTACGTGGAGTGGCTGGTGGAATCGGTGGGCAATCCACGACAATTACTGTCAGAACAATAGCAACTGCGGCAGTCCCGTTACTGCCCGCGGCTCGGGTCTAGTGTGGTCTCCCTACACGGGAATTATGGCCAATATCGGTTTGCATACAAATGAACAATAATAAGAGAATAATATTTAAAACATTATACGAATTAATAGACAGATATTCAGGAAAATGGCAGATAAATAGAGACAGACATCTATTTGGAGTGCTTCTTTTTCCTTTATTGATTGTTTTGTCTAGTTTAAAGTAGACTTTTTGGTATGCAATATATAAAGTGTAGTAACTATCACAAGTTACAAAACTGAAACCGATTTTGTCAAATAACTCAAATGGTAGCGAGCGACCTCTACCTTCTAAGCTAAGGTTCGATCCCCGCAAACTATAAACATTTGTGTCCATAAACATGTTCGTTTGTATTTGTTTGGGTGTTTCTATGTAAGTATAATATGTATTTATTGACAAAAAAAGTATCTAAGTAAGTTTATCATTTGTCTACTTATTAGGTACATAGTACAAGCTTCAGCTTAGTTTGGGGCTAGATGGCCAAGTTTGCATTTCATTTACAGTGGGTTCTAAATCGTTTTCTCTGCAAACAAAGCTTAAAACAACTTTTAAACAGAGAAAGAAACTTAATAAACAGATGAATACTTCACTATAGTAATAAGTTTATAAGGGCCGTTTCGTTGTTGTTAGATTCAAGCGTGTTGATAGATCGACGCCTGCGGCGATCTGACTACACAGACTGTGTAAGGACCTGCCTTCAAGGAAGTAAACTTAAAGCACGTGGTATCTGCACATAGATGCGATACTTAGTTGCTATGAAAACCGGATCAGGCATAAAATGTTTGGCATTTAATGGGCGTAGTATGTAACTAACTTGTATGGACCTGTATGTAAAGAAATGGAATGTCTTTTTTTTTAGAAGGGAATGCATTAGGCACCTTCACGTCTCCTCCGGGGAGATGGCGTCGTTTGTGGGACTAGTGCCTCAAAGACTGGGAGGGCATGGGTATGCTCTAAACCCCTCTGTGTCGCTAGTGGACAACTAGGGTAGCACCGAAGCATACAAGAGAAGTAGGGCATAGCGAATCTTCGCTCGAATTGAGCCGCCCGTCCGGGGAAGGACCTCCACCCTATAAAATACCGCAGCCAAATGACCTTCGGGTCGTGTTTCTGCTGATGAGTAGGGTGTACGGAACTCGTGGGGGGCTAGGGTTAGGACAGCATGGCAGTGGCAACTGACAGGTAACTGACCAGTTACTTGCCAGTTGTCACAGCGACTTGGGCCTCTCTTTCGCTTTCCATCAGGCGTAGGGAAGCCATTATGTCGAGCCACAATAAAAAAAAAAATACGGCTGTATCCGCCTGCCCTGACCAGCCGCCAAGATCGAGCGGCCGAGACTCCTTGTCTGTAACTTGTAATGGAATTTAAGGGAACAATTTTTTTTCGACGATCGTAGCGTCATGAAAAGTGACAATTCAATAGTAAGGCACTGTCGAACTGATTTGACGATTGAGCAGGAAGATATGAACTGGAACTTCATGATGTAACATCATATCATAGCAACTACACGAGTATTGCCGGTGTCTTCTCGGTAGAATGCTGCTTTCCGTAGCTTCGACGATTGGTAAGTGTTTTTTTAAAAATCCTATACAAAACAAAAACAAAAAAGAAATATATACCTACCGCAGCTACATGACCTCCGGGTCGTGCTTCTGCTGGTGAGTAGGGGTTTCGGAGCTCGTGAGGAGAGTGCTGCATCGACAGATAGGTACCTACCTAGAATACTTTATGCACACCATACAACAAGCCAGTAGGTAGGTATTTGAGTTATGACCGTGAGTGAATACATGTGTCTGGGTTTGTTAGAAAAGTCATGTAACAATATTGACCACGAACAAAGTAGGAACTTTAATCTTGAACAGAACTTCATATACGTAAACCAGTACACATAACATAATCACTTCTCCTAAATGATAATACGAGTATACTTGATTGAACTACCATAATAGACTGCACCAATTACTGGCAATTAATTAGCGACATAGCGAGTGACGGAGCAAGTGTTTATATCACCCGTTACGGGCTGAAAGTGGCTTGACTCATAAGTGTGTAATGACCCATGATTAGAGGGGGAGTTACGATGAAACTTAGGGAAAGTGAGAGATTGGCATGTGAATAATAAAGACAGGTACATACGTAGTTTTTTTTTCATTTTTTTTATTATTGTGGGTGGCAGACGAGCAAGCGGCCCATCTGATGTTAATCGGTTACCGCCGCTCATAGACTCTGCAATGCCAGGGGCACAGCTATGCAGCTGCCTACCGTGAGGAAAGAGAACTCTTTAGACCACGTTTGAAGAAGGACAAGTCTTAGCAATCGGGAAACACCGCGGCTGGGAGCTCATTCCAGAGCTTACACGTACGCGGAAAGAACGATCGTTGGAAACGAACAGTTCTTACTTCTTAGTCTAGATTATGTTACATTCATGTATGAATTTCGGTATTCATGACGTGTTAAATTGCAAATACTGTGTCCATACCTACAGAAGACTTTTACCGTAGAAATCATCCACTATGGTACCGCACAAAAATTGTTAAGTCAGCGACTTTTTTTTTATTACTGTGGATGGCAGACGAGCAAGCGTTACCGCTGCTCATCAATTCTGCAATGCCAGGGGCATTCTCTTTAGACCACGTTTCAAGAAGGACAAGTCATAGCGAAAGCGATCAGGAACCACTTCAGATAAAGAGCTTGGCAGTTACTGTTATATACCACTGAGCATTGATTAAGTGGTCCTGCGTCTGATAATTTCTTCGTCCTGCGCCTGGGGCCCTACTACAAAAAACGAAAACGATCGTTCGTTGAACGGATCGCGTATTTTTGCCCCAAATATCCCTTTCATTTGTCCCTCCCGTGTTATAATATATCAATTAAATTGTTGAAAATCGACGTTGACGAAATAAAGTTCGTATATTCGAACACGGGAGTGACAAATGAGAGGGATTTATGGGGCAAAAATACGCAATCCGTTCATCGAACGATCGTTTTCGTTTTTTGTAGTAGGGCCCCTGGTCAGGAGAGTGGGAAAGAATACAGAATGCTCCTGTAATGTACTTGTGCACTTTAATATCTTCTGCGTTTCGTTCTTTTTTTATTGTAGCTCGACATAATAGCTTCCCTACGCCTGGTGGAAAGCAAAAAGACAACCCCAAGTCGCTGTGACAACAGGCAAGTAACTGGCGAGTTACCTGTCAGTTGCCACCGCCATGCCGGCCCAACCCTAAACCCCCAAGAGCTCCGGAAACCCTACTCACCGGCAAAAACACGACCTAGAGGTCATTTGACTGCGATATTCTATAGGGTGGAGGTCCTTCTCCGGACGGGCGGCTCAATTCGAGCGAAGATTCGCTATGCCCTACCTCTCATAAACCTTTCTTCTTACACTTTGTCTAAAGAATTCGATAACGGGCGACAGACAGCCATCCTCCGTAAATTTTAAAATTGGGCCATTGAGCTTTAGGTCAAAACAACTTGCAAATAAACATTTTAAACAGCCCATTTACCTATTTTACTTTGTGAAGAAAGCCCTTTGAACGCTCTTTGGTAGAAAGCACTCGCTGGCATTTATAGTTTTCCCGTCTATCACTAGATGGCGCCGTTCAACGCTTTAACATGAAATGTCTGGCACCTGGTGGTATTTTATTGAAACTCTATGTAAATAAATGCTATAATTTGTTAGTTGACCGGTAAAAAAAAAACATATTTTCAAAATTACGCGTACCTCTGTTATGGAATGTAGGGTACACAGTTCCTAATGGATAGATATTCTTTATTGCGTGAGATCAATGATTTACGAACAAGGGTTTATTTATGAATAAAGGTATTGCACATCAAATTTAGTTAGCACTAGACAAAATGTACAATTTAGGCGTTCATATCGCTATGATATGAGCGATCTCTTTTCTTTCGGAAAATATTTACAGATAATTATGAACTAATTACTACACTAAGTACTTACCTTACAAGACCCCTGGACACATATGGCTCTGAAGCCAGGTCTGGTACAAGGAGTGCCGTCGGAGACCAGCGCCAGCGAAGCGTAGAACTGCTGCCCTCGAGGCCTGCAGTTCAGTGTACAGGGTGCGTCACCTGAAATTTAGTCTTAGTTGCATTATTAGATACTAGTCATTTTTACCACAGGAGGCAAACATGCCTCTACATTCCGCCTAGTGCTAAACGGGTGCGACCACAGTCTATGAACGTCATCATCATCATCATCAGCCTGTATCAGTCAGTATACGCCTCTCCCAAAGTTCGCAACTGTGCTCGATTTTGGGCTTCTCGCATCCAGCACTTTCCAGCCGTCCTGCGCAAACCGTTACTCCACCTGGCCTGAGGGCGTCCTACACTACCGTTTGCCGAGACTATGAACGTGTGAGATTTAATATGGAAAACTTAAATGAAAGATGTAAGTAATATTTCCTTAGTAAAAGCCATCTTTTTTTTATAAGAAGAGCTTTCAGGACGACCTCACTCCGCCTGATATAAGCGGTCGTGAGGTCCAAAAGTTGGGTCGACAGGCATAATAGAACAAACCCATTGCACCTGGATACCTGAATACCCCCTCGCCCTCAAGGCTCACAGAGATGCCGTTTCACGCCCCGCCTAAAGAACCCAGGATTGTAAAAGGAAGGAAACATGTAATCAGGTGATTGGTCAGTTGCTGTGTAAACGTCAGTGTCATGACAAAATTAACCAATCACATTACAGTTAGGCCTGCTGCGTAGATTTTTCAGAAAACCCTCATTTAACTAGCTCCGTCATGACGATATCGTCAATAACGATTTTTCTACGTAATGTGGGTGGGTGTTTTATATTCTTTTGTTCATTATTACATTAGTTATCTCCGATCTTAGGTTATCTAGCAAGGAGTAAGTAGGTATTTCTAATTTTCATAAATATATGGAGTTAGAGTGAGGTCATCCTGAATGCCCTTCCTAAAAAAATCGAATAAATGAATGTTCATACAGCACCCGTTTATTTAATACATTGCTTGTTAATGGATAAAATGTTTATGATTATAATTTCGGTGACATAATAATATTATTTTAAAAGGCGTTTGGCTAATTAAGCTCGAGATCTTAATCCGAATCCTGGATAACTAGCAATTTAGCAAACGAAAGTAACAAAGTCAGATCTACAATTATTTAATTATCAGGCTACATCTTCACATCTTCTTCTTTTTAAACCTAGGTATGCTGTCCCACTGCTAGGCAAAGGTCTACATAATATAGATGAAAAAAACGTACCATCAACGTACGGCACCCAGGTGTAGAAGCGGCCGCGGAAAGGTCTGCGGTCATATATGGCACATTGCTCGGAGCGCGGGTCGCGCGGCGGACCAGGACATGGCTGGAACATAGAACATAGGAATTGTTAAATAGCATTTTAACAATTGTAAAAAGCACCTAAAAAATACGCTACTACAGGCCTAAAACTAAACATTTTGTGTACATTTCATAAGCTCCTATAATATCTAATTCACTTTTTTCTATATAAAATATCCAAAATCTTACTAATTATTTCACGATTCTGTATCAAATAGCAGAATCTTGAAGTAATCAAACACAGGCCAAGAAAAAATAAGACAGTTTGAATAGGAGACTACATTTACTTATACAGTTCAGTGGATTAGGGCGTTACTTGATAAGCTCGACAGCCAACAGGCTTTTTTTTTCTAAATGACTATGTTAAGGGAGGTAAGGGACCTTCATCTTTTCGCTCCAAGTCACCCTCACCTGCCCGTGGTGCATCCTGCTGAACAACGGACGAGGCTAGCAACCGACAGGTGGCGGTATAACCATCACAATAATTGAAGGCGTAACTAAGTATCACAGGTTGATGACGGGCAGCAGCGCCATCGGAGCGAGCAGATACGCCCTGCGATCGCCAACCCGCCTGCCCAGCGTTGCGATTATGGGTATATGCTCCAGATGTTTGCCCTAAGTGGCGAACAACTGGAGAGGCCTATGTCCAGCAGTGGACTGCAATAGGCTGATGTTGTTGTTTTGTTTCCTCACTGTTTCTAACCATAACTTCAAAAAAAGTTTGATAGTTACATTAGAGTTTTTAGTATGAGTACTAACCGCTGTGTTGCACTCATGATAGCGCCTCCCGAGACCAGGGCAGTCGGGATCCGACGCGAGCTGACTTGCAGCGTTCCTCGCTCTTCTAACACGGTCAGTACTTCGTGACAATTTCCTTCTTTTTCTACTCCGCCGCAATCTGAAATAAATAAAGAGTATTTTTTTACAACACATTGTCAATATAGACCTTCATGTAGGCCTACACTGTCCCTTCGGGCAGGTCCCATCACTCCCCTTTAGAGTTTGTGTGGGGTTTGAGAGATCTGCCCATTTGGGTACCTCTGCCGGCCTCAGGGCAGCATCGGTGGTCTTATAGTCAATAGTATAATTAATTGAAATGAAATGAAAATACCTTAATTCACATAGACTTAAAATACGTAGTTAAGAATCGTCAAGTTAAATGTAAGAAAAAAGTAATGCAAAAAATAGAAATGCAAAAATGTGAATATATGAAATGAATATGAAAAGTAATGTACAAAAAAATATGCTACCGCCTTGTTCGGAAAGTAGATTTCTACCGAGAAGAACCGGCAAGAAACCCGGTAGTTCATCATCAGCCTATTGCAGTCCACTGCTGGACATAGGCCTCTCCAGTTGCTTGCCACCTAGGACAAACATCTGGAGGATATACCCATAATCGCCACGCTGGGCAGGCGGGTTGGCGATCGCAGGGCGTAGCTTGTCGCTCCGGTGACGCTGCTGTACGGATTCGGTAGTTACTGATTTTCAATCGCCATTTTTTTAAATTACAGGTAAGCTTTACATGGAAATTATCTTACACTTGGTTTAAATAATCTCAGTTCAAAAACTGCATCGTTAACACTTCAATAACTTTGTGGGTCATATGTGGCACATCGGTCGCACGGTAGTGACTGCGCGCGGCGGACTCTGATTGGGCCTTGTGATCCGGCCCATTGTGCTCGCTGACCCTTCATGTGTGGTATCTGATATCTCACTGACGATACAGGTTTCCTTAACATTGATATTTATGGTATTTTAGCCTTCTAAAATACCATAAATATCAATCCATGTTCCATGTTTTTAGGGTTCTGTTTTTCTACGCTACAATTTTCGGTATTTGTCTATCGAAAATGTTTTTATATAAGCGGATAATGATGGCAATATTAAAATACAACCCATGTCCGTTGACACCGCCATGCCCGGCCTGTAAAATAGATATGTCTGTACATCGACTGGTCTTAAAACGAGACCAAAGTCACTTCAGGGTGCTTCGTCGAGTGTGCGGTGTAATCTCAAAAAGTCCTTAGTGCCGACTAACGGCTCTCACGACTCTCACGGCTCTAAGGACTCTCCTTACCGAAAGAGAGGGGGTGATGATTTGTTTTCTTTCTTCATCATCCTACGTACGAGTACTTGTGTGAGCAATTTTTTTTATAACGACACAGGAGGCAAACTGGTCTTATGGTCACGGTAAGTGATTACTTTAGCCCATAGACACGGCAAAACTAGAGGAGTTACAGGTGCGTCGCTAACCCTTGAGAAATTTGTACGTAAATAAAATGATGACCAAGAGGCGACTAAGAACCTAGAACCTCTTCAACTACGTAGAGACATCGCCAGTCTTAGTGTTCTCTACCGTCTCTACAACGGGGAATGCTACAAGGAGTTATTCCAGCTAATCCCATCCTCTCCTTTCCTCTCCCGAACAACATGTGCTGGACAGCGTTGTCATCCGCAAACCATTTAAACGATAGTGGCGCGTACCAAGAGGTTTAGTTACTCATTCCTGCCCCGTGCCATTAAGTCATGGAATGCCCTTCCAGCTCATGTGTTTCCTTCCTGTTACAATCCTGGGTTCTTTAGGTGGGGCGTGAAACGGCATCTCAGTGGGCCTTTAGGGTAAGGGCGACAGGCGCGGTGGGTTTGCCCTAGTGTGCCTGTCGTCTAACATTTGAACCTCACGACCGCTTACCATCAGGTGGAGTGAGATCATACTGAACGCTCTTTTTGTAAAAAAAAGAACGATTTGCGCAAGATGGTGCTGGATGCGAGAAGCACAAGATCGAACAGTGGACTGCAAAAGGGTGATGATGATGATTATAAAAGAAATGTTTCCAACCTAAGCCAATGATACTCGTACAGAAAGTAATTACGCTACCTATCACACTTTTAATTACGCCTCGTTATTACTTGAACCCCTTCTTTGTAAAATAATTAGCTACTCGATATCATAAAGTCATGCATTAATACAGAATAATAATTAGCAACATTTCATTGATACCAAAAGTAACCTTAAGTGAATCTTATCTCGAATTCCATATTCGCGATTCAAAAGGGTCGTTACATCAAGTTGCCGGCTAATTATTAATCAATGGCTTCTAATTAGCCACTTTAATTAATTTTAAAGTATGATCACGTGTACACACTTAATTTGGAAGATTAGTCATTTGGTGTGACTGACCCTGGTGGTATTAGCAAGGATAATATTATAATGCCTATCGAATTAATATCATTTTAGAAAATGTACCTATGTTGTAAGTAGTATTTAGGTATAATATACCTACTACTGCCCGTGGTGCATCCTGCCGAATAACAAACGAGGCGCTGGCAACCGACTGGTGGCGGTATAACTATCACAATTGAAGGCGTAGCTAAATACTAAAGACCGGTGACGGGCAGCAGCGTCACCGGAGCAAGAAGCTACGCCCTGCGATCGCCAACCCGCCTGCCCAGCGTGGCGATTATGGGTATATCCTCCAGATGTTTGCTCTAAGTGGCGAACAACTGGAGAGGCCTATGTCCAGCAGTGGACTGTAATAGGCTGATAATGATGATGATGACCTACTACTATTCATCACCATACATTATTTATCAGCCTATCGCAGTCCACTGCTGGACCTAGGCCTCTCCAGTTATTGTTCGCCACTTTGGGCAAGCACCTAGAGGCTCTGCCTATAATTGCCACGCTGGGCAGGAATCGAACCATGACCCTTAGTTCAGAATGCGGGAGCCACTGGCCCAGTCATCATCAGCCTATTGTAGTCCACAGCTGGACATAGGCCTCTCCAGTTGTTCACCACTTGGGGCAAACATTTGGAGGATATACCCATAATCGCCACGCTGGGCAGGCGGGTTGGCGATCACAGGGCGTAGGTTCTCGCTCCGGTGACTCTGCTGCCCGTCATCGGTCTGCGGTATTTAGCTACGCCTTCATTTGTGATGGTTATACCGACTCCAGTCGGTTGCCAGCGCCCCGTTTGTTATTCGGCAGGATGCACCACGCACAGGTGAGGTTGGCTTGGAGGGAAAAGATGATAGGCCACTCCCTTACATAGCCCGGTCGTAGTTAAATATTTGAGTCTTATTTTCGAAATTTTATTAAAATCAGTCGTGTAAGGATAAGGTTTCGTGGCATGTTTTGGGTTATTTATTTATTAAAAACCTTAAATGCCTCAGTCTCTTTTATAACTAGTTGGGAGCGTATCCCATCAACAATAGTTATTGTTTCAGCATTCTACACGACGGGAGGCCATCCCACACTTTTGTGCCGTAATTAAAATTATGAAAACGAACTATCACTCCAGGGTATTACGCCTACGTGTAATTAGAACTTCATTGATACAGTGTGATGACATTGTACGAAGTATCTATTGTTACGTGTTATTATCACGTAATTAGTTCACCGTGGTGGCCGTGGCATTACTTGCCCTTTGATTCGAAGGTCCATTTCTCTTACATATCGAGGTACGGATCGGAATGCGTCATGTTTAGAGCACTTATAAGTCGCCATTATAGAAGCAGGGTACCAACAAAATTGAAAACGTTCATTCGTTGAATGGATCGCGTAATTTTGTAAAATAAATCTCTCCCATTTGTCCCTCCCCTGTTCGAATGTATGAACTAAATTAATGAAATCGACGTTGATGATTATTTTAGTTCGTATAATCGAACACGAGAGGGACAAATGGGAGCGATTTATGGTGCAAAAGTACGCGATCCGTTCAATGAACGAGATCGTTTTCGATTTTGGTGGTAGGGGCCCAGGGTTCAAGGTGAAAAAAACAGTGTCATGTTTTTTTTTAAATGTGTCGCAGTCCACTGCTGGATGTAGGCCTCTCCAATTGTTTGCCACTTCGGTTAAACATAGAGGCTTTACCCATAATCGCCATGCTGGGGGGTTGGCTTGGCTTCTCGCTCATATGACGCTGCTGCTCGTCATCAGCCTGTGGTATTTTGCTACGCCTTGCCTTCAATCGTGATGGTTATACCGCCATCCGTCGGTTGCCGAAACCTCGTTTGCCATTAAATAAAATAACATCACCGCACCAACATTCGCATATAATTTTAGCCAAATATTCGACACGCTTATCCAAACACGAAATCCGCATTAAGCAGTGCTATTGAATTATCCAATTTGTTTTTAGAGCCATTTTACGGGCGGAACCGGCAGTTTCCGAGCTTTTACGATATCTCGTACGCGCATGCGTCATTACTGAAATCGCGTCAAATGGCTTGTTTGCGTTGCGCAAGCGATTCTGTCGTGACATTTATATATAGATCGATATTACGAATTTGTTATGACACGATGTTCCGGATGGATTGGAATAACATTTCATCGTGTAAAGGGATTTATTGGGAATGCGCTTTTTTCCCGCGGAATCGCATATAAAAATAATAAATCAAGACATGCCACGCTGGGCCACTCAGCGCCATCTAGCCCCAAACTAAGCTGAAGCTTGTACTATGGGTACTAGACAACTAATAAACTTACTTAGATACATTTTTTTTTGTAAATAAATACATATTATACATAGAAAACACCCAGACCAATACAAACAGACATGTTCATGCACACAAATGTTTGTACTGTGTGGGGATCGAACCCACGACCCTTGGCTCAGAAGGCAGAGGTCCCTACCAATTGAGCCACCGAGCCGGTCAAAATTATCTAGCGTAAAAATTAGACATCGCGCGTCGTATAAAAGTTGATGATGTTGGGATGCATGCATCGGAACTAAGTATAAGTACGGAAGTTTCTGATGCAAATGTAGTTGAGCAGGACAGTTGGAGAGACAACAGTGTAATTTTTCAAACAACGGGCAAGTGGCTCTTGTGATATCAAACTACTGCTTAACTCACAGCCGTATTCACAAACGTTACTATGCGACGCGCAGACGCACAGCGCCCAGAATCCTGTAGGTTTTTGGTTACCTGTGCGTTCGTGCGACGCATAGTAACGTTTGTGAGTACGGCCGTTATTCCCTTATCTGGGGGCATGGCAGTGCCCCCGCCAAGTCGAGCAAAAAAGCGGCACGGCCGTACCATCTTATCTCGAAGTAGTTCAGGCCATTTTCACCCCCCTATAACTTCATTTTAGATTAATGAATTTCATTTCAGTAGATTACAGTTTCATTTCGGTCGTTTTCAAAAAATACGAAAAGGTTTAAAGACAGTATGTTGGTACGCATTCTCTCTTGCATTGTTTATCTGATTAGCCCACTCATGTTTGGGAACTTCAATGTCATTTGCCCCGTATTCCAACAATCTGTGGCTTTCCCACAGAAGCTGTCCCGTAAGCGGTGGACTTAATGCATTGCTCTTCACAGTCATCTTGTTAACATGCTATTCTACTTTCGTGTTGCCACACGCTGACTCGACTGTTTGATTCCACTACAGAGTCTCAGAAGGGTCGTAGTTTGAACCAACTGCCTTATTATTTTAAGTTCTGCTAAATGATTCCTCAAAGCACTTTTCAGCAACTTAGCGCAATTTAGTTGCTAAACGGTGCGAGAAATAGTTAAAAGAAAGAAAATGAAAAATGAAAGGTTTTGCGCTTTGCGGAATAAGGATCTACCTAGCTAGTTTCATTGATATCAATTATTAGTGTAATTACTTTGTAATTCTAGTCACACCTCACATTTTCTATCTTGCTGTCTTATACTCAAAAATTATCTGAACGATATCACTTATGAAATAATTGAACAACAAAATGTTTAATATTTTCTGGAAGAAATTATTTTGATGTCCTATAAACTGTATCTAGCGAATTCTACGCCTTAGTTTTTGCATGACAAATTATTATGAGAAAACCTATAGAACCGTATACTACTCCAAACGAAAAAGCAAACACACCGTCTGTACTTTCATTCGTGTATATCAAGTACCGTTCACATAAACTCAAAAAGCGAGGGCCGTGTAAACAAAATGATAACAATCGACTATTAGCGAAAGGGCTTCAAATTATCGTGCGTCAATCAAGTCACTGTCGAAAATCGCTTGTAACCTGCGTTAGAGGCTGTTCTTATTATTAGGGTACCGTGGGCTAACTTGAGGGGTATGAAAAACCTTAACTCGTATGTTGGTTAGTTGCATTGGATCAACAAACATATTTTTATCCCTATAGATTTACACAACATTAAAAATCGTCAAATAAACAGGTAAATATACTTCACTTAATTTTTTTCGGAGAATGTTACCATGTTTCTATAGCATATTTGATCAAAATTATATTATACAAAGTGAGATTCAGAAGTTATAAAAGCAAAAAGTGTTCACTTGGAAGCAGCCGTGCAGAAGATGTCGTTCAGGAAATCATCAACTTTGTAGCGATTTTTTTATATATTAGCTCGACAATGCCTTCCCTACGCCCGATGGAAAGTGAAAGACAAGCCCAAGTGACAACGGGCACAACCGTTACCCCCCACGAGTTACGGAAACCTTACTCGCCGGCAGGAACATTTGGCTGCGGTATTCTACAGGGTGGAGTTCCTCTCACGGGCGGGCGGCTCCATTCGAACGAAGATTCGCTATGCCCTAATTCTCTTAAGTGGGACTTGAATTCATGCCCTGCCATTCAATTCATTCCTGTGCCCTTATGAGTTTCTGTTACTTTTAGTTGTTTTGGGGTATTTATTTATTTTAGTCATTGTCCTATCATTAAGTCAGAGGTAATGTTAGTGGACAAAGGCCTTATTAGTTCTTAGTTCCAAATTCGACAAGTTCAATTTAATTCCTTAAGCTAGGTAATTACCGGCTGTATATGATGAGGTTTGAGATTATTATGAACATAGGCAGATTATGGATTAATTGGCTATTGTGTAGGTACAATAGGTTGGCCTTAATAGTCTTTGAGGAGTCGTTTGAGTCCTAGATTTACTAAGTATAGACCTAAAATGAACTGTGTTTGTGTCCAAAAATCATGTTAGGTAAAGGAGTATCCGCGGTGGTATTCGTAGCTTCATTTGTTAAATTTCATTTAGTAATTTTAAGGTTCAATATAATAGGATGGGCAAAAGATCTTTTGGCCAGTACTATATTTGCCCAAGATTGATTAAAGTGACGAACTATATTAAAGACCTATGTCCAGCAGTGGACTACGAAAGGCTGTTGATGATAACGATTTTATATCTCAAGACAATTTGACATCTTCATTTCCTAAATTGAACCGATCGGAAATCCTACAAAAATTATATACAGAACCATTTAAAAGACGACGGACATAATTTTTCGTAGCGTTTTCAATATTGCCTTAATTTGGTACGTTCGGTGTAAGGGCGAACGGGGTCACACAGACGTATTTAACATTTGACCCTTTGCGAACCCGTTCTCGATAGTAATGATGCAATTTGGGGTACCGATGCAGTTCGCCATGTAAGACGAGGCAGATCTTATCGTCGGCTTGTGATTGAAATGTGTTCGTTAATCGCATCGATATTATGGAGCTAGCCAGTCGATTGTTAAGACTATGATTGTTTATATAAGCTACGTACATTTCGTACGGTGACAGAAAAAAAAACATATCATCGCCCCATTTCTTCATCATCTATTTTCGGAACTTCCAAACATAGGATTATTTACTTTAATGGACGCTCCAATGAACTACATTGCTAAAACTTTGTGTTAATGAAAATAAATTATTTTATTAATTTTATTTTATTATTACATTGATGTAAGGGTCGGCTATGGGACTCTTATAAACCTGCAGGCCAGTATAGCGGTGGTAACTAACATGTGATTGATTTGTTTATTTTTTTGTGAAAATAATTACATTTTGATAGAGGTAGGGCATACTCCCTAGTATGCACACCTCCGGGTCGTGTTTCTACTGGTGATTAGGGTTTCCGGAGCTCGTGAGGGTTTGGCCGGCATGGCAGTGGCAACTGACAGGTAACTAACCAGTTACTTGCCAGTTGTCACAGCGACTGGGGCTTCTCTTTCGCTTACCATCAGGCGAAGGGAAGCCATTATGTCGAGCTACTATAAAAAAAAATATCTATACTTCCTAATATTATAAAGCTGATGAAGAGTTTGTTTGTTTGTTTGTTTGAACGCGCTAATCTTAGGAACTATTGGTCCAAATGGAAAAAATATTTTTGTGTTGATTAGTCCATTTATCGAAGAAGGCATTTGGCTATAATTATAACATCACGTTGCAACTATTAAGAGCGAAGAAGAGGGCTTTCGTTGCGTGCGCTGTGAGAACGGTTCAAGATACCAAAAATATATGTATGAAAGAATGATTCCTCTTGTTATACATACATATTAATTTACGTTACCTATACTATTTCTATCATTCGAGTCACGTTATACCTACGCTCATTTCTACCTATCACTGTAATTCGATAGAGGTGTCAAGCGGTTCTCTTCGGAAATTGACGAATAAAAATGTTCGGATTCGAATCCGATGAAATGTGAAAGTCGAGTGAGCCAAAATTGACTGTGGATTCAGTCAGTCAGTCACGGCGGCGTCACATCTCAATAAGCGTGGGTCGCGTGTCACTTTCGATGGGAATTTCTCAATCAAGGTACCTGCATGTATTTCGGAATGCTGAGTTGTGGTATTCGGATAAAGAAAAGAGCTGTAGAAAACGATCGGGATATCTCGAAACGCAGCGTCTGCCTGGGTACTGTTATAGGTAGCCCTGGTACCCGTAAGGTATATGCTGACAACCCATCCTTCCCGTGCCTAGTCAGCCCTCTCCATACTCGCCTCCATGCTTCCTACACATTCCCAGTCAGTCTCCACTCAATTTTCATTCTCTCAACATTCATCCGCGCTAGACGGCTGCCTTAACTTAACAAATTAATTTTTATTTTTTAAAAACCCTTCAACCTCGAGACTCATAACAGTACGAACAAACTCCTGCTAAGGATGGTGACTAAGGCAAATCCCCAAAAATTACAACTTTTTTATCCTAAACTAGCTGTGCCCGCGACTTCGTCCGCGTGGAATAGTTATTTTTTCCCCGTTATTTTTTTACATTTTCCATTATTTCTTCGCTCCTAATAGTTGCAGCGTGATGTTATATAGCCTAAAGCCTTCCTCGATAAATGGTCTATTCAACACAAAAAGAATTTTTCAATTCAGATCAGTAGTTCCTGAGATTAGCGCGTTCAAACAAACAAACAAACAAACTCTTCAGCTTTATAATATTAGTTAAGATAGGTTTGCGTTTGACTGCGATTCGCCTGATGGTAAGCGATATCGTAATCTACGATGGAACGCGCTCACCCAGCAAAAACCGGTTCACTCGCGCCTTGAACATCGGAAGATTTCTCTGGGGGAACAAGGAGCCCGGCAAAGAGTTCCATAGTATAGCCGTTTGCACTATGAAGGTAGAGGCGAAACTCCCTGTGCGAGTCTTAGGAACTTGCACCATTGCAAAGGGATGATTCCAGGGTAAAAATAATTACATTTAGTCTGTATTTTAGGTTAGAAAAATATATTGGACACGTATTTTCTTTTTTTCATTTAAACAAAAAATAACAAAGATACTAGGCATCAAAATGTAGGAATGGGGGTCTTTGACATCACTTAGTGGCGAAAAAGCTCTCACTCTTTGACGTCACGCGTAATTTTAACGGGCTGTATCTTTGTCTACTCGTAATTCGATTTTAAGCGAAATGGTAAGTTTATACATAAAATTACCTTTAAAAAAATGCATTTATACTTATTTTTCTAAGATCCGCGTCTTACACATAATGTCGGTTCAAAAATATCTTCTTGCTAAAAACAGAGCTCCTAAAACAACTATGTATTTGTTTAGATAATTTTCGATCGGCACAAAAATATCAAGCAAAAATAATTTCTAGATTTCTATAAAATAGCATCCCTTGCCCTTTAGACTGTAAATAAATAGTATTCATTGTATCGAACTGTGAAATCTTATGGCTGAATCGTGTACTATTAAGATGATACATTTATCATAATAGTGAATGTCCGAGGAACTTGCGTTTACTATATATTACATTGTAATAAATATACCAGCTCTGGCACTAGTTATCATCTGGTGTCAAAGTGAGATATTTCTTAGAGTATTTAAGGGATGCTTTCTTGCATGCAATCTTTTCAGATTGGAGTTAACGGTCTTTGGTATTATATCCTCCTGACCTATATCAAAGAAGACTAGTCTAGGATTTATTAAAGTAGGTACTTTGTGTAGGTACACTAGGGTGTTGTGCGCATAAATAAGTGAACTCTCTGCTCGTTTACCAATTCTCTAGAGCCAAGCCAAGCCAAGCCAACCTCATCTCCCCGTGCATCCGGCCAAATAACAAACGAGGCGCTGGCAACCGACTGGTGGCGGTATAACCAGCACATCTGAAGGCGTAGCTAAATACCAAAGACCGATGATTGGCAGCAGAGCGTCACCGGAGCGAGAAGCTACGCCCTGCGATCGCCAACCCGCCTGCCCAGCGTGGCGATTATGGGTATATCCTCCAGATGTTTGCCTTAATTATGGGTATATCCTCCAGATGTGGCGAATAACTGGAGAGGCCTATGTCCTACTATAGGCTGATGATGATGATGCTACGTGTTAGTGATAAGAGCCTTTCGCTCCCCCAACAGCACTGTGATGATGATAAAGCCACCTTGGCTATTATTATAGACTTTTAGAAAGCACGTACATACATGTATCCCAATTGAGTAGCAATTGTAGAGTTACAAAGTAACGGAAACGTATTAATTTAAAAATTTTATATCTCAATTAGTCGGTGTATTATGGAAAGGAAGTTCAGAGGTGGTTATAGTAGTGTAGCTACAAAAATAAAAGATTAAGTGTGTAGGGTTGTCGGTAATGTTTTAAAATTAAAGGTAGGTTGTTATTTGTGTGGTTACCGGATTTCGGGTATTTATAATTACTGTGACGTATCTATAAATGATAGACATATTATGCTGTCGCCACATTTTTTGGAGTAGGTATAATTATGTTTTGCAAAATCGTAGTACATTATTTTGTTTTTTTTATATATAGTAGCTCGACATAATGGCTTACCTACGCCTGATGCAAGCGTAAGAGAAGCCCAAGTCGATGTGGCAGCTGGCAAGGAACTGGTCAGTTAACTGTCAGTTGCCACTGCCATGCCGGCCCAACCGAGTGCCGGGTCAAAAAGATTCGGATCATATTCAATTCAAGCAATTATATAAATGAATTAGTATAGACTAGTTTCTCATAGGTGGCAACCCTACCAAAGTTCGTGGCGAGAGCAGGCGGTGTGGAAGGATCTCCCGCGGTGGGCAGCCAGCCCTTTATCGATCACGCGGCGTATCATTAGATATCATTGTGATCTATGATCAATAGTGCGCCCGCGTCTGTGCGTAGGGTTGGCTCTCTTATGGTAGTTAGACATTTATCTTTGTTCGAACTATCTTATTTACTTATTGTCACAGCGATTTTTAGACAAAGTCAAATATGTTTTCTTGTAGGTATAATACAATATTAATATTTCTCTCTTGAATTATGTTTGTAGACGAAATAGGTTTTATTTTAGTTAAAATAAAATATAGCTTAAAGCATATAACTATTTATACTGTTTGTAATGATTTTTACATAACAAACAAGATTGTAGAGTATAAATATGAAATGAAATTTTTAAAATTGAAATTTGCTTATTTGTAGTAATAATTTCATTAACCAACTTTAAATACGGTTTATCTGTCAGATTCAACAATCCTGAATTGTTCGATCCGATAACTATAACCAAAAACAATTAAAAGAATGAAAAGTGAACAAATTTTGCAATCAAATTAATAAAGTTATACTTACTCTAATATAAACATAAACTATAAACTAATATCTTATAAAACAATAAAAAAAATTAAAAGTTCCGAGAACATAGTTAAGAACATAACATAACATACATTAAGAAGAACATAATTAAAAAAAGAAGAACAGAGTTACCAAAAGACCATAAATCCTAACGGACAGCCCTGAACAAGTCAATGAACCCCAATCTGACATATTTATTTCCCAAACTAAAAAGTTTAAGATAACTGTATCGAAGGACAAGGGTGCTTATCTTAATAGCTGGTACCGGCCGGTATAACGAAATAATTAAGGCGATACCAGACAATAGATTCTCGTCGAACCATTTGTCTTCCTCAAGTCTCCGGTTGTTTGTTTTCCGTGGTCGTACAAGCATTTCGTTTTTAAATGGTGAAGAAATTGGAATAATAAAGCAGTTATTTTTGTGGTTATCGCTTTTGAATAGATAGAATAATTGTTATTAGATGTTTTGTGATTGTGGAGGGAATAGTGACTGGGTAATTTTACTTATTTGTGGGGTTGTATGTCATTGCATTTCCATACCATTAGGGCAACAAGCTTTTTAATTGATCTTTTAATTCATTTGCAAAGGAGTTAGGAAAATGGAGGTTCTTATTATCGGAGGCCAAGACTCAGTTTGGATTACTGCGCCGCCAATCTAATTAGTTAAGGTGTTCGATTACTGAGGCTCTACAAAACAAATCGAAAGCCATCTTTCGATGCGATCGCGTGTTTTTGTTCCATAAATCCCTCTCATTTGTCTCTCCCGTGTTCGTATATACCCATTTAATTCATAAAGATTGACGATATCGGATCCACAAGTCGCTGTGACAACGCGCAAGTAACT
Organism: Conogethes punctiferalis; assembly: GCA_031163375.1. Classification (NCBI taxonomy): domain Eukaryota; kingdom Metazoa; phylum Arthropoda; class Insecta; order Lepidoptera; family Crambidae; genus Conogethes; species Conogethes punctiferalis. The sequence goes on from CM062094.1 coordinate 9,822,625, forward strand.
GGTCAGATACGAAGAGAGGTAGGGCATAGCGAATCTTCGCTCGAATTGAGCCGCCCGTCCGGGGAAGGACCTCCACCCTATAGAATACCGCAGTCAAATGACCTCTGAGTCGTGTTTCTGCCGGTGAGTAGGGTTTCCGGAGCTCGTGGGGGATTGGGGTTGGGCCGGCATGGCGGTGGCAACTGACAGATAACTGACCAGTTTCTTGCCCGTTGTCACAGCGACTTGGGTTTCTCTTTCGCTTTCCATCAGGCGTAGGGAAGCCATTATGTCGAGCCACTATAAAAAAGGACATATTGTTTTGTTTCGCAAACCCTACGCGTAAGCGACAGTAATCTAACTCTCCGAACTTGACGCATACACGATAAAATTTGACTTACGCCCGCGGTAGCGTCCCAGCAGAAGCAGGAAGATTTACAACACGTGCCGTCGAAGGACAAAAGGCGATAAACGATCTCTGTTATTATTCAGCGGCGACTGTACGCCGGGGCTTCTCAAAGTGGTATACACGTGGGTACAAACAATACTGTTACCAAAACGTTTGCGATTAAATTCGAATTCGAACCTAACGTGTTGTCCTAAGTCCACGACAAACGCTGCAACGCGATGCGACGCGACGTGAAAATACCAAGTAGTTTTTGTGTGAAATAGGTAAATAGGTATAGGTATCCCAGAAGATCTTGCACACAAATTTTCACCACTATGCAACACAGGACTGTGGCTTTCCGAGGTTCTTTTAGATTCGCCGCATCGCGGTGTTGGAACGACTTGCCTCCTCCTTTGCGTGACCTAGAATTAAGAAATGCATTCAGAAAGAGACTTAAAGAGCATCTATTGAGAAAGCAAAAATCATCCCACGTACCAACAATATCGTCACAACGCGATAGGAGTCAGTCAGGGCCCGCTCCTTCGCACCGCGCACGACGGCCAAGCCGAGAACAAATTCGGCGATTCGCCTTGGAATCGGGTGTCGTATCGGCCTCCACATCGGCTAAGGTCAGTGGCAACAGTGGCATGGCATAGCAGCGCACGCATCGTTTCGCTCAAGCGTAATATTTTGATTGCCAACGCGGCATCGCCACCACGTTTTGCTACGTGGTGCGATTTGACAGATAAATGTCAGTGTCACTCGTCAGACCGTTCTTTTTTTTTTCCATTTTTTTTTTTTTTTCTCTCTCTTTGTGCCCCGGTGTGTGGAATATTTGCCATTCACTCCATCTATATTATACGTATCACTTAGTATGTATTTATCTGAATATTTTGTGTAACTTATATACCTATGTAATCTTTATGTAAATGTATTAATTCGACGTAAACAACTCGCTGGCTCCGCCAGAATACCAGCGCCGCCGCGGCGCGGCGCACACCTATACCGCGCCGAGACAGCATCATGCTGAGGCGGAGCCTATTGGCCTGGGCGTTATTACTTATGTACCTATATGTATTATTATGTTTATTCCTTATAATTTATGTGTCTTATTGTTTTCTTTTTTTTCTATTGTTATTATTTTGTGTAATCTCACGTTATTGTGTTCTTTTTTCTATTGTTATTGTTCTGTGTAATCTGTACCTATGTATTGTCTGTACCATTTAAAGGCCAATAAAATTTTTCTTTCTTTCTTTCTTTCTTTCAAATAGGGGTCTACGTTGTCGTGTTAGTCAGTGTATGGTAAAGTACTCGAATTACGAACGCCACAGTCGAGGATTCCAAAGAAAAACAATCTTTACTTAATTAATTAATGAAATTTTAAGAAAGTTATTATTGTAACAAATTATCCGAAACGAATATGTTCTCCAGGAAGGCGTTCAGCTGACGCTGCATCTCGCGCTTCCAATGAATCGTTCATTGTTTTCACGTGTGTTATTTATTCAATGCCGCCATAGCCTCGCATGATTTGCTGATGCGTCTTTGATCATAGCCATAGGGTGTGCCATAGGGCTACGTAACACTCGTATAGATCGCATTACGTCGCGCCGCGTCGCATCGCTACATGTGACCTAATGATAACGCGTTAGAGCGTTACCATCCGAGTCCGATCTAAACCCGTGAAAATAGAATCCGTATTAACCGTAGAACTATTTGTATGGTGATTTACTCACTAAGTAGTGAAATAACTAAGAATACCTATCTTCTTTAATGTACAGTACCTACTTATGCGTAAATTACCTAAGAAATAGTTTTACGTTTTTATGGCGGATGAGCAAGCAACCTGTTTGGTGTTAAACGCCGTCTATGGACTAATGTCCATAGACGGCGTTTAACTAATGCAATGCAAGGGACACAGCCAGACCTTGATTAAAGAGCGAAACAGAGTCTTTAAACCACTTTTAAAGAAAGACAATTAATGTCCTAGCGATCAGAGAACACCACAGCTGGTAGGTCCTTCCAAAGTTTGCAAGTCCGTGGAAGAAATTAGTTATTAATTTTCTTGACGAGATCGTTTCTAAACTGTACGATTACGAAATAGAATGTTATCAACGGTGAAACTGTGAGGTCTACCCATCATGTTTGAACAACACTGGCTTATAATATAAACTGTGATTGGAGTTGCAGCGTTCATATTGTGTGACGTTGTCGCCATAAACACCCATTACACTATTCATGGGAACAAGTTGTGACAGGGCTTTGTTAAGCTCTGTCCGGCGGTTTATGTGTCTCTGTCTCACGCAAAATACACCGGTAATACGGTCTTGTACGTAAATGGTAGCTGAAATTATGCAATGAAGGGTATTTCGATGCTGAAATTAGATTTGTAAGGCTAGTTACTGAAAATGGGTCAACTGAAATTTGAACTTAAGCCCTGATACAAAAATAAAGAGAGTGATCTATACTTATAATAAATCTGTAGAGAGGTCAATTCTGTACATGAAATATATTTTCAAAATAACTATCAGGGGGTGATTAGTGATCGATACTGATGCCAAAAATGCAATCAGTAAAATTTTTGTCTGTCTGTCTGTCTGTCTGTCTGTCTGTCTGTCTGTCTGTCTGTCTGTATGTTCCTTATAGAAACAAAAACTACTGGACGGATTTTAACGAAACTTGGTACAATTATTCTTCATACTCCTGGGCAGGTTATAGGGTACTTTTCATCACGCTACTATCAATAGGAGCAGAGTAGTGAAGGGAAATGTTGGGAAAACGGGAGAAGTTACTCCATTTTTTAAGCTTCCGTCGCGTGTGCAGCCTTAATGGTTAAAGTTACATAGAAATTATGTATGACAGAAATATTTTACATAAAATTGACTAAAAAATATCCCGCAACAGCATATGTCTATCTTTTATGGTTGACTCACAATAACACGTGTAACTCCTGATAGCTTAGCAGTTCGGAGCATTCTGATTATATTTGTTTACTCTTACGTTTATAATACTCTCATTCATCCCTAATTTAAAAAAGTTATCATTATTACCTATTCAATAAAAAAAGAATCATAGAAATCGGTATAGAAACACCAAACTTATACATGCAATTAATAAGCCATCGCGCCGTCGCACGTGAATACTGAATCATGCTATAAGGATTATTTTTGTGTAACGGTTGCCGCGCTCGACACGGGTTGCGGCGGCGGTAGGGTATAAAAAGGCGGGAGGTCCGAGAGCTAGCTTCATTCAATATTTGGCTGTTGATGCGTTCAGAGCGATCGACCTTATTGACAGACAATAATTGATATTGAGTAACCGTGCCAGCGCGACTTTTAGTTTTTAAATAGTTTATTTGAATTTCTGTTGTTGTTATATTGTAAAATATTCGTTCAAATTAAAAATTATTAAGCGTAGGTACTTTTATTAATTAAAGTAGTTATAAGTATTTATTTTTAAGTGAAGTAGGTATAGGTAGATAGTTTTGCACAGGCGTTTCAGCTTCAAAAATATATTTACAAAAAAAGTATCAGGGGGTGATTAGTGATCGATACTGATGCCAAAAATGCAATCAGTAAAATTTTTATCTGACTGTCTGTCTGTCCGTCTGTCTTTCTGTCTGTCTGTATGTTCGTTATAGAAACAAAAATTACCTACTCAACGGGTTTTAACGAAACTTGGTACAATTATTCATCATACTCCTGTGCAGGTTATATGATACGTTTCATCACGCTACAATCAATAGGAGCAGAGCAGTGAAGGGAAGTGTTGGGAAAACGGGAGAATTTTTTATCTGAATGTTTGATTGAGCATCACGCAAAAAGTACTGCATGGAATTGAATGTGGTTTTCACCAATGTATTGCTAGAGGTCTAACTTAAGATTTGGGCATCATTTTATGGAAGTCCGTTAGTTTTGAAACCCGATATCCACGCGTGCGACGCCGCTGGCACAGCTAGTTTTTCTTATACTCGTAGTAGTAGCTCAGAAGACAGAAAAGATGGTGTGTCGACCTGGTCCATCAAACATTGAATTTTCAGACTCTGTAGATAGAGATCTATGGAACGGTTTGGGAGAGACCTAACATTTGTCGTATCTGAATATTCTGATGGACCGCGTGCCCTGATGTGCGGTTGTGTGTACCCTTGTTGTGTTATTTATTGTTTACGAGTTACTATCGTCTGTCTGTATGTCTGTAAAAAAAGGTTATATGTTATCTAAAATCGCTGAATTACCAAAACACAGAAAATTTCCTAGTACAATTAAAATAGCATTAAATCACTTAAAAAAAAAAAAAAATTCATTGTCGAGTCACGCCTTACCACATCAGGTATTTATTTATTGTATGAGAAAATGCACTAAACGCCTAGCCTACCGCCCCCGGCACGGGCAACACCCTTGTTAATGCCTACAAGCTTTGCTATCACAGACACAAACACATGACACACACCATACACAGTCTTCACCACACTTACTACACAACATACACACACTCCATAACACCCTATAACTCTAGAATACTATTAAAATTTAATTTTTTGGAATTATGTTAATTATTTATTTATTTACTCGAATGCTGAATGATATAATGTAACAATTCCTATGTTGTATTAATCTAAGACATTAACAACGAAATGTTCTGTACAAAGCTCTATTTCCCTTAACTGCGGGAGCCCTGGTGACCTGTAATACAGGTTTATCTAATACCTACTTCAGGCACCAGTCTCTCACGATGACAGGGGTCTGAGTTTGGTTCTCTAAGGTTAGAACTAGTTAGTCTTAAGACGCCTTTATATTGTGAGAGAGAATAAATGATTTTTATTATTATTATTATTTTATTATTTGTATTTTTACTATATTGTAATCTGTATTTATTGTTACTAATAAACTTATTTACTTTGCCCAGCGGTGGGAACGCATAGGTTAGTAAAGGAGTGAAGAAAGAAAGAATGCGCAGCACGATCACGGATGACTAAGGAAAGATCAAGAAATGGGCAGACGCGTATACCAAGGTACAAACTGTATTCGTCCACTGATTGAGGCTGTGCCTCAATAAATAAATTATCTAACCCACGACATGCCATGCTGGGCCACACAGCGCCATCTACCCCCAAACTAGCTCGTACTGTGGGTACTAGTACCGACAGCTGATAAACTTACTTAGATACATTTTTTTTGGAAATAAATACATTTATTATACATAGAAAATACCCAGACCAATACAGACACGTTCCTATAGGTACACAAATTTTTATACTGTGCGGGGGACCCTTGGTTCAGAAGGCAGAGGTCATTAACAAGTGAGCCATCGAGCCAGTCAATCAGTCGACCTTTGCAGGCTCATGATGATGATGATGTATCTTACCTGGCAGGATCCCTGGGTAAGCACTGCCTCTCCTGCACGGAGACTCCGCCCCCACAGGTCCTCGAGCAGGAACTCCAGGACCCCCAAGCACTCCACGCGTACATCGTAACGTTCGATCGAGCAAGAGTCGTTCGCTCCACCTGGAACAATATTAAAGCTTTAAATAAGAGCTAGAAATAGACCAGTAGTTCCTGCGCGTTCAAACAAACAAACTCTTCAGCTTTATAATATTAGTTAAGATCACACGCTGGGCAGGCGAGTTGGCGATCGCTGGGCGGAGTTTCTCGCTGCGGTGACGCTGCTACCCGTCATCGCCCTGTGGTATTTAGGTACGTCTTCAATTGTGACGGTTATACAGTCACTAGGCGGTGCCAGTGCTTCGTTTGGTATTCGGCAGAATGCACTACGGGCAGGTGTGGGTAGCTTGAAGTTAAAAGATGATAGGCCGCTCCCTTAGAGTGCTGTAAAGTATGTAACTACATATCTGTTAAGGCAAATAAATATTATTATTATTATTATTATTATGTTGTCTCCTTTGGATTTCACGGGAAGGTGTTAACCCTCCCGGTCCTTTGGAAGGCTTGCGTGGGGGCACAGGCCCAACACGTAGAGGCCCCTTGAGACGATTTAATATGTGAATGTGAGATGGGATACACAGGCCGGGCATTACTTCTGAGTGCCCCAAGATGACGCACTCAATAGTAATACCCGGCGAGTGCAGCACTATTGCGTTAAGATGGGTAACTAAAACTGGGACTATTGAATGAGGTTCTTGTGGGCAGGATATCTGGGCTATGGGGTGAGATAACGGTCGCCTGCCATTTCAATATCTCACAAATTAAAATTTAGGCAGGTGGTGACTCGCCTGCCACTAGGTGGGCCCCCCAAATTAGCCACCAGACTGGGCGGCAAGGGGGCAACACTGGCGTGGCTGGCTAAGGGTGTAGAGAGGTGTACACCGGTTTCTGGATCGCGGTAATCCGATCAGCCGTTCCCCGTTATTATGTAGATTGAACACTTCCACCCTTTCAAGCATATAGCTCCTGCGCTCCACTCTGGACGGCCAACGAAGGCAAGCCAGAGGTGGGGGAAAGATGGTGTGTTCCCCCGGGAGGTCTCAGGTCCGTGGTGTCGCCACACACCAACAGCTGGCCACAAGCTGCCCTGCGGAGACTGACTGCACTGCTGGGAGTTGTTGCTCTTTATGGTGCGAAGCTCAGCAACTCCCAACAGCGGGCGATGGGGTCGTCACTTCCCTACGCTCTCTCAGCAACTCCCAACAGCGGGCGATGGGGTCGTTATTATTATTATTATTATTATAAACTACTAACTTTCAAACTTCATGGTGCATTCGAGTCATTTCTACATAAAAAAAAAAAAAAAAAACTAGCAATACCTGGCCTAGGATTCGGTTTTAGGGCCTTTTAATATTTATTAGGCATTGGCAACCACTAGACCAATGGTTAACTGGTAGAGAATGCCTATGTGGCATTAAGTCCGCCTTTTGTACACTTATTAACTGTGCAATAAAGTGTTACTACTAATTGTTAAATAAATAAATAAAACAAATAGACCGAAAGTCTAACTCACATCTCAGTACCTAATAGGTAAACCCTAAGGCCTACGTCCAGCAGTGGACTGCCGCAGGCTGCCGATGATGATGATGATGTATTTTATTACGAGTAGCACTCAAACCACTAAAGCAGATACGAGTTCATATCAATACGAATAAAACATTTTAAAAGACACAATTTGGAATTTTATAAGTCAATATTTCCCAATGAATTTGTTATACTTCAATAAAAGTTGTTAAAAACAGGCCTCCTTCTATATTATTCGTGAGCTATTCGGTCTCCGAACTGTGTGCTCATTGATAGGTCATATTGATTCGTTACCGAACTAACTTCTATAATATTGATGACGTCAGAAACATTTCGCCACTCGATCCCAATTGTTTTTGTTCACGCATAGTAACATCTTTGATACGTGCTAATTTGATACACGGAAGATCGTGTAAGTAAAAGTATATTAGACGTGAAGGTCGAGCGATATAGTGTTACTTCTGTGATCCAGATGTAAGTTTTGCTTCGTTTATGGTTTAGTCTATAATCATGTCAAGTCAGTCATGAAATAAAAACGTCTTGCTATGGAAATGTACTTACAGATATGAGAAATAGTATATTTTAATGGTATACAAAACTTAACAACAAACTGGAGACGAAAAGATGGACCGGAAAACATAACGATAATATTATAATATAATTATATACAAGATATGTAATATTATAAATTAATTAAAAAGAATTATAAATAATTTAATAGTTTTGCAGAAAGTTCCTCCAAATAATAATAAGAAGAATTCTGGATTTAATGTCAATTCCTTTGTTGAATTTTTTTTGTCTACTCTAACAAAAGATACGGTCAAAACTCTCTGCCCTTGAGCAGACAACATGGACATTACCTTAAATAAACTACAGTTACACAACAGTAGCTGTTTATATCCTTCCTAAGTAATAAAAGCTTACCTAAACACAAAAATTTACATGTGCACACAGCAGCCAAAATTTTGATGCGATTTCATAAGGAATTATTTGATTTCTTGTATCATCATCATTTTGGTTGTTGAAATAGCGTGCCTTTATTTTTATTAGCAAAGCCAACATTAGCTTTGGGTTACTTAGACAACTATACAAAAATCAACATTATGTAAATTATGACACAATAAACTTACCTTAAACAATAATTCTTTTACAAAATGTAAGTACCTAATGAGTGTTTGTTAATGTTTATTGTAAATTTTTGCGTCTCAAAATATCAATCAAACTTTTACGAGACGCAAAAATTTATTATCGCCTACTCCAACCAGTTACGGTTCATAAACATAGCCCATTATGTGAATAATTGATCTAAAGCGAGGAATAAATCAAGTTTCTGCACCGATTTTCGACGGTGTCATCAAGAAACTAAGTTATTTTTTTGGCTAGGGAGGAATACCCGGAGTATTCTCGTATGCTTCCAGTTGTGGAACATTGAATTGGTATTATACGAAATGCTGTGTTAAGAGATCATCTAGATGTTTTGCATTCCATTTATCATTACCGATCTAATCTAAGCCTATAGTTACAATTTTGACTCGCCGCTTGGGCCTCGAAATGCTGCATTGAAATTTCAGCTCTACATTATTTTTACTGTACCTAGAACTAAATATTGTTTAACTAAATAATTAATACTTGTACACATACCGGTCGTCCAACTTCTGTACTTGTCTGCTGGGCGTATATCCCTGAGCCTTGTAGCTGTACCATGAGTAATCTGTAACAATAAAGAAATTACATGTAAAGTCTCTGAACAAAATGGAACATAGATTGTAAGAGTAATATATACTCTGAGAATTACTGTAAAAAATAAAAATTAAATCGAAATATTTGCATCATTATCAGCCTATCCCAGTCCACTGCTAAACATAGGCCTCATCACTAGGTTGTTCGCCAATTTGGGCAAACGCCTTTACCAGGCTTTACCCAAAATATTTTAAGCTAGCTGTGCTCGCGACTTCATCCGCGTGGAATAGTAATTTTTTCCCCGTTTTTTTTACATTTTCCATTATTTCTTCGCTTCTATTAGTTGTAACGTGATGTTATATAGCCTAAAGCCTTCCTCGATAAATAGTCTATTCAACACAAAAAGAATTTTTCAATTCGGACCAGTGGTTCCTGAGATTAGCGCGTTCAAACAAACAAACTGTTCAGCTTTATAATATTAGTTTAGATACGGTGATCTAGACATACATTCGTTCTTTTCGTCTAATTTCGAATTTAATTTAATGGCATCATCTTTGTTTCAGGCCTTGTCCCAAGATGAGTACATCGGACAAGCTCCGTCGTCAAACAGAGATTTACGATAGTCGTTCAGCTTGAAAGCATGTGAAGAATTTACGCAGTGACGAAAGCGTACATTTAACAAACGTTGAGGTTTCCAATCATAAATATGTGCAGAACATTCGGTTTCGTTTCCAGAATAAAGTTATGACGAGGTCAAAAGCGAAGTGGATTCGAAAATAAATGTGCGTTGTGATGGAAATTATTTAAACAATGTTTAGGTTTTAGTCTGACTTTGAACAGCTGGTCGTTAATAATATGATAGGTAAGTAAGTAAATACTTAATGTAGCAGCACTATTGGTTTGATATTTACTGTTAAAATCATTCGTCAACCAATTGCTTATTTTATTTTGCCTGCCTTTCAAAATAGAATTCTATGCAATTCAATTCTAAAAAAAATACTTCGTAACAATATTTGCTAGGTCTTTTCAGTATCCAATAATAGCTCTATTGGTAGTACTGAGTCCCTACGTTTTAGTTGGGAAAAAGTAAGAAACTTTCAAAATTGGCTTGAGTCGAGTCTTCTGGGTACCCCAAATTTAATCCATTTAATAATACCTCATACTGATATTACAAGAAATAGCCCTAATTTAATGTAACGAAATCCGATAACACCGTGTCGATCACCAATTACAACATAATAGACTAATTCACTAAAACGACAGCGCAACAATTAAACATTAGTAACAATCACACACGCCTTAAAAATTATCATAAACAACGCGGAGCCATTCATTCCGAATCAATGCGGCCGATCGACGAAGCGTTCATTGTAATTAATCCCAGTGTCATACAACTCGTAATTAGCATTAGCGTCACAACTAGCGGAGGCTTTATACCGCCGATATTGGCCACGCTGAATACTAATGCCGAGATAAAATCAAAGGGTTTGGTGTTGGCCCTCAAACTAGGGACCTCGCGGCTGAGGTATTGGACAAACAGTTGAAACAGTTTCATGTCAAAGAGAAAAGTAAGTAGGCAGCACAGACCATTTCCAGATATCTAAATATATAAAACTCAAAGGTGACTGACTGACTGACTGACTGACTGACTGACTGACTGACATAGTGATCTATCAACGCACAGCCCAAACCACTGGACCGATCGGGCTGAAATTTGGCATGTAGGTAGATAATGTGACGTAGGCATCCGCTAAGAAAGGATTTTGACCAATTTCACCCCTAAGGGGATAAAATAGGGGTTGAAAGTTTGTATGAAACTTCGTCAATTGTAAACCGTTCGGGCTTAGACTTTACATTCATCAACGTAGGTATCGCTAAGAATGGGTTTGAATCATTTTTACCCCAAGGGGATAAAATAGGGGATGAAAGTTATGTATGAAACTTTGTCAAATTTAAACCGATCGGGCCGATTTCCACGGGAACGGGAGTTACTGGGAAAATAAATTGAATGTAAAAATTTAAACACGCGGACAAAGTCGCGGGCAAAAGCTAGTTTGCCAATAAACGTAGACTATACACGCCACGCCGAGAAAATAATATAGTTCAAACAGGGGTTTTAACTATATTATTACAGGGATACGAACAGGGGTTCGTCTTACAATATTTAAAATATGGCTGCTATTAGGTATATTCGTACATATAAGGTACCTAAGTACGAGTATATTATAACTATGTACCGAAATAAAAGCCTTCTAAGATGGTTCATTTAAAAATAAGCTAAGAAACATTCTTATCGATAAAATTTGTCTTTATTAAAGCTTAAACGGCGCCAGGAATAATTTGATTACAAGCTAAGTTGAAACGATTTTTAAATCAACTCAGAAACTATTCTTGCGGGCTTGATTCTGAACTAAATTAGGGGGCACTCTGAGCAGATGAGGGAACCCTTCCATAATTTGTCTGAACGCGTATAAAATAGTGAAAAACCAGTCTTTAAATGACTGTCATAAACACATACAAGATAAAAAAGGATAAAAAAGCTAAAATGAATTAAAACAAGAATTAGAATACTGAAAAGGATTTCCATAAACATATGTCAAATACTTGAGCTTTAAGATATTGATAATTCAATCAAAATCGTACAGATTCACCTTAGCTATAAAAAGTTTGAGAAACTAACTAAACTCATATTTATGAATTACTAAGCATTACAACTAAGACCGGACTACGAACTCAACATTATCATCACAATACGTGTCATACAACCGTCGCCTTGTTAGGCAAAATAAGCAGTTAATCATTTAAGAGATGTCCTAGAAAACCTAGATTTCAATTTCAATGGCCTCAGTGAACTGAATTTGACACAGTTTCTGAATAGAACGAATGTGTTCGTGAATATATTGGTCTATGAACGACATATTGAAATCGACAAGCAAGCTGTAACTGAATAATTTTGACTGGTATTTTGGCGTGTTTGGTTTATACTTGGCTTTTATCAAAGTGATTTTCAATAGATATCTTTTAAATCAAAATGTACAATTAGGCTTTGGAACTTCCATCCAGCACAGTCACATCTCTCTTAGAATAGGGTCTTTGAATGTTGCACTAATTAATCATTATGTGGATCGCTTAAATTTTTTGGATTTCATCGTCTGACATTAGGCAGGATGGAGTCATAATAATCGTTCTAATAACAATGTTGTCAATCGCTTAGCATAAAGGGTGCATCCTGAGCACCTGTTTATTGATACTAAACCGTTACGTACTTATTAACGAATTTAATTAATATGTAAATGTATAGTTATTTGTACTGTCAAAGCTAATACAACATTTAAAATGATAGCGTAATCAAAAATGCTCCAAAGTTCCAAAAATACAAAAGGTATTTAACAGACTGTAAATAAAAGAGAAAATGAAAACACTATCTAAGAAAATAATAAAAAGTCAAAAACAGCATCCCTAAGACTTAATTCCCTACAAATAACGCCTCCACAATAATACGAGTATAAGGACTAGCTTAAGGATGGACAAAGTAAGAAATACTTGAATTGCAATATTGCAATGCAAGCTTATTTCCTGGCTCGCATGCGGCTCTAATCTGTGCTAAGATTTGCCAAGAGGATTAGATAGAATGTAAATTACGGGTCATGGACTCATATTTCAATGGATTTAATGTTTGTACTTGGTATTTTCTTTAGTATTGCTACTGGTGCACTCATAATTATAGTACTTTAATGATAAGACTTGTTAAAAGCACAAATGGATTTTATTCTCATCTTGATTAATTTTTGTGATCCATTGCTTTTTGTCAGACTGAAACAGTAAAATTTCTTGAGAGAAAAACCCAGTCACAGGTTTTGGCTCTACCTGGGAATTCATTCACAGACCTATCAGTCCAGAGGTGCACTTGTTACCACCAAATAAGGCAATTAAGTAACCAAGTTATCTAATGGTCGCTCTCAAGCAAAGTAGAACGCCATTAAGAAAAACAGGTCGATAAAGCAAGTGCTACTTTCACACGACTTGCCTCCAATAGCCATGATGGTACCGCGCTATCACTAAATTAAAAATGGTCACTAAATAGAGCTAAATTAGGCACAGTCGTAAAAATTCAAGTGCAGCCTCAGAATAAATTAGAGGAATTGTACCATACCGGACTATGTCAATTAGTGACTGTCTATCTGTTCGTACAACTACTTAGGAGTTATTTATTAGTACAAGGAATGTAACGAACTGTCCATTATAATAACTAAATAGGTAAGATTGATTTTTGGGAAAGGATTATCACCAGTCTATCGCAGTCCACTGCTGGACTTAGGCCTTTCCAGTTGCTTAGTGAGAAAGGATAACTTCTTCTATTCTTTATTAACTGAAAAAGTCCTAATTCCTGCAAATGTTATAAATGCGAAAGTTTGTTTTGACGGATAAAGTGAGCGGGTAAATCCTATGCAGCTGAGAAGCTCGAATCTCGAAAAATCCTAATGATTTGTATTCTCTATATGTCACCGGGGTGGTGGGGTCACACCACGACGCACTGGGGCTATTTGACACACTATCCATTTGGGGGCTTGGGGCAAATTAATCGGATTTTTACTTAATATGCAATAAATTTAATGTATGGCTATATGGTGCCTGTGGCGTTTTGCCGACTTGCTTGCGATCCTTTAGTTACGCCACTAGCACGGGAAAAATTTGTTTAAAAGCTTGATTTGTTTTAAAGTTTTAAGATTACGCGTAATCTAAGCCAAGCAGGAAGAAATGTACACGAATATGAGACAGATTCCATAAATAAACTTGTTAAGCTGACTAATCTTTACTCCATTCCACAAATCGTAGCACACTCCTCAGTACCAAAACAGAACCATCGCTTTGCATGTCACATTTCAGCACGAGTATTTGTGCCCGTGATCTCATTCCGATCCCTGTGATTTATAGTCACATGGAGTCGATACAGTGACGCAAGCGGCCACCCATCCATGACTGTCGAACACTCCTCGATGGCGCGTACGCCTGGTGCCCTAATTCTGGTGATGGCATCGCTAACTGAAAAATGTTGATCACTTGAATTGTAGAAGCTGATTTGATTTATCGGTCGTTGGCCGTGTTTATGTTTCGATAGGTGCTGTTGCGAGCGTGTTTTATTTCGTCGCCAACTTTAAGTATATAATATGTTTATTCTTTATATATGTAGGCATAATATTTATTTATTGAAACAGTTGTCTCTATAGAAAATTACACTCCCTTTACCTATCTTTATAGTTGGAAGTCTTCTACAGTGCGTTTTGTGCGTCGTGCAACTGGTCTTTGGAATCAGCTTCCGGCTGCAATATTTCCGAGTGGATACGACATAGAGACCTTCAAAAAGCAAGCCTATAGATTTCTTAAGGTTCGGCAACAAACCTGTGACACTCCTGGTGTTGCGGTGTCTATGGGCTGAAGTAATCACTTACCATCAGCTGACCTTCAGGTCCGTTTACTCCCTCTGTCATAAAAAAAGAAGAAAGACCAAAATGTTTCGGTGTGTAAAGGAGCTTATGGCGCGGTCTTTTCGCTCCGAGCCATCCTCATCTGCGTGTGATGGTGATCTGCCGAATAACAAACGAGGCTCTGGCTACCTACTTACTAGAGGCGGCATAACCATCACGATAGAACGCGCACCTAAATACCACAGGCCGATGGCGGGCAGCAGCGTCAAGGGAACGAGAAGCTACGCCTGCCCAATGTGGTGACTATGGATAAAGCCAGATGTTTGTGTCAAACAACTGGAGAGGCTTATGTCCAGTGTAGTGAACGATAGGCTGATATTGATGATTTGTTTATTTATTATTTTTTTACAATATACTGGCTTATTGGCCCGAAGCGCCAGTATGTAATTCGACTCACGGAGCAAACGTGATTCGACATGACATATTTCTATCCCGGGTTTTTGGGATTGGGCTCCAATCAGCCAACGCCAGCAGTTCTTTTAAGGTCATCAGCATGACGGTTTAAGGGGCGTCCTACACTACGTCTAACTCACAAGCTAAATTAAAAACGCTCTCGTGTGAATGAGGGCTAACAGTCCACAAATAGCAACAGAGTATGGCGTAAGTGTTTATCGGGCGTGCGCGCCTCGATCGTTTACCTTTGAACTAGTTGCGAACTTGAACTGGCAAGGTTGTGGCAACTGATAGCTGTAAGGCTTTCGTATGGGTAGGTGTGAAAAATTGCAGTCGCGTATCAGGTGAGTACAAAATACAATAGACGCTAAGTGTGTCATTATTGTACTACATTACTACTATTGTCATTGGTATTTTGGTAAGTACGAGTACTCTTTTTATAGTCATCATCATCATCATCACCCTGCGAATGTACAATGCTGGACATATGCGAATGACAATTGTCATTTAGGGGGATTTTCCTTAGTCGCCACGCGTAGAAGATGGATTGGTGACCGCAGGTTTTAATAGTAACACCTAAAAATGACTCATCATCATCATCATCAGCCTATTGCAGTCCACCGCTGGACATAGGCCTCTCCAGTTGTTCGCCACTTTGGGCAAACATCTGGAGGATATACCCCTAATCGCCACGCTGGGCAGGCGGGTTTGCGATCGCAGGGCATAGCTTCTCACAGTTTCTCTCCGGTGACGCTGATGCCCGTCATCAGTCTGTGGTATTTAGCTACGCCTTCAATTGTGATCGTTATACCGCCACCAGTCGGTTGCCAGCGCCTCGTTTGTGATTCGGCAGGATGCACCACAGGCAGGTGAGGTTGGCTTGGAGCGAAAAGATGATAGGCTCCCTTAGATCCCAAAATTACTAGTCTAACTCAAAAATTAATAATACCTATAGATGTCCAAAACGCGCAGACAGTATAATGAAGATCACTCTCACAGACTTTTATATACATCATACTCATACTTAGTCATTCGTCGCTCGCCCAATGGTTGGCTGGTAGAAAATGCCGCACGGCAATAAGTCCGCCGTTTATTAAAATTGCAACTTACAGATTCACATCAAATAGGTACTGTAATGTAAGTAAATTTATAACTACATATCTATCAATCATACGCTTTTTTTCCATAATTTTTATGCATTAGGTTTGGCCAAGATCCCTATGAACGATAATTTAATCTTAATTTAATCTGCAATAAAATGTGTAAACTAAATCTAACACTAGTGCGTACATATTACTTTAAAACCAGACTTAAGTAACCCGTGTTTCATCAGCATAATGTTCTCTCCTAGACATTTAGTCCAACCGCCATTAAATCTCCCATAAACAGGTAGCTAATTAATTATATTCCTTTTAAATTGAAATAATTTGCCGTGGCAAAGATTATACCTAAATTGGAATCCTAGTTCTAGGCTATAAATCAGCAGGACCTATATGCGTTAAAGTGGCTACTTCCTGGAATAAAGTAAAAACTAGATAGGTCTTGTACTGCTTTCACTCACTAAACGATGTGGTTTCCAGTGCATTCTGCCCGAGTATATTCCATAACGTGTTTTTATTAAGCTGTTAAACAATATTACAGTGGTATGTTCAATTTTCTTTACCTATAGCTATTTCATTTTATAGATAACGTTTTGTTATTAGTGTAACGAAAGAAATACCTACAAGTTTAGTACGTACCTAAACACGAAAAAGTTTTACAAGTATTTAACATAAGTTTGTGAATCTATAAATTGACCTTACAATTGGATTGAATAACGAAATAATAGGTAGGAAAACAATGCCGTGTCGTTTCTGGATCTAAATTTTAGAACAGAATCACCCCATCTCAAACTGCGAGTGTATGACAAAGGGAATATCAGAAAACGGACAGCAGCGTCTGTCTGGGTACGAATAAAACCTACTGCGGTCACCAACGCACCTGCTAAGCGTTGTGGCTAAGGTAAATCCCACTAAATTATAATTCTTATTGGGAAAGGCCTATGTCCAGCAGTGGACGCTTGCAGGCTGATGAAGATGACCTATATTACTTCTTATTTTAACAAATATGAAATAAAAAATCCAAAACATGCCACGCTGAGCCATACAGCGTCATCTAGCTCCAAACCAAGCCGAAGCTAGTACTGTGACTACTAGAAAACTGATTTACTTAGATATTTTTTTTTTTGTAAATACATTACATAGACCAGAGGATTAGCAGGCTGAAATGGCAGTGGGCAGGGCACATAGTGAGAAGAACAGATGGCCGTTGGGGCTGAAAAGTTTTGGACTGGAGACCTTTCGACCGAAAACGCGGCGTGGGACGCCCTCCAGCGCGGTGGACAGACGACATAATATAAGTCGTAGGATGGGGCGGGCAGCTTGCAACTGGCCGTTGTGGAAGTCTTTGGGGGAGGCCTATGTCCTACAATGGATCCCCTATGGCTGAATATGATGACGATGGTACATAGGCCAATACAAACAGACATGTTCATGCACACAAATGTTTTTACTGTGCGGGGATCGAACCCACGACCCTTGGGTCAGAAGGCAGAGGTCACTACCAAATGAGCCATCGAGCCAGTAAAAAAAAATGTACACTTGTAATTTTTTTTATCATTCATAAATATAATAAAAAGTATGTTATCTTAGTAAGCTTATCACTTTTGTATTACCCATAGTAGGTACAAGCTTCGGCTTAATATGGGATTAAATGCCTATACTATGGGTAAGTATATTTTGCGTCTTTCATCCGTTGAAACCCATTGACTTACAAACGAGTAAACAAAACTACATCTTTCAGCTACCTAATCAATACATTTCTTAAAAATCTCGTCTAATATTGACCGATATAAACACCAGCGTTACCGATCCACGATTACACGCCATCTGTGATCTTTCAATCCGAGTAGATAGCATCTGATCATTGGTTTATCGAGAAGTGTTTATTAATATCGAAATGAAGTCAGTGGTTCTTTTAAATGAAGTGTTTTCGAGATGGTAAGGAAATAAATCGAATGGTCTTCCGGTGAAGGATCTCACAACTTTTTAAACAACTGAGTTGCGAAACTTGACATGTTGTGTTTTTGACATGTTTTTGACATATTTTTGACATGTTTTTGACATGTATTGTTTTTTATGGGATTGACTTTACACCGGCCAACTCCGGACTGGGTTAATGGCAAATTGTGATTGATTTAGTTATATTACATACTAGCTGTGCTCGCGACTTCGTCCGCGTGGAATAGTAATTTTTTCCCAGTTTTTTTTTACATTTTCCATTATTTCTTCGCTCCTTATAGTTGCAACGTGATGTTATATAGCCTAAAACCTTCTTCGCTAAATGGTCTATTCAAAACAAAAAGAATTTTTCAATTCGGACCAGTAGTTCCTGAGATTAGCGCGTTCAAAAAAACAAACAAACAAACTCTTCAGCTTTATAATATTAGTTAAGATACCGTGGTGTTAAGCAGAAACCTGCACACAAATAAAAAAATATTAGTGAAAAAAACTCTTAATTAAATAACCTAATCAGATCACGCATCCAACCGTGAAATGACAAGAAATTTACGATTGTAAAATGCAAATGGTTTGGTCATTGTGACCCCATACAGAAGTCGCTCTTTAGCTAATTATTAATTTGTTTACAGATCAGATAATAATCGGTGCTTTGTGTAAAAGGCAATAAAATTAATTGCCGCAATTCGTCTCAATCGGCGATGGAATAAAAATGGGGTTAAGAGTAGGGTTAGCAGACGCGGTAAAATCTTTTACATAAAATTAAGTTTGGATATGAAATAGACAAAACTTTTATAATGTTCCTATTGAATTGAATCTATTACTATTAAAGCACTTCTTAATAGGATGTTTTAAATTAAAAATAAATTAAAATAAACATTTTAATGTTGAGTGACAGAATTAAAAAATATATGTGAAATTTTTTTCAATTTAGGAAATGAACCTTTTTAAATTGTCTCGGATCTATGAGTCCCAGTCGTCATCTAGTATTATTTGCTCAAAGGTGAGCCTTAGTTTGAGACCAAGAGGTTGGTAAGTCTGAAACTATTTATTTGCTTTGCTTCGGTATTATACATATAAGGAAACCTTCTATTGAAAAAGAAAATAACACTCTATCTATTGAAAAAAAAAGAAGACATCAATATTCGTTGCGTAGTTTTAAATATTTAAGTATACATAGGCATAGACACGAAATGCGACTTTGTTTGCACTATATAGTGATTCATCAATCATCAATGGGCTCTTTATCCTTTCTTTTAATTTTATCATACACCAAAAGATTTCATGTCAAGTTTTATTAAGTCAACTGTTTAGTGTGCAATAAAGAACATCTATGTCACATTATATCGTAAACATCTATGATACATATACCCCTAATTAGTAGTAATAACTTTGCAGAACGTTTGGAATTCTGAGAGTGGTAGAGTCAATTATAAAGCCAATCTTTTTGAAATTGGCTTGCTAATAAATGTTTTCCAAGAAACACCCAATTTTAGACGCCTTAAAAATGGTTGGCAATCTATACATCTTTTAGGTACACAAGAACAAGAAGTGGATCATTTGACATTTATTTGATAAAAAAATAAGAAACCAAATGTTGCAACTGCCTAATAGGTATTATAGTAATTTTTAATGTTTCGCAAATAACCTCTCTAATTTCATATATATTTTAAACCATATAACGACACCCCTAATAATCTAACTAGGGTCTAAAGTACCAAAGCTGACATTAAACTATTACATGGTTAACGATTTCATTATAGTGTTAGACCGCACCTGGTTGAAAATGTTAACTTTCGGTATGATTTATATTCAGCATGTTAATTTTAATTATGCATTCGGTTTATGGCTGATGTATATTCAGATTACATAGACCAAAAGTATTAGATTTAAGATAAACACTAGCGGATAATTTGATTAAAATTGGCGTAAACATTGAATGATATACATAGGTAATTTTGCACGTTTTTCGGTGAAGGAAAACTTCATCATGAAATCAGCATATCTTCGGACAGATCTAATGCAGCTTTAGCAAAATGTGATTAGTAAGTAATTGCAATATTACTTTAATGGCACACTGTAATCATAAACGGCAGATTGGAAACATGCCCGATAATTATCGGATAATTATTTAATTAGATGAAATTAGTGTTGTGTAATTATTAAAAGTACATTTCGAATGTAAAATGGTGGGTTGTGTTGAGTGTAAAGTTCAGATCTCTCTTCATTACTTTTATATTTAGTTAATCAAAATGTAATATAATCAATATTTTATTGCATTATAATGTGAGTATGAGATTTTAATGGCTAAAGGTGGCAAACGCACTAGCGACCTATTACGTAATCGGTAACCTTTCATTTAGTACCTATTATTTGTTACGGGATAAGCTATGACTCTTGTAATCAGTCGTACTTTTGCCTTTTTAAAGTTAGTTAAACTATCCGGCGTGGCGATTGAAACGTCAGCTCTTAACATTTCGGGGATCTCAAGCTCTGCCCGAGGGGAAAGAACTCTCTTTAAACTACTTTTAGGACTATTCTTAGCCACCAGCCAGTCTACGGACACGAGCGTTTTGGGAATGGCAGCCATGGCTCAGGCGGAGATCTATTGGCAGACAGTTACTTGCTAGTCAGATGACATAGCGGCGGTGACCAGAAAGGATCAGACAAGCTTGGCGAGGGATCGCGAAAGATTTTTTTTTTATTACTGTGGGTGCTCAGCGAGCAAGCGGCCCATATGATGTTTAACGGTTACCGCCGCTCATAGACTCTGCAATGCCAGGGGCACAGCTTAACCGCTGTCTACCGTGAGGAAAGAAATGGCGGTTAAAATAAGATAAGGTGCTGAAATCCGATGAGGGTTGAAATTACGACAAAGTAGATCTATCTATCATCTGAAACAGCCCTAAGGTGGCGCCACATTTCAATCCGATTCGATTACCACAAAGGCATCGAGATACACATTTAATTCAAACTGTAATCTCAAAGGCTCATCAGCTGATGGCACAATGTGACGGGACGTGACGTCACCGGCCGGTGCGCCGGCGCTCCCCGCTCCTAAATCGGTCAGATGCCATTGTCTCCGTTGACTAATTGTCGTAATTACTACCGATGTCGTTCAAGATTTGCCGATTGACAGCGGTTTCGCAATACGCCATTATGTTGGAGGAATTCTGGGGCGGTCTAATCAATATGGCGGGTCGTGGAATGAAAATTAGACAGTGCTGTGTTCTGACCTTTTCGTTTCTGAAAATGAGCTGTTCAAATTGGATATTTTGAGAATACGTTAGCAAATGTTACTAGGGATGTAAGGAGCGACTATCATCTTTTGGCTCCAAGCCGAATAGCAAACGAGGCTCTGGCGGCTGATTGGTAGTGGTATAACCATCACTATTGAAGGCGT
This sequence comes from Conogethes punctiferalis, assembly GCA_031163375.1. Taxonomy (NCBI): domain Eukaryota; kingdom Metazoa; phylum Arthropoda; class Insecta; order Lepidoptera; family Crambidae; genus Conogethes; species Conogethes punctiferalis. The sequence continues at coordinate 9,843,972 of CM062094.1, forward strand.
AGCTAAATACCACAGGCCGATGACGGGCAGCAGCGTCAAAGGAGGGAGAAGCTACGTCCTGCGATCGCCAACCCGCCTGCTCAGCGTGGCGATTACGAGTAAAGCCTCCAGTTGTTTGCCAGAAGTGGCGAATAACATGTTTTTTTTTCTTTTTCTCTAATCAACTGCTATTGGGGCCAAACTTTTTCACAGCCATAAATTTCACTCAGACTTTATTATCTTCGATTAGAGTTTAGTTAGTAGATTAATTGTATTTGTTGAGTCGTATTGTTAATCCCAAGCTATGTTATCCCAGTTTTACACTTTGGAGAGCACTGTCTTAGTATACCTATGGAAAAATTAAATAAATAGTATTGTTAAGTCAACTTTGAATCTACATAAAAATTAGTCAATACTCTTTCCTTACCAAAACCTACGTAGTATGACCTAAACAGAAGAAGTCACAGTTTAATCACTACATATAAAACAAAGTCGCTTTTTAACCGACTTCGAAAAAAGGAGGAGGTTCTCAATTCGTCTGTATGCATAATATTTTTTTTTTTTATGTTTGTTCACCGATATTTCCGTCAATTATGGATGGATTTCAAAAATTTTTCGATAGTTCGACAGGGGACACTTCCGAGGTGGTCCCATTATCACCAAGTCAGGATCTGATGATGGGATCCTGGAGAAATTGAGGGCAACAACCGAAAATTGTATGCTCATTATGGTGTTTTTGTTACGTAATCATATTTTACTCAGGTATATGCTTCCGGGCGTCAACATCTGGTGCTGATGATGAAGCCACAGAACTCCTTAACGGTTAGGAGTTAGGGGACAGTACTGACATTGGTCGATATTAAACCAGGTAGTAGTATGTACTTATGCAGGGCTAATAGAGCAGGTGATTTGGTAAGTGATATGCTTGATTCTTGATCGCAAAGTCTTCACTTGACTTAAAGCAAAATTTTTCATTCCTAAAGTAAAACTCTTAAGGACATTAATTAGCCTTTATTCAAGGTCACAGCACATTAACGCAACTAAAAATAGAAAAATAAAATTATTAAAAAAAAAAATTAAACCGACTTCAAAAAAAACACAAACGACCAAAACTAAAAAGCGATAAATAACGTAAGTAATTCTATCCTTAATACATAATTATTTAAATATTACAATTATCACTTATTTTTGAAGTCGGTGCCAGCCAAACAAATAAATGTATATTGTCGTGTAGATTTGCCGGCCGCGCGCGTCATACAACAACAGTCTACGTTAGGTACCGAGAGGCTGGCACCGACTTCAAAAATAAGTGATAATTGTAATATTTAAATAATTATGTATTAAGGATAGAATTACTTACGTTATTTATCGCTTTTTAGTTTTGGTCGTTTGTGTTTTTTTTGAAGTCGGTTTATGTTGTCTGTCCCTTTGTAGGTATGGCATCTTAGAAACTACGCAACGGATTTTGATGTGTTTTTAATAGATTAAACGATTCAAGAGAAGGGTTTGTGTGTGTACATTCTACCGATAAACACACGCTTTTGCTTTTCTTTGCCGATCACAATTGACAGTCATAACTCAACATATTATTAAATCACCAAATAAACTACATAAACCAATAAAATCAAAATGCTCACTTAGCCTCGCAATTTCCATTGACTAATCAAACGCTATCCCAATTATACCGGCGCACTGAATATCATCTCGCCTTAGGCGGCCATTAACGATATCTGTCTCGGCTTAATCAAATCGAATCCATTACTAAGATACACGACGCGGTATAAATCACTGGTCACAGAATGAACGGAAGCTGCAATAATTGCATCTCACCTTGTACGCTTCGAGGAATCTGTGATACCGCTGATATAGTATCCGTGGTGAGCGTCAAAATCGCGGGACCAAGTCCCCAATTTAAAATATAGCACATGTAAGGATTTCATCATCATCATCATCAGCCTATTGCAGTCCACTGCTGGACATAGGCCTCTCCAGTTGTTCGCCACTTAGGGCAAACATCTGGAGGATATACCCATAATCGCCACGCTGGGCAGGCGGGTTGGCGATCCAGGGCGTAGCTTCTCGCTCCGGTGACGCTGCTGCCCGTCATCGGGCTGTGGTATTTAGCTCCGCCTTCAAATGTGATGGTTATACCGCCACCAGTCGGTTGCCAGCGCCTCGTTTGTTATTCGGCAGGATGCACCATGTGCAGGTGAGGTTGGCTTGGAGCGAAAAGATGATGGGTCGCTCCCTTACATCCCATGTAAGGATTTACTACATTTGTACTATTTGTACCCCAAACCACAAATTTGTACATCTAAAGATAAAGGAAGTATGTTAAGGTTTGCCTGGTCCCGCCATTATGACGTCAAAGTGGCGGAGCCATCGGAAAGCGCTACTCGAAGGCAGGTAATTCAGAACCGAAGACTTAGTACTACATTTGTACTTGTATGGACTCGATTTTGCGTGCGGTGACGGAGAAAGAATACTGACCACCTACCTTTTCTTCCCGTGGATGTTTTGAATTACTAGTCATCATCATCATCAGCCTATTGCAGTCCACTGCTGGACATAGGGCTCTCCAGTTGTTCGCCACTTAGTGCAAACGCCACGCTGGGCAGGCGGGTTGGCGATCGCAGGGCGTAAGCTTCTCGCTCCGGTGACTCTGCTGCCCGTCACTGGTCTGTGGTATTTAGCTACGCCTTCAATTGTGATGGTTATACCGCCACCAGTCGGTTGCCAGCGCCTCGTTTGTTATTCGGCAGGATGCACCACGGGCAGGAGAGGTTGGCTTGGAGCGAAAAGATGATAGGCCGCTCCCTTACATCCCGATACAATTGGCCTGAGCAGCTATATTAATTCTAAATGACTATGATGATAGCCAGGCCGGCCTTGTCATCATCACCGGACTGTTGGCGGAGCGAAAGGCTCTCACCCCTAGGGGTGAGACCTAGGTCCTAAGCAGCATTTCGGTCCCTACGCTATGTCTTGTCGTCGCTCCTTCAAACCGATCGAGCAGATTGGCGCGGTTTGAGGCCTATGTCCAGCAGTGGGCTATCAAAGGCTGCTAATGACAATGATGATGATAACCTTTATATTCACATTTCCAGATTATAATCAAAACGCATTTCCCCGCGCCTGCTATAAATACCAGTAGCAATTCCATTTAATCGAACAGGAGCTAATTAAATCGACATTTACATCGCTAATTTATATCTTAAAACGATTTAACTGTATGGCTATGATAATTTAATGATCCTTTGAAGTTAATACTACTGAGTTAGCCCTGTGTTTAAGCCTGTAAGGTTAGGGATTAGTGTGGAATCTCTTGATCGGGAGTGCACGAACATAATTATACATAGGCACTTTATTACAAAGTGTGTGTGCACATAGACCCGTCCTATTCAACCAGACCTTGTTAATTGCGTCCAGTCTGGCACACCGTTACTCTCAGGCGGGATACGCACTGGGTTAGGAAACGCGCGGTTTAATGATAGCTAAATAGGGTAGTTGAGAATGAAAAAAAAAATTTTTTTTTTGTTTTTTTTTTCAGTTGAGAATGGCCATTTAGATATCCGAATGTCCACTGCCGAAAATAGGCCTACCCTAATAAAATTGTCATTTAGGTTATTTGCCTTAGTCACCACGCTTGCCAAGCTGGTTGGTGACCGCAGTAGGTTTTATTTGGACCCAGGTAAACGCCAGTTTCCTAATATTCCCTTAGTCATCTTCTACGACACCCACATAATGAGATGGGGGACTATTCTAAGTCCGGAATCACACGGACATTTACAGGATTGATTCGATTGTATGTGTCACAGTACCAATCTTAGTATTGATTAAAGATACCAATATTAATATGGACGGGAACACGTGCATTCTTTGTGTTAAGCATGGTGGAAGTTGGTAAGTACCTACTGGTAGCATTGTAGTTGCCTGTTTTTGAGGATATCAAGGCCTTTACATAAAATGTAATGTAATATCCCAACTACGATGGCCCCGATCAGATCAGGTGGATCAGGTTATAACACATTTAGTTAAAATCCGATGAATCTGCCATGGTGTACTTACGCCACTGGTAGCTAAAATCATTAACAAAGCGGTTAAAGACCGAGACGTTTATTTCGCAGTGTGCAAACGTTGCATCAAGGAGCGCCCAAGTACGGCTACCCCTTGTTATTGGATAGAAATTAGTTGTTTGAATTACTAGGTCAGTGATTAGATGGTAAAATAGAGACGTGAAATACGGGCTTGCAGTAATTTAGATAAATTGAGAAGCTGTGCTGGATAGTGAATAGTATATGCGTACGCTAGACAATTTGCAGATAAGCAAGACTTTTGTTTTCATTTAGTAGCTCAAATGAAAAGAAAGGAGGCCCAAGTCACTGCGTCAACAAAGTAACCAAATCAATCAAACACACACAAGACCCGCGAAGTGTTTCGGGATAAGTCGGTGTATAATCAGAATAACCCTGCAGGCCTACTGAGATACCGTTTCACGCCCCTCCTAAAGAACCCAGGATTCAGGAGAAAGAAACCAGGATTGGTCTCATAATAGCCTTAGACGAATCTTGTGACATTCACAGGGAAATGAGGCGGTGATTTGATAGTCCACGTGATTATATCAATAAATATAAGATAATAATCGCAAACATTGCTCTGATCCTAAGATAAGATAGATAAGCCTAAGTGGTTATGGTAATCGGAATCAATGAAGATACCACGAACGTAGGCTTTAGACATCGACAGGCTTACGTAGAACAAACGATTACGTTGATGACTGAAATGTTTGTTTTATTTGATTTAAGTGATTTTTTAAGGGAATTCCATAGTATATTGTCAAATTACATTTTAAGTCCCATATTAAGTCAGGTCTAATGAAAAAAGGATGCAACTTACAACACTTACATACAACGACATACAAAATACAAGAATTTCTGAACGATAATATCATGAACATAATGAACTGCTCGCCTGCACTTGACAAATATTGCTTTATAAGACATTAAAATGAATGTTATTTTTTTAATAGGTTAACTAGAGTTTCGTATGGCACTTCTTCTCATCAAGTCTCATGTCGAAGTGATAAGACGACATTGTATTACAATAAGTTCGTAATGTGTTTTCCTGAAAAGTATGCGTAATGTGCAATAAGAATTATTATCTATCTTTAAATATGTCAGTATTTGAAAAACCTAACCCATTGCTTTTTAAACCAATGACCAACAGGTTAAAAACTAAAGTCCATCCAACGAGTTGCCACCGCTGAACTGAAAAGCAGTAAACTTCTCACCTACTCAACTCAAGTACCAATAAGGATGTCAATGAGTCACATTTTTATCGATGATCTAAACCTTTCCAATAGCAATCAAATACGCAGATAAATATTCTCAAAGCGTGACAGCGAGTGAATGCAATTATTGCACCCGCGGTGCGTCGATGACTTCAATACATATAATAAAACAGTAAAGACGTGTGTCTGTGCATCAAAGATGTAAGGGATCGACCTATCATATTTTCGTATGTGACTTACTTGTAAATTAATCATCATCAGTCTATTGTAGTCCACTGAACACAGGCCTTACCAGCCGTTCGCTACGTTGGGCAAAAGTGTGGAGACTCTAACTATGATTGTCACACCGAGCAGGCGGGTTGGCGATCGCAGGACTCTTCGCTGTGCTATGTAGCTAAGCTTTCAATCGTGATGGTTATACCGCCACCAGTCGGTTGCAAGAGCCTCGTTTATTTACAAAACAAGTTGCCCCACAGGCAGGCAGGAGGATGGCCTGGAATGAAAAAATGATGATAGTTCGCTCCCTCACAGTCACATCCCATTAAGCCCGAATAATTAGAAGTGCTATTAAAGACAATTATAATTAAAGGCGTAACTAAATACCACAGGCATATGACGGGCAGCGGCATCATGCACCGGAGTGAAAAGCTATGCCCTGCGTCAGCCAACTCGCCTGCCCAGCGTGGCGATTACGGGTAAAGTCTTCAGATGTTTGACCAAAGTGGCGATCAACTGGAGAGGTCCATTTCCAGCAGTGGAATGCGATAGGCTGATGATATTCCAAAGAGATTAGTCGCAGACGAAGTCGCAGTCACCGGCTAGTCTGCATAGCGTATGCGTTTCGCACCCAGCGCCGTATCGCGTCGTGATGCGCGTGCGGCGCCGGCGCACACGTGATATCTGCGTCCGTTATGGAGCCGTCAAATTGTTATTTGAATATTAAATACATAAATTGCATCTAACTATTACGATTTATCGAAAGTATTGTATATAAAAACATCATCCTAAATACTAGTTGTAGTGATCGAAATGTGAACATCGTTTTTTATGGGACCAATATTGAAATAGCACAACTTGAAATAATAGAAACACTAACACCTGATTTGTCAATTTATAAACAATTTTCTTTGAGTTTTTTTATATTACCTCGCATTATGGCTTCCCTGCGACGGAATGCGAAAGAGAAGCCCAAGTCGCTGAAACCAAGAGCAAGTAACTGGTCAGTTGCCACCGCCATGCCGGCCCAACCCTAACCCTCTACTCACCGGCAGAAATACGACTCGGAGGTCATTTGGCTGCGGTATTCCAAAGGGGTCCTTCCCCGGACGGGGGGCTCACTTTGAGTGAAGATTCGCAATGCCCTACCTCTCTTAAGATTTCAATATTGCCCCCTTATATCTAACTCTTAAGCTTTGTTTTGTAAATAGCAACTTGAAGCAAATATTTGCAGAAACTAAATACAAGTAGGAGATAGCGTTGCTTGCATATATTAATTATAATGAAGCTGTTTCTAATTTTATTATCTCCATCCACCTTAACGTCTAAATTTTTACATGATTTAATCATACAAGAACTCGTCCCACATAAAATATACGGCACATAAATAACTAATTCGATGGCTCGTGTTTATCGACATTCCATGATAATCGAATTGTCGTGTCACTATTTATGAGACATTTACTAGCTGTTCAAGCTGTCGGCAGCATACAATGAAGCTTTTTAACCTATTATTTTACCACCATTACGCTTCGACGTTCAATGGACGCGAATGGATGATGTTGGACATTTTCTACTTTCCAATCACCGTGTATTGGAGAATGATGATGTTTTCAAACGCTTATTAAGATACAATAATAGGTGAAAAGCTGGTTCGGAATTTTGAGATAACGCGGAAATGATAATGAGATTTGAAAGCAGCAGAGTTTTTGTACTCGATATTAGAAAATGAGAAAATTTCAATCTTTTTATTCGTAGTTGGGTATTCTAAACAAATTTATTGAAATTTATACATTAAAAGCTAGCTGGGGTTCGTAGGCAAATTTATGATTTGTATCTGAAAAATTATCCCTAATGTTTTTAAAAAAGAATAATCCAATATATATCATACTGGACCACATAGCGCTGCGCCATCTAATCTCAGATTAAGGCGAAATTTGTATTATAGGTACTACTGGGACAATTGATAAACTTAAATAAATAAATAACCCAAGACATGCCACGCTGGGCCACACAGCGCTATCTAGCCCCAAACTAAGCCGAAGCTTGTACTATGGGTACTAGACAACTGATAAACTTACTTACATACATTTTTTTTTGTAAATAAATACATATTATACATAGAAAACACCCAGACCAATACAAACAGACATGTTCATGCACACAAATGTTTGTAATGTGTGGGGATCGAACCCACGACCCTTGGCTCAGAAGGCAGAGGTCACTATCAATTGAGCCACCGAGCCAGTCAACTTACTTTCATTGTAAATAAATAGGTACATAATTACTCCTATAGCAAGCACAACGCATAGTACAAAAATTTGTTCACTTCTCTGTCCACTACTGGATATAGGCCTCTCCAGTTATTCGTCAGTTTGAGCAAACAGCTGGAGGCTTTACCCACGCTGGGCAGGCGGGTCAGCGGTTACAGCTAGGTGACGCTGATGCCTATCATTGTCCTGTGGTGTTTAGCTACGCCTATAGACCGCCACCAGTCGGTTGCCAGAGCCTCGTTTATTATTCGGCAGGATACACTAAGTGCAGATGAGAGTGGCTTTGAGCGAAATGATGAGATGCTTTACATCAACGTCATCTTACACCTAGCTAAGAGAGGTAGGGCATAGCGAATCTTCGCTCGAATTGAGCCGCCCGTCCGGGGAAGGACCTTCACCCTATAGAATACCGCAGTCAAATGACCTCTGGGTCGTGTTTCTGCCGGTGAGTAGGGTTTCCGTAGCTCGTGGGGGGTTAGGGTTGGGCCGGCATGGCGGTGGCAACTGACAGGTAACTGACCAGTTACTTGCCAGTTGTCACAGCGATTTGGGCTTCTCTTTCGCTTTTCATCAGGCGTAGGGAAGCCATTATGTCGAACCAATATAAAAAAAAGCTGCTATTTAACAAAATTAATAAGTATTTTAGAATATTTCTGCATAAATTTGAAAGCAGCAACAGCCAGTTTACCCGTCTCGTGATCCATTTCTATGTTATCTGCGTTTATCGCGATACGACGGAGATGTTTCCCAATGTTTGAATGCTCCTCTTCGCATTAGGCAATGTTTGATACTCAACTTTTCTTTACACGTATTACGCAAAAGCCATTACGATTCCATAATAGCATGGTATGAAAAGTAACCGGCATCTAATTTATTGTTTATTAAATTGTCAATTTTGTATCTTTTTTTATTTTGGCTCGTACATCACGAGTGTATTAAGTAGAGTATTAAGTAGTTATACCTACTTTTAATAAAAATAAATAGATGCCCGGTTAGAATTGTTGTTAAAATAAAAAGCGATAGATACGTAAATATATTTATTAGTATTAGCGTAACTATATATCTGTGGCTACGGAGATATCTATCTACTTACACTTCGGGATACAAATAACATCAGACTATTTTTTAATTTACCAGACCTGCCTACCTGATAATACCTACACATCAAAGTTTTTTTTATTTTTTTTTTCATTTTGGGTTTGCGCTTGGCCACAATTCACCTGGTGTTAAGTGATATTGAAGCTTACGATGAAGCACGATTACCCAGAAAATACCGATTCACTCTCGCCTTGAACACCTTAAGACTATATGTCTCCGGAAAAGTTATTTATATTTGTATGAACATAATTATACAAACGGTGTCGGAAACACAAATCTCCGACCTAAAATCTTTTAGATACAGTATTTTATCTTTAGAAGTACTAAAACAGCCCATTACACCGCACATACTCGTACATACATAGCAAAGCAGTTCCTATGTACCACACAATGTCAAACCTACGATTATTATTCATTCAAACCACAGCTCATATAATTCATCCGTCCAACAGATTTACTTGCAAAACAATCAGTTGCTCCCATATTTCGTTCAGCCATTCAAGTTTTATGGGCCAGTTATGGTTGAAGTAATAGCTGGATTGTTAGAAGGCAACCACTGATAGATACTCAAGTACTCAAGCGTAGTGCTGTTAAATAGGTGTTTCGAACAGATAAAAGTTTATATTTTAATTTTACGACGATAGAGTTGGCGCCGCGCGATACAGGTTAAAGGCGAATGAAAAGACTTGATGGAAGTATTTAGTATGTTTGTTTGCGCTTGATTTTAATTTTTTAGGATATCTAACAAATCTAACAATAGATTTTTTATTGTATTTCATGTTTGGAATAAGGTGACTTATCGTATTTTCGCTCCAAACCACCCTTACCGGCCTGTGGTGCATCCTGCCAAATAATAAACGAGGCTCTGGCAACGGACTGCTGGGGATATGATACTCACGATTGAAGGCGTAGATAAATACCATAGATCGATGACAGGCAGCAGCGTCACCGGAGAGACACCAACCCGCCTGCCCAACGTGGCAATTATGGGTATAGCTTCTTGATGTTTTCCCTAAGTAGCGAAAAAACTGGAGAGGCCTATGTCCAGTAGTGGACTGCAATAGGCTGATAGTCGTACATATAATACCCATAATCGGCATGCTGGGCAGGTGGGTTGGCGATTGCAGGGCGTAGCTCCTCGCTCCGATGATGCTGCTGCCTGTCATCGGCTTGTGGTATTTAGCTACACATCCATCTATACGGTTATACCGCCACCAGTCAGTTGCCAGAGCCCCGTTTCTTAATCGGCAGAATGCACCTTGCCCTGCGATCTCCAACTCTTGGCCTAGCGATGGTTAAAGTCTCCAGATCTTTGCCCAAAGTGGCGAGCAACTGGAGTGGCCTATGTCCAGCAGTGGACTGCGACTGTCTCGATGCCGAAATTGGCCTTACCGTATGAGGTTAAATATTTATGGCCATTTAATCTATCATCGTAACCCAGTACCTATTGTTCACTAATAAATAAAATTGTATAGAGCGTGGCACAATTTTGCGGCCGGTCTAAATTTGCATTAATAGAGTTTATAATTGAGGTTGCTGAAATTGAATGCTCTGTCGTAAATTCCGTAACCAATTAGGTTCAGAAGTGGCTTAATATGATGGTACTTGCTGCTGATAATAAAGTATTCAATTGAAGAGCTACAGGTTTATACTCAACTGCCTAAGATGATCTATTAACTGGAGCTGAAATTATAGGCATACTCTGGCCGTTGAATAAGATCATGATGTAGTCTTAGGCCTCGTTTTATTCTTTAACAAATGCCATAGTATATTGTTAATTACCTAAACACTTAACTCCCATATTAATTCGTATAGTCAAAAAATGTAACAAAATACAAGAATTCTTGGACGATCTTATCAAGAACATAATGATTACTCCCGATTCCCGAACGATTACTTTTCACTCAGTCACTGCTCATGTTACGATGCAAATAGGACATTAGCAAATTGGACATTCTGCAACTAAACGGTTTGATTGTCGAAGCCGAAATTCGGTTGATAGAATGGTTATGATAATATATTTCTTTGGATGGGTTTGCGCTTGGCTGCGATTTACCTGATAATGAGTCATCACCCTCGCCTTGAACATTGTAAGATTATAACTACTCAAAACAAAATAGGGCCCACCGCAACATTGTCTCTTATCGGGATTATAAATAAGTTGTACACTGATCATTGGCAAAATGAAGTACTAGCATATCAAGCACACATGTTTACGAGTTCATAATGATGTTTTGAAAGTTAACTTTTTTGTTCATCTCAAGTGGGTGCATAAAAAAAGTGAAGTGCTTAAAATTACCCATTCCTCCAATTCTTAGTCGTTTGTATTCTGGGTATTGTTTTGAGCGCAATACTTTGATTTCACTTTTTCTAACTATGGTGTTTCATTTTGGCATTATTCCTGATTATAATGCCAAGTTCTCGTCGACATATGGATGTGGAAACTGCCACCAGGGCGGTTGTGATGCTACAAGAGGAAGAATCGTAGAGATCCGTCGCTTTTCGCCTTGCTGGGTCACGGCCAGCTATTCAAAACGGATGGGAACTGTTTTAAGAGAGAGACAGTATGTCTAGAAGACCTGGATCAGGCAGAGTTCGTACCACAACAGCACAAGAAGACCGCTACGCCCGATTGACTGCGCGTCGGGACCACACTATAGCCGCCCGGACCGCACAATCTCGGCTAAGGCAATCCACTGGCACATGCGTTATTGATCAGACCATTCGGAATCGACTCCACAAGGACGGACCACGATCGAGGATGCGTTGTATCCGCTGAAAGTTGACAAGGGCTCCCCGGGCAGCGCGTTTGAGGTTTGTACGTGAGCATTTAGACTGGACCATGGATGATTAGAGGACAGTACTCTTTACAAACGAGTGCAAGGTAATTTTTTTTGCGATGACAGACGTGTACGTGTGTGGTGACGAGAAGGAAAATGTTTTACTGAACCATGCATGGACGGAACTGATAGTTTTGGGAGTCCAAGTGTGATGATATGGGACGGCGTAAGCTGGTTATGCAAAAAAGAGCTGGTATTCTTGAACGAAGGGAGTTTTTCTGTAGCCAGTTACGTCGATCAGGTAATCCGACCTCACATCATCTCATATTCACAAAGAGTGTGTGAAAATTTTGTCTTTATGTAAGACAATGCCCGTGCGCATACAGCTCGTGCCACTCAGAGGGTACTCTTTGATGCCAATCTTCCGTCTTACCTTGGCCAGCGATGAGTCCCGATCTCAACCCTATTTAACCTTTATGGGAACAATTAAATCGAAGTCTCAAAGAAACCATTAGCCCTGTCAATAGCCAACAGGACCTCATAAACGCCCTGAAAGTCAATTGGGAACGAATACCCCACCAAACGTCTAATCCAGAGTGTTCCAGATTTGCTCAGAGAGTGCATACGGAACAGAGGGGGATCCTCCTCGATACTGAAAAAAAATCCCGTCAAGTTGTTAACAAAAAACAGTGGTAATGAAAGCTTTCATCGCCAGTGCAGTTAGTGCTTATTTCCCTTAAAAGGTGTATTTATGTGATAATGTGATTAAATTAAACATTTTAAATGTTATTTTGTGCTTACATAATGTGTTAAACCTTAATTTAACATTGACTAATCATAAAAACCTATTAAACTTCTATACATTTAAATTATTGAGCAAAAACATGGTGGGCCCTATTTTGTTTTGAGTAGTTTATTATCTTTCGGGGAACAAGAAAACCAGCAAAGAGTTCCAGAATATCCTTCCATCTCTCCAGTAGTACTAATACTCCAAGGTATCCACAGATTCGTATTACCTCGCGCTAATTTAGTCTCACGGCAAATTGCTTGAAACACGTTGTTTAGTTAATTCTCTCGTCTAAACGTTATAGAAGGAAGTCAAACATTAAACTTGGCCGATCGCTTTTATACCTTCCTGCAACAAATATTTTAGGTACAATATAAACACCGTGTTACTGTGGACATAGTAATTCGGAAGGTTCAGTATATTTAAGTATTAATTACTCGTATTTATGGAATGTAAGGGGGCGACCATACCGCAGTCCCATACTGGACTAGGCCTCTCCAGTTGTTCGCCAGTGTGGTCAAACACAAGGACGCTGCTGCCTGTCATCGGCCTATGGTATCGCTTCAATCGCGATCGCCACGAGTCGGCTGCTAGAGCCTCGGTGGTAATTCAGAAAGATGCACCATCACATGGGCAGGAGAGAAGGGTGGCTTGGAGCGAAAAACTGTTACATCCTGTTGGCATTATTACAAAAATCCAGTTCTACCTTCTTCATAAATTGTTTATTCTTTTAATCTATCTGTAATTGATTTGTCAATAACTTGGTTTACATGAATACAAACCATCTCATCCAAAACTAACAAGCTTTTTAGGGTGCCGTAGCCAAAATGGCAAAAACGGGACCCTTATAGATTCGTCATGTCTGTCTGTCTGTCTGTCCGTCCGTATGTCACAGCCAGTTTATTCCGAAACTATAAGAGCTACATTATTGAAATTTGGTACGTAGATGTATTCTGTTAACCGCATTAAGATTTTAAAGTAAAATCAGAAAAAAAATCCAAAATTTTTGGGGTTCCCTATACATGGAACTGAAACTCAAAAAATCTCAGATGAATACTTTGCGCGAGAGAATCTTCCAAAGTGGTAAAATGTGTGTCCCCCCCCCCCCCGTAACTTCTAAAATATGGGCATTATAAAACTGAAAAAAATATATGATGTGTATTACTATGTAAACTACTAACGAAATTTGGTTTGAATGAAATCTAGACAGTAGTTTTTTTTTAAACATCATAAATCAAATTACCTAATTTTTTTCATTCAATCAGTGGTACGGAACCCTACGTGCGCGAGTCCGACTCGCACTTGGCCGGTTTTTATTTTACTTGTCCTGTGCCCTATACTTTGGTATAGGGCACAGGACATTGGGAAGGTTTGCCTTCCCCATTTATTTATTTATTGTACTAGCTGTGCCAGCGGCGTCGCTCGCGTGGATATCGGGTTTCAAAAATAACGGACTTCCATATAATACCCATCTATACCTTGTGCCTAAGTTTTAAGTTAGACCTCTAGCAATACATTGGTGAAAACCGCATTCAATTCTATGCAGTAGTTTTCGCGTAATGTGCGTTCAAACATACAGGTTTAAATTTCTCGCGTTTTCCCAACACTTCCCGTCACTGCTCCGCTCCTATTGATTGTAGCGTGATGAAAAGTATTCTATAACCTGCCCAGGAGTATGAAGAATAATTTTACCAAGTTTCGTCAAAATCTGTTCAGTAGTTTTTTTTTCTATAACGAACATACAGACAGACAGACAGACAGACAGACAGACAGACAAAAATTTTACTGATTGCATTTTTGGTATCAGTATCGATCACTTATCACCCCCTGATAGTTATTTTAAAAAAATATTTTATGTACAGAATTGGCCTCTCTACAGATTTATTATAAGTATAGATGTCACCAGTGAAAAGCTTATAGTAACTCTAATTTTCAGTGGACTTCCATTTCATTGCCACGTTAGTCAACGATTCATCTTTTCAACAAGTCCGAACAGACAAATCGTCATGTTGTAATATTGTTCGGGCCTGTTCGACGCCCTGGCCTATTTTGTGCCGCTGCGGGCCCGCCCGTCGGCACAAAGCGCCACTGTCTCTTTGTCACTGTGAGATGTACAGACGCTGCCAAAGTTTTGTAGTCATATAGATTTACTTTAAAAAATAACCCAAGGCATGCCACGCTGGTTCACACATCGCCATCTAGCCCCATCAAGTAAGATAACTGATAAACTTACTTAGAATTTTTTTTGTTAATAAATACATATTAAACACCCAGAGTCCCAGACCAATACAAACAGACACAAATGAACACAAATATTTGTACTGTGCGGAAATTGACCCCACGACTCTCGGCTCAGAATGCAGAGGTCACTAGCAAATGAGCCACCGAGCCAGTCTACTCTACACGAAGGTGGCAATCAAGCCCACCGCCCGCCAGATGTTATAAAGGGTTACAGCCTATAAACGCCTGCAAAACAAGGGTATAACATGCGCGTTGCTGACGCGATAATTTAAAAATCTCTTCACAACGTCTTAAGAAACACTTTCGTGCCTATGTAGTTTTTAAATACCTATACCTTCACCTATCTTAAACTAAAACCAGTTGGAAAAGCAGTATCTATTCTTCCGAGAAAAAAAAACAGCAAAAACTAGTGGTGTTCTTTTCAATAATTCTTATTATCACAGAGACCTCTCCAATGACAATTTTGTTTTAGTCGCCACGTTTAACAGAGGGGTTACATAGCAGTAAGCTAGCATAGCTTTATATTTTGTACCCAGGTAAACGCGGCTGCTTGTTTCCTTATATTGCCTTAGTCGTCTTTTACAATGAAATGGACATACATCAAAGTACATAAAAAGTATGCGATCATCATCATCATCATCAGTCTATTGCAGGCCTTAGTCCAGCTCAGGCCTCTCCAGTTGTTTGCCACTTAAGGGCAAATCGCCACGCTGGGTTTGCGAAGTTTACGATAGATTTGTTCAAAAATAAAATAACATACTGGTACTACGAGTTTCGTCCACGACTGTACCTCTGACACATTACGTTTTTATTCCACGGTGATGGCACGAGGATGAAATCTGAAATGGATTGTTCTGTTCACTCACCATACATAAACTAGTTCACGCAAGTTTGTAATACGAGCCGATATCCATAAAATGTTAAGGAAAGCTGTAGGTAACATGTATGGGAGCGGCGAAGCGGATCTTATAAACATTGCGATTTGTTTTCCCTTCTTAACAAAGCTGATTAAAGCCGGTGGGAAAAGGGAAGGGTTGAAAGAATAGCGTTACTTTTGTATTTTTTATTAGGGACGTTTAAACTTAGTGTTAGGTACCAAATGTTACTTGTTGTTAGAAATAATAAAAAAAATTACATACCTACAAAAATTATCGTTCTTTTTCACGCAATGGTCAATCAAAGTTCACGGATTGTTATTCTTTCACGCAAAAACTACTAAATGGATTGCAATACAGCTTTATAGTAAGTAATTATACCAACCATCTTAATAACACATAAGCTATAATTTATTTCAGGATATTTTCATTTCATAATTAGTGCAGCTAGTAACCAATAGGTATATTCGAAAAGTTGCAAAGGATCGCTTAATTCACATCCAACGAACAATAATTGTCACGACATCATTAACACATGTACCCGTTTGTATGTAAACCGATAGACAACCAAAAACGAGAGATGTCGCCTATTCAAAGCCAACGCATCGCATTCATACAAAGACACGTGCCACTATCTTTATTCAAACGTCAACACTTTGTTTATAAGCGGCTTAACTTATTGAATCACAATGTGAAGGATTAAGGATAGCAGCTAAATCGCTTGTGATTTATTGAATAACGCCGACCAAAAGTTTGTGCACCTTTATTTGTATGGAAATAAGGTTCAAATTGAGTCGGGTGTGGTGTCAGGTTTGACAGTGTTATGTCGCTTGCACAATCTTGGAGCGATGTTTGATGACCCAGGATGTTTAGTGGCCTTTATGTCGTTAAGTTGGAAATGATTGAATATCGATGAAGGGTTGACGCTACGGGCTTTATTATTGGCAATTTCAATAGTAAACTAAGAGAAAACGATGATTCCATTTTGGGAACTCCTGGACTAGTGATTACAGCCGTTCACTGCACTATCATTGACAGCTGATGTCGTCGTTGCGTTGACATTGACAGCTAGGTTGATTTCCCGCCAATTATTACTTTGTCGTCCCTCTATGGTTAAGGTTGTTGGTAATAAATGTTTTTCAGGTTATTGAACAGTGTCTTTCAGTAGTAAACTTCATATAGGTAAGTATATCGCGAGGCGAGGGCCGACGTGCCACATCGTAAATCCCACGTGTTTACGCAAAAAGTCCATGTTCGCTTGTTTTTTTCCCCTCCTATTATGTTACCCCCGACTTGCTTTACTAACTGCTTTACGAGAGAATCAATTGTGACGCCAATTAGTTTTGTTTTGCGACAAAAATACGTTGATTAAAGTTTTGTCGCAGTGAGCTTACCTACTTTAGCGTTTAGTAATTAGATGTACGGATGACTATAATAGATAGTGATTAGCAAGCTAAAAGTGGCAGTGGGCTGGCCATATCGACAACCGTTGGGGTAAATGCGTTATGGAGTGGATACCAACTGCTTCTCGACAACCGTTGTGTAGAATGACCTCAGTCCAGATGGATTGACGATTTGCGCAAGCAGTTTTCACGTAAAATAGTAACATTTCTAATGTTAGTAGGCAGCAGGATCTGATTTTCGCTAAGCCACATAATTTAATCCTAAGCAAAATCCCTCTTTCCCAAATCTAATCCCATTCTCGAATATAATGGATCAAATTCGGGACGTTTCATACAATTTGCACTACCAGAGTAGACAATAAAAAAAGATTATAAAAAAAACCCTGCCAATATAATCGTCATCATCATCATTAGCCTATTAACAGTATAATAGTCTACTGCTGAGTCTCTCCGGTTGTCCGATGTGAGAATCTCTAATATAATATAAGAAATAGTAGATTTCGATTTGATATCGACTACAATTTCCATAACTACTTTAACACACCACATAACATATGTAGAAACACCGCACACATTTCGAATCAATCAATCTCATACAAGTTTTCTTCCTACTACAAAGATTTACTACAACAGGACTATCAGCTCAGCTACCTAATATCATTCGCGAGCTAACTGTTGTCCGTAGCGTCGCGTATATTACCGGCGACACCTCAGCACGGCCATTTAACTTGTCTGAGGAGACAGTGACTGGCAGCTAGTTAATAGAACTGTCTCTGAACTATATTGGCCTGAATACTGATCTTATATGGTCGCGTTTGAGGCTAAATTTTGCTTTTATGACGGTTTTACACAACTAACTTGACCTAAATACTGATCCCGACAAAAGATGACTGGCCGAAAATGGATAAATTGTAAAGAATAAGGGCTTAAGATACTACATAACATTTTCCTATTAGAGCACCTAGTGGTCTAGTCTAGATCACATTTTTAGTCATCGTTACTTGTGTTGGGTGTTCTAAACTTCGCTTACCGAAGCAAGATGTCTATTTCATGACTGGCTCGGTGGCTCAATTGGTAGTGACCCCTGCTTCTGAGCCAAGGGTCGTGGGTTCGATTCCCACCCGGAACAAATATGTGATAAACACTTGTGTTTGTTCCGTGTCTGGGTGTTTATATTTGTATTTAAGTATTTATTTGTGGTACCTTCGTTGTTCTGATACCCATAACACAAGTGCTTAAGCTACTTACTTTGGGATCAGAGCAATGTATGTGATGTTGTCTGATATTTATTTATTTATTTATTCCAACACCTTCTTACTTTATCATTTATCAGTTGTACTTGTTTAATATCCATAGTACAAGCTTCAGCTTAGTTTGGGGCTAGACAGTGTTGTGTGGCCCAGTGTGGCATGTCTTGGGTTATTTATTTATTTATCGGAGAAAATAAGATAAAAGTATTAAAACCAACAAAACAGCACACTACTACTACTTCTTCAATATGGCTTGTACTTACTTTATCATGCATAATTATTACCGCGATTTTGTTATTATAAAAATAATATATCTGGTTTCTTGGCACAAAGTGCTTCAATCCCTTTGCTTACGAACTATGCAGCTTATTACTTTAATGAAGTAATGCCTGATAGCAAATGGGGTTTTTCAAAAGGAGAGCCGAGTAGCGGTATAGTGAGGCACAATACATTGGATACGCCAGTTGTGTCGAGTCAAGGTATGCCTGTGCACGCATGGTTCCAATGCACTGGGGAGAATGGGGAAAATTGATCCACTTTCTCTGCCTAATTGTTGTCTTGGTAATATGGAACTGATGAAAATATCAATCCCATCAAATCTCAGAATTCTTTTCAAAGGAGAATGACCATTGTAGTATGGACTTTGGTTTCCGATTTTATCACGTTGTACCTCCATGAAATCTATCTCATTGGATAGAGTATTAAACATAGAATACATTATAAAAAACAATAAGCATCTAATTCGCCGGAGTTGCGAGCAACAGGTTCATGAAGTTCATTATTTTAGGTTATTTTTCACAACGTTAAATACCTTTCCGAACGGCGGCTGGGCGTCCTGCGTCAATCATAACGAACAGTTGCTAAAACGGCGATTATCTAATTTCAATTTCTACAGTTACGGAGAAAAAAGGCGCTCAACTTAACGTAAAGAAAAATCAAAACAAATAAATCGTCAGTGCTAAAACAAAACAATAACATTTCTCTAATGTCAATGTCATGTCACTTTCATTATTTTTTTTTCATCACTCTTAGTGTTGCCCGTCGCAATATAAATGCGAATCGATATTCATTGGATCAATCGATATTCATTCACTTAAGGTTTGTTGTCATTAATTGGAAGGTAAAGTAACTGAATGTTCTCGAAGATATTCTTTTCTATGAGAAAAAGATTTTGTTTTGTAAATATCCTTAATATTTTCTTTTAAACCCTCCTTCATCCTTCCGAGTTGTGTATCGGGAATCGATTATTGTGAATTAATATTTTAAATATTGGCAACCCTGCAACCCCAAAAAGTATAGTTCTTTGGTAGAGGAAGTACTTTGTTATAAAAATTACTTTTAAATTAGCACTTTTTTCCCCGGCGAAGTTTTGACTTGTTTTTGTAGAAGGTCTTGTGAAAATGAAATACAATTTTTTTCAGGTTAATTTCGTTCATGTACAAAACGAAACCATATTTGGGCATTCTCCTTTAATTCATTGAGTTGTACGAGTATCATCATCATCATCCTAGCCTTTTTCTCGATTGTCTCAGGGTCGGCTGGCTTCCCAAACTGAGAGATGTATGTTGTACGAGTATGAATTTGAAAATAATGATGAGGAAGAATGAGGGGTAAAAGCAGTTAAATAGTATTTATGCCGTATTTTCAACAAAAAATAAATTCGATGAACGGGATGAAAAGAATCTAGCTTTTATTACTTTCTTTTTTAACATTATAAGTGCGCCCGAAAGTTATGAAATTATTATAATAATGCATAGAATGTTCTTAATTTATTTATTTAAATTTTATTATAACACAACGGTACTACTTGTATTGGTGGTACAGAGAATCTATACATTACCTCTCCACCAGGTAAAAGTTATATAAATAGAAAATCTACTACTGGTTTAAGTTATGTAAATTAAAGAAATCTAAAATACTCTTAGTATGGATTATAATAATGAATGATAATAAAATAAAACTATTGTTCCTTATTCCCCGCGTCTCCTCTAGCACCAACCGTGACGTATGCTTCAGGAAAGGAATGAATTCATTAAACTGTATGTTTGTTTAAAGATTTGGGTTACACTTAAACTAAGAGAGCGTGGTCTGTTGACACCGAACAATATGTTGTTATAGCATGTTTTACGACTTTATATTGAATCTTCGAATATGAAATTGTCATATTGGTAACGGAGTTCATTATTGTAAGTATTTCTTTGTAATTAGTTTATAATATAAAACTTTTAAGTTTAAAGAAATAATGTCATTAGTTGGCTGTAAAATTATTATATTTAACTAGTAAGCCAGCGGCGTCATACGCGTGGATATCTGGTTTCAAAAATAACAGACTTCCATAAAATGGTCCCTGGCCCTAAATTTTAAGTTAGACCTATAGCAATTACATTGTTGAAAACCGCATTCAATTTCATGCAGTAGTTTTCGCGTCATGCGCGTTCAAACATACAGATAAAAATTCCTTTAATTGCTCTGGTCCTATTGATTGTAGCGTGATGAAAAGTATACTATAACCTGCCCAGGAGTATGAAAAATAATTGTACCAAGTTTCGTTAAAATCGGTTAAGTAGTTTTTGTTTCTATAACGAACATACAAACAGACAGACGGACAGACAGACTACACTTAACGTACAGAATTATTCTATTCTAATGTCTTCAAATAAGTTGTTATACCTCAACTTTTAACCCTACACTCGAAACATCATCACGCCTTTAACAAAAGCACAGTAGACACTAAGTGTCATTAACAATTCTCACATTTGTAACAGTACATACAATCGTCTGATGCGAAGGATTGAGTCACAAATGTAAATATTTGCTGAAGTTTTTGCATACTTGTATGTACCCTATTCAGAGCGCGTTATAAAAACATTGGGTATTTTGTCCGAATCGAATGGTTGTGCTTCGTTCAGTATAAATGTTTTTGTTGTAATTAATACTGTTATTATGGGGTGCATGAAAAGATGTATGGGTGATTTAACTTTTCTATGAAAAATTGCGGAAAAATTTGACAATAATTAAGTCATAAAAGCTTATTAGTTTGATAAACATAATTCTATGTAAAGTGGCAGTCACTTCAAAGTTTATGATTTCATTCATTCCATCGTATCTATAGTTCATTCGCGTTAAGAAAATAGTGACTGACAGGTCACTGACAGGCCACTAGCCAATTAAAACGCTAGAAATTATAATTTCTGAACGCGAATGAACTATAGGTTTTCTAAGAGAGATCGCTTACATTATTTATCAGATGTCTATTATACCTAGTTTTTAAGTCAACTGTATGGTGTACAATAAAGTAGGTATACCTAAATAAGGTATTATACATTTATTTATGTACCCACTTTGATTTTGATAAATTTTATTACTTTGATAATATTTATGAATTATTAATAATTCAAATGCAAATAACCAACTGAACTTTACACGCGAAGATGTCATCGCGTGAAAAATTTCAGCAGTCCATTTTACCTGAACACAATTTTGTAACCGTCTTTGCATTTCACTTACAGAACCCTGATAGCATAAATATGTCGTTAACCTTCTAAGTTAGCATGTCAACGGCCGAATTATTCTCTAATATAGAAACCTTAACAATGTTCTGTTCATGTTTATTATACAATCAAGTTTCTCACATTTTTAAAATATACTATTCAAATTCAAACAGCCAGAGAAGCAGTTCGCAATCTTTCAATTATTCCATAATCGGTTATTTACGATTTCAAACACAGTTAAGAAACCAATAATGCTGTAAAAACATCTACTTAGGAATATTTATTTAAGCGACATCGATAAATTGAGGATTTGTAGCGTAAATGAGTTGAAACACAATAGAGCTGCCTATTTAATGCAGTTTATGATCAAATTATACCCAATATGAACTCTTTTTAAATTGAATGTGTGATAGTTAACTTTTGTTTATGTTACAAGTTTTATAGTAGGTATTAAGCATTATAAATGTTTTAAGCCCTATTGATTTTAACATTTGTAACAATATCATAATTCTAAGAGTATTATAATTTATAATGTACAACTGGTATGGTAATTTAATCCCCTATTTCCCTTAGGTTTGGAGCGCTTTTGTCTGTAGGTATATCTGTTTTCATATATATGCATAGTCACCTAAATATGCAGGAGATATTAGGCAAGTGGCTCTTGGATTAGCCTGTATATCTGTTCATTTATATGTACGAGTATGCTTAGATTCTTTAAGACTACGCATTAAATAAATAAATGAATAAAATATGGATATATAAAATAAACATTGGATTATGATGCGGTGTTTTTAATAGATAGAGTGATTCGAGAGGCAGGGTTTGGCATAATGTATAATACGAGCATAATTCAGTAGAGAAACACTGATAGTTTTAGAGGTAGCTAACTAATATGTTCACGAAGCGAAGCTAGGGCATGTCGCTACTAAAATATAATGCTATTAAAACTTGCAACCTACTGCAAAAGTTATTGAATAAACATCAGTGATTATCAGTTCTGTGGCGAAAATTACAGGTTTATCTAGATTGATTTATCTTAATGAGTCGATAAGCGTATCAATGCTTAATTTCTGCCCGCAGCTACGGCGATCTATCATTATTTTTTTACCTATCCGTGTACAGTCAACGGCACTTCAAGCTTAATGCATGCAACTTGAAATTAACTTAAATTGCCGCAGATTGATTTTCATTTAAAGGTAATTTTGTTATTAAGTATCTACGCTTACACTTTTAGAATATTAATAAGAACAAAGCCGACTATTTTACTCATCCTATCTCATCCCATGGATGACGACGTAAGGAATATCAAGAAACGGGCAGCACCGTTTACTTGAGTATAAATAAAACCTACTGCAGTCGCCAACCCGCCTGGCAATCGTGGAGACCTATTTTTGTATGTTTGTAATGAATAGGCTTGAGCCTATTATTGAGATCTTTTATCTTCCAGATACATAAATATCGAAGAATTTTTAAAGCATCTTTTCTATTAAGAGAGTTATAAAGCGTTAAAGTTATTGCTTAGACAGAGATCCGACGTTCCGGATGACGTCACGTACCGTGAGCGCCATACAAACTCCATAGAAAAATCAAAAAGTACTGGGCCGATTTAAAAAATTCTTTCACCAATAGAATGCTACATTCTTCCAATTTGACATAAGCTACATTTAATTTTGAAAAAAAATAGGGATCCTTGGTAAAATTTGAACAATATAATTGTCTACCCCGTGCGAAGCCAGAACGGGCTGCTAGTAAATTAATAAAGGAGTGAGGCGCGTCATTTTATAGTTTAGACCATCTCTACTATTCGTGAATCTCAAACGGAAAACAAAAGATGATCGGAGCCTAATCCAATTTTGCCGATCTACGTTTCGCTTGTGAATTAAATTAACACAGCGTATCAACATACCAGCCATAAGGAAGGGGCAGTGACGTGTGTCCGATCTATATTATATTGGAGTCAGTCAGTTATCGCATTCCAGTTAAAATTGGCGAGGGCAATGGGCCGTGCGAATATGGCCGTTTTATTGGCAACGGGGTCTCGCTCGTTGGTTGGTGAACATGGATTGTGTGTGATATGGTTTAACAAGAAATGTTTATTTTTTAACGTCACAACATATACACTAAACTCTTAGTAGGTATTTGGTTTGCGGGGCCTCTACCCTGCAAACCACAGACTTCTATCGGCCGATTGTTTGAATGGGCTCATAATCAGCTTGAAGGCAGTATGAAGATCAGCCGATACCAAATCATTGTAGTATGCGGACGACGGAGAATTTGCCTTAGTCGCCACGCTTAGAAGGCGGGTTGGTGACCGCAGTAGGTTTTATTTGTACCCATGGGATGAGATAGTCATAGTACACATTTAAATTATTTTAGTCATTTAGGGGATTTTATAATCCAGCAGCAATCAGTTAGACGATGATAGCCTACTTACTGTACTCCTGTACTCCTACTATGTAATAATTTAGATGCTAAAGTTTGTTTGGATGAATGGATGTTTGTTCCTCTTTCACGCATTAATTACTGAACGGATTTTAATGTACTAAAACTTGACAGTAATATAGCTTTTACGTTGGTATAACACATAATGTTAGATTTTATACGAATATTCACGCGGGCAGCAGCTGCTCTAGTGTTTGTATAACTTATGATTATGATTCCATACTTTAAGGTCAGAATATTCCCCATCCCCAACACAAACATAGTGGTAAAAGCTCTTCAGTGTGCCTAGCACGAACACTTTCGAAAAAGTATGCGTAACGTAACCGTAAACGGGCGATAATTTTCACTACGTAAACGTAGTACCTCTTACGCACGATAGGGGCGCTGTACCAAGTTTCATACAAATGTTTACGGAAACGTTACGCATACTTTTTCGAAAATGTTCGTGCTAGGCACACTGGTCACCGAATTGTTTGACGACGTTTTCGTCATCGTCATAGTCATTCGTCATCATTAGAAAAAAATATCATAAAGAGAAAAAAGGCACAATGACTAATCTGCAAACAAATTCCAATTGACACAAAGTAAACCGCACGCAAAAGCTAGTATCGAAAGTTTAATAATGATGTAATTATGTAGATGTGTGTTGTACAAAGACAAACGCAAGGGAAAAAAGCTGTTTGTACATTACGATTTTCATAAACACGAGAGTATGCTCGTAATAGTTATTAAAAGGCTCGCATTTACAATACCTTAACCTTTGGAGTAGAAATAAAATTCAATTCGATCCGGTAGTGAGTACGTACACTAAAGATTCAAGGATTAAGTTTCATACAATTGTGGCTCTTATTGCATTGACATAAGGAATTCATCTGTTTCGCACATTGCTTGTAATACGTCGAATGTTGAATGCAACATCGTAACTTCTAAATTCTAATTTCTCACTACGACATAATGGCTATTGCTTAGGGTTGCTATTTCATACTAATTAGGTTTTCCCACGGTTTTCCTACTGAGATCTTTTAACCAAAATGTAAAGTGTAACGTTGTAAGTATTTCGTTGTATGAAGTAGTCTTCCATCGTCTGATGAAAAATGAAAGACCACGTGACTTGGGCATACCCAAGTCGCTGCAGCAACGGACAAATAACCAAATCAATTACTATTCAGTTGTCACCATAATGCTGCCCTATAGGATACTATTATATCGGACACTTATACCTAACTAACTATAGATAGAGGGATTTAAGACAAAGGTTCATGTGTATAATATAGAGTATGCATAATTTCAGATATATTTATATGTTTTGCACCCGTGCAAAGCCGGGTCGCTAGTAAATAAATGCAATGTCGGACATTATCCTATACATTGACCCAATACCAAAATGAGTAGCTTTTGCAAACCAAGGTATCACATATACTTAAAAACAATAGCAACACCCAGACACGGACCTATGACAAATGTTTATCACGTGAATGTTTGTCCTGGGATCGTAACCACGATCCTTGGTTCATAAGGTAAAGCCACTACCAAATTATTCACGCCTTAATCTTGCAGATTAAAAAAAAATGTATTACAATACTAATAAAAATCATGTTAACCCTTAAAAGTACAAAACAATTACCTTTGATTAAAAAGGAATTACTTGGCATTTTATAGTCACTTAAAAAACACGCAGCAATTAGAATAAAGTAGATTACATTTTAATATTATCAACAAGAAACACTTCCTTCAATACAACATGAAATTGCCGTGTTATCTTTTGATTTATAGTTACGCTCGAATCTTAAACCGTATCGTTTCATTCATGTAGATTGATTCCATAAACATAAAATTTAATAGACTCACGAAGAGAGTATAGTCAATTATGGAAGGAGTACAAAATACGTTTACATAAATTAACATAAAATAAATAGCTTAATAAACAATCCGTGACAGCCCTGGGGCCGATGCGAATAAATTCTGTAATAACAATAAAACTTCACAATACTTCTAAGGTCAGTTCGCGCTAATATCGAGTGGGCTCCGTGGGTGGGCTATATCAAAAATATCAAGTGATATTGTAGAATTATCGAATCAGATTAAAGATGCGTTATGGGAAGTATCTGCCTGCTGCGAGGACGGTTTTTGCTAAGCTAAGCTAAACTTGATTTGCTTAGTTGTCTAATGAAATACGATTAAAGTTATATGGAAGGCTTGAGTTAAATCTGCGCCATAAATTGCGGTATTTTTGTTTAACTGATAATAAGACGATTTAAAAGCTCACAGTCTCCGTCAGTTACAGCGGAAGTCGTTATTTTATGAAGAAAATTAAATTCTATTCTGTGACGCTAGACTTTAAAGTCTTGAGCACAGTCGTATGGTAGCTTGACTTTCGGTCTACCGGTTGCATTTTGGAGACTATATTACAGAGAAAAGTGTGTGATTGAAATTTCCAAACAGGTGACCGACTTCAGGTTCCAAATGCTGGCATTTAGCGCATTGACTCTTCATTCATGCTTTAAGTTCTTTAATGGAGTCTGTATTATTAACGGGATACACCTCCTAGCAAGCGAGACATACAATATTTTATGTTATCATCATCATCATCAGCCTATTACAGTCCACTGCTGGACATAGGCCTCTCCAGTTGTTTGCCACTTAGAGCAAACATCTGGAGGATATACCCATAATCGCCACGTTGGGCAGGCGGGTTGGCGATCGCAGGGCGTAGCTTCTTGCTCCGGTGACGCTGCTGCCCGTCACTGGTCTTTAGTATTTACCTACGCCTTCAATTGTAATGGTTATACCGCCACTAGTCGGTTGCCAGCGCCTCGTTTGTTATTCGGCAGGATGCACCACGGGCAGGTGAGGTTGGTTGGAGCGAAAAGATGATAGGCCGCTCCCTTACATCCCTACTCCCATATATACTTATGTTATCAAATATCAGGAAATCATTATTCCTTCATATTGAGTTCATAAAAGTTTATATTACTTATTATTTTCATCATACTGCACATACATGCAATAAATGTGTACACATAATCTTCGGCTGGATTCTCTACAATATTTTCTAAGCATCGAGGACTTTCACCAACAAAAATTTCTACGGGAACTTCCCTAAGTACACTAATGAATCCCTGGCTTTACACGTCAAAGCGAAGTTAGCTGTCATCGTGACAGCGGCTAATAGAGGCAGGATTATCGCTATTATGCCGAACTCACAGATAACCGGTGAATGCTTACCGACAATGCCCTTTGTAGCCGGTAAACAACACTACTATTTACCAAATTAACACTATTATCCTCTTCAGTTTGGTGGATGGGTTTATGCGGTATGTGGTGGGAGAAAGTTCGTTTAAAGGTAACAAAAAATATCATAGGGATTTGTTGAACAATCCGTAATTTCTTTAGGGTTTTGAATGTTTAGATTTTTGTCATCGGTAGGTAAACTTTATTAAATTGTGTCATAGAAATGTAAGATCTGGATTAACTGATGTGAAGCTAGAAGAGATCAGCTGCACTTTATTATATGTACTTATTTGACAGGCATTTTCTGTCCACTTATAAGTATTTAAGATCTAGAACATGTTATGTAGAGAACAACTAAACTATAACATAATTATATTGAAATTACGTCTTTGCAAAAATGCTCTGTTTGATTAGCATTTTCGCCGAATCGAAGTCACAGGCAATAGTTAAAATACAATAATAGTTATAATATAATTACAATAAGGTATTTATCATAATTACATTAAGTTATAATGCAATTTGTTAAGATATTGAATGATATAAATGTGAAAAATAGCAAATGAACGACATGACCAACACAAAAGATCAAACTGAAAATTTAAAAAAGGAAAAAGTAATGATGATAGTAGTAGTAATGAGAGAGAGATGAGATAGAGGTTGGCCGTTATGCTTCCAGTTCGTAACAACACGTCATGTTCGTACAAGCAATTATATTAGATAATAAATTAAATTGCTGGCGACATCTCGCATGCACCCATCCACCGCGTTCCTACGAGTTAACTCGGTGTTATCGTGGATCCATTAATCAAGCCTTGCGCTTAGCGTTAATAATTATAATTAATAATTTTATCACCTATTGAGCGGCGCCCGCGCATCGCCGCGCGCGCATCTAACCGGCGCCGATTTATTACGATAATAAGTGATTTGAAACGTTTTTTTATCGAGATTTCGAAACTGGTTCTTTTTGTAAGGTTTACGTCCGATAACTGATTTATATGGGTTTTGTATGTGACGAAAGGAACGTATTGATTGCAAGGAAAGTAGTGAAACGCCAGTCCTTCGGAAAGTCGTTCGAAAATAAGTCAGTGAATTTTTTTTTTATTTTTTTGGCCTCTTGGTGGAAAGCGAAATGGAATCTCAAGTCATTCCGGACAAGTAACCAGTTAGTAACTGGTCAGTTGCCACAGCCATAATATGTATTTTGATATCCACCTGGCTGGCATCATTTTTTTTTGACGATTTTGAAACCCGTTCAGTGCCGACAGCTCTCCCGATAAGTTCCAGATAAGACTTGAGAAGTTTGTCAGAATCTGACAAGACATCTTGAAAAATCTTGGTGGTAGAGTCGTAATTATATATTTTTTAAAGTGAATGGGACCCCAACTCGTCTAAGATGAAGCGCGCTTAAAAAAACGATTCACTATCGCCTTGAAAATCTGAAGATTATATCTTTCGGGGAACACGGACTCCAGTAAAGAGTTCCATAGTTTAGTTCGCACTGTGACCTACTAAAATAGGTATAATCATTCGATAAACTTTATGAGTACTAATATTCCCGTAAATGCAGATTTCAAGGCACTCGGCAACGGATCAAACGCATTTGTCCTCGTAAAGAGACACTTGATACTCGCTCCTCGTCCTAAAATTAACTACTTTAATTATTTAATGCCTTCATCATTTAACTGAATGATGGTTCAAAGCAATTTGTCCACTCAACAAACCCCTTGACACAGAAAAGCTATATTTTAATAATTTGTGTCTTCTTTTCTTTTGGTGACGCTGCTGCCCGTCATCGGTATGTGGTATTTAGCTACGCCTTCTATCATGATGGTTTTACCGCCACCAGTCGGTTTGCCAGAGCCTCGTTTGTTGTTCGGCAGGATGCACCACGGGCAGGTGAGGATGGCTTAGAGCGAAAAGGTGATAGGTCGCTCCCTTACAGGCCCCAGCCAGATTACTCCTTGATAAATTATCTGGGATGTAAGGGAGCGACCTATCACCTTTTCGCTCCAAGCCATTCTCACCTGTCCGTGGTGCATCCTACCGAACAACAAACGAGGCTCTGGCAAACCGACTGGTGGCGGTAAAACCATCACGATTGAAGGCGTAGCTAAATACCACAGGCCGTTGACGGGCAGCAGCGTCACCGGAGCAAGAAGCTACGCCCCGGATCGCCAACCCGCCTGCCCAGCGTGGCGATTATGGGTATATCCTCCAGAAGTTTGCCCTAGGTGGCGAACAACTGGAGAGGCCTATGTCCAGCAGTGGACTGCAATAGGCTAATGATGATGATGATGAAATTATCTGATCACCCATAGACATTGCATATAGGGGAGTCGCAGGTGGTAGGTGTGCAGCACTGGTGGTGTTGCGGTAGCTCTGGACAGTCTAGGTTCCGTAACACCACATAGGCACTTGACGCTAGAGACTGCGATTTCAGTGGGTATTCCCTGCCTCATTTCCATCTCGAGGCAGGGTGTCGGTGCGTCCTATTGGACCCTCCAAATGTCCTACCTACCGCTACCTAATACACGGTCCACACCAACTACCGCTGTATATAATAAATGCCGCTGTTACTAAACACCAGTATCTTGTAAATTAGTTTTTTTTGTGCATAACCTATG